>JBAIZL010000002.1:4188293-4890793 GCA_036971475.1 Prosapia bicincta
TGAATGCGTCATTTCAAGAATTTACTTATTAAAGATTTTATTAATTTCTTTAATAGGCCTAATAAAGAATATAGTAGGAAACCTATAATTATATGTTGAAAACTTTATGCATAGAAATGTTTTATTTAACAAACTTAACTTTTTTAATGGGTTTAAAATTGTGAGACGTGGCTAAACACGTTTTCATTTCAAAAATGTTAATAAAAATATAAAATCATCAAACAATCGAATTATTTATTTAATATGGTAAAAATAGAGACGTAACGACGTTGGTGCTAAGATTTTGTTTTTGTAATTATATTACTCGTTTTAATGTGTAGAACACGAATATCAACTTTTTTCCGTGGAAAATACGGAAAGTTACTTTTTTCGGATTTTAAATGTTAGGTTATAATGGCATGTATAACGTAAACGAGTCTTATTGATATTGTTCAAAAACATTTTTTGTTTAATTACTCATTTCAATGTGTAGAACACTATTATAAACTTTTTTCCGCAGAAAATGTAAAACGTTAATTTTTCTGCACAAGCATGAACCGACCGCGCAGTAGCTACAGTGCACTGCACTACGTCAAAGTCAGTTTATTTTAATACTAAACTTAAAATCTAAAAATTTAACTTTCGGTTATAATTTTATACAACATGACTATATACCTACAAAGTATCCAGCCAGGATAGATTTGGTTATAATGTTATTCAACTTTACTATCTACAACTATATGAAGCAACTGTGGCGTAATGTTTATTTTTAAATAAATAAAACCTCTAAACCACAAATAGCATTTTATTTAAACCTTATGTACATTTCGATTGCCCAGCAATCATCTTCAGAGGTATTTAAGAAATACAACTACAGAGTTGTATTTTTTAAATACCTCTGAAGATGATTGCTGGGCAATCGAAATGTACATAAGGTTTAAATAAAATGTTATTTGTGGTTTAGAGGTTTTATTTATTTAAAAAAAAAAAAAAAAAAAAAAAAAAAAAAAAAAAAAAAAATTACTATCTACCTATAATGAAATATACCTATGAAGTGTCAAGTCAGGATAGATTTGGTTATAATTTTATTCAACATTATTATCTACCTATATTAAAGTATACCTACGAAGTATCCAGTCAAAATATATTTGGTTACAATGTTATACAACATTACTATCTACCTATATTAAAAATATTAAAATATACCTATGAAGTATCCAGTCAGGATAGATTTGGTCGTAATTTTCTGCATCGGCAATAAGTCTAAATTTTTATCAAAATTACAACCAAATCTATCCTGACTGGATACTTCGTAGGTATACTTTAATACAAGTAGATATTAATGTTAAATAAAATTATAACCAAATCTATCCTGCCTGAATACTTCGTAAATACAATAGATACTTCTTTAATACAGGTAGATAGTAATGTTAAATAAAATTATTACCAAATCTATCCTGACTGGATACTTTGTAGGTATGTTTGAATATAGGTAGATAGTGTTGTATAAAATTACAAATCTAGACGTAGTGCAGTGCGCTGTAGCTACTGCGCGCCCGGTTTACGCTATAGGCCTACATGCCTTTACAACTTTATATTTAAAATGTGAAAAAAGTTACTTTCCGTACTTTCGTGTTCTGCACATTAAAACGAGTAATATAATTACACAAAACAATGTTTAGCACCAACGTCATTACGTCTCTATTTTACTGAAAACATTTATAATATATTTATTAACTTATAAATATATTTATTGATAATAACATTTTAATTTAATATACAATAAATAAGTAAAAAAATATTATTTTTTAAATTTAAAATAATTGTTATAACTGTACTAATATTTTATATGCGTATTTATAACCAATGTAATATTGTTTCCAGGCTAGATGAGGGCGACAAATTAGTTGCCGAAACGTTGCACTAAATAAATAAACTTTTGACTCGATATTCAACTGACATCATTTATTCAATAGTTATCTCGAGTACTCAAATAAACATGGGAAAGTTTAATAACTGGTGCAAATTCACTAAAAAAACCCTTAAATGGTAAGATCCATCTATCTATACATCAAAATCATTTTCATCGATTTCGAATTGTCAAAGTAAGTTGTTAAACCATCACGTGCGTCCGTATCCAAAACTTATCTTCATTTTCTTTATAAACTGTTTGTACATACTTTAATTACTACCCTACTTACAAAATTTCACTTTAATTCCTATAATATTTTATAGGAAAGTAGAAGCCTGACTCAAAAATGCAATTAAAATAATCAATGTTTGAATGGTGGTACTTTTAAATTTTAACAAATCATGAAAACAAATTGAATTAAATTTCTGATCTAACGTGGGAAATGTATGGGTACGAGGCTTCCAAATACTTTCGATTGCGTACCACTTTAGGGAATTTTTTACGTAGAAAAATGGAGAACACTTTACAAAAATGTTGAACCAAAATACACTTGTACAGTATAATCAACCCCTTACACCTCACCTGTAAAATATCTCTTCTAACTTGTTCAAATTAAGTAAAACATATTGTTGGTACATCTGTTAGTATATTGTGGTTGATATCATGAATATGTAAAAGCGACTCTATTCTGCAATTACCATATTTTACTGCAAAGGTTGGGATCAGTGAGAATCTTGCAAACAAAATTTGTTTAAGCCACGATAAAGAAAAAAACTAACACTTGTTGATATAGGTAGAAACTTACCTTACTCTTTCACTTCTGTTAAAGATTAAATTTTTCTAGTTGTTATTTTGACCTTTTTGATAAACTCTTTTACAAATTGTAAAATAATAAAAAATTTTACTAAGACATAAAATTTTTTTTAGGCCTACTATCAATTTATTTTCTGTTATCGTTTTAATTGTTTGTTTTAAATAACATCTATTACCTCTTACGAATGAGTTTAATTGGATGGACAAAATTTTTTATTTTAAAGAATGTTTTTGCTTTTGAAAATATATTATATTGACAAAGATAATAATATTGAGGAGGCGTTTCAAAAATATTAGTTTGAAGAATTAAGCACTCGTTTCTTTTTTAAACATCATAAATAAAGTAATGCGTATCTAGAGGCCTCACCGCGGCCGAGATGGAGATCTATGGTACTCTTCAAAGTTTTTAATATATCTCCGGATGTAGCCGTTTATATAAGTTAGAAAATCGTACATTTTCATCATTAAAAGTCGTAATATAAAATTAAACCCAACATTAAGTCCTAACACTCGAGAAAGCCAGTCGAACTTCATCAATGGAGGAACAAATCCAGGAAACAAGATATATTCCTACAGAGGTAAATCGTTTTTGGCGCAAGTATCCCATAATCATTTTAATTAATTAGATAATAAATAAAATAATTGAATTCATTTTTAATTTTATTGAAACGATAGCTTCTTTCTAATTCTCAAATGACAATATTCATACAAGAAAATATAAATTCATGTTGGATTTAAATAAAACAAGAAATATAAGTATATATATATACATAACGAATTACACCCATACATGATATATACATATATAAATAAATAAATAAATAAATATATATATATATATATATATATATATATATATATATATATATATATTAAAACAACATAGGTTATTCAAATACAAGAATTTTATTTATCTATATTCAATTTTTTTTTCTTTGGTAAACAGTACCAACATCATCAGGAATGAAAAATACAATAATGCATTATTGTATTTTTTCATTCCTGATGATGTTGGTACTGTTTACCAACGAAAAGCTTTGAATATAAATAAATAATATTCTTGTATTTGAATTACCTATGTTGTTTTAAACTATTAAACAAGAAAACATATTATTATATATGTTTAGTAGCACATATGATTTAATTTTGTAAAAATATTTTATTAGATAATTATTTTCCTGAAGATGCTAGTACTATTTTACTATTTCGAAAAGCTTTGAATAAATATATCCATTAAAAGTATTCTTGTTTTTGAAATATTTTTTAATTTATTAACTATATTACAAGAAAACATATCACCATATTTTATATATATATATATATATATATATATATATATATATATATATATATATATATACAATTAATGAATAATAATATTTCCAATGGAAGAATAGTTTAAATTTATTTATTATTTAAACCTTCTCGCCAATAAAATAAGAAAACATTTTTACAAAAATTAAATCATATGTACTACAATCAATTCAACCATATGTTTATTGGTATTTATACTTCTATGTAATTTTTGCCATGACATCAAAGACCTTGTAAATAGTTTGTTGTTTTTACACGAAAGCCTATCTAAATTTTTAATTAATATAATATTTCAAGTGAGATCGAATATATCCATAGTAACTCTAGCAACTACAGAATTAATCTGTGTTTTTTTCTTGTGGCAAGAACTTAGAGTTCCTGATCTCAGCGCCTGTTTTAAACACAAAGCTACAACACGAAAATCTCATGGGGAACACTCCGGCATACTAGTAATTACTTTATAGTTCCTCATCCACATTCATCGTTTAGAAAAGTTGGATGAAAATTAAAATGCGACAAAGGAGATAAGTAAAGTGGGTTAAAGTGCTATCTGGATTAACTAAAACGACCTTAATATCGTACACACATACACACACAGGCACACGCACACACACACTCACACTTACACACACACACACACACACACACACACACACACACACACACACACACACACACACACACACACACACTCACTCACACACACACACACACACACACACACACTCACTCACTCACACACACACACACACACACACACACACACAACACAACACACACACATACACACACAGACACACACACTCACTCACTCACACACACACACACACACACACACACACACACACTCACACACACACACACACACACACACACACACACACACTCACACACACACACACACACACTCACTCACACACACACACTCACTCACACACACACACACACACACACACACTCACTCACACACACACACACACACACACACACACACACACTCACTCACTCTCACACACACACACACACACACACACACACACACACACACACACACACACAACACAACACACACACATACACACACAGACACACACACTCACTCACTCACACACACACACACACACACACACACACACACACACACACACTCACACACACACACACACACACACACACACACACACACACACACTCACACACACACACACACACTCACTCACACACACACACTCACTCACACACACACACACACACACACACACACACAAACACACACACACACATACTTGCGTGCCCGTACACTTGTTCCCTCCATAATTTGTATCTTGCTGTCTCCTAGTGTGTTTTCCAAAATAAATAAGTAAAAATTTTAAAACTATCTTTAATATTATTTAAATATTTTTGTTGCCTGCATTGTTTTTTTAAGATAAATTATGTAAATCTTGAATTTAGGGTTATTGCATTCTTTGTTTGTTGTTTTAGAGGTTTATAGACAACTCCCAACTAACAATACGATTTAATTAGTTTTGGGTTTATAATCTTCCGAAGCAATTAGTTTGGACTAAATCTTCCTTGGCAAATCTAGATAATCTGGCCACATCTTAGAACATTCTCAATGTTATTAGAACGTTTATAACATTCTCATTTTCTCAATATACTCATTTTATAAATAACATATAATTTTTTGTGTTTAGTGTAGTTTACGTCTATAACTTTTTATGTCGTTCTTTTTTCTAACAATTATTTATATAAATTTTTATGATTAAAATTATATTTCAGATGTAGTTTAATGAACATTCGATAAAACGAATAGGACTTTATATTAAACGTAAAGAAATTTAAAAGTTTAGTACTCTGAATCCGGTAGCTTTCATTGCGTAATTCCAACTATAAATACGTCATTTTCCTTAAAAATATAAGACGTTAACAAGTTTTGAACCAAATCTAAAATCTTGCAATATTGTATTTAGACACGCACTATTATATTTAAAAATCCTGACGTCTGGCTTGCCAGTGTTGATGTTGAAAGACTGTAAGTAATTTTTTTGTAGGAGCGGATCGTGTTCCCTCACTCATCAGTTAAGTACTGTTTGTAATTCTTCGCTTCCTCTCCCCTTAACTATAGGTCTTGCAGAGCTGTGTGGAACCTAGTTAGAGAAATTCTGACTCTTCATAAATTGTATTAATTTATTTTTCGCGTCAGTACTATGCCCGCTGCTGCGAAAAAACAGCTTTTATGAAAGTCAATTATTCACCTGCAACCGCGCAATATTTTATAAGCGAGGGAATCACTCGCTATCCTAGCTAACGACAACCTTGGTCACACATTAACCGTTGCCAATTACAGTATTTACTAACAAGAACAAACGTTTCCTCTTGCATCCCATTCCAGTTATAATACGATCTGATTTAAATGTTCGCCTTAATTGAGGTTCTTTGCGTGATCCTGTCTTGATCAAGCTTACCGTTCCTCAAATCGTAACTAGCTTAAGTGGGAATGCCAGCATACACCCGAGCTGTGACTGCTCCATTTGATGTGAATTTGAGTATTGAACAGAGTTTCAACACCGGTGATCTCAAGTCATATGGCCAACCAACCATTCACTAATTAACGCATAAACATAAGGGCACTTATGATCGCATAGCGCAAATGATAAATGACGGAGTTGGTGGAAACTTCTTGCATGATCCACGAGGCACTATAAAACATTTATCAGATTGACTTTGGCAACAATTCGATAAAAAATTACTTAGCTTTAGCTATGTGTTGCCTTAGCCTCTGAATTATTGCAAAATTAAACATCTATAAAACGAATGCTTCGTTTACTTTCTCATTTTTCATCTATCTCATCTATGCAACCACAATGTGCTACAGCATAACGGGAGGGCCACAGAGAGTATTTAATAATAATGTTTAGTAACATATAAATACAATGTTTAGGTATTTTAATAATTTATTATCTTTAAGTAATATCAGTTATTTTGTATAGTAATAAAGGATTTATTTTTACAGTTATTGAAAATTAATTAGTACTTTCACCAAATATTCCTTCTTTAAGAAATTGATATAGTAAATCCATTGTGGTGATCAGGTGAGTCAGTAGTTTACGAACACGTACAGAGAGGGAAAGCTAGTAACTCCACAACACGAGGGTAGAGCGAGTTAAACTAATACACTTCGCTCTCCTCGTCTTCTTTGTAAATTTCAAATCTCTTCATGAGTCGTCATCAATGGATGAACGCTAGTGAGTTAGGTAAATAGAAAGTGATGACTGGTGAAGTGCTGGGGTGAACAAAAAGTAACAACTCTTTTTGTCTGAGGACCAAGAGTTGAGTTAAGCCGACTGTGACGTTGCAAGGAGTTTTTCAGATTCGTTGTTCCTTCACTCTGAAAAAGAGTCAACTCCTGAGCTGATCGCTCATCTCTAATTCGCCTAAGAGAGTTAGGTAGCCGACCCTCTTCAACTACCTAGCGAGAGCTAGGAAACATTACCGCAACTCACCTAGGTTTATTGTTCTAATCAGAGGTTTCAACATACAAGAATAGAAGTTACATACGTGCAATACGAAAGTCTATTGCTATTGTAAGTTAGCTTTTCTTGACTAAAAACGTTTTCTACAAGTGTTGACCTTAAAGACGTTCAAATTGTGTTAATATTTTTACTTGTTAACGGGAAGAAAAAAGTCATGTTAAAGTTATTTTCTGTTGATACTGAAGCCTTCTGAATAATCAACTAACCCTAACGTTAGCTACGTGAATGGGAGGATGAAAATTTCAAAAATAAAAATGATACATGGAAAAGATTTTTCATCTTCGTAAAAGAAGAAGTTGAGTTTTTTTAACTTCAGAATGCTTAGAAAATGTTTACTTCGGACTCCATCTAAATATAGTTCCAACTTAGGAGATATTGCTACGTTCTTACAGAGGCTCAATAATTATCAAGGTAATGTTATACTAAATCACTATTTATTAGTTCATACACTTTTATGCCTGCTATTATTTACACACTTAAAATGTATAAAAGCGTCCAATTACTGTTTTAATTAGGTCTAACTTCTGAGTACGCCAATAGTATATTTACATTTAACACTAAAACTATCACTCTGTAACTAAAGCTTTTATCCTCTTTACAATATCATAAACACTCGTGTACCTTCTTACGAAAACCTGTATTTATCGACTTGCTATTTCTAATAATCTCTAGTAGTTTCTAGTCACTTCACTTCTTAGAAAGTTCTAGACTTTAGCAGAACGGTGTAGTCGTTGTCTCTGCTCAAGCCTAAAAGAACTTGTAAACTTATCAAACCGTGTACTATAAATCATTTGTGGGGCCTTGCCCGTTACAATACTTTTCACTTGTATTTTACTTCCAAGTTATTATTTCTAATACATTACAAACGTAATGTCTAAACAATACTAATATATGTAATACTAACAATATAAATAACAAGAGAAAGTATTGTTGAGTTTCATTGTTTTTGTAACATGTTTAATGTTTTTAAATGTCCATACTTAAAACTAAACTTAAAAGTAAAATACCTTTTATCAACCTGAACTTCCTGCACTGTATGAATGAGTCCGAATGGCATGATGTCCCTCTATTTCATATTTAATGATAACGTCGACATTCATCGCTGTCAAAGAATTTAATAAAGTTCTGAGCAAGGAAAAACTCCAGGAATACCACTCTCACGCTGTAGGTCAATTTAAAATCGTTATGGGTACAAAAATGTAGAATCTATTACTTCTTAACAAAAACAATATTTCTTTCTTTTGGTAAACTCTAGAGACAAATTAATTTGTTTCTATCACTTTACTTCATTATTTATATAAATTTCTAACAATTATAAATTTAATTACTTAACATCAATACTAAATATTAATACTATGAATTTGTCCATGAATGGTAATTTCATAATAATTAATAAGATAACAATAACGATTGGAATTGGTGAATTAATGAAGAAAACAAGAATTCGATGATTCAATTCACGCTATAAATGAAAATAAAATAAATATTACGTAAAAATGGATTCACAAAAGTCTGGTTCACAGGACATTAGAATATTATACATCTGAAATTCAACTGTCAAGCAGAATTATAATAATAGACAAGCATGCGTTTAGGAAATCCTTAATGAGTTCACACATGAACACTCTTACAGGGAGCAGGAACCAAATCGCTTTTACATCTGCAAATTTTGAAAAAAATCTACAGTAGAGGCAGTACATTACAGTAGCGGAGGCACATTACGGTAGTGACCGTAAATTACAGTATTGGAAGTACATTAGAGTATTGGCAGTACATTACAGTAGTGGCAGTACATTACAATAGTGGCAGTACATTACAGTATTGAAAGTACATTACAGTATTAGTAGTACATTGCAATAGTGGAAGTACATTTCAGTAGTGGCAGTACATTGCAGTAGTGGCAGTACTTACAGTATTGGCAGTACATTACAGTAGCGTCAGTGCATTACAGTATTGGAGGTACATTACAGTATTAGTAGTACATTGCAATAGTGGAAGTACATTTCAGTAGTGGCAGTACATTGCAGTAGTGGCAGTACTTACAGTATTGGCAGTACATTACAGTAGCGTCAGTGTATTACAGTGTGGCAGTGTATTACAGTATTGGCAGTACATTACAGTATTAGTAGTACATTGCAATAGTGGAAGTACATTTCAGTAGTGGCAGTACATTGCAGTAGTGGCAGTACTTACAGTATTGGCAGTACATTACAGTAGCGTCAGTGCATTACAGTATTGCAAGTACATTACAGTATTGGAGGTACATTACAGTATTAGCAGTACATTACAGTATTAATAGTACATTGCAATAGTGGAAGTACATTTCAGTAGTGGCAGTACATTGCAGTAGTGGCAGTACTTATAGTATTGGCAGTACATTACAGTAGCGTCAGTGCATTACAGTATTGGTACATTACAGTATTGGAGGTACATTACAGAATTGGCAGTACGTTACAGTAGCGTCAGTGCATTACAGTATTGCAAGTACATTACAGTAGTGTCAGTACATTACAGTATTAGTAGTAGATTGCAATAGTGGAAGTAGATTTCAGTAGTGGCAGTACATTGCAGTAGTGGAAGTACTTACAGTATTCGTAGTACATTACAGTAGTGTCAGTGCATTACATTATTGGAAGTACATTACAGTATTGGCAGGATATTTCAGTATTGGAAGTGCATTACAATATTGGCAGTTCATTACAGTAGTAGCAGTATATTACATTATTTGGCAGTACATTATAGTAGTGGCAGTACATTACAGTAGTGGCAGTACACTACATTATTGGAAGTACGTTACAGTGGTGGCAGTACATTACAGTAGTGGTATTACATTACAGTAGTGGCAGTAAATTACAGTAGTGGTAGTACATTACAGTATTGGAAGTGCATTATACTAGTGTCAATACATTACAGTAGTAGAAGTACATTACAGTACTGGCAGTAAATTACAGTATTCCCAGTACATTACAGTATTGGAAGGGCATTACAGTATTGGCAGTGCATTACAGTAGTGGCAGTACATTACATTATTTGGCAGTACATTATAGTAGTGGCAGTACATTACAGTAGTGGCAGTACATTACATTATTTGGCAGTACATTATAGTAGTGGCAGTACATTATAGTAGTGGCAGTACAATACAGTAGTGGCAGTACATTACATTATATAGCAGTACATTATAGTAGTGGCAGTACATTACAGTAGTGGCAGTACATTACAGTAGTAGCAGTATATTACATTATATAGCAGTACATTATAGTAGTGGCAGTACATTACAGTAGTGGCAGTACATTATAGTAGTGGCAGTACATTACATTATTTGGCAGTACATTATAGTAGTGGCAGTACATTATAGTAGTGGCAGTACATTACATTATATAGCAGTACATTATAATAGTGGCAGTACATTACATTATTTGGCAGTACAATATAGTAGTAGCAGTACATTACAGTAGTGGCAGTACATTACATTATTTGGCAGTACATTATAGTAGTGGCAGTACATTACAGTAGTGGCAGTACATTACAGTAGTGGCAGTACATTACAATATATAGCAGTACATTACAGTAGTGGCAGTACATTATAGTAGTGGCAGTACATTACAGTAGTGGCAGTACATTACATTATATAGCAGTACATTATAGTAGTGGCAGTACATTATAGTAGTGGCAGTACATCACAGTAGTGGCAGTACATTACATTATTTGGCAGTACATTATAGTAGTGGCAGTACATAGCAGTAGTGGCAGTACATTACATTATTTGGCAGTACATTATAGTAGTGGCAGTACATTATAGTAGTGGCAGTACAATACAGTAGTGGCAGTACATTACATTATATAGCAGTACATTATAGTAGTGGCAGTACATTACAGTAGTGGCAGTACATTACAGTAGTAGCAGTATATTACATTATATAGCAGTACATTATAGTAGTGGCAGTACATTACAGTAGTGGCAGTACATTATAGTAGTGGCAGTACATTACATTATTTGGCAGGACATTATAGTAGTGGCAGTACATTATAGTAGTGGCAGTACATTACATTATATAGCAGTACATTATAGTAGTGGCAGTACATTACATTATTTGGCAGTACATTATAGTAGTGGCAGTACATTACAGTAGTGGCAGTACATTACATTATTTGGCAGTACATTATAGTAGTGGCAGTACATTACAGTAGTGGCAGTACATTACAGTAGTGACAGTACATTACAATATATAGCAGTACATTACAGTAGTGGCAGTACATTATAGTAGTGGCAGTACATTACAGTAGTGGCAGTACATTACATTATATAGCAGTACATTATAGTAGTGGCAGTACATTATAGTAGTGGCAGTACATCACAGTAGTGGCAGTACATTACATTATTTGGCAGTACATTATAGTAGTGGCAGTACATTGCAGTAGTGGCAGTACATTACATTATTTGGCAGTACATTATAGTAGTGGCAGTACATTACAGTAGTGGCAGTACATTACATTATATAGCAGTACATTACAGTAGTGGCAGTACATTATAGTAGTGGCAGTACATTACAGTAGTGGCAGTACATTACATTATATAGCAGTACATTACAGTAGTGGCAGTACATTAGAGTATTGGCCAATTATACAAAGAAACATAAAGCATTATTCAGTGATATAGCTACACTAGTTGCAATGATAGAGTAAAGAAGATATTTTAGTATGTTCAAAAAAATTAATGTTTTTAAGGAATGGTACGAGCCAAGATTGACTTAATATCGTAGATGTGTGTTCTATTTATAAATATGAAATATCAAAAGTGTTAATCTTCAGAAATCGAGTTTGCGATTTATTTACCTATCAAAAAAACAGTCAAGTTTATTAATTCTACAACTAAAACAATAAATTGAAATATAGGTTATTGTACACCTTCAGGCCCTAAAATTTATGAATCTGGTAAGTATAAATATTTACTACCTGGTAAGTAAACCTAATTACAGTTTATTGCTTTTATGATATACGTTTTGACGATTAATTGTATAATTGCTTCAAGCAAGTTCTAACTGTATTTAATCTCATCGGTCCCACCAATGAATTGGTCTACCAGTTCATCCGAACATTCAGTCGTTTGGAATTTACGAGTTATTAAACAATCTGAGACTGAGGAAGAACTTAAGATCCATTAGTTCTGGCAATTCCTTCTGGTTTTCTGTCGAGAAAAAACTATTATCATTCAGTAGCTCGATGCACCGGCAAAGCAATTGGCTGCTCTCCAACTAGCAGATGCATCAGCCATCTATATTGCGATTGCGCTTGTCACTACTCTGACGAGTTAAAGGAGATTTTTTAATTAAACGGGAAGGTACAAAGTTCACGAGTTCAGTGACCACTGAGAATACATTTTTTCAAGCTACTCAATACTTACTTTAGCACAGTAATTACTATTTAATATTCTGTTATATTGCGGTAGTCAAATCGGCTTCATGCGCTACTGACACACGTGTCAAGTGTGATGAGAACACGTATCCGGTGTCACACGTGAGCTGGGAAACACTATTTCACTCTCCTGAATATGTCAGTCAAAGTAAAGGGTAGTCGGTGCACTACAGAAAAGAACAAAAAACTGTCTTTTCTTGGTTGAACATTCAGTGACGGAGGTCGCAGCTGAGAGCCAAAAGATTATTGCCACGAGCATATTAGGCTCTATTTTAGGAATGCGCAGCCCACGGCCCTCGAGTTGTTTTTTTGCGGTCCGCAGACCACTCTAAAATGTTGCTTTAGAATTTAGAGAAACGTAATACTACTTCATAAGGAAAGCCATGAGCCAGAACAATATTACTGTACTAGCAGAATTTGTAGCAATATTTAAACATAACTTATCTGCACCACATAATTCAATTAAAGTCTAAAGTTTGTGGGGTTTCATCTTTGGATTACTACAAAAATTGCTTACCTCTAAAAATTTTTTTTCAATTTCTTGTTTGTTCGTTAGTACTTATATTTGTGACATGCTTTTTCATTAATGGAACTATCAAATCTAAAGCTTGTAAGCGTTTACGACAACAGTCACTTAGAATCAACTTTGAAAATAATAACCCCAAACATTGAAATAGACATTGAAGAATTATCAACAGAAAAACCATGTCAAAATTCTTACTAAAATAATTGCTTTTCAGGCTGCATTTTATGTTTATAACATTTTTAAGGTGAAAATCGTTTTGTTTTTAATTTTGGTGTAATATCAACATTGAAACATAATATAAATAGGGAATTATTGACACCTGAATACATTATTACAGGTATGTATGTTATTATATATTATAAAATAGGTGTGTATGTATGGTATTTACACATATAACAATATAAAATGTAGATTATAATATTTGAATATCCAAGCACAACTAAACAAAATCCCCGGCTCGAGAAAAATGAGCAGTTAATTGACCCACCGTTCCAAAAAGGTTGTGCATCGATGTTCTACTTAGTGTTTTTTCTCTAAGATAAAATTTATGTATGTGTACTTACGAACAGATGATTTTCTAAGATACTGGTGGTGATCTTCATGACGTTCTATGAAAAGTGACACCTAAATGGCTGCACCTCCTGCTTCAAGAATGACACCTCAATGGTTGCACCACCTACCTTAAGAATGTCACCTCAATGGTTGTACCTCCTACCTTAAAAGTGACAACTCAATGGCTGCACCGACTGCTTCAAGAATGACACCTCAATGGTTGCACCACCTACCTTAAGAATGTCACCTCAATGGTTGTACCTCCTACCTTAAAAGTGACAACTCAATGGCTGCACCGACTGCTTCAAGAATGACACCTCAATGGTTGCACCACCTACCTTAAGAATGTCACCTCAATGGTTGCACATCCTACCTTAAGAATGTCACCTCAATGGTTGTACCTCCTACCTTAAAAGTGACAACTCAATGGCTGCACCGACTGCTTCAAGAATGACACCTCAATGGTTGCACCACCTACCTTAAGAATGTCACCTCAATGGTTGTACCTCCTACCTTAAAAGTGACAACTCAATGGCTGCACCGACTGCTTCAAGAATGACACCTCAATGGTTGCACCACCTACCTTAAGAATGTCACCTCAATGGTTGCACCTCCTACCTTAAGAGTGACACCTCAATAGTTGCACCTCCTACCTTAAGAGTGACACCTCAATGGATGCACCTCCTATCTTATCTGCGCTAAGAGTGATACCTCAATGGCTACACCTTCTGCCTTAAAAGTGACAACTCAATGGTTGCACCTCGTGCTTTAAGAGTGACACCTCAATGGTTGCACCGCCTACCTTAAGAGTGACACCTCAATGGATGCACCTCCTACCTTATCTGCCCTAAGAGTGACACCTCAATAGCTACACCTCCTGTTTTAAAATGGCACTCTAATGGTTGCACCTCCTACCTTAAGAGTGACACCTAAATGGATGCACCTCCTACCTTATCTGCCCTAAGAGATAAGTTTAACTTATTTCAAATATAAAAAACATTTAACAATTAGTATAAAAACTAACAATGAAAAATAAAACTGCATTTATATTACCATAGTTTCGTAAAAACACTTTTGCTTGCAACTATTTTTGAGTAGCATCAAAAAAAAATGAAGCTTAAAAGCTTTTTGAAAGTTTGTAAGTTATCCTTAACGTATTTATTTAATTTTTGTATTATTTCACCTACTCAATGCTGCTGTACACTTAGATTGAATAAAAACAAACAACTAACATTGTATAACTCTAAGTAATGCTTTCCTCAGCTCATGATGATCTACCTTGGAAAGAACTTTACTTGTGCATGACATTATATAAAACTTAACAAATTGACATCACTTGCTCTTCCCTAACACACTATATAGGCCTATTTCAATCGTTTCTAGTTAGAAATGACCCATTTTTGCCAAATAGTGTAGCCTAATCTAGTAGATATTACTATATCCAACCTAAGAATTTCCTCCTCCAAAAGCATATTCAACTTAGGCCTTCATATCCTTGAAACATAACTTGGATGTCTCCTTATTGCTATCTTGCTGTTATTAAAGCAAGAAAATTTTAAAATGTCGATATTCCCTGGTAAATATCGACAGTTGCGGAATAGTTTATTGTCCGATCAAATACCCTTTTATATTACAATACATTCGGACCTTCGCGAGTGTAAATGTCGAGTAAAGCCCAAATAAGCCAGGGGGGATGAGGTTAGGGCTATTTGTGTTTGTCGACATTTACCTGCAAAGCTGTGATTGTATCATAACGTGAAAAAATATTCAGTTTTTATTTATCCATGGTCTTTCATGTAACTTGATATCGTAGGAAGATGGAAATATTTGACTGTAGATAAAAATGTTTGGAGCCAAATGGAGTGTTCTCTAAGATAGATAGTATTATTTCAGGATTTAATAATGATTTCCTCCTAAAACTTGTCACAAGCCTATGCTTTTATAACAAAATGTCTGATAGGTCAATTTAGCTTTTAATTAACTACAACTAAATTTTCAATGAACTAATTTGCTATTTAAAACAGCTTTTAAAACACATAATAAAAAAAGTAAAAATATCTAGTTCTATTTATATTTTGTTAATTTTTTTCAGAAAATATCTTTAACTACTGCTCGAAATACCTTTACGTAAATACAAAGTTCAATCAATGTATTAGCATAATCATTTTATTTTGAAATTATGCCATTCAAATACCAGGTTACCAAAGCCATTACTTTATTTAGTTTCATTTTCTTTTCAATTTGTTTCTTTTCTTAGGTCAAAACTTGTACAAAATTTCTTCTTAGTCATTTCTTGAAACCTTTGACATTTTTTCTATTGGTAATGTTCCAACATGGCTGCTTATACTACTGCCCTATGTTAACACTGTTTAGCTTCTGGTTTTGTTCAAGGAATTAAAAAATCTTCTGACTTTATCCATGCTTCTATCTATATTCGTTTATTCGTTATGTTTTCCTAATGTTAATGGTGTAATGCAGATTGTATACTTTTCCCACCTCATATGGAAAATATACCTATTTTTATTATACACGTTTGATAAACCGTTTCTCGTAGCTGTCCACTATTCTATTAAGAGCCTTCTGAGTAGTTAGTGGTGCATTAGTACCTACATTTAGTCAGAAGCTGAGCGCTTCGGAAACCGTTACTATCTTTAATAATAGGTCTTCAATATATTATTATTTTTATTAATAGTCGTTGGTAATTTGTTATTACAAAAATAATTCATACCAAAGCTTTATATAATTATAATAACTATATACCCTATAACCTTATTTAGGCCTATATTTCGGTTAAATGGTGTCTTCCATCTTCAGAGGCTTCTGCCTTATTACAAGAAATATATTTAACAAAACTAAATATCTTATTGAGCTACTTTTTACTTTTTAGAATTAATTTCAAAATAGATTACTCTAGTATTAGTCTATTTATTAATAGCATGCCTTTATTGATCCAAGGGTTTAAGCTCATCGACTTTTTAAATTTTATTTACCAATATCTAGATAGCATATTGATGTCCTTAATAAACTCAGTCTTTATTGGTGTCAGGCTTTGTCTTTACTGCTTCTGCTCTGATAATTTTATAGGTGTTTAATTCATCTGAAAATACTTCAAGTCAAATGTTTAACCCATGTTTCATCCACATTCCCAACTCATATATTATCACTTCTTCAATCAGTTTGACTCTTTTGTCATTACATTGAAAATATATATATATATAATTGAACTTCCTTCCGAATTTTTTTACACAGCTTCATAACTTTGTTACAACCCTATCTGAAAAATAGGTGCAAGGTGAATATGAAAAATAAAATTTCTGAATATTTAATTTAGCTGTCATATTGTTTCAAAGACAATATATTAATTGAGTTGTGTATAAATAGGAGGGTGTGTGTGTGTGTGTGTGTGTGTGTGTGTGTTGTGTGTGTGTGTGTGTGTGTGTGTGTGTGTGTGTGTGTGTGTGTGTGTGTGTGTGTGTGTGTGTGTGTGTGTGTGTGTGTGTGTGTGTGTGTGTGCGTGTGTGTGTGTGTGTGTGTGTGTGTGTGTGTGTGTATGCTTTCGTAAGCGTGTGTTTAAATATTAAATATAAGAATTCTAATAATAAACAAAATATGCACTGAGAATAAGCATTAATTCAATCCATGCAATGATTGTTCTACCCATGCAACTAATAATACTTTGTAGCTTGTATAATTACATATTTAATACAATAATACCTTATCTTGTTACAGTCACGTGGTGCTTCTGCGCCAGGAAGAAGGAGAAAGAAGGTAATTATTTTTAAATCTTTTTAAATTTTAATTTTAATTAAACTATTTTAGTATTTGTATTAAAATCTACACACCGAGTAAATATTACGGGTGGAAAATATTTGAACTACTACTTGACCGAGTAAACATTGCTGCCAAAGACAGGAATACTATCATCACTGCTGCGAGTAAACACTGCGTGTGGGAAGTGTGTGAGTTACTGCTACTGTGCTGCTAGTGTTCCCCTCTTCGGCCGCAATGTTTACTCGGTCTGATAAATAATTTTAAAGCGTGATTAACTCTCATACATTTGCTTTCGTCTCTTGGTTTACTTCGAATAATCAGTTTCTCCTCTTTTACTTGTTTATTGTGAAGACGTCTTTAGGCTTGCTATATGGGACGTTCATGAGGCATTTTGAGGTTTTTGCAGGTCTTTTGTCTCTTTTCCCGTACTCGTTTCGGAAGTAGAAAATGAAGGAAATAATAAAACCAAAGCTGATTTAATTAATGATATAAAGCTTGAAGTGAAATTACCACATCAGTTATGAGCTACGCTCAGTACAAACAAACTCTTAGGGCTTTAAAATAGTTACAAGGATTTCAGTAACCCTTGAATAATCATGACATTCAGAATTTTAAGACTTTAGTTTTACTGAATCCTTCGACAAAGGAGGATTTTTATGCAGAGTTATTAGAGAAAATAATGTGAGTCAAATATTGATATTAAAATTTTGTCTCAAATGTGAGGAGTTATTCTTGTTTGTGTTTGATTTTAATTTATTTCATCTTCTACAAACCACTGTAAAGAAGTTTTTCCTTGTGAAAAAAAATAATAAATTACTATGTACATATAGCAAGTATAAACATACATTGGACCTCTCTACTGTTGAACTTACCCGTTTTCAAATTATTTCCAAATAAATAGTTTCTCATAATACTTTGAAATAGAACCTAGGAATTTGTGAAAAAGTTCAACATTGACGATCAATTGAAATATAACTTAATTTCCATATTTAAAGTGTTATTCAATTCAATCAATAAGTTTTTGATGAATATATAACTTAAGTTGTTTTATTTGTTATAGTGGAGGAAGTAGACTGTGATCAAGTGATTGACGCTGCACAAGGACCTAGCCACCAATCATTCGGTAAGTAGCAATAATCTATTTTTTTCGTAACAGTTTATTACCCTAGTTTATAAGTAATGCTATTAAACTCTTATTAGCCGCAAGTATAAACATACTTTGGACCTCTAATGTTAAACTTATGTGTTCTCGAATTATTCCCAAAAATAAATTGCTCACAATACTTTGAAATAGAACCTGGGACTTCTTGAAAAGGTTCAACATTGACGATCGATTGAAATATAGCTTAATTTCCATATTCAAAGTGTTATTCAATTTAATTAATATTTGTTTTGTATGAAGTATTTAAATTGTTTTATTTGTTATAGTGGAAGAAGTAGATTATGTCGAAGTGATGGACACAACACCAGAGCCTAGCCATCGATCATTTGGTAAGTAGCAATAATCTATTTGACTTATATAATATTTTAACAATTTATTAGCAGACTATAGTTAACAAGAAGTACTGGTAAACTGTTATTAGTATAAAGTCCATTACAACTTCTTTCTGGTGTATGATAACTCGTTATCTTTTTATTTTTAATAAGTTTTTCATCTCTGCTGTTAAGGCCTCAATCCATATTTTATCAAATTTTCTTAAGTCATTTTACTTTAGAAAGAAATTTTCATTCACCGTCTTAAAATTTTGAATTGTTGTTCATCAGTTACGTAGTAATGATGAATTATACTCTTTAGATTATGCTTTTAAATACTGTGTGTTTCCTAACCATATGAGAGAATTTATATAATTTATATGAGAGATATTGCCAATTCTAAGTTTCACCTGTTGTATTAACATGAACACGACTTTGGTTGCACAAAATAAAAAGAATAAGACAACTGAACTGTTTATATTAGAAAACTGTAAATTTATTACACATGAATAACCAACTTGTTGTGCATTTCAGAGACTTGCGACGATACTTATACGATGTGCTATATGATACTCTTAGAAAGGTTAGACGCTTGTGGACATCCCGGATTAATGCTCACAACTACTCCTGACACCAGTCCCGAGGAGGATGAGGAGGAACGGGACTGCATTAGACAAACACCAGCATTATTGTCCGCAAGTGATTCTGCGCTCTTTCCGTCAAAATTACGAGATCCTGCATCACGCAGGACTCTGTCCTTTTGTAAGTAATCTTTATCCCCCCTAATACAGTTTGTTTATTAGTATAACAGAAAATCATTCTATATTTATTTTCTGATTAGTTTCTTAAACCCTTTAAGTTTTGCTGTAATTGTAAAGTAGGAGAGCTTCTGGAATTTATTTTAATTTTATTTATTAATATATTGAAAGTTTTCAGTCTTTCTTTTCCAAACCATCTTCAAATTTACTTGTTTCCTTGTAAAGAATGAAAGCCTTTATCAATTTCATTCTTCTTTACATCAATTCAGTGTTTTTAAAGGTAGAAGTAACACATTTCTTTTTTAATTAAATCAATCCTTTGCTACCATAAAATTTCTTTGTATTGTTTAATTGTAGCAATTTATCACACAACATTGCTCATTTCTAGTTTCTTCATTTACTTCATTTTTATCTGATAACCATAATATGTTCTACTTATCACAGTCAGAAATTTAATAGCATTATAGTTTATTATAATTATAGACATATTACTTATAATATTCTCGTGATTTCTTTCTAGCATAACATCACAGTATTGTACAATTGTATGTACTTTATTAAGTTAATATCAATAATCTAGCGTCCATGTATTAAACAATAAATTGAAAACAACATCCTTGATCCGTTTTTATTTTTAAAACTGTACCTACCTATCTATATCTATATACCTACTTACATATATCTCTGCCTATATATATATATATATATATATATATATATATATATATATATATATATATATATATCTGTCTACCTATCAGCTACCTATATATCTATCTTTTTGCCTATCTACTTATCTATATATCTACCTATCTGTTTATCTATCTCTACATCTACTTATCTATCCCCCTACCTACTTATAGATCTATCAACCTATCTATCTACATACCTACCTACCTGTCAATCTACTTACCTATAATATCTATCTACCTATCAGACTATCTAACTATAGATCTATTTGTAAGCAATATCTGTAAAATACATTAAAATGGAATGCATAAATTACTGTTTAATCTGCAAATATAAAATGGATTTAAGCATTTTTCAAGATTACACTTTTAATTTATTTTCCTAAGTTAAATGATTAAGACGAATTCTGTTTTCTTTTTTTTCAGAAGCCACGTTCTGGCTTCGTGGTTTGGATCGGCTTCTGGTGGAGGTAAGCACAGATTTATATCACTGTTATATACACAAACTTTGCAACCAATTGTTTAGGCACCCGAATAACTCTCAGCTTAAGTGAGCACATCAAACGCGGAATTCACTAAATTTCCCTACATTTTATTGACTAGGCTTGAATTTTACTCTCCTTCGGCAGTTCCTTATATTTTACAATTCTCTCTTGTAACCTATATTTCGTATAACCTCAAACAACCTATAAACATTAAACATTTACCTGAACTTTGCAGAGGACGTGCTTTAAACCAAAAAAAGGTGGAAATTCTGCTGTCACTGCAATGAATTCGTCATCTTCAGCATATTCAAGTCTTTCCCAATACGTCTACACCAGAACATGGACGAATCTACAGGTTTTGTTCTTGGGTGAACTTGACTCCCTTGGGGAGGGGGTGTCAAATGGGTCTGGGGTAGGCCTACTCCCACCTTAAAAATAGAGAGCATTTAAAAGCTTGTCGATAATGAGCCGGCATCCAAAAACTTACATTATAATCCACATGTTTTAAACTACTTTTTTTATCAAGTTAGGGTATGATATTCAACCATGTGTTTCTCATAGAACACAAATCGGCGGCTGGTAGACTTATAGCTTTGCCGAATTTAAATTTTTTTCTAATTCTGCAAAGTCACAAGTCCAAAAATAAGCCAGATTATATTTCTGTGAGAAACATAACGTTGAATACCAAACTTTGTCTGAAACAATTTCTAAAATTTCATTTTTAACATCATGACTTGTAAGATTAAAATTAAATTTCATATTTGTCTTTGAACTTACAGTCATATTTAGAAAATAACGCATATGATCAATATACCAACTGATATTGCCAAGTATATTTCTTGTCAGCACTATTATTATTCTTGTATTATTTTAATGACATCATTGTAAGCTATTGATTATAAAAAAGTAATATACCTGTCCAGAAAATTGGGGGGATGGCAATGCACCTACTGCCCCTACTCTGTCCATGCTGACCAGAAGAGCAAATACAACTATACTTGAATCGTCCCCTCACTCTCTGGCCTACGGCCTTAATTCTAGCGGTTATGGCTCGTACAATACAAACTATGAGCCAAAATATGAGCTTCACTTGTGAAGGTGTAGTAATAGTGTTATATTTTGTGCGGGAAAAGTGTTATAAGGTTTATCGAAATAGTCACATAGCCAACCTTACTATTTATTATGTAGAATTTTTTTTAATAGGAAAGAATAAATGTAATGAACATTTTAGGGTGATGAATAAATATTACATGTTGCAGCTTATTCATAGTAGGTGCAATTAACTCAGTCGGCCACTTGTTTACATGTAAAGTTTAACCTTTTGCACTTACCTGTTTTTACTGAATATTCCTACTAGTGAAATGTGCTGTTTGAAATTTTTTTAATAATCTAGGAGAACTTCTATTTTAAACAAAAAACACTGATTTATATTGAAAATGCTGTTGAAATTCATTTAAAATTAATTTTAATATTTTCTTACCCAGATCGCTGAAATGAATATCCACCCCAAATAAACGTTCTTCATCTCGACCATAGGTAGCTGATAGGTAGACAGATATATATATATATATATATATATATATATATATATATAGGCAGAGATATATGTAAGTAGGTATATAGATATAGATAGGTAGGTACATAGTTTTAAAAATAAAAACGGATCAAGGATGTTGTTTTCAATTTATTGTTTAATACATGGACGCTAGATTATTGATATTAACTTAATAAAGTACATAAAATTGTACAATACTGTGATGTTATGCTAGAAAGAAACCACGAGAATATTATAAGTAATATGTCTATAATTATAATAAACTATAATGCTATTAAATTTCTGACTGTGATAAGTAGAACAAATTATGGTTATCAGATAAAAATGAAGTAAATGAAGAAACTAGAAATGAGCAATGTTGTGTAATAAATTGCTACAATTGAACAATACAAAGAAATTTTATGGTAGCAAAGGATTGATTTAATTAAAAAAAGAAATGTGTTACTTCTACCTTTAAAAACACTGAATTGATGTAAAGAAAAATGAATTTGATGAAGGCTTTCATTCTTTACAAGGAAACAAGTAAATTTGAAGATGGTTTGGAAAAGAAAGACTGAAAACTTTCAATATATTAATAAATCAAATTAAAATAAATTTCAGAAGCTCTCCTACTTTACAATTACAGCAAAACTTAAAGGGTTTAAGAAACTAATCAGAAAATAAATATAGATTGATTTTCTGTTATACTAATAAACAAACTGTATTAGGGGGATAAAGATTACTTACAAAAGGACAGAGTCCTGCGTGATGCAGGATCTCGTAATTTTGACGGAAAGAGCGCAGAATCACTTGCAGACAATAATGCTGGTGTTTGTGTAACACAGTCCCGTTCCTCCTCATCATCCTCGGGACTGGTGTCAGGAGTATGTGTGAGCATTAATGTGGGATGTCCACAAGCGTCTAACCTTTCTAAGAGTATCATATAGCACATCGTATAAGTATCGTCGCAAGTCTCTGAAATGCACAACAAGTTGGTTATTCATGTGTAATAAATTTACAGTTTTCTAATATAAACAGTTCAGTTGTCTTATTCTTTTTATTTTGTGCAACCAAAGTCGTGTTCATATTAATACAACAGGTGAAACTTAGAATTGGCAATATCTCTCATATAAATTATATAAATTCTCTCATATGGTTAAGAAGCACACAGTATTTAAAAGCATAATCCAAAGAGTATAATTCATCATTACTACGTAACTGATGAACAACAATTCAAAATACAGAGACGGTGAATGCAAATTTCTTTCTAAAGTAAAATGACTTAAGAAAATTTGATAAAATATGGATTGAGGCCTTAACAGCAGAGATGAAAAACTTATTAAAAATAAAAAGATAACGAGTTATCATACATCAGAAAGACGTTGTAATGGACTTTATACTAATAACAGTTTACCAGTACTTCTTGTTAACTATAGTCTGCTAATAAATTGTTAAAATATTGTATAAGTCAAATAGATTATTGCTACTTACCAAATGATCGATGGCCTAGTGTTGTGTCCATCACTTCGACATAATCTACTTCCTCCACTATAACAAATAAAACAATTGAAATACTTCATAGAAAACAAATATTGATTAAATTGAATAACACTTTAAATATGAAAATTAAGCTATATTTCAATTGATCGTCAATGTTGAACCTTTTCAAGAAGTCCCAGGTTCTATTTCAAAGTATTGTGAGCAATTTATTTTTGGGAATAATTCGAGAACACATAAGTTTAACATTAGAGGTCCAAAGTATGTTTATACTTGCGGCTAATAAGAGTTTAATAGCATTACTTATAAACTGGGGTAATAAACTGTTACGAAAAAAATAGATTATTGCTACTTACCGAATGATTGGTGGCTAGGTCCTTGTGCAGCATCAATCACTTTGTCACAGTCTACTTCCTCCACTATAACAAATAAAACAACTTAAGTTATATATTCATCAAAAACTTATTGATTGAATTGAATAACACTTTAAATATTGAAATTAACTTATATTTCAATTGATCGTCAATGTTGAACTTTTTATCAAATTCCTAGGTTCTATTTCAAAGTATTATGAGAAACTATTTGTTTGGAAATAATTTGAAAACGGGTAAGTTCAACAGTAGAGAGGTCCAATGTATGTTTATACTTGCTATATGTACATAGTAATTTATTATTTTTTTTCACAAGGAAAAACTTCTTTACAGTGGTTTGTAGAAGATGAAATAAATTAAAATCAAACACAAACAAGAATAACTCCTCACATTTGTGACAAAATTTTAATATCAATATTTGACTCACATTATTTTCCCTAATAGCTCTGCATAAAAATCCTAATTTGTCGATAGATTCAGTAAAACTAAAGTCTTAAAATTCTGAATGTCATGATTATTCAAGGGTTACTGAAATCCTTGTAACTATTTTATAGCCCTAAGAGTTTGTTTGTACTGAGCGTAGCTCATAACTGATGTGGTAATTTCACTTCAAGCTTTATATCATTTATTAAATCAGCTTTGGTTTTATTATTTCCTTCATTTTCTACTTCTGAAACGAGTACGGGAAAAGAGACAAAAGACCTGCAAA
This sequence comes from Prosapia bicincta, assembly GCA_036971475.1. Taxonomy (NCBI): domain Eukaryota; kingdom Metazoa; phylum Arthropoda; class Insecta; order Hemiptera; family Cercopidae; genus Prosapia; species Prosapia bicincta. The sequence goes on from JBAIZL010000002.1 coordinate 4,213,622, forward strand.
ACCTCGAAATGCCTCATGAACGTCCCATATAGCAAGCCTAAAGACGTCTTCACAATCAACAAGTAAAAGAGGAGAAACTGATTATTCGAAGTAAACCAAGAGACGAAAGCAAATATATGAGAGTTAATCACGCTTTAAAATTATTTATCGGACCGAGTAAACATTGCGGCCGAAGAGGGGAACACTAGCAGCACAGTAGCAGTAACTCACACATTTCCCACACACAGTGTTTACTCGCAGCAGGGATGATAGTATTCCCGTCTTTGGCAGCAATGTTTACTCGGTCAAGTAGTAGTTCAAATATTTTCCACCCGTAATATTTACTCGGGTAATGGGTAGATTTTAATACAAATACTAAAATAGTTAAATTAAAATTAAAACTTAAAAAGATTTTAAAATAATTACCTTCTTTCTCCTTCTTCCTGGCGCAGAAGCACCACGTGACTGTAACAAGATAAGGTATTATTGTATTAAATATGTAATTATACAAGCTACAAAGTATTATTAGTTGCATGGGTAGAACAATGATTGCATGGATTGAATTAATGCTTATTCTCAGTGCATATTTTGTTTATTATTAGAATTGTTATATTTAATATTTAAACACATGCTTACGAAGCATACACAAACACACACACACAGACACAAACACACACACACACACACACACACAAACAAACAAAAAAACACACACACACACACACACACAAACACACACACACACACACACAGACACACACACACACACACACACACACACGCACACACACACACACACACACACATACACACACACACACAAACACACTCACATACTTGTGACAAGTTTTAGGAGGAAATCATTATTAAATCCTGAAATAATACTATCTATCTTAGAGAACACTCCATTTGGCTCCAAACATTTTTATCTACAGTCAAATATTTCCATCTTCCTACGATATCAAGTTACATGAAAGACCATGGATAAATAAAAACTGAATATTTTTTCACGTTATGATACATTCACAGCTTTGCAGGTAAATGTCGACAAACACAAATAGCCCTAACCTCATCCCCCCCGGCTTATTTGGGCTTTACTCGACATTTACACTCGCGAAGGTCCGAATGTATTGTAATATAAAAGAGTATTTGATCGGACAATAAACTATTCCGCAACTGTCAATATTTACCAGGGAATATCGACATTTTAAAATTTTCTTGCTTTAATAACAGCAAGATAGCAATAAGGAGACATCCAAGTTATGTTTCAAGGATATGAAGGCCTAAGTTGAATATGCTTTTGGAGAAGGAAATTCTTAGGTTGGATATAGTAATATCTACTAGATTAGGCTACACTATTTGGCGAAAATGGGTCATTTCTAACTAGAAACGATTGAAATAGGCCTATATAGTGTGTTAGGGAAGAGCAAGTGATGTCAATTTGTTAAGTTTTATATAATGTCTCGCACAAGTAAAGTTCTTTCCAAGGTAGACCATCATGAGCTGAGGAAAGCATTACTTAGAGTTATACAATGTTAGTTGTTTGTTTTTATTCAATCTAAGTGTACAGCAGCATTGAGTAGGTGAAATAATACAAAAATTAAATAAATACGTTAAGGATAACTTACAAACTTTCAAAAAGCTTTTAAGCTTCATTTTTTTTGATGCTACTCAAAAATAGTTGCAAGCAAAAGTGTTTTTACGAAACTATGGAAATATAAATGCAGTTTTATTTTTCATTGTTAGTTTTTATACTAATTGTTAAATATTTTTTATATTTGAAATAAGTTAAACATGTAATATGGAATTTTGTTCTATATGTTATATAATAGCCATGTCTATTCTCGTGGATTTTATCGCCATACGTATAGGTTATTTATATTTTTCTTCTAATATAACCCACTTTAAGTTTATTATTAGATTGAAAAAGCTTTCTTACTTATAAGTTAAGTAAATATTCGAAAAGCTTAAGACAAAGTATTTTTTACTGTTCTAAGCAATCTTAGTCAGTGTCTCGTCAAATGTACATCAATGTGGTAACAGATGTTTGTCTCAGTACGTTTTTCTTAATTAACTTGAATTATAAATCGGACAAGTCTTAGATTTTAATAAGTCTAATAATAACGTAAACTGAAACCATACTATATAAATATTATTTATTAAAATAAAAACAATACAAACAGTGGTAAATTGTAATATGTATTTTTAAGAAATAATCACGAATCATTAAGTTTTATTCTCGAGGAGTAACTATTAAGGCACGAGGTGCAGCCATTGAGTTCTCACTTTTAAGGCAGGAGGTGTAGCCATCGGGGTGTCAATTTTAAGGCAGAGGGTGGAGTCACCGGGGTGTCATCTTAAATCAAGAGGTGCAGCTATTGAGGTGTCACTTTTAAGGGAGGTAAGGTAGGAGGTGCAGTCATAGAGGTGTCTCTCTTAAGGCAGATAAGGTAGGAGGTGCAACAATTGAGGTGTCACTCTTAAGGTAGGAGGTGCAACCATTGAGGTGATATTCTTAAGGTAGGTGGTGCAACCATTGAGGTGTCATTCTTGAAGCAGTCGGTGCAGCCATTGAGTTGTCACTTTTAAGGTAGGAGGTACAACCATTGAGGTGACATTCTTAAGGTAGGTGGTGCAACCATTGAGGTGTCATTCTTGAAGCAGGAGGTGCAGCCATTTAGGTGTCACTTTTCATAGAACGTCATGAAGATCACCACCAGTATTTTAGAAAATCATCTGTTCATAAGTACACATACATAAATTTTATCTTAGAGAAAAAACACTAAGTAGAACATCGATGCACAACCTTTTTGGAACGGTGGGTCAATTAACTGCTCATTTTTCGCGAGCCGGGGATTTTGTTTAGTTGTGCTTGGATATTCAAATATTATAATCTACATTTTATATTGTTGTATGTGTAAATACCATACATACACACCTATTTTATAATATATAATAACATACATACCTGTAATAATGTATTCAGGTGTCAATAATTCCCTATTTATATTATGTTTCAATGTTGATATTACACCAAAATTAAAAACAAAACGATTTTCACCTTAAAAATGTTATAAACATAAAATGCAGCCTGAAAAGCAATTATTTTAGTAAGAATTTTGACATGGTTTTTCTGTTGATAATTCTTCAATGTCTATTTCAATGTTTGGGGTTATTATTTTCAAAGTTGATTCCAAGTGACTGTTGTTGTAAACGCTTACAAGCTTTAGATTTGATAGTTCCATTAATGAAAAAGCATGTCACAAATATAAGTACTAACGCACAAACAAGAAATTTTAAAAAAAATTTTAGAGGTAAGCAATTTTTGTAGTAATCCAAAGATGAAACCCCACAAACTTTAGACTTTAACTGAATTATGTGGTGCAGATAAGTTATGTTTAAATATTGCTACAAATTCTGCTAGTACAGTAATATTGTACTGGCTCATGGCTTTCCTTATGAAGTAGTATTACGTTTCTCTAAATTCTCAAGCAACATTTTAGAGTGGTCTGCGGACCGCAAAAAAACAACTCGAGGGCCGTGGGCTGTGCATTCCTAAAATAGAGCCTAATATGCTTGTGGCAATAATCTTTTGGCTCTCAGCTGCGACCTCCGTCACTGAATGTTCAATCAAGAAAAGACAGTTTTTTGTTCTTTTCTGTAGTGCACCAACTACCCTTTACTTTGACTGACATATTCAGGAGAGTGAAACAGTGTTTCCCAGCTCATGTGTGACACCGGATACGTGTTCTCATCACACTTGACATGTGTGTCAGTAGCGCATGAAGCCGATTTGACTACCGCAATATAACAGAATATTAAATAGTAATTACTGTGCTAAAGTAAGTATTGAGTAGCTTGAAAAAATGTATTCTCAGTGGTCACTGAACTCGTGAACTTCGTACCTTCCCGTTTAATTAAAAAATCTCCTTTAAGTCGTCAGAGTAATGACAAGCGCAACCGCAATATAGATGGCCGATGCATCTGCTAGTTGGAGAGCAGCCAATTGCTTTGCCGGTGCATTGAGCTACTGAATGATAATAGTTTTTTCTCGACAGAAAACCAGAAGGAATTGCCAGAACTAATGGATCTTAAGTTCTTCCTCAGTTTCAGATTGTTTAATAACTCGTAAATTCCAAACGACTGAATGTTCGGATGAACTGGTAGACCAATTCATTGGTGGGACCGCTGAGAATAAATACAGTTAGAACTTGCTTGAAGCAATTCTACAATTAATTTACAAAACGTATATCATAAAAGCAATAAACTGTAATTAGGTTTACTTACCAGGTAGTAAATATTTATACTTACCAGATTCATAAATTTTAGGGCCTGAAGGTGTACAATAACCTATATATCAATTTATTGTTTTAGTTGTAGAATTAATAAACTTGACTGTTTTTTTGATAGGTAAATAAATCGCAAACTCGATTTCTGAAGATTACCACTTTTGATATTTCATATTTATAAATAGAACACACATCTACGATATTAAGTCAATCTTGGCTCGTACCATTCCTTAAAAACATTAATTTTTTTGAACATACTAAAATATCTTCTTTACTCTATCATTGCAACTAGTGTAGCTATATCACCGAATAATGCTTTATGTTTCTTTGTATAATTGGCCAATACTCTAATGTACTGCCACTACTGTAATGTACTGCTATATAATGTAACGTACTGCCACTACTGTAATGTACTGCCACTACTATAATGTACTGCCACTACTGTAATGTACTGCTATATAATGTAATGTACTGCCACTACTGTAATGTACTGCCACTACTATAATGTACTGCCAAATAATGTAATGTACTGCCACTACTGCAATGTACTGCCACTACTATAATGTACTGCCAAATAATGTAATGTACTGCCACTACTATAATGTACTGCTATATAATGTAATGTACTGCCACTACTGTGATGTACTGCCACTACTATAATGTACTGCCACTACTATAATGTATTGCTATATAATGTAATGTACTGCCACTACTGTAATGTACTGCCACTACTATAATGTACTGCCACTACTGTAATGTACTGCTATATAATGTAATGTACTGCCACTACTGTAATGTACTGCCACTACTGTAATGTACTGCCACTACTGTAATGTACTGCCACTAGTATAATGCACTGCCACTACTATAATGTACTGCCAAATAATGTAATGTATTGCCACTACTGTAATGTACTGCCACTACTATAATGTACTGCCAAATAATGTAATGTACTGCCACTACTATAATGTACTGCTATATAATGTAATGTACTGCCACTACTGTAATGTACTGCCACTACTATAATGTACTGCCACTACTATAATGTACCGCCACTACTATAATGTACTGCCAAATAATGTAATGTACTGCCACTACTATAATGTACTGCCACTACTGTAATGTACTGCCACTACTATAATGTACTGCTATATAATGTAATATACTGCTACTACTGTAATGTACTGCCACTACTGTAATGTACTGCCACTACTATAATGTACTGCTATATAATGTAATGTACTGCCACTACTGTATTGTACTGCCACTACTATAATGTACTGCCACTACTATAATGTACTGCCAAATAATGTAATGTACTGCCACTACTGTAATGTACTGCCACTACTATAATGTACTGCCAAATAATGTAATGTACTGCCACTACTGTAATGCACTGCCAATACTGTAATGCACTTCCAATACTGTAATGTACTGGGAATACTGTAATTTACTGCCAGTACTGTAATGTACTTCTACTACAGTAATGTATTGACACTAGTATAATGCACTTCCAATACTGTAATGTACTAACACTACTGTAATTTACTGCCACTACTGTAATGTAATACCACTACTGTAATGTACTGCCACCACTGTAACGTACTTCCAATAATGTAGTGTACTGCCACTACTGTAATGTACTGCCACTACTATAATGTACTGCCAAATAATGTAATGTACTGCTACTACATAAGCGATTCTAGTTGGTTTAGACACAATATCTCCTGTTCAACCATGCCTGCAATCGGAATAAACAATATAGTATGGGCCTAGGTGAAATATACAGGTTTTGTCATGATCCCCAAATGAGTATCGCTGTTAAAACAACCGTAGTTTGCAAATGTTGGTTATAATAAAGAAACCAACCATGTTATTGGGTTATGGAAATAGTAACCGCTATAATATATCATAGTAGAATGATTAAAAAAATGTTTACATACTAGAAAATGTAAAACATAATCATATATGTAAGCTGCTTACCTGTATCAAGATGTATAATTAAATACAAATACAACATAATTACACTATAATCACTATTATACATGAACATAGCCTCAATAAACTTCAATAATGCCTCAATACATCTGTTTGGAAACACAACTATTACTTCTATTTAATTAAATATAAATGTCAATTGTGTTAGTAGTGATTTGTAAACATAAAAATAAAACTAATGACATTATGGAGCTTGCATCAAATTCTCAATTTTCAACATCAAAGTGTTGTTGGTTACACATGTTCTTAAAATTTGATATAAATGTCAATTTCAATCGAGATGTTGGTTAATATTCCTAATGAGTGAAAAGGTTTTTTCACATATGTTTGTACTCTCTAAAATTTGTAGTATACCTGCAGCAAATTTTCTCATTTCTGGGAAGCACTCTAAAATTCCTGAGTAAAATATTGTACCATTGTTGCTCATGAACAAGTTTTTCAATGACCATTGGCTTAAAGTTTGATAACTTCCATTTGCTAATATTCTCCAGTATTAGGTATATCAACCTCAAAAGGGTATCTAAGCAACTGGATCTCATTTGCAAAACCATGATATTCACGACCAAATCATTTACAAAACTCATTTTGTAAGAGATTGATTGCTTCAATGCATATTTCACTGGAAACATCCTGCCACTTGTCATTAAACTCCTCTGTAAGACTTTTACAAGGTGGAAAATGAGCAAAATTTTTATTCTTTATCTGTGTTTTGGAAAGTTTTAGCTTGTTTTCAAATCCTTTCAGCTAGGAGTAAGTGTCTCTAACAAATTCACCAGAACCTTACAGTTTCTTGTTTAAGTTGTTCATATTACTAGTTTTGTTGACTAAGAACATCAAATCACATATTTAATGCAACTCTGCAAACTCTTTCAAGGGTTTACCTTTTGTTAATAGACAAATTGTTCTACTTTTAACACAAATTGAAACCCCTTTTAATCACCCTTTCATACTAAGCCAATGTACCTCAGAATGGTAAATTGTATCTGAATTTTCACTATGCAGCTCTGCCAAAACCTTTAAAAAAAACTGGTGTTTAAGTTAATGACTTCTGATCAAATTAACAGGTTTCACAACCAAATACATAACATTATACCACTTCAAAGCTTTACTCCAAAGGGCTTGGTAATGTATGATTGTATGACATAATAAAAACTATCAATGGCTGCCAACTCTTCAGTTATGACAAAGTTATCATATTCATTTTATAAAAATCAGAACCAGAGCTATATCACTAATATCAGTATTCTCATCAATACAAAAAAAATTAATTATAAAATTGTTAGCTTGAGATTTGAGTCAAGCTTCAAGCTCTTCGCTAATGTTTTCAATTCTTCTTTTTATAGTTCTAGCACGCAAACAGTATCAATGTGTGCTAACTTCTTCGAAGACATTACTTCAGCAACAGCCATCACACAAGTTTTAACTAATTCCTTATCACTGAACATACCTCCCTTAGCTAATATTTCAGTAATATAATAAATAGCTCACACAGTAGCATGAAGACTCACATACTGGCTCTTTAAATTATATTCTATAAACACTGAGACATTTTGCTTAAAAATCAAGTTATATGTTCTCTGATCACTAAAATCCCTCCACACATGTTCTTTTCTTGTTTCTCTATAAACAAATAAAGATAATTTGTAAAGATATTTCAGATTGATAATTTTGAAACTGAACTAGGCATCAGATAAATGGGAATCACATAAAAGACAAAAATCCACATTACAAGGCTACTCAGAGTTACACAACTTAACAGTTTTACTATTGACTTTAAGATAGTTTCTATAATCACTAATGTTATTGGGGGTTATAAAAGGAACATAAAATGGAGTTGTGTTGCCAGAAGGTCAAGTCCATTCTTATCTCTAGTTTTGCAAAAGCACTTGACATCTTGAGTTAGACATTATCTACCCACATAAATAAAACGGATTTGAGTCACTTTAAAATAATTATCAATGGTTTTACATAAAATATGTGTATATTATACTGTGCCATATTTGTATTTTCAGTGCACAATGAGTGTTACAGGAAATGTAGGCAACACTTGTTAGTATCAATTTCTACCATATGCCCAACACCAACTTATTCAAATATAAAAAAATCAAGAGAGAGTTGCAATTAAAACCTTACCTGCATTGAATATGTTAATATTATAACATTAATTAAATAACATGTCTGTTGCACCACCTTAATCCAAAATGTGTGACAGGCTGATTATTGCTACCATTAACAAATGTGTTGAAGATGGATTTCAGGTCTTTAATCAGCTATAAAAGAGTCTCTTGCAAGCCCGAAGTTGACTCCTGTTATAGGGCAACCAAGACAATAATAAAGATTATCTAGTTCCTTCCAAAACATTTTAATCCTAGTAATTTTTTTATAAGTCAACTTTACTTATAAGTTTAACAAGTTATAATATTAGTGATCATGACATGGTAAGAAAAATTTAATAAGAACTAATGCTCTAAAATTATAGTACTGGTAAAGATGTTCCAGAATATCAGTTGATAGGAACTCATTTGTAACCTCACTTCACAAGAGAGAAATTATCAGTTCTTTCGCTACATTATTATGTAATTAACTACATTGTTGTATAGCTATTTAAAAATATATGCACAAACTATCTAAATAACATACAATTATTTATAAAAAGGTAAAAATTAAGTTTCATATGTAAAATAACCAGTTTCAGAATTGAATGAGCCAACAACATACATATGTTAATATGTAATTGGTTAGCTTTAAATAGTAAGCTTAACTTCATTATTTTTAACCTTCTGGCAGATGTGTAGATGACAATTTAAATGTCAATTTATTTAACATTATGTTGCCTAGCCAGGCAGGCGAGAGCTGCTCTAAAAATGTGGGCATTGCTAAAGCAATGAATATAAATTCATGGAAAAGCGGTTAAAGCTACTACTTGAAGATGACTAGATTGGTATTGCGGGCCCCATCATACATGTGTCATACATTTTCAGCCCTTAATGTAAATTTAAGTACATATTTATTGTATTATCCCATCTGCGGTATAAAAAACACCCCAGAGCCTCACTCCAGCCAGTGAAATACACCCCCTGCAGTATAATGAGATGCACTCCTATCTGTCACCTCCAGTAACCTTCATCCCACTGCTTAGGTACTGATATTTATTTGTACACCTCCAGTACTACATCTTTAAATTTCATATGGAGAGTTTTTATCTTGGTGTAGAAGCTAATACCATTGTAGAAATTCTTATTAGGGCTCACTCTGTTCATATTGAACTTATCTTTCACACAAACTGGAAGTGAAGTTTATTTTATAAACAATTGTTAAAGCCAACAAATACCAAAACATAAACCTTACTGCTCTTTGTACGAATCTTTCTCCAAGTATAATTACATCCAAATATTAAATTGCATACTTATTTTGTTATGAAATATGTTCATAACATATTTCTGTATCAAAAATTGAACAGTTTTGCAGTGGTACAAGTGAAAAGTCTTTGGAAAAACGTCATCATGCGAAAGTTTCTGTAAATGAAAAATTTAACGAGACTGTATTTTTATGGTTTACACGAAGAGGCAAAAAAGAGATTTTATTAGTGGCCCATTAATACAAGAAAAGGCATTACAGTTAAGCATATTAATGAACGGTAGTTTCAACTTTACTGCTAGCAATAGATGGTTGGATAGATGAAAGAGAAGGCATGGCATTAGACAACTAACGGTAAATGGGGAGCAGTTATCAACTGATAATCTTGCTGCAAAAGAATATTTAGACGAATTCACAGATTTTATTTCGTCTGAAAATTACTCACCCCAGCAAGTGTATAATGCAGACAAGACTGGATTGAATTTTAAAGCCCTTCCCACTAAAAGTCTTGCTTCTAAAGAGGAATCTTCTGCACCAGGCTTTAACACCTGAGCAATCAGTAACACTTTACTGCAGACATCTTGGAATAAGCTCTGGCCTAGCCTTGAATTTGTGGGAACACTACTTAGAACACAGGATGATGAAACTGAGCTCCTTCAGCTCATTCAAAGAATTCCAGCATGTGAAGGTGCTGAAGAAAGTTGTGTGGAATAGTGGACAGTAGTAGATAACAATGAAGAACATACCGAGGATGACATGGTGTCTATGGTCCAAGATGAACACGATGACAGGCAGCAGATATCGATAGCGATAGCAAGGAAAAAGGCGCATCAACGAATGCTGTTACTCATGCCGATGCTCTTGACATTGCATTGTTATATGTAGAACAACTTGCAGCTGCAACACCCAATGATGTTATGCTAATGCTACAAGAGGCGCATCATTGCATCCTCGGAAAGGTTAACGTCTCTTCACCAGATGAAGATTACTGATTTTATGTGAAAAATATAGTTAATTGTTTGTCTTTTCTTTTTAAGTGAAACATATAGTTTAGTGTTTGTCTTTCTTATTTTTATTTTACTATCAATAATTTCTATGTTAATGAAGTGTTACAGTAGTACAGTATAGCATTTGTATTATATCATGTTTTACAGTGTTAATTCCAATATATTACACATCTCATTCCAGTTTTACGTAAGTAGCATTCAGTACATACTTCATTAAATATTAGATACTTTTTTTAAATTTGGTTTTCATCAAATCGTGTTTGGATTTTGAGGAGGTTCGGATTTCTGGAGTTTGGATTTGAGGGGTTCTACTGTAGTTATTTTTGTACTTAAAATTCATAAACATAGATTTTTGTAAGGGTTTGAGACATGAATATTACTTCATCCCCTCCCCCAGTTATGTTCAGACCCAACTGTTAAAAATATTGACAATGGTGAAACCAGATGTAATTTTTAATACAAATTATACTTCACATATTATTTAAGGGGCATAATAGAGGCTAGGGTTGGAGCACTGGTGAAGGGTTGCCATGAAAATGACTGTAAAGGAAAAATGTGGCAGACCCTTTTTGCTAAAGGGTTAGGCCCACTGCCTAACAATCTGTCAAGAGCTAAAGCTGTGGCAGAGTTTTGCTTGCCCACTGAACATGCCTATCTCAGGCTCACCTGCATTGCATATGCCTGGCAGATACCCACAACTGCCCACTTTACCACTATGTTCATATGAATAGAGACCACCTGCGTTTCTGTAAGTTTTGCATGTAAATCGACTGACTACATTTAGCCAGTACTGGGACGTTTGTTACCAAATGGCATTATTGCTAAGGCCAGGCATTGGCTAAATCAAATCAAATCAGTTGACCACTACAAAGCGTTGTTTTTAAAGTTAGTTTTTAAAATTTGATTTGTGTAATTTAACTTGACTTTGTACAATAAAAATCCCACTTTATAGTGTATTATTAAAGTATTAAAAAAAGAATTGTCATTTAGGAAAATATATCCCATTGTGTACTCGAAACTCAAACATTGGCTATTTTAGTATGTACAGTAATTAAATACTGAAACAATGTATTCAAAAATACAGTATATATTTTTGAAATTATTCTTATCATTTTCCTACGCATTGCGATCTTAATCAAATTCGAACTACGTTTATGAACTCTTAAGGTCTTTTTTATGTTTTATTTCTCAAGTATCTTCCAATATTGTATATTGATATAGTACATAATTATTAGTGTCATTTTGGCATTATTTGACATTTAATATTGTAAAAAGTGTTTACGTTTATTTATTTGTTTCATTGATCTGTAATTATATACCTATGTATATATATATATATATATATATATATATTATATTAAATATGGTGATGTTTTTTTGTATATATATAGTTAATAAATTTAAAATATTTCCAAAACAATAATACTTTTAAGGAATATATTTATTCAAAGCTTTTCGCCGATAAAATAGTATCAGCATCTTCAGGAAAATAATTATCTAATAAAATCTATATTATCTAATAAATATATTCCTTAAAAGTATTCTTGTTTTTGAAATATTTTTAATTTATTAAATATATATATATATATATATATATATATATATATATATATATATATATATATATATATATATACATATGTGTGTGTGTGTGTGTGTGTGTGAAAATTTACCTATAGTTGAAAGTAAGTCCTATAATATATATCCAATAAAATCACATATGTATATATATATATATATATAATATGGAAGACTTTTCATATAATTATATTACCATAATAATCCATGTTTTGAAACCTGTCTGAAAAAAATGCACAGCTGGCAGATTAGTGAAAGTTGTTTACCAGCTGTTCAAACTGTAACAGTTTAAACTTTAAGAGTGATCAGTCTTGCATGCATTTCAGTCATTAGGCATTAGTGACTTGCAATCAATGGGGGAACTATAAAGTGTTCATCTTAGATGACTTAATCTAGATAGGTATTGTTGAATATTTTGTTGTCATCATGAGTTTCCAATATTGCTTAGAGTAACATGACTTTGAATTAGGGACCAATTAAGTTGTGATTTCTCTAAAGAAATACTCCAGATAGTTTTGTTTGGTTCATTTGTGCAGGTTATAAATTTTGTAATTATGGAAATGGATCTAACAGAGGAGAAATGTAATTTTCGTGAAGATATTCTAGGTTTTAAACCTCAGAAAGAAATTGTTTATAATAAGTTTCTTCCATATCCTGAACTTATTGATGTAGAATCTCAGAGACTTTTAGCTGAAATTAAAGGGAATTTAGGAAGAGCAGTATTCCTGAAGGACGTAAATCCTGGATGTAGAATTTGGACAAATAGACTAGAAAAGTAAGTAGTATTTCAGTAATTAAAAGCTAAATCACAGAATCGTGTTTTATTCTAAATACTAAATATTAATTGGGCTTAATTTTGTTGGTTATGATGTCCGTTGTGTTTTTTAAAATTTGAACTGTATACCCCTAACATTTTCTTCAATATTTACAAAATATGTCATAAAAAATATGTATATTGCATCACAATAGTATTTATTGTTTGTCATTCTGCCTTGCACTTTTCACATAAATTCTTTCCTTGTCTCATACTAGTGTCTCAGAACTCAAAGTGGTAAAAGTATAGTCTTAATGACAAGGGTTAAAATTTTTTGTTTGTTTTTAAATTACTCGTTTTGATGTGTAGAACACAAATATCAACTTTTCTTTCCGCGGAAAATACAGAAAGTTACTTTTTTCACATTTTAAATGTTAGGTTGTAATGGCATGTATGGCGTAAACGAGTCTTATTGATACTGTTTAAAAAATTATTATTTTTTAAATTACTCATTTCAATATGTAGAACACTAATATTAACTTTTTTCTGTAGAAAATACAAAAAGATAATTTTTCTGCACATTTTTATTGTTAGTCTGTAATAGCATGTATAGTGTGAACCGGCAGCGCAGTAGCTGCAGCGCACTGCATTATGTCAAAGACAATTTATTTTAATACTAAACTTAACATCTAAATATTTAACTTTTGGTTATAATTTTATACAACATGACTATATACCTACGAAATATCCAGTCAGGATAGATTTGGTTATAATTTTATTATACTTTACTATCTACCTATACTGAAATATACCTACGAAGTATCATGTCAGGATAGATTTGGTTATAATTTTATACAACATTATTATCTGCCTATATTAAAATATACCTATAATGTATCCAGTCAGGATAGATTTGGTTGTAATTTTTTGCATCGGCAATAAGTCTAAATATTTACCAAAATTACAACCAAATTTATCCTGACTGAATACTTCGTAGGTATATTTTAATATAGGTAGATTGCAATATTGAATAAAATTATAACCAAATCTATCTTGGCTGGATACTTTGTACGTATATTTTAATAAAGGTATATTGTAATGTATAAAATTATAAATCTAGAAGTAGTACAGTGCGCTGTAGCTACTGTGCGCCCTGTTTACGCTATAGGCTTACATGCCTTTACAACCTAACATTTAAAATGTGAAAAAGTAACTTTCCGTATTTTCCATGATAAAAAAAGTTGATATTCATGTTCTACACATTAAATCGAGTATTTTAAAACAAACAAAAATTTTTAAAAAAGGCATCATTAAGACTATATTTTTACCCTCAAAGTATCTCTTGCTCCTTTCTGGCAATTTTTAAAAGCCTGTTATAGAACAAGTATTCATTTCCAATGTTTCATGATATGTGTCCAAGTCAACATAGGTTTTTTTTTAACTCATAAATACTGACAACATCGTTTCCCTTTTTTTATGAATATTTCTTCTGATAACAGCATCTCCATCACTTTCTTCATTCCTGTGCTCTGTATCTGAGCCTAGAACTCCTTCCTTAACAATGTATCAAACAATGTTTACAGTAACCAAATCTATCCTGTGTTTCATTAATTGGTATTTATTTCCTTCCTATACATATCAACAATAATAAAGGAATTTACTTGGAGATGCAGAAAGTTTACAGGTACTCAAAAAAAATAATAAAACGCCAACACACCAAAGTTCTTTCTTTAAAGACAAAAATATCTTCACAATACAAAAAAAGTTAAAATTCATTTTAACATGTGTTAAACTATATTAGAAAATAGGTACAAAGTATGTATTTAGGATAGATTTGGCTTTATAAAAAATTAATGTCTACTAAGGAATCAGGTAAACAGTTTAAAACATCGAGTATGGTCTTCTTGTTCTGTGTAACGATATAGAAAATAGTTGCTGAAGTTCTTACTATACTAATCTTCACTTATGTTAGGAATATATGAGTACATATTTCTGTCTTTCCTTGACTGAAAAGAAAAGGCAGAAAAATAAAGGCTATTTTACTTGTTAGCAAGTTGGGCACTTAGCAGACGTATTTATTTTTATAACTAAATAAAATAGAATCCCGTTAATCTGAAATAATAAATGTACAACCATTTTGGATTACTGGAATGTACACGTACATCGCAGCCCTATATCTAAGACGTAAATACGGCTACATATATACCTATATGTTATTATAAAGTATAGGCTAATGTTAAGAGTAAATTTAGTTCAGTACAGTAATAACTGAAAGAAAACACTTACCAGTTGAAATATGCATTTTTTAATTGAGAAATAGGTTTTTATCATGTAAAGTTTTGAATGGACAATATAACAAACACTTGAACTATGCACCAATTAAAACCCAAATAAACTTACTACTGTACATACTGAATAAAACACTTAATTTTTTTATTGAATTTCACTTCTTACAAAAAATATCCGAAATGTTTGTTTGCTTCGGTTTTTTTAATGCCTTTTCCACAGTCTTCTTTCTGATCTTAAGCAGCAGCAAGACTTGATGGTATGGTAAACTCATGTCATTTTCAGTTACCCACTCAATGCATGTGTTAAAAGCCAAAATTGCATCGTCATGTTTCACAACTGGCTTTCTTCTTCTTTTTCAGCATCTCCTGTCTCAGATTCATCATCCCTTAGATCAGGGGTTCTCAACCTTTTAGGCTCTGAGCCCCCTTCACACTTTGGTGTGAGGTCACGCCTCCCTTCACGGATTAAGTTAATTTAGACTTATATATGATAAATTTACTTACAATATGTTTAAGTAATAACCGGAAAAATGTTCGCTACTTTTGTAGTGCTAGTGTGATGGCTGGCACTGTTTCTCGTTAACTACTTTTTGTATGTTTGGATGAAATTTTGACAAAGAACACCGCAGGTCACTCTCCACATCTAGTCTGGCTCGATATTTAGATTTTATATTTGCCAGGGCTGAAAATCCTGTCTCGCATAGATAAGTTGATGAAAATTGTACACGCAACTTGACTGCCTCCATTGGTACGTCTGGGTAAACAGGAAGATATAGTAGCCAGAAATCTTCGAGATCCATGTTTGGGAAATCCAATTTAGCTTTGGAATCACATTGCAAGTCAATTGTTTGTTCTTGAATGTGATCAGGAGGTATATCAATGTTGATTTGAAAGGAGTCTCTTGTTAACTTGAATTCCCAGTTTTCCGAGCTTATATCTGGGAAATAGGCTCCGATTTTGTTCTTCAGAGACAACAAATGCTCAGATATTAGGTCCTTCATTTCATTTACTAGGTCTTTTGGAAGACTTTGGGTATCATCGACGAGATTTTGGAAAGGAAGAAAAGTTCGTTGAGTAAAGAAATAGAGCTTTATAGCTCTATTAAGCTATAAAAAAATTTCAATGATTGTGTGTTTGTGTCCAACATCAAATTCAATTTTTTTAAAAATTTGTTGACGCCTCCCCTGGAATTCTTCTACGCCCCCCCAGGGGGGCGCCCCCCAGGTTAAGAACCGCTGCCTTAGATCACTGTTTGTAAATATCGTTTTATTACCTTCTACACTATCCAATCGCTTATGTCTTCTGAATTTAAATCTCCACCTTGGAACCTTGTTTTCAATGTGCACTCTCGATTCAATGTCTTCCCTTTCATTTTCATCTGCAT
Organism: Prosapia bicincta; assembly: GCA_036971475.1. Taxonomy (NCBI): domain Eukaryota; kingdom Metazoa; phylum Arthropoda; class Insecta; order Hemiptera; family Cercopidae; genus Prosapia; species Prosapia bicincta. The sequence continues at coordinate 4,230,256 of JBAIZL010000002.1, forward strand.
ATTTCTTCTATCACTTTCATATTTTAGGGAATCAATCGATGCCCATTAATTTTTCCATGATTTTTTAATGAGTCTTTGGGTGACAATTCCAGGCATCTCTTATAGAAAATGCTACATCCTGTATTGTTAGTTTCTACAATATTGCTATTTGTAACAGTCTGTGCTACAATATGATGTAACAAACTTTTTCAGTACTTTAGTTTTATGTTCTGTATCACATTTTGATCCATTGGCTGTATTAGTCCAGTACAGTTGGGCAGCAGGAAAATCGTTGTGATATTACCGTAGTCACTTACTTGTTCCATCCAACTATTTCTGGTCTTTGTTTAAAAGTGGTATGGAACAACCTTTAAGAGCTATTGGTTTCTGTGATTTACCAATGAGCAGTAGACGTAATTTGTGGCTTCTAGAGTTGTTTAAGCAAACATAAATGTTGATCAATCTTTGCTTATTTTTTGCCCTGGTGCACAGTTTTTGTACTTGTGAACTAAAGTTTTATTTGGTAAAATTTTCCAAAATAAGCCATTTTCACTACATAACTTTAATTCACTAACTTTTTCCAGAAATTGTTGATGGATTTTACCATCCTGGATTATTAGACAATTTTTCTCCTGTGATAGAAGGGCGCCTAATTCCACGTCGTCTTTTTGAAATATTCTAGCCAGTGATCACTGGCTTTAAACTCTTCCTTGTTGGGGTAGAGTTCAGAAAAAAAGAATCTCGCCTTTTCCTGCAATAAAAGGCCAGATATGGGGTTCTTTCATGATCTTTCCTGTAAAAACCATGCATATAGAGCAGTTTCTACCAAATTGTATTCACTCATTTTTACTGTTTTACACAGCACTGCTACCTTTGTCCATAGAAGACACAAACGACAGATTTTTGTCTTTGTTTTTCTTTATTGTTACTGATTGTTAAATTTCCGATCCCGAAATCTTCTGCTAAATTTTTAGCAGGTACCCCGACATCAAGTCATTTTAGAATGTCACACTTTTCCGACAACAAAATGTTTTGTGTTTTCTTTTAAGAGAAGAAGACGTCATTATAAAAATTAAGTTTTAATGTTATCTCTATTCTTTGAACCTCTCTTATAGCCATTTATTTATTTGTCGTTTTGACATTTTGGAAAATTGTTTCGGATTAGTGGGAGTTTTGGAATACCGGAATTCGGATTACCAAGGTTTGGACTGTATATCCTAACAGGATACTTTAAGGATATATTTCAATATAGTATAACATATTGCTCTGTTTGTTTTTCAAGTGATTTTAAAAAGTTTTGTCCATATATTATGAAGCAAAGTTATTTTTATCTTTTCTTAAAAACTTTTAATTTCATGCTGTTACTGAAAAGATATATTAATTTTTCAGTGTAAATGAAATCTTTCTGCATATCTTGCTATAATTTGTTTAGCTAATATCAGTGCTGTAGAGAAAGGAAATAATTACCATAAACGTTAACAATTTCACGAGTATTACAGTTTATCTGACTAAGTCAGATTATCAGAAAATGTATATTATTTGAATCTTCTATCTTCATGTTTTGACATATTTATATCCTACTGAAGTTTGAACAATATCAAATAGAGTGCTCCATAAGTTTGACATGTTTTATGCTGACTACACTTACACTGTAATTAAAGACAATTCATTATTATTAAACATATTCAGGCAATCCATTATTGTAGCAACAGGTAGCCTTTATGGAGTTTAAATATACACATGTAACATGAATTCACAAAACCCATTAGATAGTTGGCATCACCCAAGCTCGCTGTGACTTTGTTTTTGCATTCTTTGTGATTCGTCAACTTATTAGACATTTTTACATTATTTTTACGATGGTAAAACTTCTGTATCTAACCCCAAGAATTACACCCAAATTTATCATAACCAAAAAACATTTTGAATCTTTTTAACCTGTAAAAATATACAAACCACTAAAATGATGTTGCTTAATTTTTCCATTCTTATATGTGAGAATTTAAATTTAAATAGAGCGTAAAACAAATCAAAAATTTAATTTTACACACTAACACTATGTTAGTTTTTTAATCGTAATCAAATTGTACTCAGCTTTGATTTTTTTATTAAAAAATACTTTCTAAAAAAACATGTGATTTCAAATGCCACAAAACATAAACACTGCTTAAAAAGTAACAAATTGTGGTATTAGAAACATAACCTTGCTTTAGAAACATATAATCCTGTAATAAGAATTCTTTAGTTATAACTACACTATCTTGCACTATATCTGGTTAGGGCAGATTTGGTTATATGAAACCTATATTGTTAACTTTTGTGAAAGTAAAATGTAGTGGAAAGTGAAACGCGGGTTTAAAAAAAACATAAGATGTACAACACAAAAACTTCAAGTATATCTTTATTGTGATTTTTGTTTTTTCCGGTTATCTGTGAAACAAAACCTTATGTATGGTGCAGATGCCAAAAGTGTTTTTGCTGTAAATAGTTTTATTAGAACTAATCCAAGTTTAGATGATAATTTGTGGAATGAGTTGTAGTCGAAAAACACAAGGAAGTCTGTTTTTTTTACAGGAATATTAATACCATTTTAGGTAACTCATTTGTAATTTATCTGCATAACATGGTTTCAAAACAAAGAAAACCTGTTTCAAGATGACATTTTGTATTAATGAAATAGAAGATTTCTGCACATTATTCCTCAAAAAAAAAAAAAAAAAAATGGAAATTGTCACACTTTAGGTGTTTTACGTTTCAACCTATACATGTGGAGCATCAGGGAAAAGTATATGTAACCTGATCTAAAGTGACTTGATCAAGGAAAAAACACATGGATATCCTTTAATTGACTTTTGTGTTAATTTTTTATTTAGAGTAGTCTTACAAGGCAAGTCCTTATGAATGATGATTGAAAAAATAAGCTATGTATTTAGGGTTAAATTAACAGAGTTTTTACATTATTGATTAATTGTTTTTTAAATGGACCTTTATGCAGTTATACATAGAAATCTAGAAAGAACTTCTGGTATCTGCAGTTTTAAGATTATTCTGTAGGTATAATATGCACCCTATATTTATTGCATTATTTCCCAATATATATTACTATACACAATATCAAGAGCACAGTGGTACAATATATTACAATAAAAATATTGAAAAGAACCCCAATACCACAAAAATAATCAAAAATAACAAATAAGACAAGTTACTTAAGATTAAACCCTTATGTACATTTCGATGACCATGTCATCATCATCAGAGGGTCTAGTTACAAAACACAATCTAGCACACAAGAAGTTACAAACTAGAATGATCATCATTCTAGTTTGTAACTTCTTGTGTGCTAGATTGTGTTTTGTAACTAGACCCTCTGATGATGATGACATGGTCATCGAAATGTACATAAGGGTTTAATCTTAAGTAACTTGTCTTATTTGTTATTTTTGATTATTTTTGTGGTATTGGGGTTCTTTTCAATATTTTTATTGTAATATATTACTATACTTAAATGCCATTCTTAATCTTATCATATTAAATATACTTGATGCCTTTTGGGAAGCTCCTATTGTTTTTTTTTTTTTTATAAGCGGGAGATGTTTTTCATTCAAGAAAATGTTGATCGCTGCTCGCAGTTAAAATACGTGTTTGGGGACTTTTGCAACTAAGTTAGTGTACAGCATTATGATATGGTGAGTAATTTTCTTCAATATCTTTAACAAACTCATAGGATCTTGGTGATTCAGCACAGTAGATTTGATAAAATTAAGAACTGATATGACTGATATGACGGGTTATAGAACTTCAGACATATTCAAACATTTTCTTTGAAAAATCATTTTCTACACCCTCTGGCACAAGTGCAACCACTCTTTTATTTTTACCACATGTTTATGCTACCATCAGTTAAAATAAATTTCATGTTTTTCCATCAAAGGTTTTTTTTATTAATGGTATTTTCAACTCCCATGAAAATATCTTTTCCAGTAATCATGCCATGAATATTATCAATATCAAAAATATTATTTACAAGAATATTATTATCTACTTTTCGAATAAAAATCAACAAGTGAGCAGTATCTGACACATCTGATTTGTGATGACATTTTCTATGATCTTATGGTTCCCTTGGAGCCATGGTGTCTGTTGGCAGTTTTAGGCAAGCTTTAGGTAACTGGCCGTTTTAGGTAAGTTAATAATTTCAGAGCACATTTCTTTAGAAATGCAACTATGCCACTTTTTTTAAAATTTAAGAGCCACATAAAGCTGAAACGACTTGCAGCCTCTTGTTCTAGCTCTTTTATATTACAATTATTACCATTTGGAACCGAGTGGAATACATTGAAGTCGACTTGCAGCCTCTTGTTCTAGCCCTTTTATACTACAATTATTACCATTTGGAACCGAGTGGAATACATTGAAGTCGACTTGCAGCCTCTTGTTCTAGCTCTTTTATATTACAATTATTACCATTTGGAACCGAGTGGAATACATTGAAGTCGACTTGCAGCCTCTTGTTCTAGCCCTTTTATATTACAATTATTACCATTTGGAACCGAGTGGAATACATTGAAGTCGACTTGCAGCCTCTTGTTCTAGCCCTTTTATATTACAATTATTACCATTTGGAACCGAGTGGAATACATTGAAGTCGACTTGCAGCCTCTTGTTCTAGCCCTTTTATATTACAATTATTACCATTGGGAACCGAGTGGAATACATTGAAGTCGACTTGCAGCCTCTTGTTCTAGCTCTTTTATATTACAATTATTACCATTTGGAACCGAGTGGAATACATTGAAGTCGACTTGCAGCCTCTTGTTCTAGCCCTTTTATATTACAATTATTACCATTTGGAACCGAGTGGAATACATTGAAATCGACTTGCAGCCTCTTGTTCTAGCTCTTTTATATTACAATTATTACCATTTGGAACCGAGTGGAATACATTGAAGTCGACTTGCAGCCTCTTGTTCTAGCCCTTTTATACTACAATTATTACCATTTGGAACCGAGTGGAATACATTGAAGTCGACTTGCAGCCTCTTGTTCTAGCTCTTTTATATTACAATTATTACCATTTGGAACTGAGTGGAATACATTGAAGTCGACTTGCAGCCTCTTGTTCTAGCCCTTTTATATTACAATTATTACCATTTGGAACCGAGTGGAATACATTGAAGTCGACTTGCAGCCTCTTGTTCTAGCTCTTTTATATTACAATTATTACCATTTGGAACCGAGTGGAATACATTGAAGTCGACTTGCAACCTCTTGTTCTAGCCCTTTTATACTACAATTATTACCATTTGGAACCGAGTGGAATACATTGAAGTCCACTTGCAGCCTCTTGTTCTAGCCCTTTTATATTACAATTATTACCATTTGGAACCGAGTGGAATACATTGAAGTCGACTTGCAGCCTCTTGTTCTAGCCCTTTTATATTACAATTATTACCATTTGGAACTGAGTGGAATATATTGAAGTTATGAATACTTTCGAAAGTACTACTAGAGTTAACTGTTAACGATACAGGGTTCTACCACAACATATTTCTGCGACTACATTCATGAAATGTCAGTCATAACAATATGCAATATTAATTGAAATAACTAATCACGAAAACCAAACAGTTTTATTCCCTTGGAGTTTACTGGCGTAATCAGCATTGCTCTAAGGCTAGAAAGCTTCGAGATCCCTGACTGACAATTAATTTTCATAATATTTACAGAAATTTATTTTAAAAAAATTCAAATCACAGTACCTGTTTTCAATTCATATAACACCATTAGGCAAAAAGTACATTAACTGAGGTTGAATTATAGTCACTGAAAAATCCTGTACTTTATAAAGCATAATATATCTACCGTCTACTTTCTTAACTAAGTATTGAAGTAAGTAGCTAAAAGGAAGGTAAGTATTCTGTATTATCCGTGTCAAAATTATAAATTTATCACCATCATTATAAAATGTAATTATGTTTCAGTAAAATTTAATATACTGATGACAAAATCAGTTTAATTTCATTATAAAACTCAAAAGTTTTAGTGGTATTTTTGTTTCATAAAGATGAATTTTGTTTCAGATATATAAAAATGTTTGGATTAAAATTTTCTAAAGAAGATCATGTGGCTTTTATACATCTGTTTTGTGAGCTGGCCCTTATTCCAGATTTAAAACCATTTTTGACGGCTAAATTTCTTAATATGTTGATAATGTTGCTAAAGTAAGTACATAAATTTTATTCTGTTCTAAAGTAAGAAATTTAATATGAATTTCACATTATAACTTGCCATTTCTATGTTGAAATTAAATATAGAATGTAATAATAACTTGTGGCACCTGTGGTATAATTTTTTATTATAAATAAATAAAACCTCTTGAATCATAGAAATCTTTTATTTATGTCCTCATATACATTTTAATTGGAAAGTAATCGTGTTTAGAGGAAATTACTAAAAGCCTCAGTAATATTTAAAACTCAGTAGTACAAGACTCACTGAGCCTTGTAGTAATTTCCTCTGTAGATGTTTGCTTTGCAATCAAAATATAAATAAAACGTTTTTATGACATTATAGGTTTTATTTATTTTTAATAAGTTTTTAATTCTTACAGAATTTAATGTTTAACATTATTAAAAATATTTAATATATTTTTCAAACGCCCTGATGGTAAAGTTGTCTAAATGAACTGAAATATGGCATTGTCATCTGTCTGATAAAAATACATGAATACATACCAAAAACATTATAATTAATGAATTAACTCATTTTCATTAAAATAATTATGGGATCGTGTTCATAGATTTGATTGGGAAATATTGAACAAAGATTGACTAAGTTATATGAAATATCACATAAACATGTACATTTTGATTAGTGTTTAATGGAATAGCCTTTAAGATTTGTATTTTGTATACAAATTCTTAAATTTTATGTATATAATTTTTCAATTATTTTATATATATATATATATATATATATATATATATATATATATATATATATATATATATATAAAGAACAAAAGTCAAAATACAAATACAAGAATTATATTTGAATTTACAATTCAAAGCTTTTCGTTGGCTAACAGTACCAACATCATCAGGAATATTAAACAATTAAAATTAACATATCAAATTAATATCAATTGATATGTTAATTTTAATTGTTTAATATTCCTGATGATGTTGGTACTGTTAGCCAACGAAAAGCTTTGAATTGTAAATTCAAATATAATTCTTGTATTTGTATTTTGACTTTTGTTCTTTATTAATACAGAAGAAAACATATTGCGATATTTATATATATATATATATATATATATATATATATATATATATATATATATATATATTTAATTTTTATTTATGTATAAACAATTGTATCTATATACAGACTCTATTCTCCTGTTTTACAATTACAGTTATTAAAAAGGGTATAATAAAAGATTACTTGTTCTAGAATGATTCATGCTATAAGATATGCTTCATAAACATTTTATGTCCTTGCTCTGGGTATTGTGTTTGTAGTTTTATCTGTTTCAAAACAATTCTTTTAATAGATGCCAAACAATACCCATACTTATCAAAAATTATGCTGAGTGCTTTTGTTTTGAATGTTTTTATTGCTTAACTGAAAGAAAGTTTACAAAACGAAATCATGCAGAGTAATCAAATTTTTACAGTTGTTGCAATATAAAGTTTCCAAGTAATTCAAGTGTTTCAAAAATGTTTTCAATGTAAAAAAATTATGATCAAGGATTTTCTGAAATCTGAATTTATTTAAATAACGCTCAAAATAAGTGTGTGTGTGTGTGTGTGTGTGTGTGTGTGTGTGTGTGTGTGTGTGTGTGTGTTTGTGTGTGTACAGTTAAATGTCACTAATTCAGACTAATTGGGGCTTAATCCTTGTCATAATTACAAAAGGGTTTTTCTTTGTACATAAATTTTCCTAAGAAAAATAGTGAAATTTAATAATATAAACAACTATTGTAATAAAGTGCACATAATACTTATTTTAAACAAAAAGTTCTTTAAAAATTTATTTGCCTAAGAAATGTCATAAATAAAAATATAGACCGTAATTGGATACCTTACACAATCCTACTTGTTATACAATAAATTTAATGATACTCAAAAAATATTGTTTAATTAAAAAAAGAAACCTAGGTTGAATCAAGATATAGTGTAATGCAAATATGCACAGTTTTGTAATGTAATGATTTTGTAATAAAATGAATATTTTGATATTTCGGTATTTCGATATTGACTTTTGGTCATAAAAAAGGTGGGACAGTAAAATATTAAAAAATAATATAAGCTGAAAAAAGATAAAAAAATATAGTTAAAGAAAAGGAAATTGGTTGCTGTGTGTGGAAAAGTCTTAAAGTGCATTTGATGAAGGGATGATTGCCTTCATTAGATTAAAATTTGACTTATTCTAATGAATTAGCCATACATACTGGCTGAGTACGGAAATAGGATTTTTTATTATCTGAGACAAGACAGTATTGTTTTATCTTGTACATAAAATATTTGTATGGGAAGAAAGGGCATAACAGCCAGGCTAAGGCCATATGAATTTTAAAACTGATTTTTAATCCGTTTGTATACTTCAATGTTATTTAATACACACAATAACCAATAGTGCATCTGAGAAAAATGTCATTAGGATTGGAAAATGGAAATTACCTGAAAAATAAATTTTACAAAACAATTGGCTATTATGCCCGCAGAGGTTAGGACCACATAGTAAAAAATGAGTAATTGAAAAAATTGGTTTTTAAATAGAATAGTTTTTTTAAGAAAATGCAACTGTTATTTAGTAATAATAATAAAGTAATTTTAATAACATTGAGTAGACTTTTTCTTGATATATATTATCTATAAAAATTGTTTTATAAAAATTTAAAAGGGATTTTAATCAATTTTAGCAACAATTTTAACATAAATTCCCAATCACCTTCTATGACACCAGCACATAAGTTACATCCTGGACACTTTATCCAACGTTCTTTTGGAGTTGAAGCCGAATATGCTTCATAACAATACACACATTCTGCTTGTCACCTTAGTTATTATCTGTCTTTAAATAACTTTGATTTAATTCATGTTTATTTGAGCGCTTCAAAATAAGTCTTGAATTTTGTGGTCCATTACATTCGGTGAATCTTATTAATCGCTTAAACAATAGTTTATGTCTATCCGAACTTCAAATTTTGTAAATTTGTTAAAACTTACTGAGACATAACGTTTTCGATCGCTATGTGCCGATCTTCATCAGTGTCTTCTGCTTGGAGATGTCGGGTCAGGCGGTGGCGGTTTTAAAGGTAGGTTTTCGATAGTATCAAAGAGTATGTGTGGTTTGTATTGTTTGTTCGTTTAAAGTCATAAACTTAAAAGTCATAAACTTAAAAGTCATAAATTTGTATATAGGTTCGGATAGTCATAAACTATTGTTTAAGTGATTAATCAAAATAAGTATTGAATAAATGATAAACCAGTTTAATATTGTTCAAAGAAGTTCAAATGAGTAATGTGAGTGGGTAAAAGATCAAACCCAACTACACTTCACTAATTTAATAAACTTCTTTGACTCAATTTTTAACGGCTTTATCATAAATTCAACTTTGTTTTACCATTTTTTATCCTGGGGTTCTTAGCTTTTGTCTTTTAAATTTTATCATTTTTCTTAGATACCTATTCCTTTTTCATTAGCTACTTTTTGTTTGTTACGTTTTTCTTCTTTCTCTTGGCTATCAGATGGTTTTTATAAGGACTTCCTGATAACAAAACTACTTAACCTTTATTCTGCTCATTTCTCTTGTATTTTATTTTTGACACTTGAGGAACAAAGGCAATATATTTAGGAACAAATGAGGTCCCATTTGTGGATCATAAGTTTTATCTTGGATGGGAGTATGACTGCTTGAATATACAACTTACTGATAATGCAATTCTAGCTGGTAGAAATGGTATGTCTGCAACGTTTACTGCAGGTAATTCTTTTTCTTAGAAGAAGTGTTCATTGAGTGGTTCAATCCATTTCTAAAATCCATTCACTGCATTTAGTGGATCAGATACCTCCATATAGGTTTCACCGAAGAGACTACTAACTTAATGAGGAACTAAATGTGCACTTTTTAGTTATCTCTATCTCTATTGTTTGTGGATATAACTAAGTAAAAATTTGGGAAGAAAACTCATTTTTGTATGTACAATGACAAGATGCTTTTATTTAGGAACTGATTTTTAATTTTACATACTTTATATAAAATGGAAAAGAAAAGTTTGGAAACATTTTTTTAGCAAGTAACATTTGTCTCATAAATTTTGTTTCATGTTTATTGTGATTCTAGGTAAGTGTATATTACAGTAGAGTCTTAGAGAAGTAGAAAAGATGCAAAAAAATATTATGGATGGTGATGTAGAAAGTCCTAAATAACATGAGAAAATAGTAAAACTTGACAATCACCAAAAATTAAAATTTTTAAATAAAATAAAAATAATTTCTCTTTAACACACACAATGTTTTACAAGCTCAAGATTTCATTATAAAACATAGCAGTATCTTATGCTACATTATAATTTAGCTTTAAAGTACCATATTAGATACAAGTTATATGATAGATTTGTTTATTTAAGCTAAACGGTTGAATAGTGTAGCTAGTTCATTGACTAAACAGTGGCTAGTTCTTATATCTCTGGCCTTCAAATCAAACCTAAACATCCTGCATTAAACAGGGCGTTTATTAATACTGCCCAACATTATTACGATCCATATTAACGTTCTGCCGCTCCATTCGGCATACAAACATTAAGAATAATGGATAACCTTGAGTTGCAACTTCCTACTATGTTTGAACAATCAATGTGCTATCTACCTCCATGGATAATAAAAACGCCACGCTTTGATTTTTCATTGTCCAGTTACATAAAACGTGGTACTCTTGGTGTGGTCTACCACCATGAATTTTTATCTATTCATAAATCTCATCAACACAGTGATGGGATTATTTTCACTGATGGGTCTAAACTGGACAATGGTGTTGGGTGTGCGTTTTATGTACTGATTGCCCTCAGCTTGTAGTGTTTTCATGGCACAACTATTTGCCATTTTTAAAGCATTAACTGTTATTCGATCTCGATCTACCCACTACATTTTGTGTTCTGACTGGCTCTTTAGGCTCTTCAGGATGTTTTCCCTGTTAACCCTTTAGTTGAGGACATGTGTGCTGTACACAGGCTTCATTATAGGGGAGTGTAGGAGTAACATTCTGTTGGGTTCCTGGACACTGCGGAATACTCGGAAACACAAAAGCTGATGAAGGGGTGAAGAATGCTACAAGTCTGGTGCCCATTACTCAATGAGTTATGGCATCTGATTATGTGTGTTTTGCGAAACATTTATTGCTCGCTGCTTGGAATGACAAATGGCATACCATGATTCAGAATACGCTGAGGGAAATTAAAGATACCATCCGTCCATGGTCTTCCATTTGTTCAAAATGTAGGGAGGAAGGTGTGGTTACACGCCTTCGTGTTGGCCACTCTTTTGCAACTCATGGATATTCGATGCATCATGAAGATCCACCAATATGCCAGTACCGCGGTGATATTTTCACTGTAAAACATATTTTGGTAGATTGTGTTGGTTTAACTTTTTAATGTGGAAGGCAGTTTAAAAGTGGTGTTAAGAAACGATGCCTCGGCCGTTGACCAAGTCATCATTCTCTTGCACCACTTAAATATATTTTTTGAGATTTAATATGATAAATAAATAACAATATCACTTGTTACAAATATTTAAACACTCTTGATGTACATTTCGCCAACACAATTAGCATAATCAGAAGGTTACAAACATTCTGGGACTAAAATGAAACAGTACACCTAAAATCGCGATGGGCTACTCCCACTCCTCCGCCCAACGACCTGTTTGTTAACCTGTACCAGCGCTGCACGTGGAACAAGACCACACCCACCACTGACTTGTGACAATTCAAATTCAAACTAATTACAAACTAGTGTAAACTAAAATTATAAAAGTAACATAAACAATAATAAATTATCTTGTCAACTTGAATTAAACTATTAATTCCGCTAAAAATCATGTATTTGGTCGTAACAAAGAGAATAAACTAGAACTAGGAATTGGGCCTTTATCAACGTTCATCAACAGATCGCCCCTAGTTTTAGCAAAGAATATACTTTCATAACTATTAAGCAACCTGTTTGGAGAACACCGTTTTACGCACTTTAACACTATTTATATCCAATTCATGGCCATTATTAAGGATATGTTCAGCCACGCTGGACTTATCCTGTCTCCTATATTTAATATGGGCTAGATGTTATTTAAATATAGTTATAGTATTTCTCCTTGTCTGACCAATTTACATTTTGTCACAAGTTTTGCAAGTAATGGTGTAGATTCCAGACCTATCCAGCATCGGAAGTTTATCCTTGGGATTTCGTAATAAATCGGTTAACCTATTAGGATTTTTATATGCAATTCTTATATTATAATTTTTGAAAATTTTGTCTAAACCATTGGTAATAATATTGTCAAATGGTAAGGTTATAAATTTTTGAGGGTTATCTTCCAGTTGGAAGGTGGTGGAATCTCTCCTTAATTTTCTAAATTTACATTTTCTTACAATATTATACATACTTATTAGGACATTTTACAATATTAGGATCAAACCCATTAAATTGAGCTTTAGATTTGACATATTCTATTTCTTTAACTAGACGCTGAGGTGAAAGGGGAATCCTCAGCGCTCTATCAATCGTACTATTAAATGCCGCTAATTTGTGGCTATGGTTGGAATCATTTGGAATTAATCTATTATTGTTGGTTGATTTTCTATATATGTCAAACTCAATTTTAGAGTTGTTCCTAATACACATAATATCTAAAAAGGTTAACCTATTATTGGCTTCTACTTCATAAGTGAATTTGATCAATTGATGTTTACCGTTAATACTACATAAGAAATTCTCAATACTAGATTTACTTAAATCAAACACAGCAAATATGTCGTCGACATACCGTAACCAAACTCTAGGAAAATATGTTCGACTTTTTTCTAATTCTCTTTCAAATTCACACATAAAAGGTTCAGCCACAAATGGTGATAGACAATTTCCCATCGCTGTACCATGTATTTGTCGATAATACTCATTATTGAATTGAAAATAATTTTGCATCATGCAAATTTGGAAATTCCATCACTTTCTGTGGTTCCACGTTAATTAAGCCTAAACGTTCTTTTAAAATTTTAAGCGTTTCTAATATAGGTATACTAGGAAATAAATTGCATGATGCAATGATAACCAACATAAGTTTTTTGCCAGGAAAACAAATTTTAATAAATAAAAAAGATTTTTTATTTAAGCTAAACAGTTGACTAGTGTGAGTGTTGTTTCCAACTGGAAGTTTGTGTATGCTATTTACAACTCAACTTTAGTGAAGTTAATTATGTATTTTATCAAAATCTTTAATTTTTGTTTGTAAATACTAGCTTTTATTATTTTCAATATTTTCCTGAGGACATTCTCAGGTGAATTTTTTTGTGATATGTGAGACTAATATAAATATTCAAGAAAAATTTGATTCAATATGTTTTTTTTTTTGTAATGAAGGATAAATTTATGAATTTCTATTTAAATAAGCTATATAATATAAATGTTCTTTGCATTGTTTTGTAGGAAGAAGAGCTTATTATCTCCTGAAGATCTCACTATACCATGGAGGCCTTTTTATGAACTTTACATTCGAACATTTTACGACACTAAAGCTACAAAAGGATTGCTGCATTATTTTCCGTAAGTTAACTATTTATTGGTTCAAATGTAAGTAATGTTCAAATTATAATTGTAAAACAAAATATTACTACTTGGAATATGTAATACAGAATGTGTTAGTACGTTTTTGTTTACTTGTATAGTAGTAAAAGTAAATGAACATTTTGTTAAAAATAAGAATTTTTTGTATTTGGCCATTATTAAATGAACATTTCTTATTGAAATGAAGATATTTCTCAAATGAACATGTTTAATACTATCTGGACACTAAATTCTACACAGAGTACAAAGTTAACATTCTTTTATGTGCAAAATCTATGGTTTGTCTCACATGTTTACTGATCGTTTTGTATTTTGTGCGGTATTTTTACACTTTTCAATAGATCAAGGGCCATAATTTCATTTCCAAGTTGCATTATTTTGATATAAATAAATTAGACTTTTTCAAAATTTGTTTATAGAGATTTGGTCAACAAAATTGTTATGGTAACCAACGAATATTACTAGTTTGTGTATGAAAATACTACTATGTCTGACAATTCAAAACTAAAAAAGCGGACTGTTACGAATGTTGACAAAATTTTTACTTTCTTAAATATTAAATATTTTCGTGACAAATATTAAAAATAGTACAATAATTTTAAAAATAAAAAAAAAATCAAAAATATGTTGCCCCCAGATCATATATGAAGGCACACACATGTTGCTAATCAAACAGTTAAGTTTATGAATTTATGGTTTCAAATTAAAAAATAGGTTATAATATAAAATTGTTTTTTGTAATACTGGCAATGTAAGCGAAAAACATCTCTTAACCAACAACTTTATTATCTCAAGCAATACCTTTCTGGACACAATTTTAACATAATTTTTGTTTTAAATGCTGGCAGCACAAGGAAGGAACATCTATCGGTCTAAAAATGTTATTATTTTCAAACAGTGTTCTTCAGGTCGCTGTATAAACCTGGCTCTCTCTTTTTATGCTGGGGCACAAGCAACCAACACTATATTATACTTCATTCATTTTAAATATTGGTTTTTATAGCATATTTTCAGTTAGTCCTATCTAAAGCCTAGAACTGGAGTTGCCAAACTAGAGGATATATACAGTAAATTAGAGTCAAATGTCTGCTGAAAATTATCAAGATCTGCATTATCTTTAACATCCCACAGTATTTGCATTCTCAGTGATCCAGCGAAACTGAGTAAATTAATTTCAGACTCAGTTGTCACGGCAACTGAATTGTATTGAATACCAACTTTATAAGTATTAGTTTAAACAATAGTATTATAAAGTATTAAAAAGTTTATTATGTAATCATTACTTAATTAAATTACTTTAAATTGTATTAAATTTAATCATCTAAAAAATTAAAGGAAAAATTGAATTGATTATTTGTAATCATTATTAGGAAAAAATAAGTATTAATTAAAATATTTAAATTAATAGATAATAATAAGTATTTAAAATAAATTAATTAATTACAAATAAATAATTCCTTACTGACTAATGCTTAGCAGTTAATCGTAGACTTCCCCTTATACTGACAAAACTAATTGTTCACTTTAAAATCATAAAAAATGTATAAATAATTTAAAAAACATATTTACACTAATTACATTAGAAAGACAAACCTATAACCGGCTTAAATCATAGATTTAAGCACTACCATGAAGATTTTAATTTAGCCATATGAAATTCTAATTTTATAAAAAAATAAAGGTTTAAAAATGAATTTATATGTTATTGTCGTGTCTATTGATGTGCATGTTAAAATGAAGTACTAAATCTGTTTGTGGGAGTAACCAAAATATAACCTTGTAAGTTCTCACAACCCTTTTAGGGAGTTTTTCCCTGAAATCTTTTATGTGGCGTTTTTCCACATTCAAGGGTAGTAGGACAAAAAATACTTTAAATCATACTAAAATAAAAATCTATAAAAAAGTAGAGTTAATAACTTTTTAAATTGTAAGGAATGAACGGTTTAAAGTGAAAGTGGAAAATTTGACAATTAATTAATTTCAAAATTAACAAATAAATTTATGAAAAGTTAGACTTAGAAAATCAAAGAACATAAGTTAAATAATTATCAAAACTCAGAACTTTAAAGTTTTCAATTTGTGGCAAAAAGTGAAGGGCTTAAACAAAAAGTTTTATAAAGAAAGAAAGCATGTTAAAAAAACTTAAATAACAAGATATAGAGGGTGGCAGAACAGTGGTGTCCTAAAATGGGTGTCCTTCCGTCTACTAAAAATGAGTTTCATCACATCACCCAACATGAGGAGCAAGATGGAGGAGAACAATGGCATTGGTCGATGTGGTAAAGGTTAGACACTCTTCTTGATTTTATGCGAGGGTCGTCCAGAAAGTAAAGAACGATTGCGCATCACGGACGGCGCAGTTCCCCCACCACCGCGGGAGTGGGCTTATTCTTTAGTCCAAACCTTCCGCTTCAGTTTGAGCTATGTAGCGGTGCCGTGAGGTTACGTTTGCGTCTCTTGTGGAAGTTCAAAATGGCTGCGCCAATTGAAAATCCCGCCAAGTGTGAAGTCCGTAGTGTGATTCGGTTTCTGAATGTGCAGCATGTTCGACCCATAGAAATTTATAGGCAAATTAAGGCAGTGTACGGTGACAATGCGATGAACGAGTCATCGGTGAGAAAATGGTGCATTAAATTTAATGAAGGTAGAACTAGTGTGCACGACGAGGAACGAGGTGGAAGGCCATCACTCGTTACTGACGAGTTGACAGCGAAAGTTGACGAAAAAATTCAAGAAAACCGGCGTTTGACTTTGAGCGGTCTACTGGCATTTTTTCCACAAATTTCAAGGTCGCTTTTGCACGAAATAGTGATGGAGCGTCTTGGTTATCGAAAGATGTGTGCTCGTTGGGTGCCTAAGATGCTTACTGATGTCCACAAGACCAAACGGATGGGAGCAGCGCTTGAGTTTTTGACTCAGTATGACGAAGATGGTGAGACGTTTCTTGACCGCATCGTAAAGGGTGACGAAACTTGGGTTTCGTATGGAACCCCGGAAACAAAGCTCCAGTCAATGGAATGGCATCACTCGAATTCGCCGAAAAAAAAAACCGGAAAGAAAAGCCAAATTTGAACACCAGGAAAGTGATGGCAACAGTTTTTTGGGACAGGAAAGGCCTAATCCATGTGGAGTTCATGCCAAGAGGAGAAACAATCAACTCATCGAGACCTTGCATCGGCTTCGCCGCGCTATTAAAAACAAACGACGCGGAATGCTATTGTCGAAGGTGGTGCTGATCCACGACAATGCTCGGCCTCATTGCAGTGCACAAACCCAAGCAGAACTTCAATCTTTCAGCAAATCTTTGGACATCCTCCGTATAGTCCGGATCTGGCTCCGAGTGACTATCACTTGTTTCCAAAGTTGAAAGTGTTTTTAGGCGGGAAAAACTTTTTGGACGACGATGATCTCAAAGAAGGAGTAAAAACGTGGCTTCATTCCTTGGCGGCAGAAGAGTATAACGTCGGTATTCAAAAATTGGTGTCACGCTACAACAAGTGCCTTGACGGTTCCGGTGATTTTATTGAAAAATAGAGTAAGGTTATAAATAGTTGTGAATAAATGTTCATCCTCGTATCTTTTGTTTTCATTGACCTACGTCAAAACGTTCTTTACTTTCTGGACGACCCTCGTACAAATGAAAATAATAAATTTTTTAGGGTCAAAAATTTTAAAAAAAATTGAATTCCTTTTGAATAGATTGACATAAATAGATTTTGTTTTGTTTTTCATAATGGCTCACTGAACTTTGAAAAAATGTAAAATGTATTGAAAATAATGCTATATTTCTTTACTATTGGAAACAAAATGGTGGGCATAAGAACTTATAGACCAAAACATATGCTTATAAATACAGTTAATTTAGAAGAACAGGTATATTAAAATTAAATGTGGATATTTGGATATACTATACAATTTAAAAAAGGTTTCACAATTTTGAAAGATGTTGCAAGAAAAAAGTTAGAGTTATCAAGCAAGAAAAAAAGGGAGTTAAAACACTAACACTTTCTTACATTCTTAAAAACCTTTAATGAAAAAATTATATACTGTACATATTCTGTGTAACATATAATAAATAATTTACAATGAATAGAATGTAAAATATTAGAGAATTTACAATGCTAAAAGAACAACTGCATAGACTTAATTTACATTCTGTATATATTTACAAAAAATGTCATTAATCTTGATTGGTTTTCATGGTTTAAGTTTCTCATTCTTAACATAGTATTTTAACTTATTTATGTACATGAATATAGAGTCACTTACATCATTTTGGGATTAGTAAAACTTTATATGATCAGATGCTTCTGCCGTGCTTGGTATGCATATTTCCTCTGCCACGTCGTCCTCGTTACCCGTTGTGTAGTTTCCGTCGTTGCCTACTTCTGAGATGATGTCTGATGATAAATAACTTAAATAAAAAAGAAAGAAATAACAAAGAAACAAAGTCTTTTATACATTTATAATCAAAAAATAATGAAAAGTTTTATTGTAAAAATTTTTAATTTGAAAAAGAACTTTGTTAAGAATACTCCATAGAAAAAGGTGAAATTTTGGACGGTATCAAAAAGTGTTTACACATAGAAATATTTTTGAAATTATATAAATATGTTTGTTATACAGGTTAAAGTTCTAATTATGTATGTTTTACAGTTTATAATTACAAACCATGTTTCTGTAGACAGGTATATAAGGGTCATAAACGTAAGTTATGGTAAAATATTACAAAAAGACTTTAATGTTTAATAAAAGTTATTAAATTGCATTTATTAAATGTTATTTTGACACAGAAATTGTGTATAAAATTCAAAACAACCATGTTAAAAACTGTGCTAATTTTTTAATTTTGTAAATAAGTTTCTGTTTACGTTTTTACCAACTTTAAAACTAGAGTGCAATTTTCTACATAATTAAACTTTGTTAAAAATTCGTAAGCTGTGGTGGCTTCAATGAATCCGTTCCCTGGGGAAAATGCAGCCCAAAAAGGTTAAATCTCAGCAAGTTGTTTTTTTTTTCATTTCAAGTCCAGTGACTGTTTTTGTGACAGAATTTGGCAAGCAGTAACACAGGTTCTAACGGCTCAGAACTGCCTGTTTCAAATTTTACCTGTATTGCTTGGTTTACAGGTAAGTTGTAATCCAAAACCAGATGGCAGTCAAGAGGGTGAGACTGCTTTTAAGATTGACCATTAGAGACCTGGCCACAATCACACTATACCGTGGCCACAATCACACTATACCGTCATTATCACCATAGATCCCAAGTTAACTGCACACTATCAAGTAGCATGCAATCCAACTCAGAAAATTGCAACATACAACTAAGATGTAACTGAACAATAAAAACTAAACTAAGAGCTTGACCTAAATAGCAGCTAAAGTTGGTTATAAGAAACCATTAGGACAGCAATAACAATTCTATTTTATTTGTCCTGTGATTCCAAAGACAAATATAAATATCTTTTTTTAATGTGGCAGTTACAGGACGCAAAAACAGTCACCAACTCATGAAAAATGTGTTGCACATGCTTATTTGAAGCACAGAGACAACAATACATTAATAAGGGTCAAGTAGACTAAACATTCAACTACTGATTATTGATGACACATATGACTCGGCATTAAACCCTCTGCAGTAAATAATCAATGACCCATAAGATACCAATAGGCAATGAGTTAAAGAATTAGCAAAAAAGGTTTCTAAAAAACCATTTATAACAACAAAAAACCTGGGTAACCAATAATCACAAAACTACTTAATTTTTAAAAAATATTAGAAATTGAATATTTTTTATTTTATATTTAATAAATAGTATATGTATAAGATAGTGAATTTTCTAAATTCAAACTAAAAGTTATAAGAAATAATTTTATTATTAAAAAAATTTGGTTAATTTTGAAATAAAAATTGTCATTATTTTATTTCAAAATTTTCTTATAATTTAAAGCCAATGATATTTAAACTAAACTTATGAAAATGTATGCTTGCACTTTAACTAATGGTTATTGTATTAATATGTTTGGTTTGTCTTAGATGTTTCGAGTCCAGCATAAATGTATTTGTAAATATGGCTAGGCCGTAAGTACATTAATTCTTTAGTTACTATTAATTTATTATAGTATTATTAATTCTTTAGTTAGTCCAAATTAATCTTCTTTTTAATTTTAAATTATCAGATACTACACTTTTATTTCTAAAACTGGATTAACACACTTTCAAGGTGCAATATCAAAATGACATCTTACAAAAGAGATGGTCACAGAAAGGTATCACCTCCAAGAGTTAAGTTACTAGCAAAAGGAAATTTCACGTAGTATTCAAGCTTTATAAAGTAATTATAACAACTATTATATTGTATTGTATTAAAACGTATCGTGTTGTATTTGATTATATATTATAATATGTATAGGCCTAATGTGTAATATATAGATCTATTGTAAATTACTGCAATAAGTAAATCATATATTTTATAATTGATTCAATTTCTCTTCAACTGAAAATGTTTTTATAGTCCTATGTTCCATTTTATGAATAATGACTGTAAGAGTTTTTTATAACCATGATTTACAACTGTAGATATCTTGATGCAAAAACTGATTATAGATGAAAAAACCTGATTTTAAATTCCTGTTATCCACCTGGCTTTTTGCCCAGGGTAGATTTCAAGGTTTGTGCATCTTTTTCAAGCTAGAAAAACAAAGTTTAATGCCACAGAAATATATGTGATGCATTTAAAATTAGTAATTTTTCTGACATAATCTGTGAAATTTGCACACTTTATGTGAGAAAATAACTTGAATAAGATTGCATTTAAGTAAATTTTATACAGGTTGTTATAGGAAACTTTAAGAAACTGAAAAAACATGTTAAGCGAAATTTTACTTCATTTTTGATTATTTAAAAATTTGTGAATTTGTGGTTTTGTGATTAACCATAATTTTCATTTTTTGTGCAACCCTTTCCCCTCCGTCACCCCAGATAAACAAATTTCTACTATATCCGAACCGTTTGGCTCTTAAATAAGTAGTTACTTTTGGGAGTGCTATAACACTCAGAGAAGGTGGTGATGTCTTTTTAAAAACAGTTAAATAGTGAGAAAACCTCATTTTTTAGGGAGTAATTTTTTTTTACTTCTCATACTGTTTATATTTTATATATAAAATTAGACAGACATGTATTACCAAGAAAAGCAGCATATTACGGTAAATCTACACATAGATAGATTTGATCAAGTTTAAAAAGTAATAAACAGATTTGTTTATTGATTTAAAAAAATTAAATAGCATTTCATTATAATATTAAAGTTACTAAAATAATCATATTCTTCTTTACTACAGAATAATATTAATTATTATTAATAATAATTTACAGCAGAGGTAAATATTATCTTCTGCTTTCAAATAACATGACCTTTGTCAATTTATCTTAAAAATTGTTCATATGGTTAATATTTTTCTTGTATATATATGAAGTTGATAAATTACTATTGTAAATACTCTTATCCACCACTAAGTGCAATAATTTTACCTTGTTGTGATGAGGCACCTTTCGGTCACTTGACCATTGTCGAATCACTGATTAGATCAGTGAAATATCAAGATATATGTGTATATATATATATATATATATATATATATATATATATATATAAGGTTAGTTCTAGTAGAGCTTATTTAAGAATTTTTTATCTAGATAGAAGATTGAGAGAGTTACCTAGTAGCAATAGTCCAAAACTACAATCTCTTTGAAATAAATAGACACACATAAAAACATATCACACTATTGATGTGTGATCATATCACTCTATCCACCTAGATTGCAATTTTAAACGGTTGCTACTAGGAAAGTCTGTCAATCCCCTATCTAGTCAAAAAATTCCTAAATAAGCTTTAAGCTCTGCTAGAATTAACCTAATATATATGTATATATTTCACTTTGTCCATTATTTTTCCGTTGCACTGATTTTATGAAGTTATTATTATTACTTTTTTTTCACCACTAAGTGCATTCGACAATGGTCAAGTGACCGAAAGGTACCTCATCACATAAGGTAAAATAATTGCACTTAGTGGTAGAAAATATATATATATATATATATATATATATATATATATATATATATATATATATATATATATACACACAGACGTCCTGCATGGCCTCTGTGTGTATTTCTGCAACTTGGCACTCAGAAAAAATTTCTATTTTTTCATTACAAGACTATATACAGCTTTTGCATTAATGATAGTTTGCAAGACATTAATTATACATAGCTTTTATTTACACTTGTTTGTAGAACTGCAACAAATTTTTAAATAGCTTTACATTTGAATTGTTTGGAAAACAAATATTCACCTCAAAAAAACCAATTAATTCAATATTTAAAAATTGAATATTTAATTTAAAATTTCCTACCTCCAATTTATAGACCCTATAAAACTCGTAAAAACAGCTCAGTTTAAAACAAATTCATATTGAAAGATTGCAAACATAAATGGGAAAGTAATGTTCTGTTTAAATTTATATTACAATTAATCGAGAAAAATGTTTGTAAACAAAAATTGAATAAAATAAATTTTAAAGAAATAAATGAATTATTAAAATAAGTAATATGTATTTCACACACAATGTTAAGTGAATATATCATACACTAGATAGGGTCATATTATACAGACTGAAAAAATGCGACCGAATATTGACGTTTTTTCAGTGTTTTGGAACACATATTCAGCATATGGCGCATACTATATGAGCCGAACAAGAGAAAATGCAGAACTAACAGAAAGCCACACATTAAATCGGTGGTGAAAAGTCGGCATAACCGACTATATGGATTGAATAATGGCAGAATATCATTTATACACCTGAATACAAATAATTGCATTGTAACTAAACATACTTCAGGGTTATGACAAGCCTCTAAGCAACTCCTATGCTTCTCTTCATGTTCATATCTTGTTTTTCAAACTATTGCAAATCAGAAAAACCACTTCACCAAAAGAAGACTCTGACATTCTCTAGTATTGGAAAACTTGTCTGGATATTTCCTGTAATCAATAGATATATTGTGAAATCACCCAGTTGCTAAACTGTTCGCCAACAGGGGAGGTGTTGACCAATGTCTTTCAGTGTTAAACAACACGGCATGCAGTAAACACATGAAATACAAAGCAACAACACAAACTATCTCTTCCACCTCCATTTTGATGCTGGATAGTTATAACTTGTTTATAATTATGACACGTTGAAAACCATTCTGCGCCGAGAAATTCCGATCATATAGTCATATCAAATTTAGCCGTTTTTGACACTGATATTCAGTCGTGTTTTTTCGGTTCGTTTAACATGGCCCTTAGTTATAATATTTCATTCAGTAAAGTTTGATCTATATAAATTTGTAATTTCTTATTTGTATATAATAGTAGTAATTAATAATATCGTTACATAACTTTATATATTAACACAAATTTTTCATTGAAAATTATGTAATTGAACAGATACTTTGGAGCAGTAACTCAAGAAATGTTAGACTTATGGAAGCCCAAACTTTGCCCATTTGATACTAATATCATGCATGAGACATTCACATTTTTAGAAATATTTCTTCCAATTCATCGCAGTGCTAAATCTGGTGGCTCTAATTATGAACTTTGGTTTAATGATTTAATGAATTTATGGAAAACGTGCAATAATTCATCTATTTATTGGGAAAAAGTAAGTAAAATATCTCGTTAACTTAGTAAAAGTATATTTTTTGCAAATTCTATAACTTAATATGTTTATAACATATCAGACAATAAATAAACAATAATTATACAATTCAACAATTACAGATCCTTAGCTACTAAAAATAAGACTGTTGCAAAACCTTTTGTACATTTCTCTAACACAATATATGCGATTTCTTGACTGATCTGTTCAGGTCACTGAGTGACATCACCAGACATTCTTTATAAAAGAGCTTAGCAGCTTGTTTCTCAGTTCAGTAGTAACCTTCTGATAATGCTAACAGTGTATAAAGGGTTTGTGTGTCTTGTTTGTCTGTAATTTTATTGTCCAAGAGTCTGTAATTGTTAAATTATAATTTGTGCTATTCTCTATATATTTTTTATACTAATATGTTGAGTGTTATACAGATTTCAATGCGATGAAATTCACAACTTGTGTAAGATAAATTTCTGTCATCTGCCTTACTTGTAGTACTAACATATTTTGTTCAGTATCATTTCAGTGGTCAAATTTTAAATTTATACCTCAAGAAACTTTATACCTTTTAAAACCTAAATCTGTAAAGAAAATTTGAGTCTAGTACTGCACTGCAATTATTTGCAAAGTAAAAAACATTCACTATGACTGTGAGAGGCCTGTAAAGATGTCATATGAATTGATCTACAAGCTAATATCGATCAATAAGACTGATATTTTGGTAAGGCTTACTTACAGCGTTAACATGGAGATTCCATGGTAGTTCTACAGTTGTTTTTGAGAGTATCCTATCTTTCAGTCTAGGGCAGTTTTCAGCGTTTATATATGTACTCAGTCATCAAAGTAAACTGTACTTAGTTCATCAATCATGCCTTCAGTAGTTCCAAAGTGATGCAACCTGGACTGAGAAATATGCATTTTTCATTTGCTGTTTGGAATTCTTCATTATTTCTATTTTTACAATGAAAATATTGGAAAACCCACAACAAAAATAACAAATACAAGCTACTTAAGATTAAACCCTTATGTACATTTTGATGACCCTAGTCATAATCATCAGAGGGTCTTACAGCAAAATACACTCTAGCAAACTAGAAATTTCAAACTAGAAGGTTATTCTAGTTTGTAACTAATTGTTTGCTAGAGTGTATTTTGTTATCCCTCTGATGATGATGACATGGTCATAAAAATGTACATAAGTAAATTGTATTATTTGTTATCTTTTATTATTTGTGTGGTATTGTAATATACCAATATTTTCATTATAATATATTGTACCGCTGTGCTCTTGATATTGTATATTTCTATTTTTAATTCTAACTCTTCTCTGGTTAGATCATGTTAAAACCAACCATTGTTATCTATAAATACCTGTCTCTTTTATTAATTTTTAGTAGTATTGTTTCCCTTCTTTTATATGAACACCATTTAATTTACCTTAATCTTACTTTCGATTTTTGTAGAAATTTTGTGATTCTTGTAATATTATTCTCCCATGTTCTGTTTTTGTTTTTTTTTCAATTTTCCTCATGTATTCCTAAATTTAATATTTTCTTCCAAGTGATTTGTGTTCATTTATCTTTGATAAAGTTTTCTAGCTGTCTATTTCACCAGTAATCCTTCTGGCGCCTACAGTGTGCCTATACAGCTACTTTTGCATTTTTTTAATCATTGTTTCATTTGATCTTTTATTTAATCTTTTTTTATTGAAGCTTCTGAAGCTGTATTTTAATTAATTAAATCTTCTCTTATGTCTATTATTAATAATATAATCTTCTCTGTATTGCCCTTTATAGTATTTATATATTTCCCCCGACTTAAGCATTGAAGACTACCAACATGGTCTTTTCCCTGTTTTGTCCAAACTGTTCTAATTGTCACTTAATTTTAAAGAACTTCCTTTTCTTAGACATTCTCATCTTCATTGTTTTTATGCAATCCAATTATTGTTGTGATACAATAGATATAATTTGGTTGTTCTTTTTATCTATTCCCAATTTGTAATTTTATTATTGTATCTTTTGTTTATTATCAGTGATACTTCTCCCTTGGTTTCATTTCTTTTGACACGTCTTTAATATTTTATATATTTTCCAGTATTTTCACAATATTCTTCTTTTTTCATACTTGCCGTCAGAGTCACCAATTCCATTATTATCCATATCTTACTTTCTGACTCTTCCTTTATAGAAAAACCAAATTTTATATCCAGTTGTCCAGAGTCTTTCATTATGATCTAAATTCCAAAACTTGTTGATGTTTTTAGTGATTGTAATGTTTTCCAAGTGATGAATCCATTGAACCAACCCCAAACTTTGGAGGATCAAAATAACAATCTTTGTCTGTATTGTTCTTTGTCTATTGTATTTGACCTGTCTGGCTTGGGAGACCCTATTAGTAACTGAATCTATCATAAGCATAACTCTGGTATATTAACACCAGATGATAATAGTGAGATTTTAAAAATTATTAAGATTTGATGATTTGGAACCCATTTTAACAGGGTGTCTAGCAATCCTGAAATCCTTGAAAAACCATGGAATTCTTTTATTTAAATTTCAGCTGCAGAAAGAATAACATATGTATTAACAGCTGCCATATGTATTAATATTATAAATACATATAATTTGCAGCACTATTATAATGAAATAAGACAATAATTTACTACAATTTCATATATATCCCTCTTATATTTTACCTGTATCAGTCGTGTCACATGATTTGTTCTGCCCACACATTATATTTAACACACATTTATAATTACACTGATTATGCAAAAGTTTGTTGTCAAGCTTATTGTAGATGTCACATAAGCGTTAACCCCCCCCCCCTAAGACATGATGAAAATTTTTTGAGATGCCCACAAAAATGAAAAATTACTTTAAAAAATAAAGAGAATAGGGATATGAAATAAGAACTAGATATACGTAATGCAAAAGAAAAATTCTAAGAAATACAAACCAAAAAGAGAAAACTAGTTGAAAGCAGAAACTGAATTGTTAGATGAGGAAGAGGAAAATAGAAAACTTATTAAAAAATCTTAAATTTTATGTTATATTAATTTCTCAACTTAAATGCTATTTTAAAAAAGGTAAAGAAGAAATATTTGTACCTTAAAATGAGTTAAATTTAATACTATGGATAAACATATTGTAATAAGTAAATCATATAAAAACAAAATACAAAACTTTTTTTCATAAATATATATATCGTTATTATAAATCTAACATCGTAACTTTTACTTTTAAACATTCTGGACAAAAACTATTTTTACCCTGGAAATTTTTGAAAAACCCTGAAATTTTACAACTGAATTTCGCTAGACACCCTGTTTAATAGACAACATGAGATAGTACAACGGTGTGCCCACCAAATCGGGAAAATTGAAAAAAAGACGTAAATTTTATGGACTGGGGAAAACCGTGAAGTAACCATGAATTTAGATTTATAGTCAGGAATTCTCTCAAATCGGATGAACAATTACGATAAATTTAATAATTGAGTTGAGAGAAATATAAGATTTTTAGTTTTGTGTGCTATATGAAAATGGCTGATGGTTGTAGCAAGTCATTGTTATAGCACGAAAATCTTCCCATCATAGACTGTGTGTCCCATGTACGAGCCGCTCCAATAAAGTGGAACTTTATTTTAAGAAATAAATACTGAATGCTAGGTATTTCTTCCATTTTTACACGTAATAAATAGATTTGACCTTGACTAACTGAGAGACCAAAGGTCATACATTAACGTCAGACATGCCTATAGCTATATGAATATATCAAGCTGTTAAAATAGACCATTGAGATTTCAGAGGAATATAGGTAATATGCAGTGTCCCAAATATGAGCCGTCAGTCCTTTTTCATCCACCCCAAGCGGTATATGTGGGATTTTGGTCAAGGAATAGAGACAGCATATGTGAGTCAGCTGGTATATGTATAATTATAAATGTCTACGTCTCTCAAATTAATTTTCGGCATAATTATTTATGAGATTTTAATCCGGGGAATTAATATTTTAAACTAGGAAACACCAGTGAATTATTATATCAGTTTTGAGTGGCCACCCTGTACAAAGATGACAGAAGTTTTATGACTTTGAACTGGTGATTTTGACTGGAAAAGGTGTGATGATTGAAGATTCAATGGTGAACATGTTAATGGAACAAAAAAAAAAAAACAATTAGACGCAGTAAAGGTAAAACTACTTCATAAGTAATTGGATTGTTTGGTTTTGGGGATACTACTCTTCTTCGTCTTCTTCACAAGACTCCGTAGTCACTTACAAAGTAGGTTCAAAGTGTGGCTAGGCAAAAAAGTGACATGTTCTAGAAAAATTATTTGCAGTTAACTCTTTCTTTATAAGCTTATTTAATTTTACTGTAATGTATTTTGTTTAATACTCATTTTACCGTAAAACCTCTTTCATTCACCCTCGGTTGGTGCTTCTCTTCGGTTAATCAGACCGTACTTTTGTACCGACCTCAAGGATCACTATCTGTCATGCCAATAGTTTGCATAGCAGCTTGACAAACCAATTCATATAGCAGCAAGGGAGGTTCAACTAACACTGAGTCATCTGGGTCCCCCACCACTTAAAATGTCAAATAGGCACCACCTCATCTCTCGACCAAGTC
This sequence comes from Prosapia bicincta, assembly GCA_036971475.1. Lineage (NCBI taxonomy): Eukaryota > Metazoa > Arthropoda > Insecta > Hemiptera > Cercopidae > Prosapia > Prosapia bicincta. The sequence continues at coordinate 4,258,428 of JBAIZL010000002.1, forward strand.
TCTTGTTATATGTAGTGGGATTATACTTACAGCACTGTTATCAGTTATATGATTTAGAAATCCATCATCTCTCTTATCATTTCTGTTGTGCATTTTTAGTTTAAACATTCGTTGTGTTTTATGACAGGGTTTTTACTTTTTACAGTACATAGAAATATATATTTTGTGTACTGCATTTGATATACACTATGCGTACAGTTACATTTTTATAAATTGTCAGGGGTGTAACACCTCGCTCTTTTATTATGCAGAAATCATGGTGTAAGTTTTGACAGAAGTTATGGCAGAAAGTGACCAAATCGAAAATGACATCCAGGAAATCATTAAAAATTTCCAAATTATACTACCAAGTCTCCTTCTTAGTGATGTTGAGGAATGAATTGCCATATATAAAAAAAGAAAAACCAATGAAGAACTCAATGACAACTAAATTAGTGTAGCTGGTTTAGAAAATAATTGTGAAGAACTTGTGAATGAGGAATCTGGCGGTTATAATAACAAACTCCCTACCAAGATTCACACTACGACAATAATGATGAATGGTTTTTAAATTGCCTTACAGCCCATCAAGAAAACTCAACACCTTTTGACATTTTGTGGATCAAGAAAGGGAAGGAACATTGCAACTACATCTATAATTGCATCTTCTAAAATTTACTGATTGTTTTTATAAATAATTTTATAGAACTGTGTGGGCAGTAATGTTTGCATGTACAGTAAATGCAGTATGTATTGGTATTTTTCATAACTTCTTCAGTTTCTTGTAATATTTTTACTGCAAAAAATAATATAGTATTTTATGTTCAACGATTATATCTTATATTTTTTTGCATATTCCCCAGTCTCAAAGGTGACAGATTAGAGAGATTCTACTGTAGTTGTTTTGTATAGAGAAAATGGTAATAAAATCTTCTAATGACTTTTGATAATCAATAACTTTAGTAGATACTTTTACTAGATTTTTTCTTGTCAATCTACTCATAAAATTTTGTATAATCCTAAGAGTGTAATATAAACTTTTACTGCAATGTTTTATTTAAACCATTTAACATAGAACCTCCTAAATGAGTTCTGTATAGAAAATACAAGGTCTGTTCAAAAAATACGCGGACTGTTTGAATTTTGCGGCTCAAATTAGTTTCAGGAGAATCTGCTTGGTGTCGCTAGGTTCGTATAAATCAGCTGATTAAAACGCGGTATTTCAGTCGCAGATATCTTCATTTGTTGATGAGTTACACGCAGTTTAGTAAAGCGTGTTTTTTTCGTTTGTCGGATTGTAAAATGGACAGCCTGAAGAAGCAACGAATTGCTGTTAAATTTTGTGTAAAACTAGGGAAATCTGCAACAGAAACATTTGCCATGCTTAACACGGCCTACGGCGATGTTGCCATGAAGCGTACTGCATGTTTCAAGTGGCATGAACGTTTCAAGGGTGGCCGACAGTTGATTGATGACTATGAGCGACCTGGACGTCCTTCAACGTCAACTGACGACCCACACGTTGACAAAATCAACACCCTGGTGCCTGAAAATCGACGTCTGATTATTAGGGAGCTTTCCGAAGAGTGTGGGTTATCAGTTGGATCTTGTTATGAGATTTTGACAGAAAAATTGAAGATGCACCGCGTCTCTGCGAAATTTGTGCCACACCTAATGACCGAAGACCAAAAAGCCAATTGCGTCCAGGTTTGTCGGGAACTGCTTGATCGTTCAAATGAAGATGAGAACTTTTTGTCAAGAATTATAACCGGTGATGAATCATGGGTGTATGGTTACGTCATTGAAACGAAGGTCTAATCATCCCAATGGGTGAGTCAAACATCCCCAAGACCCAAAAAAGCTCGCCAAGTTCGGTCGAATGTCAAGGTGATGCTGGCAGTTTTTTTTTTAATGCTAAGGGTGTTGTTCACTATGAGTACCTCCCTGAAGGCTCTACAGTCAACCAGATTACCTACATTGGAGTACTGAAACATCTGAGGGATGCCATCCGACGCAAAAGGCCAGAACTGTGGAGAAGTGATAACTGGTTTTTCCATCACGACAACGCTCCAGCTCACTCAGAACTCGTGAGTTTTTGGCCAAACACTCGATCACTGTTCTTCCCCCCCCCCCCCGCCCCACTCACCTGACCTTGCTCCTTGTGATTTTTTCTTATTCCCAAAACTCAAAAAGCCCCTCAGAGGAAGAAGATTTGAAACGATTTCGGAGATTAAGGCAAATGCGGCGAAGGAGCTGAATGCCATCACAAAAGAAGCATACCAGGATTGTTTTAACAGGTGGAAACACCGTTGGGATTAATGTGTGCATTGGGGAGGAGAATACTTTGAAGGAGACCCAGCCGTGTAACTTCCAAATAAAGTACATTTTTTTTTATGACCTCAGTCCGGGTATTTTTTAACAGACCTCGTATTTACTATAATCACATAGAAAAGTGGTGAAAGGATCTTTCTGAGATTTCATGCTATTTATATTGATTACTTTGTATGGTGATCATTTAACAATAATATATTTTAAAATATTTTACAGGAAATGATGCAATTGATGGCAAAGCTAGCTTTTAATAATATTGGTCATATTGATTGGGAACCACATTTGCCATTTATATTCACAAAAATAGTACGCAGCCTTAATTTGCCTGTGTACTACAAACAAGTAAATGCTCAAGCTAGAAACTCCAAGCTGGAAACATCATCTATGGCACTCTGGATTGTTTCTGTTTTGGTTTGTTGTAGTCATGATTCTGTTTTTAGGATAATTATGTGCTAGCATTCTGTTACTTAGAAGTTTTAATAATCACTATTTGGATTTATTTGCAATCGTTTTAAAGCTAGCTTCAGTAATAAAATTATAAAAATGTACCATGTGTAGATAAATTTTCATTTAAAGTCTGTAACACCATGATTACAAACAGCTTGAAATAAACATTTTGTGTTGGAGATTGCAATTATAAATTGACATTAAATCTACATTTTGCATTATTTCTTTCTTCAAAATATATTTTCTTAAAATTAACATTATTTTTAAGATATTTTTAAAAAAAGTTATCTTTAAAAGTAATTTAAGTGAAAACAATTTAAAATGTTATATACAGTGAATGCTTTACCATGCAAATACGATATCACTAAGTTTTTTTATAATAATAGTTTTTCACTTTTATTCAGCCCTTAAATTGGTTGTCCAGTCAAACATTGTAGCATAAAACAGTGTAAATGGCTTTCTCAACATCTTCGTATGTTTTTAAGGAACTCTTACAAAATAACAAATCTTTGTGCTGTTAGTTTTATATCAGACACTCTAGTTCTGGAATAAACCTCTCTTCCAATTGTTTTTCAGACATTCTTTTATTCAAGTGATGTATAATTTCTACTTCATAACTGAATGAAAATATATTTTAAACTAATTTTGAATTTTCTAAATATTTAAAAATATATATTTAATAATGTGAACCAACAATACAGCTGCCCAGAAAAATTGAAATAGAGATGGAGGTGTGTTGTTACTATTGCCTGCAACTAAATATAACTAGATTCACCTAAGATTTCTGACTCTCATGCTCTCATATCTCCAATTATATTTTGTGTATTTTTTATTTAGTTTTTGATTCATACTCGACATCTTAAGTAATTCTGAAGAAATGACTACATTTTGCCTAATAGCTTCTGCTAGTTTTTATGGCAAACTTACTTGAGTTAATAGTATACACTTGTTCATGTTAACATACATAAAAACATACTTTTGTTGTTATACTAAGGATGGTCATTTTAGAGGTTATATCCCTTTGTTAATTTGTATCTCAGCAAACTTGGCTTTTTTATGGATAGGGTAGGGGGTGTGGAAAAACTATATTTCACTATTTCATGAGGTTTTCCTGTTAATTGTAGTGTAATTGGGAGTTGAATGTCTGCCTTGGATGTAATTTAAAATTTCTGTTTAGTAGAGTGACTTCTATTCCTTTCATGTAGTTTTGTCAATATGTTTTTGTGATTATTTTCATAGTGGTGTAAGTTCTAAAAAGTTTGATTGGATTTTATAGTCTTTGGAAGGGCTTTGTGTTCTTGGTATTGTTTTAACCAATGCAAAAATTATTTTCCTGTTATGGGTGTGTAGAAGCTAAAGCATGAGCGCCAAGTAGGTTAAAAATCAAAACTTCCAGCAGAGTCCTCTGATTACTCCAAACAACCAATGAAACAAAATAAACTGGCTTTGATTCCCACTCTGGCCTATAGAAGCTAAATAAAGTATTGAGAGATTGTTTCAAGATTCCTTAAGCTTCTACCTACACCAAAATTCTTTTTGCTTATCCACCGCAGATTTAGTTAAAGCAACCTTTCAACTTGAAAAACATTTTACTACGTCCTATACTACCAGATCCTAATACTGAAAAACTATGGAAACTTCCTCATAGCTTCATACTATAGCTTCAAACCTAGATGTACACCTCCCAACAAATAGTTTCAACAGCCTAAGAACCAAGATGGACTTCAAGATTCAGGGTCATCATACTGTACATTAAAAAAATTTCTTATACTAGCTTCAATGTAAATTTTGTTAAGCACAGAACTTAAGCCTAACTATAGATGGTCTGGTCTAAATATCAGAATACAGAAATGACTTTAGAACCATAAATATAGGTAGAGCAACAACTCATCACACTATTACTCACAACTTCATGTCTTTTAATAACGTTTATATCACAAAAAATAATAAAAGCCCTTGCACATGATTGCAACCCCTCATAACTGAGAAGATGGAGGTAACATACCAATAGTGCAACAATAATAACCCGAAACAAAAAAAAAATCAATATATTTTAAAAACATTTATTTGTTGTTGTGTGTGTGTGTTTATATAAAACTTTATCTGCACCATATATTTTGTTTCTAATTTAGGGAGGTAATGGCAGTGGACAAAAGTATTTAGATCAAATGATAAAAGCTGTAGAATCCTACTTGCAACCTGCAAATACTGGTCGCTGGGTTATTCGTCTTAAGGAGTTACTCCGCAAACTACCTTTTTATTTTATTCAAAGACTTCATTGGTAAGACAACTTTTTATCTTTCCTATAAAAAATTTTGGTATTCAGTTTTTATCAACTCATAGTTTTTTTTTTATTATCAATCAATTATGATTCATATACTATAATGATTTAAAATACATTTATTTTTAAGGGAACGATTTAAGGTTTTCACATGGGAAGCCCCAGTTCCAGAAACTCACAAACTAACAGAAGATGATATTACAAAGTTTGTAGAATGTTTGAAGCCTGCTATGATAACAGCAATGTTTTCTAGGTTAGAATTTAATGGGAACCATGTCTTTATACAGCACTTATCAATTTTACGACCTGAACTTATCATCCCACCACTAATTGACATGTGAGTGTGTGTTTCATATTATAATTTAAATACTTAGTTCATTCGAATTGAATTCTTGTTTTGTAAAAACTCTATTATATTTTAGTCTATACAGTACACTGGATTCCCTAACTGAACCACACAAATATACTTCAGCAATGATAAGTGTAACAGCAATAGCAAGATCATTAGCTACAGGTGATCATTATAAAGAAGGGCCAACTCATGTCATCCCTTTACTATTTGCAAGCCTGCCTGGAATAGATCCTAACGATGTTCGCAAGTGCTTTGTAACATTCCAGTTCATCACAACATTCGCAAATATGGTTCCTATTATTGACTGTTCAGCAGCGGGAACATATTGGAAAGATCTTACACCTGTAAGTAAAAGTTCAAAGTATTTTTGAAAAAACAAACTATAAATAACAAAACAACTGTGGCATAATGTTTAACCTAAATAAATGTAACTTCTATACCACAAATGACGTTTTTTCTTTTATTTAAAACCTTATGTACATTTTGATCGAATAGCAATCATCCTCAGAGGTAATTTACAATAAAAATACCTTATACCAATAAATAGCTATTTTTATTGTAAATTACCTCTGAGAATGATTGCTATGCAATGGAAATGTACATAAGGTTTTAAATAAAAGGAAAAAGTCATTTGTGGTATAGAGGTTACATTTATTTATGTTATAAATAACAAAATTATACAGTAAGTTATATTAAAAATAATTTAAATAAGTGTATTGTAAGTTGATAAATAAATGACTTCCAGAGCTTATAATGTAAGTAAATTTATGAAAAACTTACTTATACAAAAGGTTTTTGATCACATTACAAAATCGGAGTAAGATACTGATGAATATTGCTTAGTGGGATTTAAAATATTTCAAGTTATAGTTAATAATAAGTAACAATTATGTTATTAATAAATTTACTTTAATAATAACCTGTTCACATAAACAGAAGTTATTTTTGACTACCAACAGCAAAAGTTTATTTCTCCTTCCTTTAATCCTACCTTTCTCTTTATCACTCTTATTCTATGCCTTAGTGTAATAGGTAAATAAATCCTTATATTCCCAATACAGAGTAGTTATACGAGGGTGGTCCACAAAGTAACCTCCGTTTTGAAATAAAAAATAAACCAGTTGAGATACAAAAATTTTATTATATACATGTTAAAACTACAGCTTTTCTCTACTTTTTTACATATTCACCATACAAATTCAAGCACTTATCATATCTTTTAACAGTTTTTGAAATTCCGTCTTTAAAAAACTCTGCCGCCTGAGAACGTAGCCAACCTGTCACAGCGTTTTGAAGCTCTTCATCATTCGCAAACCTCTGAGATGCAAGCCACCACTTCATATACTGGAAAAGATGGAAATCACTGGGAGCCAAGTCTGGGCTGTAGGGGGGGGGGTCAAAAAATTCAGTTGTTTTTTGGGCTGTGTGAGGGCGGGCATTGTCATGGACAAACACAACGCCAGATGTCAAAAGATCACGACGCTTGTTTTGAATCGCTCGTTGTAGCACTTTTAAGGTTTCACAATAAGCTGCAGCTGTAATGGTCGTACCACGCTCCATAAATTCAACGAGCAAGATGCCCTTAGCATCCCAAAAAACTGTAGCCATCAATTTTCTCGGTGAAAAATATTGGCGAGCTTTCTTTGGCTTGTTTGGCGAAGCAGTATGACCCCATTGCATTGACTATTGTTTTGTTTTGGCATTCACATAGGCTATCCAAGTCTCATCTACTGTAACGATCCTGTTCAAAAATGTTTCTCCTTCAACATCATACCGAGTAAGAAAGTTTATGGCAGAACTCATTCTTTTCATTTTGTGATCATCGGTGAGCACTTTTGGGATCCAACGAGCACAAAACTTGTGATAGCCCAGTTTTTCTGTCACTATCTCATGCAAAGACTTCGAGAAATTTCAGGAAAATAATCTGAAAGTTCCGAGATTGTGAAGCAACGGTTCTTGCGAATTTTCTCATCCACTTTGTTCACCGAGTTATCACTGACGAGAGATGGCCTACTACCACTCTGGTCTTCATCGTGAACGTTCGTTCTTCCATTTTTTAAAGAACGAACCCATTGACGGACTACACCTTCGCTCATACTGTTTGGTCCATACACTGCACTCAATTCACGATGAATTTCAGCTGCTGTGTAACTTTTCGACCACAGAAATTTTATTACACCACGCACTTCACACTTGGCGGGATTTTCTAACGTGGCGTTCATGTTTTTACGTTATAACAAAAGAACACGCGACCACACGATGGTCTTCCTTGCACAGCTAGAAGCGTACTGAACAGCGGCGCACACCGATGTGAGAATGGCGACACTACCCTCACTACTTATCGCGCCACACCCAAACTGCGGTTACTTTGTGGACCATCCTCGTATTTCAGCTAAAACATTCTCTCTCCTATGTGCATTACTTGGAAGCTTGTATCCTCATCTTAATCCTGTTTACATTAGTCTTTTCTCTGCTTCATAGACAGTTGCTTTTTATTTTATACACAGTTGGAATTGATTTTTTAATTTGTTAATATAGTACATTCAATCAAATGTACAATAAATATGTGTGATAAATCAAATATGTGTTATTTTCTGGAAACTATTTTTCTGATTCTGTATTTCAAGTAACTCTATTACATAAATATTCACATAATCATAGTAAAAATTATATTTATAGTAGAGGCTCAATAATTCGAGGTATATGGGACCTAGACCCCTCAGTTGAACGAAAACTCAGATTACAAGAAAATATGTTCCTGTACATTAAAAAAATAGAGGTTCTAATGAACCCTAATACTATAGTTAAGAATGGTCAAAATATGTTTATAGAACTGTATTGATTACAGTACTTACATAAATTTAATGTTGCTTTGTAATACATTGTTCATCATGGTTGCTATATATTTTGGAAAAAATTATAAAGTGTCTTCTGCGTCTGGTTATCAGAACGTTTTTGTTCATTGTCAGTTAGACTTCTTAGAAGAAGCACATCTGTTGGAGTGGTCTCTGTTTATTCAATATAGCGTAGTGCAGTTTTCAAGGAGGCAGTTCCTGTACTATGATTAATTTTCCCTTTTTGACTGTATCGTTCAAACCTTCATATTTATTCTTGTCATCCCTATCTTCAGTAGTTTCTTGTACCATTTCAATACTCATAAAATGTGTTTTTGTTACTTAATTACGTCCGTCCTGATCCATTGACGATCATCTGTATAATCGACATTTTCACAACCTGGAGATTTCTTGATAAAAATTGTCAAATCGTTTTCTTCTTGTGGATCAATAACACGGTCACCAGTTTTATTATGACTCAGGACTTTATTCCATGCCTCACTTAATGTTTCATCTTTTATTTTGTTGAGTGATTCGGTTATTCAGTACAAAACTTTCTTAACTGTATTATTTTTAGGAAACCTACAATATTTTCTTCCCCTTCAGTCACTTACAAAAGAGATTGTAAAAGGTAACGTCTGTATTTTTTTCATACATTTCAGAACTCCCTAATACATTAGCTGGATTAAGCTTGTAACATGTGTGGGTAGAAAGAAAGCATGGATGTCATCAGAGCACAGTTGATCTTCATGGAGAGGAGGTGGTGCAATGTTAACACTAAATAATTTGATTTTTCTTTCAAACAGATAAAGTAGTCTGAAAAAGAAATAGGCTCAAATTTAATGGAAGCTCGAAAAATCAGGTTTTTGATTTTTGAGACTCCAAAATCCAATTCGTAAATGAATTGGAGTTAGAAATACTTATTGCTCGTATCTGAATAAGTAACTTTAGTAAAATATAATTTTGCTTTGTAATATCAACTATGTATATTTTATTATTTCTACAAAAACATTTTAATACTGAATCTGCTTTATAATTGATGTTCAAAGGAGGAAGAAGTTGTTTGTGCAGCTACATCACAGTTTGAAGACTTTGTGCTACAATTTTTAGACAAATGTTTTATCTTCATAGAGAGCAGTGTACTTGAAATAACAAGGCTTGAAAGCGATCAAGACAAAAGAAGTAAATTGGAAAATATGTCTGAGACAGCACTTGCTTCAACTTGTTTTCCACTTCTATATCAAATGTCACTGCAAATTTTTAATGTAAGTAGGATTATATTGAATACTGATGATATAAAAGATGTTATGGAAGTAAAGGTAAACAGCAGGGATTGTGTATTATTGTGTCACTAAGACATACTTTTAATTATTGACTTGTTCTAAAGGAGTTGATTGGAGATAAGTTGAATTAGTTTAATGTATATAATTAAAATATTCTGTAAGGGCAAACTAGTTTGGCAATTGCACATGAAAATAGATTTTTAAACTTCTATTTTTATTCATACTTAATAAATTTTATACAATAATTACTTTACTGTAAAGTTTTCAAATGCCTCATTTGCTTTGCCACTTCTTATTACTAAAGATGTTTTATTGAATTTATTTGTATATCTTTCTTCTAATAGAATCTGTATATTGTGATTATACATATGATAATTGTATTATAGCTTTTATTTGTGTATTTAGCTGAATAAGAGCATTTTATTTACTTATATTTTTGTTCCTAGATTTGATGACTAAGACAGAAATTCAATACTTCTTGTATAAAATAATAAATCATTACATTAAGAACAAAAGCGTTCAAGTAAATGTTAAAAGAAATTGTAACATGAAAATATTCTAACAGAAATTATGTTGCCAATATTGAATAACTGGTTAAATATTAAATAACTTAACATTTGTTGATTCCATCTTCACGTGAGCTACAAGTAATCACTAAACACTTTTAAATGTTTTAAACTTGCCTATAGTAGCACTTACTTTGTTTGTTAAGGACGGCCGTTTCGGGAGATGTGTCCCATTGTCAACTCAGACCGTAACTTATCTCAAGGTTTACGTAGGTTAGGGTGGGGGTGGGATATTTTGGTGGTGTGGCTGTATTTTGTGTGTATTAGGAGTTATGATGTCAAAAAGTGCGTGTGAATTGTAATGTAATTGTGTATTGAGTATGTGTGTAGGATGTAGTTTGAAGTGCCTGTATATTTCGTATTGTTGAGTTGTGTAGCGTTGGTTATTTCTGTGTTGTTTATGAAGAATTTGTAGGTTAGATGTTATGTCTATGTAGTCATGTTTTGTGGAGTTGAGATGATCGGCGAAGTTTGATTGGTAGTTACTGTTTTTTAGTGCTTTTATATGTTCTTGATAACGTGTGTAGAAGGACCTCCCTGTCTGGCCTATGTAAAAACTGGAGTACGATTTGCAAGTTTGTTTGTAAACTCCAGTGGTGTTGTAAATGTCGTCGATTTTGTTGTTGGGTTTAAATTGTTTGTTGAGAGTGTTGTGTGTGGAGTAAGCTATTTTGTAGTTGTATTTTTGTAGTGTGTTGGTTAGATTGTGGGTTTTTGATGATCTGTATGGTATTGATAAGTATTTTATGGGATTGTCATGTTGTGTGTTTGTATTTGGGTTATTAGGTTTTTTTCAACATAATTTACATAATAACATATAGGTTCAAATAACATAATTTACTAGTACAGATATGTCGACGACATCATAACATTATATAAAGGTAACACATGCAGAGCACACATATTTCTAAAACACCTTAATTCCATACACCCAAAACTAACATAGACTATCGAAACATAACAACAAAACTCTCTCAACTTCCTAGACCTTACAATTAAACGAACAAACAAACACATAAATTCAACATATACTGAAAACCCGCCAGTACTAATATGACCATACACAGTTCCTCAAACCACCCACACCAACATAAACTAGATGCTTACAACACCATGATATATTGTCTGCTTAAAACACCGTTAGACAAAGATGAGCACTACCAGGAGTTACACACCATAAAATATATAGCTCAAACGAACGGATATAACCCAACAATGATTGACAAATTATACAACCGCCTAAAAAATAAACCTAATAACCCAAATACAACACAAGATGACAATCCCATAAATTACATATCAATACCATACAGATAATCCAAAACCCACAATCTAACCAACACACTACAAAAATACAACTACAAAATAGCTTACTCCACACACAACACTCTCAACAAACAATTTAAACCCAACAACAAAATCGACGACTTCTACAACACCTACATAAACCTTGAGATCAGTTACGGTCTGAGTTGACAATGGGACACATTTCCCGAACACAACCGTCCTCAACAAACAAAGTAAGTGCTACTATAGGTAAGTTTAAAATATTTAAAAGTGTTTAGTAAATAACTTACATAGAATATTACTTATTATTTTTTTCTTTAAATCAGATAGTGGAGCTCTCAACAATTACTAAAGTTGCTGTCAAAATAAGAGACGTGTACTTCTTCATCAAAGTATTTGTGGTTGAGGACGTTGATTCATAGGGCCAGATTAAAATGTATCTTATTTTTTAGCATTTTTTGTAAGGGATACTTTTTATTGCCCTCTAATTTCCAAAATTCTATTTCATAATTTATAAGGCTATGTAAGTATTTCATTTCAACATTTGTTTTTCAAAAAAAGTTTATATTGTCACATATCTTATATCCACAATATTGGAGTAGTTTTAGTGCTACTATCTATACAAAAATAGCATAACTGTAATTAGCCTTCTGATAGTAAAACATGGATGTTACCACGCCTATTTCTGTTCTCAACTCAATTTCTTACAAAATTAGCATTGGCTCACTCTGGCTTTAACTGCCTCAATTATTACTTAAGTTTCGACATTAAGCATTTTAGTTTGTGAGTAAACTTATATTAATTGGTAATAAAAGTAATTAATCTTTCTTCAAAATATTTGAAAATGTTTTTTTGCAAACAAGAGTAATTTAGGCAATATTTTACAAATAGTGTAGGTAACAAAAATAATTTGATTGATGAAGAATATATCTATCAAGTTTTTTTAATCTAAGTATTAATAACTTTTCCTGAAAAGAAACTAATGATACATTATTTTTCTTTCAGAGTGCACTACGAAAACTATATTCATTTGTTACCAGTCATATTCTGGAAACAACTGTTGCTGGACGGTATATTGCTTCTATCTGTAGAACTTTTGCAAAGGTAAGTATTACCAATACTCTATTATCGGATTTAAATTTTTTTAACTTTTTTATTATCTTAATAAGAAATAATAGTACAGTCCAATAATACACCATGACTTTGAAAATTTGTGTTTTTTTTATCGTTTGCGGATAAACTATTTCTAGATCGATCAGATAAAGGAGTTTAGGGGAAACTGTTAATTGAGATGTACGGTGTAAGAAAATAAACAATTTCAAACACTAAAAGCAGCAAGTTTACAGTTTTAAACTTTGGGTCAGTGCTTGAAAATGAAGATGAAAATTCTTTAAGAAAATCAATGAAGGCATCACAAAAACAAAGAGTTAGAAGATGCCCTCAAGAACATTCTATGGGAAACCCAATTTCATTTCCGATTCTTTGTGAAAAATGTAAGATCTTAGCTCAGAAGCTAAGAGGAAAATATAAAGCTATAAGCAAATATATTTTTCTGCCATTAGTAACTTACATACTATTCATCTTAGATATTCATGTTAGGACTTTATAAAGTGTAGAACAAATCTTCCTGAATATTCTGCAAATAAGTCATTAGTTTTGGTCAGATACATATTAAACATAAATAAATGAAACCTCTCCGAAACGTAAATAAGGTGTTAAATAAAAAAAAGAAAGTTATTTGTGGTTGAGAGGTTTCATTTATTTATGTTAAACATTACGCCACAGTTGTTTTATACAGTTAGATACATATTGAGTTTATCATACCAAATATATAATTCAGTTACAGAAATTACATGAATGAGAAATTTTGCAAAAGGTTAAGCTTTGAGGAAACTGACAAAATTTGAAGTAGTAATTAATCTGCATAACTCCCTTGGAAAATTAAAAGAAGCAGCCAAGGTCTTAATGTAAATTAGGACAACAAAAATATACAGTAGACTCTCGCTATTTGCGGGTTCAGTATTGGCGGTTGGCAAAATTACAGGTTATCCTGCTAATATGTATCATATTTTTTTAAAAAAAGAAAGACAGGCAGTATAGTTATTGTGCAGGTTGTAGGATAATGGGTTCTCTTGTTATTTATTTTTTACAATACTGTAGTTATTTATCAAAAATAAATCTGATTATTCTCCAAATATACATTATACTGTATACTACTAGACCTACTACTCAAAAGATAGGCGTTCCTTATTGATAACAAGTGGTGTTATCATCACTGACAAACAGTGATTAGTCCTCCAACAGCGCCTGCATCCAACTGCATACATAAGTTTTGCATCACTTCTGTTTACTTACACTAATTTAATAATTTTCAAACATCGATAATTATATCTGGTAGCCATAACTAACTCGGATTTTGTTTCTTTCGTCAGTTACTAAACAGGAATCTCATTTGCTTGTCGTGTCTACTTGTGGAATTGTTTAGAATTTTTAGATTGAAGGAAAAAGTAATTAACAATAAAAATATGTACGTAATTATGTAGGACGTAAATATATCATTATAAGGTACAGTATAGCTGTAATTAATGTTACCATTCTTTTATGTCTAACTTTTTTTATGTAAAAAATCTTACAAATGTTTTATGTGTAACATTTTAAAAGGAGGGCTTTGCGGTAGGTTCGGGGAATGTAACCCTTGGGAATAACGAGGGATCACTGTAGAAGAAATGATAATTCCTGTTTACATGTCATAAATTAGGTTAGGAATACCACTTTGGTAAAACATTAACTGGAGACTTGAAAAGTAGATTTTCGATAATAGAATCCCCATTTATGTTGTGTCTATCGCTAAAACACATCACAAATAAATTAAGTTTTCACTAACATTATAAAGTAACTAAGAAAGTATATTATTAAAGTTTGTTAATAAACTTCAATTAACTCAAGTAAAATATATTAAATAAATGAGATACAGTTTTTATCATATAAAATATGATTTAAATCCAAAATTTCCTTCAACATCCAATGTGAATGAAACATGGAGAAGTGAAGTTAAGTTGGCACAGATATCACCAATTTTTAAGTAATTGATTTATAACAACTATGGAGTCATTTCCATACTGATTTGAAATGTTTGCAACTAAAATTAAATGAAACATAAATATTACAAACATTTACATTACAGTAGCTTCAACAAATGTGTTAACTGATTATTTAATCATTGTAAATTAAAGTTTTAGTTTATTTGTTTTCATTTACTTTTTACAGGTTTTGTTTGCATTTTAACCACTTTATGAAAAGTTTTTGTTTTATAACAGATTTTATTAAGTCGAGCAAACCTCATCCCCAATTAGTTTGTTGTACTCGTTACTTTTATGTGCAGTTTCTTATATTAAATCCTGTTTGTATTTTATATAAATTAATAATAAAATTATATAAAAATTGTTTATAGCATGAAGGTAGTTAATATTGTAAAGTTTATCTTTCTAATATGGTATACTCATTACATATGATGTACTAAAATGAAGAAACAAGTTACATTCTATTATTCTTCAAATTTTAGGTTCGTGCTGAAGAGACATTAAAAATGTTTATTCCACATCTATGTCACAACATACTTAATCTTACTGAATCAAGTGATGTTCTTAAAGAAGAATTTTTAAGCAATGAATTATTGTACAACATGTTGCTCTTAGCACAGGTAAAGTAATTTAATAACTTTAAAGTAGTTTAATAAAGAAACCCAATTTAGTTTCTATGAAGGTCCTTTTTATTTGGCTTCTGCAGGGAAATATTAATGAGTTTACAACCGCAGATCTTCTATTATAAATATTATTAATAAAGTTAAAGTTGCTCATTGTAATCATCTTGAATTCACAGATTAAACTATAACTAAATAATACTTAACTAAGTGAATACATAGGGCTTACTTACTGACGCGTTTCAAAACAATTGTCCCTTTTATGAAGCTTAGCTTTGTAGAGGCTTAGCTTTGTAAAATGAACGATTGTTTTAAAATGTGTCAACAAGTAAGCTCTTATGCTTTTACTTAGTTATGTATTGTTTAATAATAGTTTAAGTTAAAGGAATGTCCTTTATAACTAAAATTATATTTTGTTTCTTTAACCTAAAATTGAAATCATTGGTTACATAAGGATTAATTATGCCATATCAAACATTTCCGTCATTATTTAGTGTTATATACCCATTTCAATGTAGCTCTATAAATATACTAGTTATTTCTAAATACTTTGGGGAAAGGTGGATGATATTTCAAGACAATAAGCCTTGACATCTTTCACTCAATGCAATATGAAATGTATATATTGATAAGTTTATTTTTTAATATAATACTATTGTATTCTGATACAGTTGTTATAGTCCTAAATCCAGAAAATTTTGCTGAAATATTGAAACTACTTCTGAGTACAACTGTTTTCTGCTTTTCATACCATTTTATCCTTTCTTTAGTTTTAACATTCATCATCTACACAAGGAGCTGTGACTGATTAACCCTTTGATTACCAACATGTCCATGCCCTGATATATGGCTGGTAGCAACATATTTTTTTCTTTTTTCAAGTTTTTTTCTTTATTTTTCTCTATTTTTTAAAATTATTGTACTTTTTTTTTAGAAATTTATGAAAATATTTAATTTACTCATTTTTTTATGTTAAGCTTACCTTAATTTTACCTACAATTTGCTAAAAATTATCTGTACATGTTTTTTTAGTATAATATTTCGTTGTTTGATGTGTTTAATATAATATGAAAAAAATTGTTTTAACTTAACTTAGAAATTTAGTTTGGCGTGATAGTCCTCAAAACATGAATAGATACACAATGCCACATCACTTTCTTGGCTCATCTAAACAACATCACGTTGTTTCAAACCTTACTTGTATGTTTGCATACACAACTTGCTTTTTGTGGGTTTTGTTTGTTTGTTGTAAGTGGAATAGGACTGACGAAGTGTCACCCGTTTAGTCTCAGAGGATGTGAGAGTGTAGATGAAGATTTTCTAGCAGTTTTTTTAGACTGCCTTGCAGGAGAAAATTCTTCCAACAGTTGACGAACTATACTTACTTTGAAATCCGGAAATTATGGTTTGTTGCCAGTTTTATTTTGGAATATTATATAAGACTTTAGAACACACATCCATTGTGTGAAAAAAGTTTTTGTACCATTATATGTTTTTCAGGCAGAATCCACATGTGACAGAATTGTATCACCTTTATCAACCCGTCCCATGTTTTTATTTTAATCAGTTTCATTTTAAGGCTTCATTAATATTTCACCCTTGCAATTCCATTTCTTGGTTGGTATCATCTTGTGATTATGTACAGTAGACAACTTATGGACATCCGTTCTATCAACCCACTTTTCGGCCATTATTATATCTGTATATTTGGTAGAACAATCTGCTCTTGTTACTTTACCAAACTTTAATATATTTTTTCGATTACACTTGACAGTTCTACATGCTGCAGTGTTAATTTCATGTAATTTTTTAAACAATTTAGACTAGAATACCAATTGCCTGTATACAAAACATGGCCATTTTTTTCAGAAAGGTTGGATTAGTTTTTCAACGGCACTGCCAAAAACACCTAATTCACTATCTGTATAAAAATCATCTGAAGCACCAGTATAAACAATAAAATCAGAAGTAAAAGTTATATTGTAAACTATTACAAACAATTTTATGCCAAACCGATGCCGGTTTTGTAGATTATATTGTTTGAATACAAATCTGCCTTTCTATACTAAAATGCTCTCATTTATACATAAACTTTTAAATGGGTAAAATACAAATCTCATGTTTTCAGACATATTGTCAATTATTGGATGTATTTTATATAGTCTGTTTTGAATTGGATTACTTCGCTTGTTGAAAAATCCAGCTGCCTCAAAATAAGTGAAAACCTGTTTCGGGAAAAAATTTGTGCAAAATTCAGCGTTACAATCAAAGATCTGTAGACCAATATTCTTTCCAATGATTTTTTACACCTGACATCAACTTTATTTCGGCCAAGAAAGTTTAAATTTTGTTGACATTAGCAGCAGTCCACATTTTCACTTTTTAATGGTTAAACGGGGTAGTATTTTCACACACAAAGTGGTAATATTACTTATTATCTGTAACAATTTTGTTGACCAAATCTCTATCACAAAATATTTTGAAAAAGTCTAATTCTTTAGGTTTTCGGTGGGAAAACAACTGTCGTGTAGTTTATTTTTCTATATACAAACTTTGTGTAGAATCTAACACTAACTTCAAAACTTAAGTAGCTTCAAATAAGTTTCTACTAATTATGATTACAAATAATAATCCATTAACAAATAATAAATTAACTAATGTACAAAATAATAATAAATGTATATTTATAAAATATATACAGGTAATACATACTGCTTTATAAGTGAGAATATGTTTGTAGTCCAATATAACTCAACTGACAAGGAATTAATTTGCACCCACTGGATCTCTCAGATCATGAATCATTTCATGCTTAAAGGGTTAATTGATAATGTACCTAACCATTGGCCACTGGAGAACAAATGACTTGTTTTGCATGACCTCCATGTTGACACGACTTGAGATTTTTACCTTTGGGCTTTGTATACCTTTGGAATCATGTGTATTTTTCTTTATGACTAGCTGTCCTAACCAACTTAAGAAATAAGATTGAAGCAGTTATTGCAAAAATTCCTCCAGAAACACTGAATCAAGATATTTGAAGAACTCACCTTTCTACTGGATTTATGCTGTTATGACAAGCTTTTGGGCGTTTGTAGGAAAAAACTGTAAGAGTTATTTTTTCATTTGATGTATAATTTACAATTGTAAGTCAAACATAATAATGCTACGAAGTCTTAAATCCCCAATATTTTCATTTAGAAACACTAAGAAAAATCATCATTAAGTTTGCCTTATTTTCTTTCTAGGTTGCTGATTGCAAATCAGGTGCTATTATGCAACATAAGGATTTACTAGAATCCGTCTTAGATCGAACACTACACATGACTTGTCAAGAGGGTAACACGTATTCATCAAGACTTCTCAATAATATAATGACTTCCATTTCTTTTACCTATCCTAAAGAATATCGCAGTTCTCAAGAAAATTATGACAAGCCTATATCAGAATATCTTCCTGTTCGGGTAAGTTGGTATGTTTGTGTGTCTTATTTTGAGTTATTCTTGTGGAACTTTTTTATAAGAGGGTTACAAGATAAAATTATGTGTACCCTTGTCGGTAGGAGGGTTAATAAAGTTTTAAAAATACCCCTTCAAAAGAAAATTTTTACCTGTGGATAGCATACTTAGTTATAATGTGACATTACCTTAATTAATTTACAGATGGACTTACTCCTCTAAAAAGAATTATCTAAAGTTTCAGGCCAGCACTTCACTTCTGTTTGTCAACAGGAATGGCATGTCTCATCTAAAACAATTCTTTACATAAATTACAATTTGTTATTGATATATAGTAGACTGTCAAAATTTCGAATGGCTTTTTTAAACATATAAACTATATTCTTTACTGCGCTGCGAGAGAACAATGACCTTGTGAATGTATGTTTTGAACCGTCCACTCTCCCTCGCTCAAGTGGCTCACCTCTGTTAAAACATTATGGAATGGGTAAAGCTACCATTTCAGACATTAAAAAAGTACCATTCTGGCATTTTCTTTCAAATTAGATTCAGGGGATGGGTCTAAAGTCAGAAAAACAACAAGAACCGCAAATGACTATACAAGATGATGCTGTGTTTTTATGGCTTTCTCAGAGATAAGGTTTAGGCAAATTCGTATCAGGACGTTTGATCTGTGAAAAGGCTCTTTACTTTAACAAAAAGTTAGAGTCCAAATGGCTTTAAAGCCACCAAAGGTTGGCCAAAATATTTTAAATCTCAACTCAGAATAAGAGAACTTCAAGGGTAAAGTTTGTCTTCTAAGAGCTCTGCGGCAGAAGATTTCAAAAAAGTTTTTGAATTTTGTACCTACTAATGTCTTTACTAGAGATGTTTATAACCAGGATAAACAGGAAGGCTCTACTGTGAAAATCCTTTACCGCTCATTGTGATACAGCTGCTGCAAGATTCAAGGTTAGTATGGAGTGTGTTACAGGGATAGTTTGTACAAATGCTAGTGGAGACATTGCGCTTCCATTATTGATTATTGGATAAAGCAAAGGACCAAGATGTTTTAAAAAATATGATTCAGCTACCACTGATGTACAGAGCACATAAAAGTTCCTGGATATAGAGTGAAATATTTACTGATTGGTGTACAAATATTTGTATACCAAATGTTGAGAATTTCTGAAAAACATCCACAGAAAAATGTTATTGGTCATGGACAATGTGCCAACGCATTCATCGGTTGTAGTTTTTCAGATTAATGAGGGATTTGAAGTAATGTTTCTTCCACCCAACATTACAATGCTGATTCAGCCAATAGATCAGAGTGTTAATGAAAAACTTAAAATAATGTACGGAAACAATTGCTGTGAAGGCATCTTTTAGCAGAAGATAGTGAGAAAGGTGTCATTCAGTTTTCAAAAACGTTGACCGAAACAATTGCTGTACAGGCATCTTTTGGCAAAGGATAATGAGAAAAGTTTCATTCTTTTCAAAAACATTGAACTCAGAAGACTCATACTACAGGTTAGCAGATTCCTGACACTTTCCAACCAAAAAGAAACTTAATAAAAGCGTGGAATAAGATTTAGGCAGAATGTAAACAATCAGATGATGACACTGATGAAAATCAGTATGAAACGCTTGAGACTATGAGAGAGGAGGTTGTGTTATGCCAGTCGGTTCTAGGCTCTTGAGAATACGCCAAAACTGACGCTGTAGAATGGTTGGTTATTGACAAAAATGACATGGGCTACGACGTCGTGTAACTTCAATGCAAGATTCAGAAAAATCAAGGAAGCAATGACAGCAAAAAGATCCAGCACCCAACTCTACCTTCACATTCTGAAGCTTTTACATCATTAGAAACAGTGATGTCTCGGTACGAAGCGCAGTCCTAATGTACGAGCTCAGCTCCTGCTACTTGAGCGAATGAAGGATTTGTCTGCCAGAAAACTAGTTTCAAAGCTCAGACAACTCAAAATTAACTAATTTTTCAAATAAAATATTTTAGCGACTTCGCACAGTTGTGTTTAATGTATATATATATGTTTGTGTGTATGTACATATATATATATATATATATATATATATATATATTTATTTATTTATTTATAGGTTAGTTTTGGTTGGTAAAGATTATTTAGATTTTTTGGTCTTTGTCAATCAAAGACCACTGTGTGGTTGAAATATATCATTTGTTAAGTGCTTTTATATGTTTCTATTTCAAGACTACAGAGTGGACTCTTACCAAGGTAAGTCTGTCAGTCTCCTAGTCCAAAAAATCTATATCTATATGAAGTTAATATATTACTATTGTAAGTAATTTTATCCACCATTAAGTGCAATGATTTTACCTTGAATGATGAGGCGCCTTTCGGTCACTTGCCCATTGTCAAATCACTCAGTTGAGTCCGTTGAGTGATTTGACAATGGGAAAGTGACTGAAAGGCGCCTCATCACTCAAGGTAAAATCATTGCACTTAATGGTGGATAAAATTACTTACAATAGTAATATATTAACTTCATAAAGTCAGTGCAATGGAAAAACAATGGGTAACGTAAAATATCAAGAATATATATATATATATATATATATATATATATATATATATATATAGATTTTTTGGACTAGGAGACTGACAGACTTACCTTGGTAAGAGTCCACACTGTAGTCTTGAAATAGAAACACATAAAAGCACTTAAACAATGATATATTTCAACCACACAGTGGTCTTTGTCAATCGAAGAGAAAACACAAAAAGAAATATGAGAGAATGAAATAAAATAAATATAAGTTGTAATCACAGACTGTGTAGAGTAGAAATCAGATGCACAGATTAAAGATATATATATATATATATATATTGTTTCCATGAGCATATGAGTGATTAGTTTATATAAATCTGTCAGGGGAAAAGAGATAAGGCTATTAGGAGAAAAAAAATAATAAAATAAAAAAAAATAATAATAATAAAAAAATAAAAATAAAAAAATAAAATAAATAAATACAAAAAAAAATTTTTTTTTAAATAAATAAATAAAAAATGAAAAATGAATGGATTTATCTGATGTTGAGGTTAGGGGATTCTCTGGACTTGTTATGCCACTGGTATGATAGTTCCCACCTTCTCAGTTCTGAGGGATTGCAATCAGGGGGGAGTGATTTAATTATTTTTGTTGTATAGCAGTCATCAAAAGTTGTGATGTTGTGACTCGCAGCATGTTGAGCTGTTGGTCTATCCATATTCATAATTTTAACATCATGTCTGTGGCCATTCATTCTGATATTCAGACCATCCGTGGTCAGGCCTATGTACTGTGCTGAGCAAAGTTTACATTGTAGCTGGTATATGACATTTTTCGATGTACAATTATGATGACCCTGTATTTTGAAGACCATTTTTGTTGTTTGGCTGTTGAAACTATTTGCTGAGGGGTGTATTGGACACGTTTTGCATGGGAAGGAGCCATGAGGAAGTTTGTGTGGTTTCTCTGCATCAGGGTCTGGTAGTTTAGGATGTACTAGGATGTTTTTCAAGTTGGGAGGTTGCTTGTACCAAATTTGCGGTGGATCGGTAAAAAGATTTTTGGTGTGGACGGAAGCTTGAAGAATTTTGAAGCCATCTCTCAATATCTTGTTGAGTTTATGTAGACCAGGATGGTAGTCTGTTATTAAAGACAGTTTATTTTGTTCTGTTTGTGGTTTATGGTGAACCGAGGATTGTGCTGAATGAATTTGGTTTTCAATGAGTTTTTTTGGGTATCCTCTTCTCTGGAAGGCTGTTGATATCTTTCTATTAAAATCTTCCAATTCCTTATCATTCGAACAGATTCTCTTACCCCTGATTGCTTGACTGTATGGAATGGATCGTTTTATGTTTATTGGGTGGTTGCTGTCGAAATGGAGATATTGTAAGTGGTTTGTCGGTTTGATGTGAATTCCTGTGTTGATATTTCCATTCTGGAGTGTTACCTCTACATCCAAAAAGATGATGGCTGATGTAGATTTCTCCCAGGTAAATTGAAGTGTGGAGAATTGTGTCAGGCTGTCTAAAAATGCCTCAAGTGTTGAAGCACCCTGTGTCCAAATTAGGAAGATGTCATCTATATATCTATACCAACATAATGGCTGGTGTGTTTGTGTCTTTAGAAAACTTTCTTCCAACAATCCCATGTACAGATTTGCGTACGATGGTGCCATTCTGGTGCCCATTGCTGTTCCCTTTATTTGAAGGTAGTTCCTTCCCTCAAACTGAAAGTTGTTCTTCTCGAGGATGAACCTGGTCAGGTTCACAAGAAAAGGTGTAGTGGGAGAAGGCTTGCCTGGACGTTTGTTTAGAAAATTCTCTATTGCAGATAGGCCGTGTGCATGAGAACACGTTTTGGATGTAGAGGTAACACTCCAGAATGGAAATATCAACACAGGAATTCACATCAAACCGACAAACCACCTACAATATCTCCATTTCGACAGCAACCACCCAATAAACATAAAACGATCCATTCCATACAGTCAAGCAATCAGGGGTAAGAGAATCTGTTCGAATGATAGGGAATTGGAAGATTTTAATAGAAAGATATCAACAGCCTTCCAGAGAAGAGGATACCCAAAAAAAACTCATTGAAAACCAAATTCATTCATCACAATCCTCAGTTCACCATAAACCACAAACAGAACAAAATAAACTGTCTTTAATAACAGACTACCATCCTGGTCTACATAAACTCAACAAGATATTGAGAGATGGCTTCAAAATTCTTCAAGCTTTCGTCCACACCAAAAATCTTTTCACCGATCCATTGCAAATTTGGTATAAGCAACCTCCCAACTTGAAAAACATCCTAGTACATCCTAAACTACCAGACCCTGATGCAGAGAAACCACACAAACTTCCTCATGGCTCCTTCCCATGCAATAGACCTAGATGCAAGACATGTCCAATACACCCCTCAGCAAATAGTTTCAACAGCCAAACAACAAAAATGGTCTTCAAAATACAGGGTCATCATAATTGTACATCGAAAAATGTCATATACCAGCTACAATGTAAACTTTGCTCAGCACAGTACATAGGCCTGACCACGGATGGTCTGAATATCAGAATGAATGGCCACAGACATAATGTTAAAATTATGAATATGGATAGACCAACAGCTCAACATGCTGCGAGTCACAACATCACAACTTTTGATGACTGCTATACAACAAAAATAATTAAATCACTCCCCCCTGAATGCAATCCATCAGAACTGAGAAGGTGGGAACTATCATACCAGTGGTATACCAAGTCCAGAGAATCCCCTAATCTCAACATCAGATAAATCCATTCATTTTTTATTTTTTATTTATTTATTAAAAAAAAATTTTTTTTTTTTGTATTTATTTATTTTATTTTTTTATTTTTATTTTTTTATTATTATTATTTTTTTTTATTTTATTATTTTTTTTTCTCCTAATAGCCTTATCTCTTTTCCCCTGACAGACTTATATAAACTAATCACTCATATGCTCATGGAAACAATATATATATATATATATATATTATAACTTAACTAAATTACACTATAAAAGGTGGACTTCTGAGGCTTCAGATTCAATTAGAATAACAAAAAAACATTAGTAAAATTATATTCTTGCTCTCGGGGTCGCTATTATGGGAACTTTGCTTTAAATTTGAAATGGTGAATAGAATTATATTTATAAATTTTGATGAATTTAAAAATTGAGTTAAACTAGAAGATAGACGTCTGTTGGCTACACTAATAATTTAAATATACTTATAGTTCAGATGAGTCCCTGGAATCCTGGCTTGTTCACTTCCGTGCTAACACTTGCTACAAAAAACTTACTTTATATAAAAAAAACTTTTACTTCGCACTTTACTAAAATTTACTTTAAAAAAAACTATTTAAATTAACAAAATTCTCCCTTTACACTTTCATCCTTGTCCCCACCAACCTGCCTGCCTTGCTCCGAGACTCTCTTTCAACTCCCTTAGTTCTTAATTTTCTAAACCTAACGGTACATGGTTAAAATTCCCCAGGCTATATCGGCCGCTGGAAATTCCACAAAACTTGGACCTTTGTCTATTTGCCGGACTCCCCTTATAAATTTTCTGGAAAGAATAATGACCTGCCTTGGGTACCTGCTTTACCAGCACCAGAAAACTATTTGTATTTCTTTGCTAAAATATTATAGATGATTTATTTCGCAACTAGCTTAATTCAATCTAAAGCCTCTTACTTTATGTTATAGAGTCCCCAGAATTTTAAAATTAATTTTGTTTGATTTCTTAAATTTAAATTTTACAATATTTGAATGCTGACATCAAAGAACAATTTGTTTTAAATTCTTCACCAATCTTAAACTTCTAATACATTAAATTTTACTATAGTTAAACCTCTTATATCCTAAACATTTCACTTATAAATATTACATAATTACCAATCACATCATACAAATTAATACTCTTTCTTTAAAATTAAATCTGAAAGTTCACAATGCCATTGTTCATCATATGATCCTAACCATTAGTTATTTATAAATGAAAATCTAAATCTTTTATACAATTATTTAATTACTTAATATGGGTTTGTGATACCTTTTTAACATTCTACAGTTAAATTTACCCTTAAGTTTACCATTAATTATGGAAGTAAGTTGGTAACTGCTATTACCAAGACATTTCTTAATTTCGTAGGGCCCTTCATAAATTTCTAAGAATTTGCTGTTTACAATATTTGAATGCTATGACATAAAGAATAATTTGTTTAAATTCTTCACCCAATCTTAAATTTCTAATACAAATACAACCAACTTAATAATGTTTATTACCAAAAGGGAGAATATTAATTTTTTTTTACTAAGACGAGTATTTTGTTACAGGGTTAATATTCATTTTAAATAAAACAAACAAGCAATTGCGTTTAGCTAAAATACATATTAAAATCACTAACAGCTAATTATCATTATCTTACAATTTTAAAACATGTCATTCAATATGCTGCATAATTAATTATTAAACTGAATAAAATAATTCAATTGTTAAATATTATTAATACTAACCAAAACAAAGTGTCGCAAATATAATGTTATAATTATAGATTAAATTTACTCCGTTTTGAGAAATTGTTTTAGTGATCAAATAATTTAGTTGACAATGTCTCACTTAAAACTATTACAAAATAGCTGACAGATGCAGTAACTTAATTGAAAGCATTACTGTTTATTAAAAAAATTAAAATTTATATGCATACGTTCCTAAATGGTTTATAATTGTAATACTGTTATACCTTCTCAATTAATCTCAAATTTCATTAGTTACCATAAACAAATAATTATTCTCCAATTTATATTAGAACATTTTGTGTAGATCATTTCTCTTATCAATTATTCCATAATTACAAATCACAACATACAAATTAACAATCTTTCTTTAAAATTAAATGTGGAAATTTTACAATTCATTTTACTTGTTTAGCTAAATAATAATTTTATCACTTCCTAATTAATTTTCCCTTTGCGCAGTTTATTAAATTTAAGTTCGTTATTCATTGTTTATTATTTTTTTCGTAGCACAGATATTATTATTATTATTTTTATAAAACAAGAAGTATTATATGAGTTTGGTTATTTACAACAAACGTTCAACAAAGGGTCGCATTGTCCTTCCGAGATCATTGTCCTTGAGTCTTGCAGGTGTTTTCCTCGCTCAAATGGGGTATTTTTGTTTCTACAGCAAATTTGACCTGGCTCTGATGGTTTTTCATTAATTACACTTGGCTGGTTTGATTCCTTCACAAAACGATTAATTTCATTCCGTTGTCTAATCCCGTGTCTTTGACTTAATTGGCCTGGACTATGGTGTGATGTTAACAGAAAGTGTTCCTTTTGTTGAAAGTGAAATTCTGTAACTAATTTGAAGAATGCACTTTTAGTTTTTATTCCTCTAGTGATTACAGTTGCTGTAACATTTGGGTCAAAAGGTCGTGCGAATTTCTTAATTATTACTTCCTCTGATATCCCTTGAACATACGATAAATTTTGTTCGACGTTCTCTATCATGTTGATAGGTCCCTTTCGAATTTCTACAGACGTCAAATGATTTTTGTTTTGTTTACGGGGGTCGTCTAACTTTTTTAACTCAATGTTGTCAGTAATACATTGTCCCGTGTTAATTTTTAGTATGTTTAAATCTCCCGCTTGTTTTAGTTGTTGATCTTCACAAATTAATTCCTCGTCCGCTAATTTAGTTTGTGTTGTCTCAATTTTATTGTTTAATTCTAAGCTTTCATAATTGCATTCTTCCTTATCCTCAATTAATACATCATTTATTTCTACCTTAAAGTCTTCATTGTTCTTAACTAAATTATCATTAATTTCTTCTTTAACTTCTTCATTGATTTCGTTATCTTTATTAATTATTTTATCTAATTTGTCATTAAATTCATCTAATTTACTATTTAAAGTTTCCTTTAAATCTTGTGTAGTTTGATCCATTTTCGCACTTAATAATTGCAGTAACTGTAGCATATCTATTCCGGTGTTAACCCTAGTCCCTACAATTGTCTCTGTCCCCACACCCAATTTTTTTTCATCTACTTTATTCATGATTTAAAGTCTCTTCCCCAATAATGTTCTATAGTCTTAATAATGTTCACAGTTTTTTATTAAATTTCCTTAATTAACACTCTTATTCAAGCCAACAGATTAATAAATTTGTTTATTAATTTATGATTTATATTCACCATTTCTATTTAACTTTGCCCCACGTTGGGCGCCAAATTATAACTTAACTAAATTACAGTATAAAAGGTGGACTTCTGAGGCTTCAGATTCAATTAGAATAACAAAAAAACATTAGTAAAATTATATTCTTGCTCTCGGGGTCGCTATTATGGGAACTTTGCTTTAAATTTGAAATGGTGAATAGAATTATATTTATAAATTTTGATGAATTTAAAAATTGAGTTAAACTAGAAGATAGACGTCTGTTGGCTACACTAATAATTTAAATATACTTATTGTTCAGATGAGTCCCTGGAATCCTGGCTTGTTCACTTCCGTGCTAACACTTGCTACAAAAAACTTACTTTATATAAAAAAAACTTTTACTTCGCACTTTACTAAAATTTACTTTAAAAAAAACTATTTAAATTAACAAAATTCTCCCTTTACACTTTCATCCTTGTCCCCACCAACCTGCCTGCCTTGCTCCGAGACTCTCTTTCAACTCCCTTAGTTCTTAATTTTCTAAACCTAACGGTACATGGTTAAAATTCCCCAGGCTATATCGGCCGCTGGAAATTCCACAAAACTTGGACCTTTGTCTATTTGCCGGACTCCCCTTATAAATTTCCTGGAAAGAATAATGACCTGCCTTGGGTACTTGCTTTACCAGCACCAGAAAACTATTTGTATTTCTTTGCTAAAATATTATAGATGATTTATTTCGCAACTAGCTTAATTCAATCTAAAGCCTCTTACTTTATGTTATAATATATATATATATATATATATATATATCTTTAATCTGTGCATCTGTGTCATCTGATTTCTACTCTACACAGTCTGTGATTACAACTTATATTTATTTTATTTCATTCTCTCATATTTCTTTTTGTGTATTCTCTTCGATTGACAAAGACCACTGTGTGGTTGAAATATATCATTGTTTAAGTGCTTTTATGTGTTTCTATTTCAAGACTACAGTGTGGACTCTTACCAAGGTAAGTCTGTCAGTCTCCTAGTCCAAAAAATCTAAATCTATACCAACCAAAACTAACCTAAAAATAAATATATATATATATATATATATATATATATATATATATATATATATATATATATATATATATATATATATATTTGTAAGTACATAAAATGTTAATTCTTATTCATCTCAACATTTTTAGTGTAACTAGGAATTTCTAGGTTATGTTTTTAAATCTGAACACCTACTTCAGTCCCAATTAGTTTGGATTTTTGACGCTCTACTGTATGTATGTGTACATTGATTATAGGACTTTATAAAGTTTTAACAAATTGTAGTTATACATGATTTAGAAACCTATATTGTTACGCAAGACAAATCGTTTTATCACTTAAATAATCTTTTACTTATGAAATTTATATATTTCACAATTGTTTCTTTGTATTTTTGTGTCTGTAGATAAACAAAGAAAAATTATAGCCTTCACAGTGAGTGTAGTCTGAAGGACCTTTCACTGGAGGTTTGAATCCAGTTTGGCCAAAATTAAAAAGATCTTAAATACAATGCTATTTCCTTCATCTGTTCTAATTAACATAATTAATTTTAAAGGCTAAAATAATACTGACAGCTAAGGCTCCCTCAAGTTGGTTTGTTGGTTTAAGCTCAATTTCTGAGCATATACTTAACTTCTAAACCAGTACTCAGATTTAACTGGGTAAGTGGTACCGTTTAGCCTTAGTACATCGTGGCTAGCAGTTAAAGAAACATATTATTACTTAAAGTAATTTCACTTGTAGCTTTTTGGGGGATGACACCGTGCCCATGGATGGGTCTGGGATGGATCAGGTTCAGAAAGACAAAAAATAAAATGAAATATAAATGGTGAAGGTAGTTGCATTTTGGGCTCTGTAGACTGCTGCTCCCATATCACAAACTTTAATCCTTTAATCTATCTCCTTGTTAATCATTTATTTTTGAAATGGCACAGATTTCCCTCGTGGGTGAGATGTCAACCCTTTGTATGTAGCTGTAGTACGTCTGTATAAAAAGTTGTATCAGCATTCTGAGAATGCGGTTGCTGAGCACTGGGGCAGATTGAACTTAGTCCACACTACATCCCTAACAACTGAGCCAAGTTTTTGCAAACTTTTTTCCCAATGATAGGACACAGTGACACAAAGTTGAAGTATACCTCTTCTTTCTGTTTGCCGCAATTTCCTTACCGAAAAAAATTAAAACCAAAAGAAATTTACTATACCTAATTAATTACAGGAATATCTTTTCTCCATACATTGAGCTATAAGAATGTGCTTTCGGCTATATGCATAGTGATTAGCTTTTCGCCACTACCCATGGACAAAAGAAAGATAATATAGAAAACATTCTACATTCCATTACCGAGGCACAAGTTTTTTTTATACATCATAAATACTTACGACATGAATTCTGCAGCGATATTAAAAAGTGTATTCACTTATAACAAAAAACATAATATCTCAACTTTTTAGCAGAAATTCTTAGTGGTCTAATGCATAACAACTTTAATTAATTTAATCGACATAGCAAAATCTAGTCTTGAAATTAAACAATTTAGTTTTCAAAACATTACCTTAAAACTTAATTAAATTGGCTTCACTCAAAAATCCACAATCTTTTTATCTTATATCTTATACTTCTGCGAGTCTAAAAATGAGTTATTATTGATTTTAATTTCAATATTATTATACCTTCTAATGTTGATAACTTGGTCAATGAAATGTACATAAGGTTCTAAACTTTGTTCATTAAAATAACTGTAATTTTTTACAAATATATTATGGTTATATATTAATATGATAAATATTTGGTAATACAGTGAAACCTGTCTTATATGGACCCTGTGTTAGGCGGAATCCTGTCTATCGCGGAAAATTTTAAAAGTCCCGACTGTCGCCTATTTAATTTACCTGGTTAATAACCTTCATAAGCCGGAAACTGTCTAACGCGGAAGCGGAATAAGCAAAAGGATGAGATATACGTATTTACTACGTCTTAGTTCTGCATAAGCCGGAAAATCTGATCATATACATGCTGTAAAATATAAAGTTACATTGACTTCCGTTTAGATAAAATACAGTTTATAATATATTTTTTTACCATAACAAAATTCACAGATAGGTCTGCTTAATTGTAACGGATCGTATTTATTTCTGAGAACTCTGTAACAACGTTAAGGATTGCTGATATGCACATGATAGCACAATGGTATACAAACATCCATAATTTACGATAGGCTATGTGTCAGCACTCGTTTCCTTCAAGATAACGCAAATAGACATGCGCAAATAGAAGAAAAAGAAGAAATTGAAAACGGACCGGTCGTAGAAAACAAAATAAAAACATTTGGTGAGGCTTTAATGAAAATTTGTGAGTTAAAAGATTTCGTGGTACGTATTAACAGCCCGGAAATGCGTCACCATTTGTTACAACTAAAAACAATAACTGAAACACAAGCAAGTAAAACTAACCGTTTAAAACAAAAGTCAATGCTAGATTTTTTCAAGCCTAATTGATTTTCTTTTATTTTTACGTAAGCCTACTATTTAGTATTTAGCCAAAATACAGTAAGAGGAAAAATATAGTTTTTAATAAATTGCATCATTAATTCATAAATTTTGTTGACAAGTGTATAAGTGTTTTAGTTTTATAGTTTTCTATTAAATATGTTTTGTAGAGAAGGATAAAAAGATGCTGCATTAAAAGGTAAGATTTTTATTATGTAATGTAGGTTTTAACATTTCCTTAGTGTGCATAGCCAACACCATCTAGAAAACAATGTTTGCGAGTTGTGACGGCACAGGGCACAGGCTACGGGCTGTCATTAGGCAATCAAGATAACCGATATTACTATTGAATGACATTTATTTAAGCGTTAAAATGTGATCGTTTTCTTGTGATTTAAATACACTTGCTTTATGTTGAAGTGTTATCTCTGTAGGAAATAAACAGTCAGTACCTAATCGGAAATAAATAATTAAATTAAATACTGTATTAGAACAAATGTAGACACGATGACAATTAGTTGTCCATTATCTATGTGGTGTTGGTACAGCGCCATACAGCTGATCAGTAGAAATAATAGTCTTATAGCTAAGAATCCCCATGGCCTATCCTCACCCCAACTCTAAAAATAGACTCGGCAAACGTTTCGTGATGGTATTACCATCATACAGTACACTACTACTGTATAAGCCAAAAACCTGTCTTAGACGGAAAAAATGCCGGTCCCAATGGATTCCAGCTTAAACAGGTTTCACTGTACTATATAGAATTTATATTAATGCAAAAGTAGCAATATAGATGTAATTTCAACAACAAAATTTGTGTTCTGACCTTTTATTTTTATAGTCGCTTAAGATATAAAACAATACAGACCAGTAAAATCTTTGTTCAAAAATATCCCTCTAGATCATTTTTTGAGGAAAAAATAAGATTTCAGGTTTGTCTACCTAAAACTTTTCCTTCACTTGTTTATATTATCAATAAAGAGAGTTTCTATGTATTCATGAATGAAATATAATTTTTTGTGCTTTTACTTTGTTGTAGATTTTTTACTACAAATGAATTACCTGTATAATTTTGTATATGGTACTGTAGTAGCAGGGTGTCTAGTAAAATAGCTTGAAGAAATTCCCTGAGTTTTCCCTGACTTTTCCAGGGTGTCTAGTAAAATAGCTTGAAGAAATTCCCTGACTTTTCCTCTTTTATATGTCTATAGAAAGCCCAGTTTACATTGGGCCCATCCATTGATATCTGAAGGATCTTGGATAAATCCAGACTTTGAAGAACGAATTGAGTAACTCTTTTGCTTATGTGTCTGTAAGGAACACAGAGCCAAAATATCGAGCTTTCACTTCATCCGTCTCTGCATCCCAATACCTAACACTCAAATCCATTTGGGCTCTTTGTGATATTTTGTTTAAACTTTCATCAAAGCCAATTACATAGAATTTGAATTTAATGATGTCAGTAACAGGTCTTTAATATAATTTGATAAACCGAATACAACACTATAGGAAATTTTATCTTTCCCCAATCTCATGTTCTGTGCAATGGTGCTATCATGGAACATCCTTAGAAAGAGGCACACACTACCTTCTGCATTGCGTAAAGAAGTGTTGCATTACTAAATTCACGCACCATATAATCTCTGCTTCAGTCACTTCATCTTTTAGTTTATATTTATCCTAAGGAAGGAGGGGAGGTAATGACGACATCTGCAGAAACGCGCTTGCCCGCTACGGCAATGAAAACTGGAACCTTCCATGTTGAAATAAACAGTGTACCAATAATCACCGTCAAATAAAACACATACTACCACGAGTCTAGACAAATAGCTGGCTACGAATGTTTAAACAGCGTTCTGTGTGGTCAGAAACAGACTGAGTTATCTGTGATCCCCACCTGTCCATATGATAACAGAACCACTGCGCACCCCAAGGTCACGGTCCAGGCTAAAACCTTCCAGCTGTACCAACTCGACACGTTTAATATTTATTGACATAAGTCCTGAAGTCATAGTATTGGGCTTATCAAATAAATAATGTGCATCTAAATAAAGAAGTGTTATTTCCTGACTGCCCTGCCCCTAAACCGCTGGCTTACAATAACAAATATTCGAGAGCAATAGCCACTAGTTTTGTTTCTAATCAAAATAAATATTTTCCCGATTTTTTAAAATTTTCCCTAACTTTTCCCTGAATTTTCCAGACTCTTAAAATTCCCTGACTTTTCCCGGTTTTCCCTGTCACTAGACACCCTGAGTAGAAAAAGATTCATGGAGTTAATAAATTGGAAGGATAAAGGTTTTTTTTATAACATTAATACTTTATAGCAATTTTTCAAGTTGACCATTAAAGGTTAAAAAATAGAAAACTGAAATTAAGTTTGAGTAAATTAATTACTAAAACATATAACAAAAATTGGAAAAAAATACCGATTTTCAATAGCTAGAGTAATTTCTGCTTATTAAGCAAGAAACAAATCTACTAATTGTCTGATTGGTTACACAAACTTATAAGCTAGGGTATTTTTCACATTCATTTGATTTTATTATGACCTTTAAAAGTGTGTTGATTCGCCATACAATAAAAGTAAACAATTTCTTCTCCATTACCATTTCTAAATTTTTTTCAGCAATGTATGAAGGTTTTCAGTTACATGCATCATCACATCAAAAAAGTTGGAGTAGAGTTCTGCTTTAAACTGGAATAGTTTAAGTTTACTCTATACAATAGTTTTGTTTATTTAACATTTTTAATTGTAAACCCTGCTATACTACTAGCAATGATATAATATTCTATAAATACAACATTAGCTTGAGCTTTAATGTTGTAATGAATTTTTATTTCATGCCATTTGGATTTTGAATATAGAGGTCCACTGACAGTAGATATTTTAGAATGAATCTTATAAAACTGATAAATACTATAAGATTTAGAAAATAATTGCCATTGTTTGACCAATTGTTTTTATTTATAACATAACTTCTTATAAGTTTATCTAATTTATTTTCTTAATCAAATATTCATCAATAATATCTTCAATAAGTTAACTAAAATATTTAAATATTTACACACTATACTTACTATGACTAACAAATTGCTTAAAACTCATTTTTAAACTTCTTATTTGATAAGTAGATTTAGTTTCGGTTAAATATATTTAAAGTGATTTTAAGTCACTTTTAAAATTAAATTAACTATACAATTTTAATTAATTATATTCTGATATTTTGTTTAATTTTTAATTCATTTCAAAATCAAATTTTAAATAAAATCACATTGTACTGAACATGAGATTAATTTGTGTTGTATGTATTTGCAGGACTGGGGTAGAAAAGAAAATGTTGATAACTTAAAGATCGAATGGATTAAACCAGGTAAAGATGAAGTAACCTATGCCCAGCACATTGTCAACAAATACTTACCTGTAGAGTTGGAAATCCTTCAAAATAATTCATTGTCACTTACACGGTAAAATTTTTATATCTTAGTATAAAAACATTTATGTCTATTTTGAGTTTTATGTTTTGTCATAGTATTAATTACCATTATCAACCCCCAGTGAGGGTAGATTTAATCCTCACTGGGGGTATAGTTAATAATATTCTACTAATCCCTCTTTGGCTACAAAACAGAAATTACATGTTTTTCAAGTACCATTTTATTTCCTTAACTCTTTTCACTCTGACAAATAGAACGCTTGTTTGGCACGGCACTCTAAACCCAGGTGTGAACCGGCTTACGTATTTGCCGTGTCTATTCTGTGACTTGCAACATGTCTGCGCTACTCTTTCGATGGCTTTCAACACATTTGTGTTATCGATTACCCTGTAATTTATATAGACTTTAAATAGTTAATTTTTTTAATTACACAATATCTTTTGTTAGTAAAAAAAAGACTGTCATAAGTTTAATTCGTACAATTTATTAAAAATATAACTATTTACATATTTCCATTGGGTTTGGAAATTCTCAAAACATTTCTAGGGATAAATAATAAATAAAAGAGAGACTTTAAATCAAATTTTAACACTATTAAGCCTCAAAAAAATTAAACAAAACAAAAATTATATTCTGCAAACGGGGGTTAAACGTTAGTATTTGTGTTCGAAAACAAAGACGCAGCTGAATGTGTTGTTCTATTACTAGTTTTTACCACAACCACTAACATAGAATAAAAAAATATAGTTTTGTACAAAGTTTCTTCAAACCCCACAGAATGTAGCACCATATTTTAAAAATGCCAAATTATAACAAATTTAGGGACAAGACACCGAAAAATAAAGCCGGGTTATACTCGACTTCTGAGTGGGTACGACAAAACCTTTGCCAGATATTTCCCGGTTTCAGAGTACAGTGCCAAATTGTTTACTCTGATGGTGGTTCTAAAACATATATTGCCATTGCTGATTTACACCTGGCAGTTAAGTGCAAAAGCTTAATGCTCTCAAGGGTATAAAAACCCATAGTAATTGTGAAACAAGTTTGTTATTAAAAATATTCTAATCATTGCTGTTTTATCTACTTTTATTTAACAACAAATTTATTTAATTAACAGTTATGTTAATTTTTGGTATTAAAAAAGTCAGTTTAAAAAATCTATTTTAAATTTTAAAAGTTTTACTTTTGGGTTTTCAGAGAGGAGCGAATGTGTCGTCTTAATATTGTCAATGCTGTAATGGGTTGTGGTTCATTTTTGCCGATTTGGAGTGAACCTCCACTGAAGTTGTAAGTAATATATTGTTTTTCATTATTTATAAAAATAGCTTTCATTATTATCAGCTTTTTAAATGAAATATAATTTAAACATAATGTTATATCCAAGGCTTCACTGAGTTCTTAGAAAACGAATCTACAGTAACTAGCTACATTTCTGTGAACCAGTGAAATTCCATTTCTGTAAGGAATTAGAAATATGAATTTAAAACAAATCTATGTTTTTTGTTTACTTTGATTTGGAAACAACTTTTTCAACTACACAAATTTTTGAATAAAAGCAGTAGAAATTTAATGCTCTAGAACAAAAAAAAAATCAGATTAGAAATTAAATTAGCAGAAAAATATTCAATACCAATTTACTTCCCTGTATATAGTAAAAGGCTCTGATACAAAGTTACAGTTTTCGAATTATTGAAAGCACTAGGCAGCAAAGAAACTCGTAGTGCTCTAGAAATAAAGGTTAGCTCTTGTTATGTAAATGAAGATATAAACACTACAAGGTTGCTTGAAGTTACAAGATTAAAAATAAAAATTTGAGATTCTGGAAGTAGAAAGCAGAGAGAGTGCCCATTAGAGTTACACATTTTTATAATTTGTATAATGTTTCCTCAAAGAAAATGAGCAGGTTTTCTTTGAATTTTCTTTCAAAGAAAATTTCTGCTAATATACTAAAATAAGGGAACCACAACTAATCCATCTCTTTGACAGTTTATATTATTTCATTTTGTATTTATTTTTAGGATCTTTGTTCAACTCGGAATTGTTTGAATTAATAAAGTACTTGTATTCAGTTATGTGCAGTTTTTTGTCATTATTATTGTTACTTTTATCTCCTTTTGTTGCTACTAGTTTTCTTGTTTTTTTTTAAATTTATTAGTTAATTAGTATTACGGTGTTTTGTTTTTGTTGCATTTTTCACTTCTGTAGAAATACAGTATGCAATACTGAGAAATAGCTCAAATTCTCCAAAATCGAACCCAATTTTAAAAAATGTATTTGAAAATATTGAAAAAATCTGAATTGGCAATAATTCTCATAAATATTATCAACCTATATGAAATAAGAGTAAGGATGTTTACAAAATTAAAAAGAACACAGAAAAACTAAATTACAAACCTTATGATTGTATGCGATAATGTTTTTCTTCATTTATATCTGATATGTTTTATGCCAACAGTTAAAACAGGTAAATAGCTCTTCATTTAGAGATTAAAATGATTTGGGAAAGTGTAGGTCAAACTCGAAGCCATTTGGAAGGTTAAGTGGAAAATGTTTTACTGATTGAGTAAAAAAAAATGTTTTTTTTACAGTTGTTTGACTGTTTACTGATTTAATAACCTTATGCAAATAGCTATCCTAATCCAATTGGACATATTAAATAAAACTTTTAATGCTTAATTTTAACAGGGCAAATCTATTTGAGCCATACTGATTGTATAGCATTTAACTTTTTAAATTTGTTTGCAAGTTTTCTTTTCAATAAATGTGGGCTTAGTAGACAACACTAAATCAACCCCAAAAATAGGTATGGCTGAGATGGTTAGCACTAATAAACGCAATACAAGGTAGGGTAAGACACTTAGTTGGTTTAGGCATTCATTATGTAGAGCAAACTGCATTACATTGGTGTTGTGCCTCATTCGAGTACTAGATGACATGGTGAGGATGCTCTCAATTGTAGTTTAATGTAGCAAAATAAAAATACACTGGGTATCGTCTATAACGACCTTTAAGGGGGGATGAAAATTAGGTCGCTATATCCGGGCGTCGTTATATCCAGTACCAACCTACAAGATGGAGTGGGGAGAATTTTAGACTGAATAATAAAGTCTGACACGCTATGGGTTCCCTTACGAGGTACAGAAAGCGTACCAATGCGCTCCTAGCTCATTTTCTTAGATACGACACGCTCACTCCCAGGCTAATTGAAACTTCTCTACTGTCAATACGCGTTTGTATAAAGGTTTGATTTTTACGTCAATGCTTCAGAAGAGTTTGCAGTATATTGTGCCTGAGTCGTTTTTAAATCCGACCATCCCAATTTTACTTTTGATGCTTCAACTGTAACAATGTTTCAGGTAGCTTTATGAACAGATTTAATTTGGTTTAACTTTTATATTTTAATGTTTTTTTTTTAGTTTAAACCATTTAACGATAGTTAAAAACAACAAACCTAATGTGTCAACATAAGATTGTAGTAAACAAATGTCAGCTTATCTCGGCTATAAATAGTCTCGGATGTGACATATGTATTATCTATGTCTCCGTTTACATTATCGATCTCTGAAACACTTGGCACAAACAGAAACAAATAATCATTCCGAGTTAAACGTTGAATGCTTATTTTAGCATATAATAGAATTTAGTAGTAGGGTCTTTAGTTTTGTATATAAATTTTATTTTTTTCTCTGTCTTTATATTGTGTTTTCTTATTTGTCATACAGTAATTTATCATTTGTATTTCTTTTTTTAAATTGTGACCCGATAAATAAAACAATATTTTAGAGTCTAATACACTGTTCTGATGTCATTAATAAACATGTATATGTTAGAAATAAAATTATTGAGATGAAAACAACGAGCTGGATAATTAGATGCAGTCAGAGCTGAAAGTTAACGAAAAACAGACAGTAGTTTGATGAGATCACCAATATCGCCGCCGTGTTGAAAGTGTTAAATTAACTTAATCAAAAACGGGTTTATTATTTTATTTAAATGATACATAATTAAAATTAAACTATGTACGTACATATTTCACAAAATTATTTTATTTACTAGTAAAAAAGTCAGTTATTGTCACCATTTTCCAGACGGTAACAAATGTGAAACTTTTCCAGTAACACAGATTTTTTTTGGACATTTTACGAATGTACATATGTGTTTCACTTTCGGCTGTATAGTTCGAACTGATCATTATTGCAGTGGAACGGAAATGGAATGGGGATCACGATTCCTAGAAAGCTTTGTTTACATCGAGAGGATTACCGTTAGGAGAATTCTAGAATGTTCCGTCGCTATATTCGCTATATTTAGATGGACCTGAAATGAGTGTCGTTTTAACTGATCCGTCGTTTTACCCGATGTCGTTATAAGCGATGTAAAATGCATTGAACAGGTACTACAGAATTAAGGGGCCGAGAATCTTCGTCGTTACAGCCGGTACGTCGTATTAATTGATGTCGTTATATACGATACCCAGTGTATATTGATACAAACATAATAAGTTAAGTTGCCTTTACTCAGGAAATTACTTTGGTAATAATTGGATTGGGACTTTGGGAACAGGATGTATCTAGCTCATACCAATTTTCTAACTACTTACAAATAATTTGACTTCTTATACAAAAATTGTATTCATTGAATGATGCAGGATCGATACCAGAAATGAATTGACTAATTTTACTATAAATGTACAAAAGGATGCAACTGATGTAGTGATGGCTGATGGAAGCAATGTTCGCAGAGCAATAGCAACTTCAATCAGCAAACTCCAGAAAACTCTTCTTAAGAGTGCAGAAGGTGACACTAAAGCTCTGAACGCTATTTCATTAGTAAGTTTAATATATTTTGAATTTTCTATGTATTGAATAATTTTTTTATAGTCAAGAACTTCTGAAATTTCTTAGGCATAATATTTATAATTTTGCATTTTCTATGACTTGATAACTTTAGGAAAGTATTTATAGTAAAGTTGGTAAAAAGACTCCTACTTTATAGATTTTTCTGACTTCATAGTGGGTGTTCTGCATCTGCCGACCCTCCATTAGATTGGGTCTGCCGAATAGGAGAATTAGACTAGTTCCAATCAGATTATTCATTGGTAAAGAATGTGTTCAATTGTTTCAATAACATTCATCTAAACCGTTTTTAATTCTTCTGGTGAGAATTTATCATTGAACATATGTTTATTAAATATTTGGATGACAAAATATAAAATTTATCTTACTGCTAGCAGTTTGTGCTGAGTCATAATACAGTAAAGTTTTGAAATTCGAGCTTCTGTAAATTCAAGCTCGGCTTCGAGTCTGCTAAGCTGCGGGATTAATCAGCTAAGCCACCAGCATTTAAAATATTTCCATGCCAGCAATGCTGGTTTCATATAAGAACTAAAGTGCTGATTGGATGGATAGAGAACCATTCAAAGAGTGGTTTCTTAATTAGTTTTGCCCTAAACTGAAAAGTTTTTAAAAGCAAACAATTTGCCTTGGAAGGCTATTTTACTGTTGGACAATGGACGTCGCATCCCAATGAAGATCAACTGTGCTGTCATGATTTCGATGCTTTATATCTTCCCACAAATGTTACAACCGTAATCCAGATGACCCAATGGATCAGTTCTGGAATGTATGGCAAAAATATGCACATGTTACCGTTTACAATCTCTTTTGGAGGCGATTGAAGGGGAAAAAACATTGTAGGCTTTCTAAAAAAGATTGCAGATAAGGGAATTGTGTACTGGATAGCTGGATGTACTGAATCATGGAAAACAATAAAAGAAGAAACATTAAGTAATTGGTGGAGTAAAATCCTGAGTCATAGTGAAACTGTTGACTGTGTTATTGGTTCAGAAGGAACAGATTTGACATTTCTTATCAAGAAACTTCCAGTTTAATGAAATTCTAATGTGAACAGTTTGAGGTAATATGTATTGAAATGGTACAAAAACAACTGAAGGACGACGAGAATAAAAATGAAGGAACGGCCATCTTGGAAACTGCACTATGCTATATTGTACAAAAGACATACACCACACCAACAGTTGTGGTTCTGCTTAGACGTCTATGCAAGACCGTAGCACTAAAACAAACTGATAAGCAAACGCAGAAGACACATAACAGCGTTTTCCAAAAATGTAGCAACAATGTATTGCAAATTTGTGAACAATATATTCCAGAGCAACATTAATTTATGTAAGTACTGTAATCAATAAAGTTCTATAAACGTATTTTGTACATTCTTAATTATGGTGTTAGGGTTCATTAGAACCCCAATTTTTTCTTCGCAATCAGCCTATCAGTTGAATTTAACTGGTCCGAAGTCATGTTGATTTCTCTATAATTTCTTATTTTAGAAAATATGTTTTTCAATAAACAAATATGATAATAGAGTTTAAAAATGGACACGGCTTATATGAGTAAATATTGTGATATGTAGAAAAATATTTCTTGTAAGTATATTTATAGATTGCAGAATATTTATAATAAAGGTTTAAAATAAATCACTGTAGTAGTAATTTATAAAATATAACTTCATGACATTACTTATAAATATTACTTGTTATTAATACGTTGATAATAATAAACTTTGAATGACTGAACTATAAATTATTTTTAAAGAGCTACAAACAAACAAAATATCCAATTTAACAAACAAACAAAAATACAGAATAAAAAGAAATGCAAAAGATCATCAAAAAATAGTGAGAATATTAAAGGTTTGAAACCAGTTATTTTATTTAACTTTTAATTATCTCAAACTTATTTTAATCAAGTAATACAGTGTAACAATAAATAAATAAAATTATGAATTTTATAACTAAACAACTTCCTATTATTATTTATTTGAAAATAATAATAACTTTGTAATAAAATAAATTAATGAAAATAAATGATGTTTTTTTTAAATCTAATATTAATGTTTTGGTGATAGATTTGGCATGGTCTTCTCCAAAATAGATATCGTTCCTGCGAATCATGTGATATGCATTGGAAAGCATTTCATATTGGGAAAAAAATGTTTAGAGACAAATTATCCAAAGACAAAAAGAACTTGCGCTCGATGCTGATAGAAAGAACTCTTTTGCAACTAGAACTAATGGAGACATGCAATGTTATATTGCCCACAGCTACTCATCAAGAAATTATTCTCAATTTATTGGAACTATCAACAAGTCGATACACTGATGTAAGATTATAATACATATATTAGTGTGTGTGTTATAATTATAGTGACTAATTATAAATTACTTCATGGTTTTTGAGGGATCTCTGTTACTATTATTATTACTGTAAGGTCTATTTCTGGAATAATTAAAACCATACCAAGTCAAGCACTCTGAAAAATGCACACAAACATGTAACACTTATCATGTAGGATTTATCTGGGATTGCTAATTAAGTAATATTTCAACAAAGTATTTACAAGTGTTACTTAAAAAAATAAATTTGCTTGTGAATAAAATAAAAAAATTTCAGTTGAGAAAACAGTTGTAATTAAATGTTTGCTCTTATTTGGTAAATATAAGTTATTTTAGATAAAATATCTTGAAAGATATGAAAAAACTACTTTAGTAATTTGGAAAATACTGCTGAATATATTTATGAAACAAAAATGTGCCTTAGGAAAAGTATCCATCCTATTTTAATAATAGCACAAGAACCAGATTTAAATACTAAAAATCCAAAATCACCTCATAATAACACTAATAAAACGAACTTAAAAATTTTCCAACGTGCTAAAATAAGAATTATATCTCTTATATTTAGAATAAAAATCTATTATTATAAAATCGTAAAAACTTAGATAATTGTTAAAAATAAAATTTACAATGTGCATTGTTTTCATTAAAGGCAAAATAAATTGAAAAATTACAAATTATATTGCAAAAGAAAATATACAACACTCAAGATCAATCATTTATAAAAAGTTAATGTGTAAAAAGACATAAGTTTTTGAACTAAGACCTTTTGTACGAGGTCTGTTCAAAAAATACGCGGACTGAGGTCATGAAAAAAAAATGTACTTTATTTGGAAGTTACACGTCTGGGTTTCCTTCGAAGTACTCTCCTCCCCAACGCACACACTTATCCCAACGGCACTTCCACTTGTTAAAACAGTCCTGGTACGCTTCTTTTGTGATGGCGTCAGCTCCTTCGTCGCATTTGCCTTAATCTCCGAAATCGTTGCAAATTTTCTTTGTTTGAGGGTTTTTTTGAGTTTTGGGAATAAGAAAAAGTCACAAGGAGCAAGGTCAGGTGAGTAGGGGGGTGGGATAGTTCTGAGTGCTGAGTGAGCTGGACCGTTGTCATGATGGAAAAACTAGTTATCACTTCTCCACAGTTCTGGCCTTTTGCATCGGACAGCGTACCTCAGACGTTTCAGTACTTCAATGTAGGTAATCTGGTTGACTGTAGATCCTTCAGGGAGGTACTCGTAGTGAACAACAACCTTATCATAAAAAAAACCTGTCAGCATCAACTTGACATTCAACCGAACTTGTCGAGCTTTTTTGGGTCTTGGGGACGTTTGACTCACCAATTGGGATGATTGGACCTTCTTTTCAATGTCATCACCAGTTATAATTCTTGACAAAAAGTTCTCATCTTCATTTGAACGATCAAGCAGTTTCCGACAAACCCGGACGCAATTGGCTCTTTGGTCGTCGGTCATCAGGCGTGGCACAAATTTCGCAGCAACGCGGTGCATCTTCAATTTTTCCGTCAAAATCTTGTAACAAGATCCAACTCATATCCCACACTCTTCGGAAAGCTCCCTAATGGTCAGACGTCGATTTTCGCGCACCAGGGTGTTGATTTGGTCAACGTGTGGGTCGTCAGTTGACGTTGAAGGACGTCCAGGACGCACATCGTCATCAATCGACTGTTGGCCACTCTTGAAACGTTCATGCCACTTGAAACATGCAGTACTCTTCATGGCAACATCGCCGTAGGCCGTGTTAAGCATGGCAAATGTTTCTGTTGCAGATATCCCTAGTTTTACACAAAATTTCACAGCAATTCATTGCTTCTTCAGGCTGTCCATTTTACAATCCAACAAACGAAAAAAAAACACTCTTTACTAAACTGTGTGTAACTCATCAACAAATGAAGATATCTGCGACTGAAATACCACGTTTTAATCAGCTGATTTATAAGAACCTAGCGACACCAAGCGGATTCTCCTGAAACTAACTTGAGCCGCGAAATTCAAACAGTCCGCGTATTTTTTGAACAGACCTCGTATACTATATGACACAACCTAGATGTCAGTAAATTCATAAGCTTAAAAAAATTTGCTTCTCACACAAGACTTAAATTTATATCACGGCAGTCACTCAAAAATTCCTAAGGTATGAGAGCAGAAAACTGCCAAATTTCTTGGGGTTTAATCCTATAACTACTAGGATTAGTAAAATATGACCTTTATGTATCCCTTTACTGATAGTTGTGGTATATTTGCAGTTCCATTGTTTACAACTTATTTGTGTAACTTTAATTCACACAAATCAATTGTCTACATCTGGATAGATCTTTCTATTATGATTGATTATTAAGTCTGAGCAACAAAGTAAATACACTCTCACTTATCACCATCTGCTCTGACTTTGTTTATCTACTTCTTATGTTTATATTAAATAAAAACAACCTCTTACCACAAATTCAACAATTTTTATTTTAACCTTATCTACATTTCGATTACAAAGTAATCATCTTCAGAGATATTTTACAAATGAAAAAAATTGTTGAATTTGTGGTAAGAGGTTGTTTTTATTTAATATAAACATTTACGCCACAGTTGCTTCAAGTTTAGTTCTTATGTATTGTTGTAGTACTAATCAAAAATGGGTGACTAGTCAATTTAGTAATATTTGTCTATTGTATAGAAACATCGCATGCTAACAAACTATATATTTTAGTAGATGATGAAATTGGTTTATTTGGAGACAACTAGGTGTTACATAAAATGTAAGGTAGCAAGCAGAAATGGTATGCAGGCTAAAATTGCAATGGTTTTTTATATAGGCTATGTATTTTTTAAATTACTATTTATTGTATATATGTGTGAAAAATTCTTTACATTGTTTTACATACACTTTTCAAACTGCCATTGGTTTTCAATTACCACTTTTAAGCAGAGTTAATTATTGAAAAAGTTGACTAACCCATTGTTGATTAGATTATTTGTGATCCGAGAGATCTAGTGCACACAAATTAAATCCTTGTGTCAGTTGAATTGTATTTTGCTACAAAAATATTCTCATCTATAAAGCATTAAATATTATATATTTTATATAGATACAATTTTTTA
Source organism: Prosapia bicincta (assembly GCA_036971475.1). Taxonomy (NCBI): domain Eukaryota; kingdom Metazoa; phylum Arthropoda; class Insecta; order Hemiptera; family Cercopidae; genus Prosapia; species Prosapia bicincta. Next base: position 4,302,936 of record JBAIZL010000002.1, read on the forward strand.
TTCATTATTTTGTAAATTAGATAACTATTTGTTAATTAATTGTTATTTGTAATCATAATAAATGAATCAAATAAAAAATTAAAACAAATTAAAAGTTACAGTTTAAAGTTTACATTAGGTTCTTGGCTCTCACTTCGGATGTACACAGATATACACTAATTATAAAAATATTCACTTTTAGTCATTTTTAAATGTCACTGTACTTGCTCTCCCTCACTTCCAACAAACAGTCAACTCAAGATGACCACAGATTTTCCATACTGACACAGTAAGACACACAAGAAACATCAGCTACTGACCTACACCAAGTACTAACTCAATTCCGCAGGAGAGTCCACTAGACAATATATCTGATAACGGGATATCTATTGTATGTAGAACATCGATAAAAAGACAACTTATGTGCTATAAATGTGCTTATCTATCCTTATCTGTGCTGCAGATTTCAAGGAACGATAAATACCACTTGGACTCACAGATATCTAGTCTAGTAACACATCAAAAAATAAACTCTGCTAAAGCAAAATAACAACAAAGAAAAACTGGCGTCTTAATTCTGTGGGTAATAAATGAATCGTGATGTATATTTTCCACCCGTAGACATCAAAGAGTTTAAGGGGGACTAGTGTGTTTTATAAATACTTTTTTATTAAATGATTAACAAAATTAAGTTTAGAACTGTCTGAAAAAAAATTATGGACAAAAGTAATTTGTTACAGAGAAACAATTGAAATGGTATTAAACATGGTATTGTTTATTTGTTTCAAATAATTTGTGATAATGCTTTCAAAATGTCTAAAATAAAGGTATTATTGTTAATGTAATATATGTCACTGCCAGAATGCAGTATTACTGTACTGCTATTAAATGTTTTTTCTACGATCTGATCTAATTTTATTAGTGCTAATTTCACAAAAATACTTATTAGACTGTTTGCTTGTCTTATTGATATATTTAATACAATATGATTCAGAGTTATAAAGTTACTTGTTTTTTTGAGTTTATTTTAAAGATATAAATGAAAAAAATTGTAAGAATTATTTGTTTTCAGATTATTGAAAATATTTCTAATGTGATTGATTTTGTATTCTGAATAAAACTTTATTAGTCAGTACAGTTATTTCAATATCTTGCACTTGTTTTCTAAATAGTTAAATATATATGCATCACTAATTTTAAAACCATTTTATTGGAGGTTTTTCATTTTCAACCTCCAATAGGCAATAAATAAAAGTCAATAGAAAAATTTTGTTATTAAAGGTTTTATAAACATAATTACCTTCATGATTGAAACATTTGTAGTATGTGTAGAGAAGCTTTCCAATATCCTTTTTATGAATTAATTGTTAGCCCAAATTTAAGGGTCTTACAATTTTCTTAATACTCATCATTAGTTTAAAAGCATTACCATTCTGTCCACTATGTCATTTAAGGGAGAAGATATAAAAATGACTTGGCACTACGTCACCATTATCAAAAATATTAAAGGAAAGGTTGGGTTCCGTTGGTATTAAGAAGAGAAGCTTGGATTAGAACTATTCCTCTTCTTTTTCAAGACATGCTGTAGGTAGCTGATGTAACTACATTCTTTTTTCTGAACAAAATAAGTTTCTAGAGGGGCATTAATTCCAAATGAACAAAGAGCTTCAAGAATAATGCATCAGACTTGTTTTATTTAGAGGGCATTGGAGAGTTTGTCCACAGGTATAACAAATGCCTCAATCAATAAAGTGATTATGGTGAGAAGTAACATTAAGAGTATATAACATGTAGTAATAAATTACGGTTTTTATATTAATTTGTTTTTTATACAAAAAGCCTTTGTGAAAAAACAGCTCTTGTATATTCACTTCACGTTAATAAATTGCATGAGTTACTTTTATGAATATAAATAACTTTTTAATACATTGACATCCATTGTAAAATGTAATGTATGTTATTTTTCAGTAACATTATTTCAACTTTCTAACTTTGTTTTAATAATTTATTACAGGTACGGACTAAGGCACAGATAAGACTATTTACTTCACTGGAGTGTTTTCCAGCTTCCTTTAGAATAATTACGCCTAAACTTCTGCAAATTTTACAAAGTGATTCTGAAGTAAATCATGAACAGTTCAAGGTAAACAATTAATATATAGAAAAATAGGCATTATATAAACTTAATAGAAAAATAGTTTTCACTCTGTGTAATAATTTTCTTGATTGTTTTGTGTTGTAAGTTACTTATAACTTACCAAAAAAATTTTACTCAGAAAATTATAAACAAACATTATACCAAAAATTTTAATTTTAGGCTTAAAGATAGATTTTACAATCTTTCCTAACAGACATTTAGAATACAGTAACCTCCTAATTATCCATGGAATAGGGTTATACAGAGAGCCAGTTCTACAGTTAATCTCCAGAAAAAAAAGGGCACACAAGATAAAAAATCTGTTTAAAATGATTCTTTACATTATAAGACTTAAATATTTATTCCATTTTTACAAGTTAAACATACTAATTGTGTATGTTAATAACTGTATCGTTTAATAGAGATGGGCCAATTTTAGAGTCGATTCTCGATTCTTTCAAGTTATATAGGCCTACATGATATTCTCTAAAATTAAATTTAGTCAACATATGGGTGTAAGGTGAAGCCTTTTAAAGGTTCTGTTTTAATGTAATAGAGTACAGAAAATGTTTGACCTTGATTTATAAATAGGGATTTCTGAAAAAATGGCAAACATATCTGATAAAAGTAAAGATTTATTTGAGATTAAAAATGTGAGTTTCAGTTCACAATTACAATATAATTTCAGTCATAGCCATTTCGGTTTGTATAACGGGGAAATTGGAACTGTGTTTTCTTTGTGTTTGGTTTTGACATGATGGAGCGATGGCGGCCAGAGATGGGGTAAGAGAGAGAGTCGTGCTTGTCCGAGTAAGAGTGAGACTGCAGAGATAGAGGAACGTTGACTAACCGGAAATGCTACCGATCTTTGTTGTTGCATCCTAAATAATAATATTTTCTCTCTTTTCTGTTTTTGCAACCCTTACTTTATAACCATGTATAATTTATAAAGAAGGATATTGTTTATTTTAACTTTTTTAGGGGGCATTACATGTTCTGCTAGGACCTACTAACTTTACAATAGTTACGAGACCAGATTGGAACCTGTTGTCAGAGTTATGGCCTGCTATTGTTAAATCAAAACCATCAGAGAAGCTTTCAATAACCAGGTTACTAAAATTTGTCAGCGAGATTGTGCTTAAACAATTCCCAACAATCATCTTAAAATTAAAGGTACTGTATTTATCTAAAAAAAGGTATTTTTTATGTTTTATGTTTGTTTTACAATGAATTTGTTTTCCAGGTTTATTTAGAAAAAAAAGGAAAATTATACAATAAGTCAATTTTGTTTTAATATAACAAACTTTTTACATTTTTATCTGAGTCAATCTATTATAAAAAGAAACCCAAAAATAACCGGACATAAAAAAATACAGAATTTATTTTTTCAGTAACAAATTTAAGTCACATTTGAAGTTCTCTCTACCTATCACTAATAAATTAGCTCAAATGGTATTTCGACTACACAGAACACTATTTGTATTTTTTTCCACTACCTTTCAGTGCTCTCTTCATTTTTTGTTTCACACTTGCTATATCTTTGAATCATTTTCCCTATCATTAATGGAAACAAAAAGCTGTCACAAAGTGTGAGATCCGGTAAGTTGGGTGAAAAAGTAATGCCATTTCATTTTTTGCCAACAATTTATGCACTAAAATGGCTGTATGAGTCAGAGGATTGTCACAGTTGAAAAACCATTTCCCACTCTGCCGCAAATCAAACCATTTCAAAAACTCATGTGTAACTACCTCAAAACACTCAGGTGGAAGACTTGGTTCCTGTTTAAAGCTCATCGTGTATTTTTGGTAAACATTGTCATTCATAATGCAAAGAGAATCAACATTCTCTTCCCGTCACTGTTTTTTCAGGCAAAGTGAGTTGTTATACTCCACTGTCAAGTGTGTTGCACCACATTCATTTCCAGTGATAATTTTGTCAAAAAATCTCATCCAACAAGTTCCAGTAAATAGCTTCTGGAGATAAAATTTCCCTTGTTTTATTTCACTTACAAGTCTTTAACGAAAATTTGTTGCACTGAGCCCTATACAACACCTGTAAAAGATAGTTCTGTAACTTCATAAATTGTGAATCTTCTATGCTTGTACACAAACATACGAGTTTTATCCACAATTTCATCAGTTCTTCATGTGGAAGTTAGGTATGGGCTGTCTTTGTCTTCAATTGACATGTTACTGTTTGAAACATGAATACCTCTTGTATTCTAAGATTCTCTTCGAGGCTAAAAGCTGTAGTCAGTATATCAACCCTCTTCCAACACTCTTTTACTATAACTAAACAACAATAACCCTCACGGGTTTAAATATTTGTAGCAAGGTTTATTGTTTAATTGTTATAATTACACTCTGTATAGATTTTGTACTCTTTTACTAAACAGAAAATAAAATTCCATCAGCATGTACTGCTTTTGAACATTAACTGCTTTAAGAATAAACCTGTTGCACAAAAACGTTACTGCTGCTTGTAACAAACTTCCTAAGTGATGCTGCTTCACATTATATGTTTCACATGGAGTTAATGTACACTCACTTAGCAAGTAAAATCTGAACTATAAGAACAACACATGTATTAATCTCTCTCTTAAAAGAACTATTTTTAGCTGAAATTATTATCAACCTACTTCTCTAGAATCTAGCACAGAGAGTTTGTAAGACATCGAGAGATCAGATTTTAGGCTCAGCACTCGATAATACGAATGGAACTAAGAATCTCTATCTTGAAACTATTATTTTACTGAGTGTAGCAATTGTAGCAGACTTCTATCTATGTTTTGATTAACTTAGCTAGGATTCGCCGAAGTTTGTGACAAACTAAATTATATGGTAATAGTAAAAAATCATAATTACAATTTTAAAAAAGTTACAAGTTTATTCTAACTTTAAAAATATTAAACTAAGTGAATACGTAATTGCTTACTTGCTGATGTGTTTCAAAACATTTGTTCTTTTTATGAACTAACCCTTATAATTCAGAATCTTATTTTATTTAATTAGAAGTTATAAGGTTTATTAACTAGCTTTATAAAACATTTAAGCTTTATAGAACTTAAAAATAGAGTGATTACACCAAAAAATCAGCACTTACACAGTCTAGTGCCAGTCACAATGTCACGGAGGACTTGGAAACATCTCCACTCCTGAACCAAGAAACTGCTCTGAAATCAGATACTATTGCTGAAATAGTTTATGTAGAATCTATGTATACAAGGCCTAAGATATATTCAGACGTTTAAAGCGAATCATATACCGTTATCAAAAGGAGTCAAATAACTCGTTTCTAAATTAAAAACTAACATCAGAAAATAATAGAACTGTGATGCAATTGAATTCCATGAAAAGTTATAGCTAAGGATCTCAAGGTTGTGTCCCCAGTATCCATTTATCTTTCATTGTTTATTTTTTTTCAGAATACCTTTGTAAGCCTTATAAAGAATTGTCTTTTTTTTAATTTTGTTGTTGTTCATGACGAGCTGGTTGTTAATCACTTACTACAATTTGAAATTACTTGCGACCAAACATTCTATTAATATAAGTTGTTAAATTGTTGACTTACACTTGGAGGAAACTTTTTTGTCTTACGACTTCTTCAGCCTCACATTTCTGAAATTAATTACAATTAATTTTGAAATTGTAATAAGTAATTAAATCAATTCTAACTTTACACAATAATTGCATAAATTACTTCAATTACTAACCTGCAAATGGCTTAATTAAAATACCTAACTTATTTTAACAGCACTTTTATATTGCTGACTAATAAATTTATTACTCATTTAATAAAAATAAAGCAGATTATTGATAAATTTTTAGTGTGTAAATTGAGTGTTTGTAAAGTTTCAAGATACTTAAATTATAGGAATACTATATTATTTTATAAACTTTGAATTTGTGTTAAATTGTTCATTTGAAGTGCTTAAAATAAGGAATTGTTCTAGTATCTCGCAAGCTATTATATTTATAAGTTAAATAGTAAAAAAATGTATATAATTATAAAGTAATATTTTTTATTATGTTGAAAATAATTTTCTTTTGTTTAATGAAAGGTCCCTGATTCATGTGATAAAGCAGCTGAAGCATTTTGGAAACTTTCCTCACCTTCACCTAGTCTAAATCAACCATCTATTGAAGAAAGAAAAACTGCAGCATCTTATTTGGAAGCATCTAATGCAGAGAATGTGGACAAATACCTCTCTCTCTTGAATTCTCTTAATGACGCTATTAATAATTCTAACCTGTAAGCAAATTTTAATTATGATTAATTATTTACAAAAATTATCATTAATGATTGAGTCCTGTGGTTACGATTTATTGTAGATAAAAAAGTACCAAATCAATGGTCTGTCTGTCTAATACTTGTGCTGAAATTCTCATGGCAACAATCTGCCATAGTAATGATGTCATCCCATTTATTTATGTATGGAAAACTTCTTATGTTTAGGCATTTTTAAATAAAGTAATATATATTTATCAGTTTAGGAACACTTAACCCGGTGTTTACTCACAACTTTGTTGCTGGTTGTTTATTCACAGCCAACATTTAAAGTGGTGGTTGAAATTTATTTTTATCTTAGTATTTGTTAAATACTTTGTTGTTGCATTTGTAGAGTATTGTGTTATCTTAAACTTTACTATGAAACATAATTGTCAAAGCAAAGATGATGGAACTTTCATAATGTCTCTGATAATGTTTCCTTAGCTACCGAATTTACAAAAGCATTTAGTTTTTGTAAATAATTTAAATACATTTGTCATTTGAACCTTGTAAAGTGATAGTAAAGTCATATTGGTTAGTTAAAATGTCTGTTACCATCACTATACAAATTTTAAGTCTTATTGGATATTTTTCACTTCAAGTGGCTGGCAAATGGAATGATCTATCTTCAAATCACAGTTTGTTATAAGCAACGCCCAGTTTAATATGCTCTGTTTTACTGAGGTTCTATTGTACATATTTTTCAATGTTCGGTTGGTCTCGCATCACCATGGGCTAGATAAGCTGCCTATAAAGTCAAAATACCTCTTACATTATACGTCTACATAATTTTTCACCTTGAATATATTTATATTCTGGAACTCGGAGGTACCTAACAGTTGTAAAAATCTATCATTTTAAATTTGGCATTTTAGAGGAATTTATTTCATTATATTTTATAAGGAAACGAAAAAATATAATTTGATTTATTTTAACTAAATAATGTCCTTGGATGAATAATATTTGTATCAAACATTTATTGGAATTTTTAACTATATATTAACAGTTATATTTGAGTAAATGCAAATAGTTCCACAACATTAATATTGTCTCTTCCTTATATTGTTTTAGGACTTGGCGCTATCAGTTACTTGCCATATGTTTTATTAGAGTTTTAGTTCACCCAGACGTAGATTATCCTCCTCAAATAGTCAAAAGCATTTTACAACTGCTTGTACATGACTTCATTTTAATTCGGAAGGTTGGTACTAATTTATTACACTTATAAGTTATAGCTATTTGTTTAACATTTTTTATTAGTAAAATTTGTATTCTTTGTTTTGTATCAAAAAAAAAGTTAATTTTTTTAATTTATTACTATTTTGTTATTAACCCTTAGCGCTCGGATTTTTGTATCATGCTTTACTTCCCCACTTGTAATTAAATTGGGACAAATTCCTCACCTGCAGGTTGCATTATTGTTTATGGAAAACTTTGTTTTCTCTTACATGATTTTAGTAAACTAAGCTATTTTTATTCACTAATACTGTATGTACATGATTTTATTATCTTATTTGTAATTTTGCTGAGTATGATATCTTTGAAAACAGTCTTCCGAATGAAGTCCTGCCGCATGTTTTGTAGTGAAAAACTGTTTCCCTTCTACCTCCTTTTATCTTCCTGTTACTGCAAACTACATAACCCTTAGAAGTATTTTTATCATTGGAAAAGATTAAATGTAATTCCCAATTCAGTCTTTCTTCTTTGTCAGTATTTGGCGGCCGACCCCTCTCACTATACGGGTTATTCCTGATATCACCAATGCGTTCCCTCACCAAGTTTTGGCGAAACTATTTTTTTTTAACAGAATTTTCTTTCATTTCCTTTTTTTTGTTATTATAGATAATAAAACTATTTACTACAGCTACATCTAATAGCCAGAAAAACATTGTCCTCCACCATTTATTTGTTCGTTTTGTAAAACTGCACGGTTCATTATATTGAACAGCTAAATCTATACCACCCATAAACTGGTTATATTTACAAATACCTGTTGGTTTAGTTATTTTGCTTATGAAACTGAACTACATTCTAATAAATCAGGATCAAGTAAAAGATCAGGAATTTCAGAATCACTAATTGCACGTGAAGCCACGGCAAACTACGAGTAAACAAATAACCGGCAAAACTGTAACCTACTTGCAGCTTACAACGTAGCGGCAAACTAGATTTTGTGATGACTCACATATTCCTTGGCATTTTCAACTTAGTTCACATTATTTTCATAGAGTGTAGCACCAAACGGTAAAAGATTGTCGTGGGCTTCGCCGCAGACGAGTTATAGGCATTTGAAAATCGTGTCGGGTGACCCCCGACATACGAGTAAACTGCAATATACGCTTGGCGGGGCTCCCCCGACAGTCGAGTGCTAAGGGTTAATATTAGCTTTGAAAATGATTACTCAACTAATATTTTCAGTTTTAAATAAAATAGTGCAAATCCAAACCCTGTTTGACTGGGCATCTTCTTAATCCATATATATCTTAAAAGAATTGACATAACTTTTCAAAACTACATATATGCTGATATTCCAAATATACTCATCTTAACTACTGTTAGGAATATTTATATACATTCGAGTACATTTTTCTGCCTTTTTCAAATCTGCAATGTTTTCCTTTGTTAATGCATTTCAGAATGACTCCATTTTCAAAATTTAAATAATATTTGTAAATAGTACTATTTAAGTTTTGAAAATTTCTTCATTCTGAAACGTGTCAACAAAGGAAAATATTGTAAAGTTTGGAGAGGTAGACAAATGTACTTGAATATATACTGCCCTAACGACAAAATAATGTATTACTATAAAGACATTTTTTTATTAGTTTCTGCCTATTGTCCAGTAAATGATGACTCATTGTACATGCACAGTTGATTCTCAAATTACTTTGTTTTTTTATAATTGATATTCATGATGCCGACAAGTTTTTTTGTTGCTACATTTTTATTCAGAATGTGATTTTATTGCAAGCTCATATTAAAAACACTAAAAGATTAAAACTAATAATGTTAAAACGTTGTGCTTGTATATACTATATGTATGTTGTATATAATACAGAGTAAATAAACAAATGTATTAAAAAATCGTAACTAACTCGTGATTATTATGAATTTCTTTTTGGTTGTGGTCATTGTCATTGTCGTTCTAGTCAAGTCGTCTTCCATTTGGAAATGTTATTGTAAAAGTGCTTGAACTCATCTGGGAACTACTGAATAATATTCTTCACATCATTAATTTTTTTTAGATTATTAGAGACTTTTCCGTCATTAGACTTTTCTGTTGTAAGTACAATGTTACTAGCTTTAACTTTAACAACTTTAATGTTTCTGAACTAATACCATCAATAAACTCACAACTTCGACATACCCTTTAGCATTTGGTTTGTATTTAAGATGTCTATATTTACTTATGAGAAATTTTACCTTACTGTCTCGAACACTGGAATTGTTTTTTTTTTGTGTAAAATATAGCCCACCCATTTTTAAAGCTTATGATGTCTCCATTGGCAACTTGTTACACATGGAAAGCATCACCAGTTTTACTAACTGTTGATATAACATCGTTATACTATTCTGGTAGGAAAATTCTATCATGTCTTTGTACCACTCTTTTTATAATAGAAAAGTTCCTACCACTAGGTAAGAAAAACTATGTCCCCTTATTGGGTAATACTGCTCTATTACTTTAAAACGACCCAAAATAGTTTGTGCCATCAACAATCTTGTGAGAGTGTGGTTGCGTTTTTGGTCTCCGCAGGCATCATTAAACACATGTACTGTCTGTAGGATGTAAAGAGAAATGAAGTTTGTAACTCCATTTCACACTAAATAGAAAACTACATTCCACAAAACACATAACTTCACGTGTTTAGCGATGCGTGAGGCCAAAATCACAACCACACTCTCACAAGGTTTTTGATGGCACAAACTATTTTGGGTTATATTAAAGTAATAGAGCAGTATCGCCCAATAAGGGATATAGTTTCTTACCTTGTAATAGGAACTTTTCTACTATAAAAAGAGTGGTCCGAAGTCATGATAGAATTTTCCTACCAGAACAGTATAACGATGTTATATCAACAGCTAGAAAAACTGGTGATGCCTTCCTTGTGTATCAAGTTTTCAATGGAGGTATCATGTGCTATAAAAGTGTGGTGTCCTATAGTTTTAAAAAAAAAAAACGCATCCAATGTTCGAGACAGTAAGGTAAAATTTCTCATAAGTAAATATAGACATCTTAAATACAAACCGAATGCTAAAGGGTATGTCGAAGTTTGTAAGTTTATTAATGATTTTAGTTCAGAAACATTCAAGTTGCATAAGGTAAAAGCTAGTAGCCTTGTCCCTGACGGACAAGTATCTATTAGTCTCAAAAATATTAATGATGTGAAGAAGATTATTCAGTACATCCCAGATGAGTTCAAGCACTTTTACAATGACATTTGCTAATGGTAGACAACTCAGAACGACAATGACAATGACGAAGACTGATTTTCATCATCAACGAATGATGATTTTAATAAATTATTTATGAGTTTTTGATGCATTAGTTTATTTACTCTGTGTTATATACAACATACATATAGTATACACAAGCACAATGTTTTAACATTAATAAAACCTGTGATTGGAAATTGTGTAGAAAATATTAATCATGAAATTTGGCCAAATTAAATTTTTACGATTAACGAGTGGGAAAAAGAAATAACTTTGCAGATTTATAATTACTATAATATGCACGAGAATGGTTGAATGATAAGGGGTATCCTGTATTTGTATTAACAAAAATGTCCTTAACAAGTTACTAATTGTTCATTTGGCTGTAAAGTCATAATTAAACACTATAAGAAGTTTTATCCACTTTCTGAAAAGTTAAGGGAGATGCACTTAATCCCTTTTGCCACTCACTGATTCATTTGTAAAATAAAATACTGATACAAATATACTGATTATATTTTATTTTTAACTTTTGTTACATTGTCACACATATTTGTTTCATATTTAATCCATCTTGGAAATATATCTATCAAAACTTTACATACTTTAAAAATAGTACAACTACACTAGAAAGGCAGAATCTTAGAATATAAGAACAATGTTTACTAATATACATAATTGATTATCTATTTTAATTACATAGGTTGCCCTGAAATGCATACTGCTTGTGCTTAAACAACAGAAACGGAAATTTAAAAAGCAACTAATAGATCCAAAATCAGTGAACCAATTGTTGGGATATGAAATGGCGGAGGAAAATGCTTGGTTGCAATATAATGTTAACGCTGTTCCCAAAACTGCAGAAGAATGGGATACTTTAAGATATATCAATAAAACATATGTAGGGTATAATGGCTTTCCAAAGTGAGTATGTGTCATTAACCAATTTAGTTCTATTGTGCTTTGAAACAAATATTTTAAAAATATTAATTACTAAAAGAGTGTTAGTAACATATGATGATCACGTTGACTACTAAGTACCACATGTGGATAGTCAAATTAATGTAGACATCTGAATCCTCATCCAAGCTATGTTGTTACATTTCGGCTTTGTTTTTAGTGCTATTCTTGCTAATGGTATATGTAGCTGGTTCCTTCTCAATTTGTAGAGCAGTACTCAACATCTATTTTCTTTGGTTGTTCCTGTGGTTGATTTGATTTGTGAATTTGTAATGTAATGCAAAATTTATATTTTAACTAATTAAGGAAGACTATAGCATATGTGATCAGCATGTTGTGTTAAGTGAAGATTTGTATTTCTTTCATTCCTAGTTGATATGGACAACCATATATTTATGTTTGGTTATTTTTTTATATAATCAAAATAACCTATGTTTGACAAATTTTATGCATAAAAAATATACAGTATCAATTCATTGCCAAATATCATATCAATATGTGTACAAAATTTATAAATATAAATTATAAATGAATAGTTGCTATACTAGCATTTAAGATCTATAATTTTCAAAAATGCTCTTTTTTATGAATAGAGAACTGATGGGCTATTCTTCTCCAAATGAACAACCCTCTTTGGACAGAGAATTCCATGAATTAACCTCTGTAGAACAAGAAGTGGATGCCTTTTTCTCAAACCCTTCCAATATTGACAGACTTATGAAATTCTTTTGTCTAGAAGAAAATAAAGGGAAAGACAAATTTAATGCTTTAAGGTTTCTTCTTTTCAAGGTAATTATTTTTAATTTCATTTTACACTCTTTTGAATTCAATAACTAATTTTGGAAAATCTTTTTTTACTGTAATTTAAATATATTTTAAAAAATTCTATTTTCATTAAATTTTTTGGAAATTTCCAAAACATAAATCAATTGCACCTGTATTTTTAAAATTTTTATTTTTTCTAATAACAAACTCTGAACAAAAATAATATAAAGGTTTTCTTTGGTTTTTAGAATCTGTTTCGAAATTTTGGAGACAAATATATTGGTATATTTTTACCTCATTTGAATAGGCTTGTGGTAGACAAACAAGAAACTAGCCAACACTGTGCTGCTGAATTGTTGTCAGGTAATCACATTTAATTAAATATATTTAATTTAATATTGCACTTAATTTCTTCTTAGTAGATAAAAATTTGTAAATAATTTTGTGATGAAGGCATTTATCTATTTTGAAGAAACTTATGCTACATTAAGATTTAACCCTAATTTATGCTTGGGAATACAATTATGGAAAAAAGCCGTCTTATTTCATAAATTAGTTTTTACAAGTTTTTTAGTAATATTGAAACCTTTTATTTCTGTAAGATGATATCTCCGGACTGTAATTGTGTTTGTTGATGTCTTAGCAGAACCACTTCGAAAAAACACATTTCACCTATCCTCTATATTGTATTAAAACTAGTTTTTTTTCTTTCTGTGTATAAATCTTTCTTTCTTAGGAGGGGTAGAACATCAAAAAATATATAACAAAATCTACTTTAAAAAAACTTATTTAATTTAAACAACCATTAACTTGAGATCAACTTACTGGTTTCTTTCCTTTTTTTTAAATCTTCCAAGCCTGTATCTGTGGACTATTATTACAATAGTCACTTAAAGTAACTTACAAAGAAAGTTTTCTACAAATTTACAAAAAAAAACTGCATGTTCACACATTTTTTAAATAGTTTACCATGCGGGTAAACAGCATCTGACGAAGGGAGTTTTCAGGCTTTTATGAAACTTCTCAAGAGATATTTGAGAGTTTAAAAAAGTCAAACCAGAAGCAAGGAGGCTTACACTTCTATAGTGCTTTCTCATTATACACTGTTTAAACTTTGAAATACATGCACTTAGCAAATTTATACAATTATCATGTTAAAATTTACGAGTTTGTACAGTTCTAAATTTTATACATTAACTTCAGTTATTTGTGCTCCAAATATGAAAGTGAATGATTTCGAAAAAATCTCCCTGTCTTTTACGAGTACACAACTGGTGATAAAACTAACTATTTATTTCAAATCAATCGAAACTAGAATTTTTGTATATAGCCATCGGTACAGTACACCAAAGAATATATTCAGTAGTAGTTCAATGGCTATATCTTTGAATTCCCACTACTACTTCCATTCCCTCCAGCTCATAACTTTACAGAATTGTTGTATATAGCCATCAATACAGTGCGGTGTCTGTTCAACAAATACGCGGACTGTTTGAATTTCGCGGCTCAAGTTAGTTTCAGGAGAATCCGCTTGGTGTTGCTAGGTTCGTATAAATCAGCTGATTAAAACGCGGTATTTCAGTTGCAGATATCTTCATTTGTTGATGTGTTACATACAGTTTAGTAAAGAGTGTTTTTTTCGTTTGTCGGATTGTAAAATGGACAGCCTGAAGGAGCAATGAATTGCTGTAAAATTTTGTGTAAAACTAGGGAAATCTGCAACAGAAACATTTGCCATGCTTAACACGACCTACGGCGATGTTGCCATAAAGCGTACTTCATGTTTCAAGTGGCATGAACGTTTCAAGGGTGGCCGACAGTCAATTATTGACGATGAGCATCCTGGAGGTCCTTCAACGTCAACTGACGACCCACACGTTGACCAAATCAACACCCTGGTGCGTGAAAATCTACGTCTGACCATTAGGGTGCTTTCCGAAGAGTGTAGGATATCAGTTGGATCTTGTTACGAGATTTTGACCAAAAAACTGAAGATGCACCTCATCGCTGCAAAATTTATGCCACGCATGTTGACCGACGACCAAAAAGACAATCGCGTCCGGGTTTGTCGGGAACTGCTCGATCATTCAAATGAAGATGAGAACTTTTTGTCAAGAATTATAACCGGTGATGAATCATGGGTGTATGGTTATGACATTGAAACGAAGGTCCAATCATCCCAATGGGTGAGTCAAACATCCCCAAGACCCAAAAAAGCTCGCCAAGTTCGGTCGAATGTCAAGGTGATGCTGACAGTTTTTTTTTATGCTAAGGGTGTTGTTCACTATGAGTACCTTCCTTTAGGCTCTACAGTCAATCAGATTACCTACATTGAAGTACTGAAACGTCTGAGGGACGCCGTCCGACGCAAAAGGCCAGAACTGTGGAGAAGTGATAATTGGTTTTTGCATCACGACAACGCTCCAGCTCACTCAGCACTCAGAACTCGTGAGTTTTTGGCCGAAAACTCGATCACTGTTCTTTCCCCCCCCCCTACTCACCTGACCTTGCTCCTTGTGACTTTTTCTTATTCCCAAAACTCAAAAAACGCCTCAAAGGAAGAAGATTTGAAACAATTTCTGAGATTGACAGATGCGACAAAGGAGCTGAAAGCCATCACAAAAGAAGCGTACCAGGACTGTTTTAACAAGTGGAAACACTGTTGGGGTAAGTGTGTGCATTGGGGAGGAGAGTACTTTGAAGGAGACCCAGACGTGTAACTTCCAAATAAAGTACATTTTTTTATTACTCAGTCCTCGTATTTTTTTAACAGACCTCGTACATCAAAGAATCTATTCCATAGTAGTTCAATGGCTAAACCTTTGAATCCCCACTAATACTTCCATTCCCTCCAGCTCATAACTTTACAGAATTTTCGTATATAAATATTCAAATAGAGGTTTAGATTTCCTTCCTAAGAAATCAGTAGCAAAACAAACATCTGAATAATAAAAATATTGTAATTGGGATTTCAGTCTTCTATTTTAATTTTCATAATAGCTTTCAAGGTAGCGAGATTTTGATGCTACATCTGAGGTTTAAGTCATTTTCTTTAACAAAAACCAAGATTTCATAATGGGATTACATATTAATAAACCAGGACTTCCAAAAAAATTTAATTACAAAGGAGGTGAGTCTCAGACTAACAACTTGTCAAGTTTGATTATTATATAAATAATTTTATGTTTTTTTAAATAAAAGTATTTATTAGACTATATTTAACATGAAAAAAAACAATTTATATATTTTAAAATATCTATAAGTTGTATGTGTTGCAGTTGTAAGGTGGAAATTAAATTTATTAGTTTTTTAGGTGTGTTTTTTTTTAGATAGACAACTATTAAAATAGAGATAACAATGTTAATGGAGGGGATTACAAATTTAACAATACATGCTATATATTGTTGCATCAATAGTTCTAAGTATTTCAAACTGTGTAGTACATCAACAGATATTTTTGGACAACTCTCTACCATTTGCATTGATGTTATTCTAAAGTTTTTAACCAAGTAGTAATGGTATTTATTAGTGTTTATATGTCTTTTTTAGGAATAATTAAAGGCAGTAAGCTTTGGCCATTTGATAAAGTGAAGAGAATGTGGGATGTCATTTTGCCATTGATACGAACTGGTTTTAACAACATGACTGTAGAGACAGTTGGGGACTGGGGAACTTTTGCTGCTACATCTTCTGTGAGTTATTTTCATTCTGATTCAGTTGAATTTTTCGTTAAATTTACACAGCAAGTAATTTATAAGTACATTATATATACTAAAATTTCAATAAATAATTGGTGAAGCATAATTTTTTTAATAATTGGTATATTTTGGCCACAATTTCAACTTAGAAATAGAGCAGACATAATGAGCAGGTATTTTACAAAATTGATCCAGCAGTAAAATATTTTGAATAAGGCATCTGAAAGATTTTTTTCTGTTACTGCTCTAAATTGAAATTGTGTACTTTTTCTATAAACTGTCAGAAGCTTCACTGACAAATCTTTCAACTGCTTTTGTATACAAACTTTAATATAGTAATACCTCGCCTTACGTTACCCCGTCTTACACGGTTTTAAATCATGCTGTCCGAATTATGCACAAACTGTCCTGTTCTGGTAGAAAATGCGTATGAGAACTTTTATAGCTCATAAAGAGAAAATATTTTTAGGTTTTAAGGCATCCAAAGACCGATTCACAGTGATATTTGGCACAAATACAGCTGTTGAATGTAAGTTGCAATCTCTCATAATTTATCGCTCAGAAAATCCAAGGGCATTAAAAAATGTTTCTAAAGCTAGCTTGCCCGTGATTTGGAAGTCGAATCGGAAGGCTTTGGTAACAGCTTTTTTTGAGGACTAGTTTGGTCATTATTTCATACCTCAAAACGAACGTTATTGTCGGTCTAAACAAATTCCTTTTAATGTTATTCCTATTAATTGACATTGCACCTCTCCATCCTCCTACTACTTTAACTAATTTCGGCACACACGTGAAAGTGATATTTTTGCCACTAAACTCAAATAATTTGCTTCAACCAATGGATTAGAGAGTCTTTAAAATATTTAAAGCTTATTACACAAGAAGATCATTTGCGCATCTGTGTGGAGCTATGAGACAGAACAACAAGCTCTCTGTTGAAGATTTTTGGAAACAATTCAATGTTTTAGATACTCTGAGAATCATTAGACAATCTTGGAATGAAATTTCACAAAAAAAACTTTGAATGGTGTTTGGGAAAAGGTATGTCAATTTTTTTCGCCACTGAATCTCAAGCGAAATCAGTGCCAGAATCTGATGAAATTGCTGATGTGATTGAAGAAGACGCCGGTTTTTGCCAGACAACTAAATTTAGAAGTGGATAATGATGACATTCAAAAACTGCTGGATTTACACAGCCAGGAGCTGATATTAATTCATAAGGTCATAGAAATGCGTGAGCAAGAGCAAATTCTTAAAAATACAGATTCTTTAGACCCAGTTTACGTAGAAGATGAAATGGCGGTTAAAAACTTGGCAAAAGGAATTAGTTTAATTGAGCGAGACTTACAAATTTTGGAAATCATAGACTCCAACGATGAGCGTATCTCTGTCACAAAACAAAAAAAGAAATAGTAAATTACATGGAAATTCTGGGTGAGAAGAAAAATCTTCAATTCTTCAAACGAATTTACTAGATTTTATGAAGCCTTCTATGTCAAAATAACTTCTGTTTACAATTCTTTGCAATATGTATGTATATAATATAATTTTTTGTTGTATTATGTATTTAAGATTTTAATAAATATACATATTTCTTTTAAATTATTAGTCTATTTAGACTTTGTATGTAAAGTTATATCCCGACTTACGCAAATTCGACTTACACAGTTATCGGTCGGTCCACCTAATGTGTAAGTACGGGGTATTACTGTATATCCAAATTCCTGAAATTGTGAATTTGATGTTAGATTTTGTTATGAAATAAATGGTTGGCATTAGATGATTCTAACAAATAACAAATCCTATGATATCATTTCTGTGCAATTGGAGTAATTGAAATTTATTGTCAGGATTCCAAAATTGCAGACATCATTTACATCTTGAAGTTAAATTGTTTAACTTCTTTCTGCAAATTTGGTACAAGATAATCCAGGTTTCATACTGATCTGACCTGATATAATCCTTCAAGTTAAAGATTACAAAGTCTTTTAGATCCTTTATCAGTTTTACACTTGGTACCTGTAGTCTCAAATTTTAACTTAAGTAGTAAGGCGATGAAATAGAATTTTCCTGATTTCATTAATACTAGTTCTTCCAACTTTTACAGCCAGTCTGTAATTAATAATTTTGGATATTTTAGCTAAGAGATATCTTTTTAAATTGCCTCAAATTGTATAACATAAAACATTTCATACAAAGCAAGTATCCTATTGAACTTACTACAGAACTAGGTTGGTTCCACTGTAGGTCCATATTTATTATTTATTACTAGTCTTTATTTAACAGCTCTTCATGTCAAAAGTTTTAACATTAATATATTCTATTTTCCTTTTTATAATATATATCATGATATTTCACGTTGTCCATTATTTTTCCATTGCACTGACTTTATAAAGGTATTATTATTACTTGTAAATAATTTTTTCCACCACTAAGTGCAATAATTTTACCTTGATTGATTAGGTACCTTTCGGTCACTTGACCATTGTTGGATCACTGATTATTTTTCTCTATTTTTCTGATGTGAATGTTCGGTCGGTGATGTTGGTATTTGAGTTATTTATTTCGAGTATGGTTAGGTTATTTTCGTAATTTGTTATTTCATGTTTATGTGATATTAGGTGTGCTGCAACATTTGTTGTTTTTGTATTTTTATTTTTGAATGCTCTGTAATGTTCTTCAAATCTTATTTTAAATGATTTGGTTGTTTTCCTTATGTAAAATGTATTGCAGTCGTTACATGTAATTTTGTAAATTCTTAATAGGTTATGTTTTTCTGTATTTCTTTTGTGGTTTGTGTTATTAAGATATTTTGTTATTTGGTTTGTATGTTGGAGTGTAGTATTCTTTGTTGTATATATTTGTTAATTTTTCTATTTTGTTATTGGTGTATTTATATTTAAGGTAGATTTTTTTATTTTTATTATTTTTGTGTTCAGGTTTTGGTGTTGTATTGAAGTTAGGTTTTTTTTGTAAATTTATTGTATATATTTTTTATAAGGTGTTTGTTGCATCCATTTTCTATTGCTATTTTTGTAATGATATCTAATTCTTCATATAATTTTTGTTTGTTATCTTGTGTGTATTTTATTGCTTTATTTATGTTACTGTAAGTGTAAATTTTGTGTGTCCAGGGGTGGTTAGATTTATAGTGTATTGTGGTGTTGTTGGAAGTTGGTTTTCTGTGTACTGTAGTTTCTATTTTATTATTATTTATCAGGGTGTCTAGTGACAGGGAAAACCTGGAAAAGTCAGGGAAAATTTTAAAAAATCGGGAAAATATTTATTTTGATTAGAAACAAAACTAGTGGCCATTGCTCTCGAATATTTGGTATTGTAAGCCAGCGGTTTAGGGGCAGGGCAGTCAGGAAATAACACTTCTTTATTTAGATGCCCATTATTTATTTGATAAGCCCGTTGCTATGACTTCAGGACTTATGTCAATAAATATTAAACGTGTCGAGTTGGTACAGCTGGGAAGTTTTAGCCTGGACCGTGGCCTTGGGGTGCGCAGTGGTTCTGTTATCATATGGACAGGTGGGGATAACAGATAACTCAGTCTGTTTCTGACCACACAGAACGCTGTGTAAACATTCGTAGCCAGCTATTTGTCTAGACTCGTGATAGTATGTGTTTTATTTGACGGTGATTATTTTTACACTGTTTATTTCAACATGGAAGGTTCCGGTTTTCATTGCCGTAGCGGGCAATCGCGTCATACAGATGTCATCATTACCTCCCCTCCTTCCTTAGGATAAATATAAACTGAAAGATGAAGTGACCGAAGCAGAGATTATATGGTGCGTGAATTTAGTAATGCAACACTTCTTTAAGCAATGCAGAAGGTAGTGTGTGCCTCTTTCCAAGGATGTTCCCTGATAGCACCATTGCACAGAACATGAGATTGCGGAAAGATAAAATTTCCTATAGTGTTGTATTCGGTTTATCAAATTATATTAAAGACCTGTTACTGACATCATTAAATTCAAATTCTAACTATATAATTGGCTTTGATGAAAGTTTAAACAAAATATCACAAAGAGCCCAAATGGATTTGAGTGTTAGGTATTGGGATGCAGAGACGGATGAAGTGAAAGCTCGATATTTTTGTTCTGTGTTCCTTACAGACACAAAAGCAAAAGAGTTACACAATTCGTTCTTCAAAGTCTGGATTTATTCCAAGATCCTTCAGATATCAATGGATGGGCCCAATGTAAACTGGGCTTTCTATAGACATCTAAAAGAGGAAAAGTCAGGAAAAACTCAGGGAATTTCTTCAAGCTATTTTACTAGACACCCTGTTTATATTTAATGTAATGTCAAGATAGTTAATTGTTCTGTTTGTTTCTGTTTCGACGGTGAATTTTATGTTTTCGTTGTATGTATTTAATTTGTTTAGTATTATGATGTGTTGGTTATGAATGGTAGGTTGGTATATTACAAGTATATCGTCTACGTATCTTGTCCATAGTAAAATATTATGTGTATTTAGTATGTTTGTTCAAAGTGTTGTAGATATATTTCTGACATGGGTGATTACATGGGGAGTCCAGTTCTTTTTTTATAGTATTTATTGTTAAATTGGAAGTAATTTTGGTTACATATGTGTTTGTTTAGTGTAATGATACTATTTAATGTGTTTTCTTTTTCGTTATAGTGTATTACTTTGTTTTTTATTATTTCTATGGTTTCTTCTATTGGGATACTAGAGTACATGTTGGTTATGTCATAACTTATTATTTTTGTGTTGCTGTTTGTATCTATGTTTTTATTTTATTAATTAATTTGTATCGATTTTTTATACTGTATGTGTTGTTGATATGTATTTTAGGTCTTATTATTTTGTCTAGTATTTTTGAAATTATATAAGATTGTGTATCTTACAAGATGATTGTATCTTTTCATGTATTATAGGTGTGACATTATCAAAGTTTTCATTATTTGTAAATTGGTTGTGAAAAGTTGTAAGTTGATTACAAAAAATCATAATAAAACACAAAATAAATACAATAAATAAACAAAACAAATATATATATATATATATATATATATATATATATATATTGATATTTTACGTTGTCCATTATTTTTCCGTTGCACTGGCTTTATGAAGTTGATAAATTAATATTGTAAATACTATTATCCACCACTAAGTGCAATAGTTTTACCTTGTTGTGATGAGGCACCTTTTGACCATTAAGGTGCCTCATCACAACAAGGTAAAATTATTGCACTTAGTGGTGGATAAAAGTATTTACAATAGTAATTTATCAACTTCATATATCTATCTGTCCCTCTCTATCTCTCTCTCTCTCTCTCTCTATATATATATATATATATATATATATATATATATATATATATATATATATATATATATATATATATATATATATATATTTGTAGTTACGCAACACTGTTTTCTTGTATAGACTTATCACTTTCACTTATGTACTTAAACAAAAATCTTACTTGGTATTTATGCGAGTTAACTTTCAATGACTGGCCTTGCCATTATCTTCGGGCATACTGAACAGGGTTGTTGTAGACTTCGAGTTGAGTGGATTTCCCGTTGACCTTGGTGTATGGTTATGTTCTATTTTTAGATTCACTGCACTGTGCGAGTTTTTAAAGTTTGTTTTGGGGTTTAATATTGTCTATTAGATTGAATAATTTATAGTTTTTTGATTTTATTTGTATTTGTTCGTTAATGATTTTATTTTTATAAATTTCTAGTTATTCCCAGATTGTCATTTTGAGGCCTTTTTGAACCTTTTTTATTAGGTGTACGTTTTTTAATGTGGGGAATGTGTGTTTGTTTTTGATGGCGTGTGTGGCTACGTTTGAGTTATAAATTTCAGGTTTGATGTATGCATTGAGGTGTTCTTGATATCTGTCTTTTAATTTCTTTTTTGTTTGGCCTATGTATATTTTATTAGTCTGGGCATTCGATTTTGTATATTCCGTTATTAAGTGTGGGACATTTTTTTTCTGGTTGGTTTATTTTGTTGATTATGTTTCCTGTGTTTTTGTAGGCTATGTTAATTTTATTTTTTAGTGTTTTGGTTATTCCTTTTATGTTGTATCCTGTGTATGTGAATGTAGCCCATTTTGTTGTTTGTGGTTCGATTATAGGTTGTTTTAATTTATTTAATATTTTAAATTCTAATTTATCTATAGTTTTTTTATTGTATTTAAAAATATATACATTTTGTCAAGTGACCAAAAGATGTCTCATCACATAAGGTTAAATTATTGAACTTAGTGGTGGAAAAAATTATTCACAATTAATAATTACTTCATAAAGTCAGTGCAACGGAAAAATAATGGACAACGTGAAATATATATATATATATATATATATATATATATATATATATATATATATATATACATATATATATATATATATATATATTAAATTCTTCTATTTTTGCTTTTCTAATAGAAATACATTTGTTCTAGTTTGGGGAAGCATTTTTTTTTTAGAAGAATATTTTGGTTGCCTATCTTCTTAGCCTTGTCTTTATATCTTAATGGGTGGATTTTATAAGAAGTTCTTATCTTTTGTGTTTATTAAGTAAACTTCAAATGTTATGGAAGTAGATGCAAATCCAATGGCCTTAATCCTGAATAAATACCCATTTATCTATTGGATTTTATATAACTATCGAATTGCTGCTACATTTTTTCAACATGTTATATTCACATCAGCAACACCCACAACTCAAACAGGACAGTGATTACACTTTAACCTTAACCTAAACAACACCTTCACCAATAACGTTACACTTGTATCAACTAGTGTACTAGCCTACTAAAACTGCAGAAACTTTACATTGCACAACAATGAATGAATACTTTACCTTTCAGAATTTTTCTTAATACAGCAAATGAGTTTTTGAAAAAGTAAATTTTTTATCAAAATAGTTTATTTCTTTCTGGTCTTACTTTTAAAAACTGTGATTTACAATTCAGCAAAAATCTTGGATTCTTTCAGTTTTACTCTACAATGATAGTTTTTTTATAGAAAAAAAAAATTGCTTAGAATAAAGTTCAACTAGGTTGGAAATCAAACTAAATATCACAATAGGAACTAATGTTTTTCTATAAGTATTATTCTAATAAGACCTTCTAATGACAAATAAATACAAACATTATGTAAATATAGAAATGTTTGTGACTAATTATGTGGCTTAATGTTCTTCCAATATTCTGTATAGTGCAATTTATAAGAATTGCCTTGAGTATTTTTAATGTCTTTAAATTTAAAATTTAGGAAAATAGAGATCCACACCGGATATATTGGTTTTTTGAGCTACTTATGGAAGACCCATTGCGTCAAGATTCTTCTTTCATTGACTGCGGGTAAGTGGTTTCGTTGTAGTTATATTAAATATGAGGGTTGTCCAAAAATTAAAGACCGTTTTCATTTTAAAAAGCAGGAAAATATTATTTTAGCAAAAAAAGTACATCTAGTTGTAAGTACATATAAAAACTTTTTTTCAACGTAGTCCCCGTCAACATCTATGCACTTACTTAGCCGGGGGATGAGCTTCTTAATGCCTTGGTCATAGAAGTCTCCCGCCTGTGATCGCAACCATTTCTCCACCTCTTCCTGGACTTCTTCATCAGTCTCGAAGCGTTTTCCAGCCAAATGTTGCTTCAGGTAAAGGAAAAGATGGAAATCGCTCGGTGCCAGATCAAGGCTGTAAGCAGGCTGGCTAAGAACGTCCCATTTAAAAGAATCCAGGTGACCGCCGTAGTTTGGGGCCGAGCATTGTCATCCAACAAGACTCCCTTGCTCAATCTCCCTCGGCGCTTGTTTTGGATTGCTCTTCGAAGCTTTTTTAGGGTTTCACAATACCGAGCACCGTTAGTTGTGGTTGCACTAAGTAAAAATTCGACAAGAAGAACTCCTTGACGTTTCCAAAAGACGGTTGCCATTATTTTTTTTGTAGAGATTGTTTGGGGAAATTTTTTGACGCAAAGTGATGTGGAGTGACGCCATATCATTGCTGGTAGTACGTCCACGTTTCATCGCCAGTCACAATCCATACGATTTTGCACGCGCTTTCCAAGCAAGTCATGCACTTTCCACGCAATTTTCTTTGTGAACTTCGGTCAACATTTTTGGCACCCAACGAGCACACACTTTTCGGTAACCTAATTTTTCCGCCAAAATTGTTTAAATTGTTGATTTACTGACTTCAGGTATCATTTCGGCAAGATCTCGGATCGTCAGATGACGATTTTCTCGAAGTTTTCTTCAATTTTCAACAACTCTGCTTCGTTGACAGATGATTTCTTCCCCCTCCCTTCTTCGTCATGGACGTTGGTTCTGCCACTTGAAAACTTTGTACACCTCTTCCTGAAATTGTGTTCATTCATTACATTACCGTAAATGGCCTTCACACATCGATAAATATCGACAGGGCGCAATTTTTCCGCATGAAGGAATCGGATGACGGAGCAAACTTCACAACTGGCGGGATTCGGTACTGGGACATCCATCGCTAATGACTGCCAAGGACACACTAACAAAGGTACAGATGCGCACGACGCCTCATTTTAGAGGGGAGAGGCGAAGCTACAAGGTAGTGCTGCCACCTAGCAGAATATTTCACAGGTGCGGCGGTAAAATTCAAACGGTTTTTAATTTTTTGACAACCCTCGTATTAATATGGTTTTGGTTACTATTTGTATTACACTTCACAATAATGTTCTATTAATGAATTTTTATCGCTTTTATAATTTTTGAGATATTTAGAATGTTTATGTTATTTTTTTGTAATATTTAAAACTGGCCGTGAATAAGCACTCAACAGTTCTCCGGTTCAAAAAAACTTTACACACAGGGTGTAATCAGAACACAAAAGAACAAGCTTCAATTTTTTTTAATTTGCAGGCTCTATTTGTTCAATGAAAGAGTACTTTTTTATACACTTATCTTTTTAAGTATGTATGCATTAGTAGCAATTTCAAATATTTACTCCAGAGCCCTACTTTGTTTTGGAGTGATTTCAATGTTGGTTTTGATCACTATTTTCAATTTTATTTTAATTTGGTGAAGATAATATTCATTAAATTTTACTTTAAGGATGGCATTAATAGCAGATTTAACAATTTGGAAAATTTTAAATGTTGTAAGCAGCATTTCCAAAGCAATGACGATGTTTCAGTGCAGCTTTAGTTTCAAAATTCATCAAATCTCTTTCTATCATATGTATGGTACTGAAAACCTGCAAAATAATTTATTGGAATAAGCTAGTATATTCTCTTTAACAACATCTCTAATCGAAATTCAGTGATCATTCATAACTATGTTCTTCACTTCTAGTATTATATTGGTCATTCATGTGCTGATGCATTCAACGACTTTACAGCCATTTAGAATTTGATTGCCACTTGGTAATTAACTTCATTAAATAAATGTGGCATACGCATAAATAGCGTCATTAAACAATCTAAAATTCTGTGCTTAAAACTTACATTCAGCTCTGTATTACAAGTATTTTATTACTTTTAACTATGGTCTCAATAAGCTGCAAATCTACATAAATAATGATTTGTTCATATTTTTATAAAATACATAAGCTACAAACTACAGTACCAATATTTTTTTGTGAAACAAAATATTAAGTTGTGTAAAATTTATAAAATGTATGTTGAAACTTCATATTAATCTGCACTATATAACTAAAATTATTTCTTACTTTAGATTTTGTATTGCATGAACAAAATAAAAATGTCCCAAGTATCTAGAGATAGAATCAGTATGTTATTTATTATGGACAATTTCATGTTTATCTGTTGATAATTGTGATACAAGTATATTTAACAGGTACTTTATATAACATTATGAATAATATAAGATGGCCTACTTAATAATTGTCATAATCTACTGATAAACAAAAATTAAAACCTTTTTGAACCAGTAGCTCATATTTAATTAATAATATTTAAATTTTGTTCCTCGTCTAAATGATAATTTGCTTTTTCCAGTTTTACATTATGCTGAGCATCAATGTTCACCATATAATCATTGTTCATTAACATCTCATTTCAGTCCCCTTTTTTGCATTTAAAAAAATTTTAGTAAGACTCCATAACTTCTCTGCTTTTGTCTTTCACTTGTAAATAATATTTTGTTTACTTTCCTAGTTCTCTAAACCGATATTATAATTTAGCTTTTTTCAGTTACTATTAGATCATAACATCTCAGATTTTTTTAAAGAAAAAGAAAAAAAGGAAACAGTAGAACCTCAATGTAATGGAGCCCATCAAATTGGACATTGTTTATAACAATCTAATACATTTTGGTAATAGATCTTGTCATCCGCCATGTTAACATTTCACACAAAGGCCATGCCTAAACAGTTATTAATATGTTTCCTTTTACCTTTTGTCAAATGACTTTACAGTAGAGCCTCGACATTTTGTGGTAGATGGGATTGATACCCTTTCGGATTACCAAAAACATGGATTACACAGAAATATGTTCCTGCGCATTAGAAAAAACAGGAATTCTACTAATTCTAAACAGGAATGCACACTAATACTATAACTAAGATTGCACAAAATACATTTATAGTACTGTATTGATTAAAGTACTTATATAAATTCAATGTCGCTTTGGAATACATTGCTCATCACGGTCCCTACATTTTTTGGAAAAAGTTATAAAATGTCTTCTGCGTTTGCTTATCAGAAAGTTTTTTTCGAGACTCTACTGTACTTGTAATACTGATTCAACAGAATTCTAAATGGTCTATATGTAGTTTAGAAATATTACTAATACAATACTAATCTATTTAATGTTTTGTTGAAAAAAACTTTTTAGTCATAGTTAATAACACATATGCTTTAAATCAGTTTACAGTTTATTCTGTTTTATTTGCATTTTAACCACTTTTTTAGAACATTTTGCTTTATAAGTAACAACTCCCAGTCCCAATCAGTACATTATATTGAAGTTCTGCTGTATACTTGTGTTGAACATTTGTAAATGTTTAAATTTCATAAATGCTAATGATTTATTTATATTTACTACTCCCTTTTTTTTATAGGCGACTTTGTGCATTACAAGGTGCTTTGAATCAAGAAGGGTGGCGAGTATCTCAGTTGTATCACCGTCTCCTGGAATATCTGCAACCACATTTTTCCCATCCTTTTCAGATAATTCGAGAAAGAATTGGGAGGTTAGTACTTTTAAGTGAATTCCTATTTTATATTAATTTCAGTAATTCTCGTTTAAAATCCCAGCATTCTTTTTCGAACACCATGTAAAGATATTTTCTTTACCTGGTGCATGGTCTTTGTATATTTAATATTTTTCTGTAGTTGTTAGTTTTTTGCTATGGTTTAATATGTGGAGAGAATTTAAATTAGTATGTGTATTGCGTGTTTTGTATATGTGTTGCGTGCTGGATATGTTTTTTATGTCGTTAATGTGTTCATTGAAGTATGTGTTGATTGATCTACCGATTTGGCCGATATAAAAGCTCGGACAATCTTTACATGTTACAGTACAGTCTCGCTAATCCAGTCTCCGATGATCCGGACGTCCGGCCAATCCGGACGGCCGAAATTTTTTGTTTAGTTATAGTATTTTACAGTGCACAATCAGTCTGCCGTTCACAAAATTATT
Source organism: Prosapia bicincta (assembly GCA_036971475.1). NCBI lineage: Eukaryota > Metazoa > Arthropoda > Insecta > Hemiptera > Cercopidae > Prosapia > Prosapia bicincta. The sequence goes on from JBAIZL010000002.1 coordinate 4,330,832, forward strand.
TATTTTTATACGTCTATATTTGTTATTTTTCAAAGGGATTTTCCTACACCAATAGACAAATAATATAATTTATTCATTAAAATATGAATTTACCATATTATTTGTTTCTTTTGCCTATTAAAGTAGGAAAAACTTCTTTGAAAAAATATTTTCACATTAGATCTCCCAACACTAAAACCCACGTGACATCAGAGACATCTTGCGGTAAACGAAAGATAAAGGACCGCTGACTAAACAGATAGACGGTCTATCCGTCTGGCGTCAGGTCAGTTGTGTTATCGGACAGATTCCACCTTTACTGCTTCTCGCAAGCTATCTGCTCAGTTGTCATTTAATTCTAGTGCGATATTGATCTGTTTTTTTATTTACGTCTTGTTCAGTGTTCAGTGAAAATGGCGACTAAACGTAAGTCAGTGACAGTGACAATGGAACAAAAACTCCAAGCTTTGTTTCGTATTGATGGAGGTGAATCGCTTACTAAAATTACAAAATAGTTAGGCATGAGAAAACAAACTGTTTCCGATTGGAAAAAAAGCGACAGGAAATTGAAGATTTTTGTGCAAAATGGTTAGTAAAGACAGTTTAGGCGGCAGAAGCACTTTAAAAAAACCAAAAAATGAAACCCTAGATGATGCTTTGTATGTTTGGTTTGGCCAACAACGGAACAGGGTGTTCCATTATTGGGTGTAAATTTGCAAACGATCGCGCTGAAACTGAATGAAAAGTTAAAAGGAGACTTAATTTTACTGCCAGTGTGGGTTGGCTGTCATGGTGGAAGGAACGACACGGCATCCGTCAACTCGGAATAAGTGGTGAAGTTTTGTCAGGTGACAGTGGGGCCAGTGAAAAATTCAAAGACAAATTTGACAAGTTTCTCAGAGATGAAAGCTTACAACCTTGTCAGGTGTTCAACGCTGACGAAACCGGATTAAATTATAAAATGTTCCCAAAAAAAAAAAACAATAGCTTCCAAATTAGATTCAATAGCTAAAGGCCATAGAGTTAAAAAGTAAATGCCAGTAATGCTTCTGGCGATCTACAATTTCCACTTTTGGTGATAGGGAAATCCACAAAGCCTAGGGTTTTTAAAAATGTAAATTTAAGTATTCTACCGGCCCAATACAAGTTCCAAAAATCAGCGTGGATGAACAGTCAAATTTTTAAGGACTGTTTTTTTGAAAATTTAGTTCCAACAACAGAAAAGTTTTTAAAAGAGAAAAAACTCCCTCGAAAAGCGGTTTTACTAATTGATAATGCCCCATGCCACCCAAATGAAGAAGAATTGCGTCATGGTGACATTTTTGTTAAATTTCTTCCTCCTAACGTCACGGCTCTCATTCAGCCGATGGACCAAGGCGTGATAGAGGTGATATAGGAAAAAGTTAATTTTATCGCTTTTGGAACAACAAGAAACAGATCCAGCTACACAATTTATTGAAATTCTTAAAAAAGTGACTATGTGTCATTTATATGGCTGCAGAATCGTGGGAGGAAATTCAACCGTCTACACTCCAAAAGAGCTGGAAAAAATTGTGGCCTGAAATGCAACAGGAAAGTGAAAAAACCGACAGTCAACCTACTAATGACGACGCTGAATTTATTCGGATTTTTCAACAATTGGAGGGTTGTGCTGAGTTGAAAGACACTGATATTTCCGAGTAGATTGTCAGTAATAATGACATTGGTCATCAAGTGCTCAACGAGGACAAAATCGTCACGGTGTGCACTGCAAACGCAGAAAATGACACCTCGGAAGAGGAAGACTACACAGACGAACCGGTCAGCCCAACTCATGATGAGGCGGCAGCAATGCTGGAGGTGTTGATGACCTACTTTGAGAAACAAAATGATACGTCAACTGCTGAGCTACTGACCTTGAAACGCCTACGAGATCGTACTGTGAAACGACGTCATTCATCGTTAAAACAAAAGAACATTACGGACTTTTTTTAAAGTTTATTTTTGTTTCAGTTTCATTTTTGTTTGAGTTTTTGTGCGTTTATACAGTATAGTGTAAATAACTTTATGTGAATACATTTATTCAATGAGAAAGATGCTTTGATATTTATTCATGTCATACCTTTTCTGTTACAATTAGAGGATTTTTTGCTAAATAAGCTATGAAATACTGTACTGTAAGCTATATTTAGGCCTCAATTTCACTAAAACTACAATTTCAATATGTTTTCCCGCCTAAAACACATATTGTATGCATTTGTTTGGCTTTTTCCGTCTAATCCGGACTTTCGTTGATCCGGACAGGGTCCGGTCCCATCAAGTCCGGATTAGTGAGACTGTACTGTATTTCGTATATACCGGTTAGATTGCATTTGTCTGTTTGATGTTGAATGGTTTATATGTGTTGTCTTGAAGTATTCATGATTTTGTATAATATTTGGTAATCGAGTTTTCTGAATGTTAAAGCTATTTTGTATGTGCAAGTTTGTTATGGTATGTGAAGGATATGTATTTATTGTTTTTTATGTGGTTTGTCAGTGAGGCTGTTTATTTTTGATTTTCTTGAGTATGTTGTCTATAAGTATATGTGGTTAGCCATTTTGTTGCATAGGTATAATAATTAGGCAGTGTGTTTGTGTTTTGTATGACAGTATCAGTGGTTATAGGTTTTCTGTATATTTTGAAATTGTTTGGTGATAGTAAGGTCCAGGAAGTTTATTTTATTTTATCTTATTTTATTGTTGTCTTTTAAGAAATAAAATTTACATGGTCCTTACCAATTAACATTATGATTTAAGCTGATAATTTAATAATAAAATAAATTTATAAACGCAAACTAATCCAGATTTTTAATCTATCTGTCTCCCTATAAATAATAACTATATGGCACTCTTTTTATATGGCATTGCCCATATGCAACTGATCCATATAAAAAGCAGTTGAGTTTATTCTTTTAGCAACCGAAAGAAATTTCAAAAGTGTAAATGTATAAACCTCTGTTTTCTTGTTAATAATGAATAATTGCAATAGTAACTAACCATATTATTTTCCATTTTTCTTGAAAAATAAATAGTCCAATTGGTCCTGCTAAAGAAGTATAGTAATTTATTTTGTATCAATCATTTATTATGATAACAAATTTCATACATCTAATTTATTATTTATGTAATATAACATCAAGTTATAACCCTAAGTTGCTTAATTAGTGGTTGCTGTAAGCAGTGAGTTTAAACAATGGAATGGGGAACTGTTTATTTATTGATATTATTACTAAGTTTGTGAGAGTGAGAATTTAAATTGTGATGGAAGCTGGCAAAATTTACTGCTTCTAATTGAAATACATAAAAAAATTTCAAATAATATAAAGGCGTAAAAAAGGTATTTCAAAATGAAGCCATAAATATAAATCTCAGTCCAATATATAAATAAACAGAACAAGATGGACAATTAGTGGAATATATTGATATAGATTAAGTATACCTACAAAGTCATGCCAACAATGCGCAGCAGCCTCATTTGAGTAAGATCTGATTTAATTCTAATAACCATTTTATACTATTGCAAGAAATTTTATTTTAGTCTAACAGCAATAAAAACTTTAAATACATTTTGATCAATACATATATGAAAATTTCTTAAATTTATAATATGGGACTCTTCAATATTAAATATCAAGCAGTGATTTGAATTAAGCTTTTTAGTTTCAAGCAGTATAGATTTATTAGGATCAGATAAATGTAATTTAATATAGCCAGTTCAGGCACGTATCCACCGATTTGCTTTGGGGGGGGATCGATGCATTATATATATAATGTGTGTGTGTGTGTGTGTGTGTGCGCGCGCGCGCGTGCGTGTATGTAGAAACATAGAACAGAAAAAGTTCTGTTACGCTTACGTTAGAAATCGGTCACGTGATAAAGATTCGTAGCAAATTAGACTTTTTAATAAATAATTATTCCAGTTTCGATAACACTTATGGCTAGAGAATATTATTAATTTCATTATAAGCTATCATTATAAAAATGGTTTATTAATTAATATAAGTAGTTATTCTTCCAACTCGAACAATTCCAGAGTCAAATGCGAATATTAAGCTTGCAAAATTATGTATTGAAAATCATATGTTCGAGACTAAGCTTCACTAGCGCTATCTGTTGTTAAAACGTTTACAAGGGTGTGCCGAGGAAACGCTTCACATTTTCAAATTAAAAATTAAAATTGTATTTTTTATTTACAATAAAAGATGAATTAACTTAAGTAAAAGTCTAATTTAATAATATATTGTCGATTTTTAACCCAAAGTTCTTGACAATTGGGGGGGCGATCGCCCCATCGCCTCCCCCCCTTGGATACGCGCCTGCAGTTGGTTAATTAAAACAACTGCTAACCATCATTCATGTAGTAACTATATTGCCAACATTAAAATCTGCTTAAGTAAACAATAACCACCTTAATCAAAACTTTCTAATAGTCAAAAATAACTATTATCTAATATAGTTATCAATAAAACTAGCACCCAATAAATTCAAATCTAGTTATAATAAATATAATTACAATGTTCTTAACATCTCATATCATTGAGGATGATAGATAACTAAACTAACAGTGTTTTATTTTCATAAACAATTCACCAATAAATCTTTCTTGAATGTTTTTAGTTTTAATATTATTTAGTTTAGTGGTATAATTGTGCAATATTTGTGTACTTTCATAGATTTAATATTGTTTAGAGTTTATGATTATATAAATAAAATTGTGGAAATTCTCTAAGAAAATCAAATTATATTAATCTTATCTATATTTCTGGTTAATCTAAATTTAATTATTAACAATCTCCATTGGTCCAAAATTAACACAGTTTTGCTGTTTTTAAAATAAACTTGTGATAAATATTTTAGTTCATATTACAACTTTTTATATTCTGTTTTATTCTATAACTTTTTGAAATAATATACAGAATAATTTTTGTTGCCTTCCAGTGTTTTAGTAAATATCTTTGCTTCCGATTTACCATCTTTAAACCCAAAGCTTACTCGAGGTCCTTATGTCAGTAACTTTGTAGAAGGAATACTACCACAGTTGGCTTATCTTTACAACATACCTTCAACTTCAATTCATGTTCTTCATACAAGTGAGCATTTTTAATATATATAACTTTAGCTTTTAAAATATCTTTGATATTTTCTTTATGTATTTATTTCTTTATCTATATATTTTGAAAATTATTCCTCAAATTGTACAATGGTTTTATTACTTTTTATGATTTGAGGATGTCAATAACAGAAACAACAACAAAATGCGGTGTTCCTAAATTTCATTAGTATTATCACTTAACTTTCATTTTGATAGCATAATTAACACGTTCAGCACGGCTAGTGTAGCGGCATGCTCTGGGTTCCCTTACGAGGCATTGTGAGCGTGCCGGTGCACTTCCCTTCTGAGAGACGGTGAGCACACTGGCACGCTCACTCCCAGTCTAATTAAAACACCTCTAGTGCTGATAAGTATTTGTGTAAAGGTTTGATTTTTACATCAGTGCTTCAGAAGATTTGGAGAACATGGTGACTGAGTCGTTTTTAAATCCGGCCATCCCAAGTTAACTTTTTGATCCTTGAACTGAAACAATGCTTCAGGGAGTTTTATGAACAGATTTAATTTGTTTTAACGTTTATATTTTAATGTCCTTTTTTTAGTTTTAACCACTTAACGCTGCAAAATATCTGGTAAAAACAACGATCATAAAAATAAACTAGACTTTCTGAACTAACGCAAGAATAAACGATAACTGTCCTATTAGAGTGAATGAACCTACTCGAGGTGGCAACAGACTATTGTAAATATGAGTCATTGACAAAATGCTTGTGTCAGCTAATCTCGGCTATAAATAGTCTAGGACGTGACATATGCATTATCTATATCTGGGTTTACATTATTGATCTCTATTGCTTTGTGAAACACATAACACAAGCAGAAACAAACATTCCAAGTCAAATGTTGAGTGGTTAATTTTAATATGTAGTATATTTTAGTAGTAAGTACTTTAGATTTTTATGTAAATTTTTGTTCTCTGTCTTTTTATTGAGTTTTATTATTTGTCATACAGTATTTTATCATTTGTATTTATTTTTTTTTTTTCTATTTGTGACTTGATAAATAAAACAATATTTTAATGTCTAATGCACTGTTTTGATGTTCGCAATAAACCTGTATATAGTAGAAATAAAATAATTGATGAAAACAACGGCACAATAATTAAATACGACAAGCTATGCTACCCGCATAGTATTTAAATAACTCCACTGCCGTCATATGTGGAAGTTAATGAAAAAACAGACAATAGTTTGATGAGATCTCCAATGTCGCCGCCGTGCTGAATGTGTTAAGCTAAATTCCAATGCCTATTTAACTAATTAATTATTCATTGCATGTGTCCAATACAATTGTCAGCCTTGTTATATATAATTTATTAGTATCTATGATAAGGAAGAATAATTTAAACTGTAATAAATGTTTTAGTAAAACATACAAACAAGACAAATTGCATAAAGAAAGTTGTAAATACAGTGTATAGTTGAAATTTGTATTATTATAAATATATCAGATGTTAACCATACCTTTCAATTCATTACGCATGAGTAGAATGAGTTATCTGCTTAATTATTCTTACAAGGTGAAAGTCAACCTATAATAACATTATCAGTATAATTTATATGGGTGTACATGAGATGAAATCCTTCAAAATTTAGGGTTGACATTATAAACAAAAATTATATATTTTTTCAAGTAATTAAAATTATTTATTTAAATTTTACTACTAAGGTTAAAACAAATTATATACAAAACAAGCTAACTAATTAAACATAATTTGAGTAATACGTTAAATTTAAAAGGTATCTAGACCAAAGGGTATAATGATTATCTGGCTGGGATGGAAGTGGCTCTACAAGTGGGAGTTCAGTGTGGCCTGAAAGGTTCTATTTAAAGTTTAGGTTTACTATAATACATAAAGGACTATAAAAAGCTTGTTTCAAAATATGACAAACTATTTTATTAACACAGTCGATACCGCAATGTTAAAATAAATATTGGTATAGACCAGCTGGTTCACATATGTGCTGTACGGCCTCAGATATGTGCCGCCCCGAGTAGTTGAAATGGACCGACGGCTCTTATTTACAACAATTTTATTCCTCTGACAAATCATTGGTTTATTTTAACAGTTTGATATATTCGTATCGGATTATAGACATATCTGACGTTAATGTCAGATTCATTAGAATCACAAAGAATGTACTCTAAATGGCATTTATCAACACAGGATGTAAAACTGTCACAAGTGATGAGTGCATTTGTAAATATTCTGTTGGCCTACTGTATATGGAACACAAATGTAAACATATTTTGTCTCTGATACAATATTGTTTATAATTATAGTATCTTTTCAATAAGATATATATAGCCTAAATAAGCAATCTATCTATCATGACTAGCCAAGACGAGTTAGTTGGGAGTTTGTTGATATATGCTTTTGTATGACATTTCTGTTTTTATGTGTATATAGTGTTATTTCTAATATATTACACATCTAAGCCCTGTTTTATGTAAGTAGCAAAATATAATAGCCTATATACTTTTTATAATTTAGTAAATTTTACATACTTTTAAAAATTTGTTTTCATCAAAATCATATTTGATTCCGGATTTGAAGAGCTACACTGTAGTGCCTCATACGTGGGAAGCCTGTATTATGATAAGATTTTCGTGCTATAGACCGACCGACTCATATATGCGCCATCCTATAAAGACACTAAAACAAAAATATACAACAAACACACATACACCAAGGATTTGAAGTATAAGTTATTATAACAACTTTCCACTTTTGGTCTGTAATGAAGGTCAAGCCCACGTTAATGTGGTCTGTGCAGAAAGTTCTAATTCTTACCACCGGTCCCTCTTGAAAAACCAGACAGCGCATATATGCTCCGCTCAGTAGTGAACGTGTTAAACTGTTATAGTTTGTAAAACTTATCTTGGAAATGTATATTGAAAATTAAAGAAATGTCTACAAGGACAGGTATAGATACCCCAAAGTTAGTCTGTTGGGACCTCTTAGTATACTTATGTTTGAGTTTTTGCATATTTAAGCAGTATAGGAGCTGTGCATTGCCGTACAAGAGTACAACACTGTAGCTTAGCATTCCGCTATGTTTATTTCTTGTAGACTTGAGTATTAATTGATAAGCCTTTTTTTATAAAATCTATTAACAGAACACCATGCCTGATCCGAAAGACTTGCCATAACCTTTTTATAGCGAATGTCTGAGGCATTTTCTTGGTTTTTTCAGTGTATTAGTATGCCCTCATTCCAGTGACCGGTTTTCAGTCTCTGTGTTTACATATAAGAACACATTTCATTACCATGTTACTGGTGTTATTGACAAAGGTTCACCTTTGTTGTAGCATGAAAAAAATTTCAAAAGTGATCTAAAACAATGTGTTGTTTTGTATTCTATTAGCATTTATGGTACCAAACTAGCACAGAATTTTTCCTAGCTAACATTTTGTAAGAACCTCACACAACACTAGGTGAAACTTTAAGAAAATGTTCAGAAATATCTGAACTGTAAAGTGACAGTTTTCAAGAACTTTTTTGTAAACCTTCCGAATAAGATGTTATCCACAACACTAATGTTCACAACATTTCTCTCTCCATTATAAATATTTGTCCTCTTCATTATGAGTATTTTGAACACACGATACCACTCTCTTATATCTTCTCTCATGTGAAGTCTATAAAAATTGTCAAGGTCACATTAATCAAACACATAACTGCAGCCTTCATATTCCCAATAGAATAACTGCACAAAACTGAGAACTGGCAAGATTTTCTATTGCAGCAGCCATTTTGAATATTTTATATAATAAATAGTGGAACAATGTACCTACACCATCCAAACTCTCCCTCCATTTTCCAAATATCCATCATATTTTAAACTATTCCTTCAGTTGTACTACAAAAACGCTGCATGCTTTGAAAAATCTCAGTAGCTCTCTCACTGAGCTCTAAAATCATGAAATCACAGAATCTTTCATCTGTTCTTTCTTAGCAGTTTCTTCAACTGTTCAAATATTCCTATTTGGTATTTTTTTTAAATAGTAGTAATCAAACTCATTTTCAAATTAATATCTATTTTATATTATCTCGATGATTTTCGAGTTTTGTCTTTCTGAAAGTCTCTTCCAAGGAAGCTCCAGAAATTTGAATGACTTCAACATTTCAGATAAAGTGCATTATTCTTAAAATTACTGTTAGATGAAAACTGCTTAAACGACTAAAACCTGTAATTCAATTACTAAAAGCTGTAAAGTCCTTAGTAAGAGTTAAAAGTATTGGCTATTATTGTTGTTGTTTGCGTGTCCATGGAGTTCTAGACAACATCGAAAGTCTGGATGATACCGGCCGCCAGCTCCGGCGCTTTTTGGCTAAAGAGAACAGCTCTCAGGTAATCTTCAAATGACACCATTCCCAACTTCAAAATATGCGACGTGAGTGCTGGACACTCGAAAATGTGTCTCGGTGTTAGACTGACATCCGGAAAGTTCCTGCAGATAACGTATGTCCTGGTCTTGTCTGGGAGAATCCTCATCTCTGAAATGGTTGGTTCTTAGTCTGACAATGACCGATGTCAAATTTCTGGCGCAGTTCAAGTCGGTGATGTGGCCACCTTAAGGTATGAAGTAAGCGTCTGTTTTGGGCCACTGTGTTCGCATCTCCATGGTTTCCACGGGCAGGGATCTATTATAGATGACATGATTTCCCCTTACTGTGCAGACTCCCAAGCAGTACATTTATCGGTGATGTTTGTCTCTGTTTTTGATTGCTTCTAATGCCCATTTACAGTCAGAGAAAATTACTATCCCCTCTGTTAGGCCTGAAATAATGGAGTCATTTAGATAGTGACAGCTTCCTTAATCGCAAAATGCTCGCTGGTGAAATTTGAGGTAATCAGGCCTGTATTCTTTTTCTACTGGCGTTTACTTCCATAGCGAAGAAGAAAGAGGATGGCTGCACCCATATTGAGGAGTTTATCTGAGAAGACCAACCTCTTTGAGGCTGTGGCAACCATCTTCCATGTATAGTGCAGTATATACTTTTAGAATAAATTTAAGTAACCCATGATTAAATGGGTTTCATTTTAAAAATTGTTTGCTTAAGTAAGTCTCTTAGTGTGAAAATAATAAGATTTGCATTGAGCATTTCAACAGTGCTTTAAGAATATCAATGTCGCATTTTTTTTATTGAAAACAATAACCCTGTACTATTCAATCTAATTAGTACAGTAATAACTTTATACTAATTAAATCAAATTAAAAATTGTAAATGTATATGTGTTTCTTATTTAAGAATAATGTTATAAAGTCTTGAAATAATGTAATTTATTTTTAGATTACTTACAACTTTTTTTCTATAAGCACTAATAATAATTTTTCCCAGATGGACCTGAACCAATGACTACTTCTGATATAGTAACAGATGTAAACACGTCAATTCAACAAATGACAGTTGAGAGTGAAATTGATGAGAAAGACAGAGCTATATGCTTATTAAAGACAGGTAATTTACTGTGTACAAAACAAACTGTTCATCTATTATCATAATAATTAATATCAATGTGATTTAATTGAAAATTAAAGGCAAGTTTTTTATTTTCTCCTAATTAAGTGAAAGTTTTCAAGTAATTATTGCAAAATTAAGAGAATACTTTTGACAGAATTACTTGCTGACACGTTTCCAAACAATTGTTTCATTTACAAAGCTGACATTACTCGCACCGGTCACACAAGGTTACGGGCATACTATTTATGAGAGGGTTAGGCTGGTTCTTTACTATATAATGGAAAAAGGGTGTTGAATTCAAAGTGTGTGTGGCTGTTTAAGATATGTTTTTTTACTGTTGTGTGATGTTTGTATATTTCATATTTTTCTGTAGGGGTTAGTATTTTACTATGTGGAGAATATTTAAGTTAGTGCGGATGTTTATGTATATGTTTTGTATATGTGTTGCATTAGTTTTGTTTTTTTTATCCTTGATGAGTTCTTTGAAATGTTTGTTAAATGATCTACCGGTTTGATCAATGTAGAAGCTGGGCCAGTCATTACATGTTATTTTGTATATACCAGATAGATTGTATATGTCTGTTAAACGACCACAAGCAGACACCAACACCATTTTCCATTATACAGTAAAGAACCAGCTTAACCCACCCCTTCTATACCCATAAATAACATGCCCTTAACATCAACTGCCAGTAATAGAGTGTCAGCCACATAAAGAAATGATTGCTTCAACATGTGTCAGCAAGTAAGTTCAAAAGTATTCACTTAGTTATATATATATATGAAGTTAATATATTACTATTGTAAGTAATTTTATCCACCATTAAGTGCAATAATTTTACCTTGAGTGATGAGGCACCTTTCGGTCAATTGACCATTGTCGAATCACTGTTAATCATTGTCGAGTGATTCGACAATGGTCAATTGAACGAAAGGTGCCTCATCACTCAAGGTAAAATTATTGCACTTAATGGTGGATAAAATTACTTACAATAGTAATATATTAACTTCATAAAGTCAGTGCAACGGAAAAACAATGGATAACGTTAAATATCAAGAATATATATATATATATATATATATATATATAGGTTATTCTAGTAGAGCTTAAAGCTTATTTAGGAATTTTTTGGACTTGATAGGAGACTGACAGACTTACCTAAAGGCAATAGTCCAAAACTGCAATCTCTTGGAAATAAGCACATATAAAACACTTAATACACTTTTATTTGAAATATTTCGATCAACATGATCTTCTTCAGTCAAGAAAGAAAAAAAGAAAAAAGAGAAAAACAAAACAAAAGAACAATGATCTTTTGTTTTGTTTTTCTCTTTCTTGACTGAAGAAGATCATGTTGATCGAAATATTTCAAATAAAAGTGTATTAAGTGTTTTATATGTGCTTATTTCCAAGAGATTGCAGTTTTGGACTATTGCCTTTAGGTAAGTCTGTCAGTCTCCTATCAAGTCCAAAAAATTCCTATATATATATATATATATATATATATATATATATATATATATATATTTAACATTATCCATTGTTTTTCCGTTGCACTGACTTTATGAAGTTAATATATTACTATTTTTGAGTAATTTTATCCACCATTAAGTGCAATAATTTTACCTTGAGTGATGAGGCACCTTTCGGTCTTTGACCATTGTCGAATCACTCAAAGACAATGTGAGTGATTCGACAATGGTCAAAGACCGAAAGGTGCCTCATCACTCAAGGTAAAATTATTGCACTTAATGGTGGATAAAATTACTCAAAAATAGTAATATATTAACTTCATATATATATATATATATATATATATATATGTGTGTGTGTGTGTGTGTGTGTGTGTGTGTGTGTGTGTGTGTGAATGATTAATAAATAATTACATTATATAAATGTTTATTACTATTATATTTTGAAAAATTTTTAAATTGTAACAGAAAAAATCTAAAATAAATGAATAATTTGATTTTAAAGAACTTAAATGATTCTGTTTGATTTTATTATAAAATAAAAATATTAATAATAATTAAATATTAAGCGGACATACAATTTTATTAACGCACATATAGTCATAACGCTCGATAAGAAGTAGTCACTTCTATCGGCATGCACCAAGTGCTACACACCGTTTTTTTTTCTTTTAACTTACTTAGTGTACCAAAAAAACGTTGGGTCATTAATAATATTTTTATACGTTTATTTTAATAAGTTGAGCAAATCTTAAATTTTACCAAGTTTAAATTTAAAAGTTCCCCAAGCTTCATTGACAACAAAATCATTGATTTAAAAAATTATATCTTTTAACACTATTTTTTTTAATAATAATAAATAAGGCAAGTATATTTTTTATGAAATATTAAAAATTAATAATTTTTAAATTCCACAGTTTGTAAATGGATGATAAATAGCTTGATGGGAGCTCAGTACAGTGCCTTGCCAGAGTTCTTTAGTTTGTTTCCACTTATTGCTCTCATGGAGAGTTATGATCCAGATGAAGAACTAAAAAGGTCATGTACATTTGCATTAGGATCATTAGCTCAGTCACTAGTTACTCAAGACATCATGCCGTCTGCTTTACAAGCCATAAAAGAGGTATACAATTTTATCTCTCTTTAATATTTTAAAAATTTATTTTTCATTTCCAACGTTGTCTGTATCACTTAGAATAAACTTTCATTACATATTTTTTAATATTATTTGTTGTAATAATAGATAAAGTGAAATTGAAAAGATACAAATATTTTAGATAGATTGTTCTAAATCTTCTAAAAAAAACTTGAATGTTAGAACCAATCACATTAAAATAGTTATTAAAATTTGACTACTTCAAAGGGTTACAAATTATTTAGTTATTACTATTAAAATCAAGAAGGGTGTGTGAATTTAACTATATAAAATTGTTCAGATGTTTTGTAATCGAGGTTTTGTAAAACTTTCATCTAAATAGGACATAATGATTAAAAATTTTATTTTGATTATACAAGGAAAGGTATTTTTTACAGTAACAGTTTTTTATCAAAGCAAATTTATTTGCTAATTATTATTAAAATAATTTTTAAAAAAATTTTATGATATTGAACATAATTTATGTTCAAGATGTAATTACAGTATTCAGCACTTTTATTTTGAGTACAATTACTAATTTGAGTATAATTACTATCATAAACCATAGAAAAACGTTAGAAAACATTTAATGGCATAGTTTATAATATTCATTTGATGTTATTGTTTGTTTCGTTCAAAACCTTATTGCTATTATCCCAATATCCCATGATTCAATGCTTTAAACAGTGACTTTTAATAGTCACAAAGGTTTTAAAATGCCAGGCTCTAGCTCATTTTAATCATACTATACTCACGTTTAAACAATATATTTATTTCAATATAATGAATAGTTCTCTTACTTTCAGAATTGTTTATATGTGCTCTGCATATATATGTAACCTGTCATTAACTTATTAACAACCCCTGAGAATTACGAGGGCTATTCAGTAAGTAAGGAACGTTTTTGAATAAAAAAAAATAATAAGTACAATAAAAAATTTGTATTATATACATCTGAAAGAGCAACTAAAATACTACTTTTCTACGTAGTCGCCAAACAAATTGAGACACTTATCGTAGCGGTGGACAAGCTTTGAAATTCCTTCATCATAAAAGTCTGCCGCCTGCGACCTCAACCACTCAGTGACACGCAGCTTGAGCTCCGCGTCGTCATCAAAGCGCTGTGTTGCTAGCCAGGTCTTCATTCTTGGAAACAAGTGAAAATCGCTTGGTGCAAGGTCAGGACTATAGGCCGGATGAGGAAAAACCTCCCATTTGAATGTTTCAAGGAGTTCTTTAGTGCGGTTTGCTGTGTGAGGTCGGGCATTGTCATGCACAAACAAAATTTTTTATGTCAATTTCCCTCGGCGCTTGTTTTGAACTGCTCTCCTAAGGTTGCGCAAAGTTTCACAGTACCATTCAGAGTTTATTGTTGCACGACATTCAAGAAAGTCAATAAGAAGCACACTTTGCCTGTCCCAAAAAACCGCCGCCATAATCTTCCTTGCTGACAATGTTTGCAAACATTTTCTTGGTTTTTTGGGGGAGCTTGTGTGCCCCCACTCCATGGACTGTAATTTCGTTTCGCAATTAACGTGTTTTGCCCATGTCTCATCACCAGTTACGATGCGATCCAGTAGTGAATCACCATGTCTATGGTAGGCATCCAGAAATGTCAAACTTGCCTCCATTCGCTGACCTTTATGGTTGATCAGTGAGCATTTTCGGCACCCATCTTGCACAAAATTTGTGGTAGCCTAACCTTTGTGTGACAATTTCAATAACAAAGTCCATCAAACTTGTGGGAAACAAAGCGAAAGCTCCGTTATCGTGAATCGGCGATTTTCGTGAACCTTTTCATCAACTTTAGGGACCAGTTCATCAGTCACAATGCTCGGGCGTCCGCTTTTTGCTTCGTCATGAACGTCAGTTCAGCCATTTTTAAACTGAATGCACCATTTTCTCACGGAACTTTCATTCATTACGTTCTTTCCGTAAACTTCACACACTTGGCGATAAATGTCGATCAGTTTAAGTTTTTTGACAACAATCACTGACCGCACTTCACAACTGGCGTGATTTTCAATCGCAGCGCACATCTTGAGTTGAAATTGCGAAAAAACAGGCAACATGGAAATGTTTCTGTTGTCACGGCTGGACGCAGACTGAGTTGCTGAGTACGCACGCACCAAAATGTACGAGATCGGCGCGCGCCTAGCGGCGTCAGACAGAAACGTTCCTTACTTTCTGAATACCCCTCATAATTTAAAGTAAAATTAATTTTCTTAATTGTATTCCAGGTATCGGAATCAAAATCTTGGTGGGCAAGGGAAACTTGTCTTGGATTTCTTCAGGTATTTGTGTTCCATAATATGGCCATCTTTGCTAGCCAAGACTCTTGGATTCAACAGGTAATTTAAGATATAAAGATCACCTGTTGGGTATTTAATTGATATTCAAAAATTTAATTCTACCTCAATATTACTCAACATTTTCTATAACAATAAACCTATCGCTATAGAGTTTTAAAATCTGTACAAATGTTTTACTAAAATTGCAATAAATAATCAGGACGCTGACAAATAGCCCAATACAATTCAATAACTAGTTATAACTTATGGTCATTATCAAGACCAAAACATAACAATTACAAAAAGTATTTTATGATCCTTGTATCATATGCGCCTCTAAAATCAACAAATCCGTTAATGTAGTCTTGCCTGTTATTCATCTTTAATAGATTGTGCTAAATAATTTTGCTTGGTATAATCCTACTTGCTCATTAAAACTTAGTTTATTGGATTCAAGATAATATTGAACCATTGTTTCTGACATTTATTTTCATTGTTTTTATAGTTATTAAAAGTTATTAAATTAGATTGTAGGTGTAGAGTAATCAACTGTAGAGTAATGTTTAATTTAAATAAATGAAACCTTTATACCACCCATGTTTACACCAATCATGTTGCAGTAAATTTCCCCTTATGCATCTAGGTCTGGTCTCTCAACGTCCATGGTGAAGACTTACTGTTACACATATATCAACTTTACCAAATACAATTATATAGAGATGGGCCGATTCCGATTCTCGATTCCAGGAATCGTCGATTCTAGGTGGTATCGAGGAATCGTCGATACTCGATTCTTCATCATAAAAGTGTCGATTCCGATTCCTATTTTGTTAACTATTAAAATATGTGTGTGGAGTAATTTATTGTAAAAATAATTAATTACCAACTATGTCTTATTTATGTATTAGTTGATTTGAATGAATTAAATGATAATAGTAAACGAAAATATTATTATTTATGAAGCAACAGCAATCAAGATCGTAACCATTTCTGGTCGTTTGACATCGCTCGTCTCTCTCACTAGAGTGGGTTCGATACTCTCTTTTGCTCTCTCTCCCCCACGTGTCTTACTGCCACTGATTTATAGATGTCAGAACAAAACACAAAAAAAGTACAGTAAAAACTCGATTAACCGTGGCCATGATCGTTGAGCGAATAGACGGATAACAGAAACACTGTATTATTCCTCCGAAACTTAACCTCAATAAATTATATTATAGACAGATATCACTCTCACAGTAATGTAATATATTTGGGAGCGAAAAGAAAATAAATACGATTGTAAAGCAAATGAAACTATTTATTACATGATAAACAGATCCGCACAGTAGCTACGAATGTAGCAAAATAATGTACAGTAACATAAACTTACAGGTGAAATAGTTCGTGCAGTTTAAAAACAAAGCGAACGCGTCACTTCACCTTAATACTTTAGCTGCCAGCCACAATATCGGCGTTTTCATAGAGAATTGCCAAAATATTTTAAGCTCATTTTTAAATAATGTGTTCTTATATTTTGTTCCCCTATCATATCTAAGTATGAATATACGTTTCTTATCATAATATTTATAAAAATACGCGTCGGACCAACTGGCCCAACATAGTTTTTTTCCTACCGTAATTGAAACGTAAATAAACTCCATCGGACCAATTGACCCGACATGGTTTTTGATTGAATTAAATTTTATTATCTGTGCAACACTATTTTGATATTTTTTGTGTTTTGTGTAAGCAAGAAACAACAAAACCACAGTTTCATGTCCCGGTTACCCAAATAATAAACTGACTGGTGATAAAAGTGTTTGGGCGCCTATCACTAAGACACGTAAACGTGTCACATGTGATTGATTTGTGAGTTTATAAATATTTTGAATATAGAACTAAAGTGTAATATATTCTCTCTCTGAGTAATATATCTCTCCAGTAAATACTATCCAAGATTCATATTAATAACACCAAATAATTTACTTGTTAAGGAATTTACGTTATAATTTACTTCCTAGTAAGGATGAGTTTATCTAGGTGTATCAATGTTTGTACTTAACTTTCACAAAGTCCGAAGGATTATATTACAACTAAATATTTAGTCAATATTTCCGACTTACTTTTAAGGTTTTGTGAAATTTTGAAAACAGTAGTGAAAATCATTACAATACGTTATAACAAATATGTGTGTCGGCCCGTAACTACGGACAGAATCCTCTTAGAATAACATCATGTTTTTAATCCAGTCGGCGTTTATCTATCAAACAAAAACCATCGTAATTACATCTGTAAGTAGTGTGAAGCTTGTTATTAAATATTGTGCCTTAATTTTTCCAAAAGTAGCAACACCAGCTGAGTAGTACTAATAAACATAAAGCGTTAAGAGGCCCGACGGTATTCGGTTCAGGGTACTGGCCGTCGCGTACAATTCGATGACGGTTAACAGAAACTGACGGTGTAAAACCACATAATATTTCAAATATGAAAAAGCACTTAACAACATTAATTTTGCCCAAATTTATCAACAAAACAGATCTATACTTGAAGAAACTTTATCCTTAGACACAGGACCTACAAGTGATAGTCGGTTAAAAATCAACTGGGATTGAGTAATAAATACAAAATAGGCCTGAATCAGTTGCACTTGTTCCAGACACCTGCAGAAAAAAGGTCCCACTAGATGTGAAGAAGGTATGCCAGACTAATCCAGAATATTGAGGAAGAAGGTACCCCAGGGGAATTGACAGTAGAAGAAGAAGTAAACAATGGTTATTTGGGGGAACCATTATCCAGTCCAGATTGTGATGTTGGGAAGGATTGGGTAGTACAAAGTGCAAAATACCCTCATTTAAATACAATGGCAATAAAATACCTGTCTGCCCACTCGTGACAGTGTTTTCTGAAAAACCTTTCTCAACTTCAGGAGTTATATATGACAAGCGATGAAACTAGCTTGACCCACAACGTGTTCAAATGCTTGTGTTTTTAAACAGAAATGTACATTACCTGCCAGACTTTTAAATATTAAAAACTATCTTATTTGTATTAATTTTTTCCTTTTTATGTTGTTCGTTTGTTTTCAATTTTTGTTTTGTTTTGAGAGACAATGTAAATAGGCTTAGGTATTTTTTCAAACATCATAAAATAAGTAAAGTTAACATTTATAACTTTAAAATAAGTCATTACTTTTATCTGATATGTTTTATGCTTTTAAAAATTCCTATTGATAAATCAAGGTTGAAGGTTTTGTGTAGCCTATTACATTAAAACAGAGCTTTTAAAAGGTTTTGCCATATGACCAAGATGGTAACT
This sequence comes from Prosapia bicincta, assembly GCA_036971475.1. Lineage (NCBI taxonomy): Eukaryota > Metazoa > Arthropoda > Insecta > Hemiptera > Cercopidae > Prosapia > Prosapia bicincta. Next base: position 4,349,607 of record JBAIZL010000002.1, read on the forward strand.
AAATTAATTATTAGAGAACTAGCATGTAAGCTAATACAACTTGAAAGAATCGAGAATCGACTAAAGAATCGAGAATCGACTAAAGAATCGAGAATCGAACGGAAATTTTAGAATCGGAATCGGAATCGAAAATTTTAGGAATCGGCCCATCCCTACAATTATACATATGTTTCTATTTTTCTACAAAATTAGGAGATAGCTGTAGTCTTATTTTACATCATGTAGTATTACATCATGTATTTATTGTACATGAATATATACTAGTAATTATATAATATTATGAGTTGATCAGTAAAATAGGTTTGAGTTTTTTAAGTACTGTGGTTCATATTGAATTTCTACCTCATAGTTTAAATTTTAACAAAACTTTCTCACTTTTATATTTCATCAGGCTGTTATAAAAAAAGTTTACTGTATTTTGCCTTCATATTTGTTTTATATTTTGGTTATTTTAATTGACTTCTTCATTCTTTTACTTTTAAATGTTTAAATATGTTTCATTTGATTTAGGTTAATACTCTAGTACTTTGCCTCATGAAGGATGAACGTTATGAAGTAAGAGAGAAGGCCGGACAAGTGCTTAGTGGTCTACTTCACATTGGATTCATTTCAAACCCTACAGAACTACTGGTATGCTTAAAGTAGTCAGTCAGTTAAATATAAATTTATATAAAAATTGAAATTTCCCAATAAACGGTTGTTTCAAATCAATCAGTTGAAGGACAGGCATCAAAGTCTGTCTTTTCAATAAAGAACAAGTAACATAAAAAAAATTTTAAGTCAATTCCTACATAGGTCTCTAAAGAAAAATATTATTTTAGTTACTTTTTATTGAATAATTACAAATAATTTAAATATGTATTGGCCGTCAAAGTTTTGTTAGCGTATGGGCAGTAGAAGTATTTGGTAGAGATACGGTGGTGGGAGAAATAGTGATGTAGGTAGTACAGTAGTGGAGTAATTAATGGGTAAAAGAAAAATATTTTAAAGGGATAATTATAGTCCACACTAGCAGTGAAACAGGAGGTGTGGGAAATGACATTTTGGTCTTTAAAGCAGGTCAGAAAGCAGGAGACTATCACATGAATGCGGAAAATTATGAGAAATGAATGTAAACCCTGCTAATAAGAAATCGTCCAAAAAATTCAATTTTTGTGGTATATTACGCTCCATGTAATAAATTAGCAAATCCACAACCAAACACCAATATTGATGGCCTGCCTAAAAGAAAGGAATATTCCATGTTCTGAAGTGATGTTAAAATGTCATTAATGTCCATTGACCATAGATAAGAAAACAAAATAGTTGACAGTTTGAGCTAACATTTGTTCTCTACGACAGTTGGAGTAGAATAAGCCCATGCACACACGCATCGAACATGTCATCCCTTCTATACCAGAACGCATTCCCCACCCACTTCTCATTTCTGCGCAAACTACGCTTACAAACCTTTTCAGCCTCTATATATAAATAACGTAATCATAATCTGGCAAGATTTCTTGTCCATATGATGGGAAGCATAAATACAATAAAATTCCCATTGTATGTAATCCACAAATGGTTTTGGTTAAAATAGTACTCTTCATACTATTCTCCCAGAAAAACATTTCCCGCTATTAGCAACTTGGCTCAGTGCCATAGTGCTGGATTTCAAACATGTAGTTATACAGTTCAAATCCAACCTTAAGACATCAACTTTTTTTAATTAATGAATAAATATTTGAAAAAAACTAATAACATCAATTGTCATTCATTACAGGCTTAAAAACATCTATTTGAACTTGACTGGATATATAAAAAAGTATTTTATTAATGATTAAAATTTTGAACAAGATATATATTGGGAGAGTGTGAACTAACAGTAGAAATTGAAAAATCAACTATTTACACAAAATAAATTTAATTTGTTTGGCTATGGACATCTTGTTCTAAAATAAATATTAATTACTAGCCTAAATTATGTTTCCGAACAAATTTCCAAATAAAATAAAAATTATTATATTGTAGACTACACTGATATTTGAGGCTTAAGGAGATACAATCACAAAATTTCATCTTATCTTTAATTTTGTCCAACAATTTTAGCAGATTTAATGTTTATTAGACAGTGGCTGAATATTGTGTTATTGAAACAATGTGAAAAGACACTTATAAATCTATCAGAATTTTTTTAATTAGATCTAACAACAATGAACGTAATAAAGTTCATAAATACGGTGCTCATTTTTAGTTTTATACTTATAATACAATATAGTAAAAAATAACTGTACTATCTGAATTCATTAAAAGTTTTCTTGTAAGTGTTGCTATATTTTTTTTTTTTACATTAATTTTCGATACAGCAGATTATTGGATTACCAGGGTTAAGATATATTTATACTCTACGGCATATGTGTAGCAAATTAATTTAGGCCTTGGTTGAAAACTTCACAAAGCATAACTACCAGGTCAAGTAAATAATACACTGAACACAATATGCCATTTGTCAATCAGAGAGAGAAACTGTAGTAACAGATGTCTATATCCATTAATAGAAAAGTTTACATCCAAATGTCATAGATGCACAAACGTATAGTTTAAAGGGTAAATTGTTTGTATGAAATTTAAAGTTCGAATAGTCATAAACTATTGTTAAAGTGATTATTAAGATTCACCGAACGTAATGGACTACAAAATTCAAGAATTCTAGATATTGACGTTTATATATAACTTACATACTAGTTAAGGGAAACAATAAGAGTCTGTCTAGTACTAGTATAACTGTCATTAGGATTCAGGGTCATTATTACTTGTCCATCAAAAAATGTCATATACCTGCTGCAATATAAATTCTGCTCAGCACAGTAATATCGGCCTAATCACAGATAATCAGAATGATTCGCCACCCACAGACATGATGTTAGAACCATGAATATAGATAGGCCTACAGTTCAACACATTGCTAGTCACAACATCACATCTTCCGATGACTGTTAATTAAAACGCTTTTCTCTTTCCAATTGCAACCAGTTAGAAGTGAGAAAATGGGAGATACTCATATTATACTTGTGCTACATCAAGTTTACAGAACCTCCTAACCTCAATACCAGATATTGCAATCCACCTTTTCCCTAACCTGAACATCAGATAACTCCAGATTCCCTTTTATATACTTTTTTTCTTAGCAAATATATATACCATACATCACTGTATCTATGACATTAACATATCTAATCTATACACATCTGTGATTTAATTCAGTTTCTCTCTCTGATTGACATAGGCCATAGTGTATCTAAAATATATGCTATTTATTTCATGTTTTAGTATTCTTGTGTATCTAAGATTACAGACTGAACTATTACCAAGATTTGTCTGTCTTTTATTTAGTAAAAAATCTAATAATAACACTAACAAATACGAAAACCTCATTTTTTCTAATTATCTTCTATGTTTTTAATATAAAATTTAAAACATTAATTTAAAACATTCTCTGTTTTATTGTAAAACTTTAATCAATATACACTTTTGTGTGGTGTATATAGTTGCTTGTATGATTCTGGAAAACATCGTAGTTTAAGTTCTTATTGTTATCGTAATTCATTTTAATTACAGGGTGATTTAAAGAAACTAGCTTCCCGTGGGAAGAAGAAAATGACAAATGAAAATCTTACCAAAATTCATGCAGGAGTTTTAGGATTATGTTCTTTCATATCTGCAAGTCCATATGATGTTCCCGATCCAATACCTGAAATATTTCTTCTATTGGGGCCACACCTTAGTGATCCACAACCCATACCGGTAAGGATATCTCACATGTACAATATAAAGGACTGTTTTTTTATGCTCATCTTACTTTCAATATTTATAAAACAATTTTTATACGTTATATGAAATACCAGAGTGTTTACAATATTGTGTAATGATTTTCTTTCTTCTTCTTCTTGTGTAATGATCATTGGTTTCTTAATAATTAATAAGATTAATTCAAATATGGAACTTTAATTTATAAAAATGGCAATATAAAACCATACTTACATTGACTCAGAATGATTCATTAGAGAATATAAATGACTACTTTTCGACTACTTTTTCTCTTCTTTTTTATTACTATAAAATACATAAAATATATCACTAAAGTATGGTAAAATCTATTAACCTAATTTTTATTCATACTAGTAGTACGAGGGTGGTCCACAAAGTAACCTCCATTTTGAAATAAAAAATAAACCAGTTGAGATACAAAAATTTTATTATATACATGTTAAAACTACAGCTTTTCTCTACTTTTCTACATATTCACCATACAAATTTTAAAAAAACTGCCGCCTGAGAACGTAGCCAGCCTGTCACAGCGTTTTGAGCTCTTCATCACTCGCAAACCACCGCTTCATGTACGAGAAAAGATAGAAACCACTGGGATCCAAGTCCGGGCTGTAGGAGGGGTGGTCAGAAACGTCCGATTTGAACTTTTCCAAAAGTTCAGTTGTTTTTTGAGCTGTGTGAGGGCAGGCATTGTCATGGACAAACACAACGCCAGATGTCAGAAGACCACGACGCTTGTTTTGAATCGCTCGTCGTAGCCGTTTTAAGGTTTCACAATAAGCTGCAGCTGTAATGGTCGTACCACGCTCCATAAATTCAACGAGCAAGATGCCCTTAGCATCCCAAAAAACTGTAGCCATCAATTTTCTCGCTGAAAAGGATTGGCGAGCTTTCTTTGGCTTGCTTGGCGAAGCGGCAATCCATTACATTGACTGTTGTTTTGTTTCGGCATTCACATAGGCTACCCAAGTCTCATCTCCTGTAACGATCCTGTTCAAAAATGTTTCTCCTTCAACGTCATACCGAGTAAGAAAGTCTATGGCATAACTCATTCTTTTCATTTTGTGATCATCGGTGAGCACTTTTGGAATCCAACGTGCACTAAACTTGTGATAGCCTAGTTTTTCTGTCACTATCTCATGCACAAGACTTCGAGATATTTCAGGAAAATGATCTGAAAGTTCCGAGATTGTGAAGCGACGATTCTCGCGAATTTTCTCATCCACTTTGTTCACCAAGTCATCACTGACAAGAGATGGCCTACCACTCCGGTCTTCATCGTGAACGTTCGTTCTTCGATTTTTAAAAAAATGAACCCATTGACGGACTACACCTTCGCTCATAATGTTGGGGCCATACACTGCACTCAATTCACGATGAATTTCAGATGCTGTGTAACTTTTCGACCACAGAAATCTTATTACACACTTGGCGGGATTTTCTATCACGGCGCTCATGTTTTTACGTTATAACAAAAGAACGCGCGATCGTACGATACTCTCCCTTGCACAGCTAGAAGCATACTGAATGGCGGCGCTACCCCACTACTTATCGCGCCACGCCCAAACGGCAGTTCCTTTGTGGACCACCCTCGTATATTAGAACAAACAAAATGTTATCTTTAAACAAATTTGTAGTTTTATTCTGTGGTTTTCAAAAATATTTATTTATTTCTTGTGGTGCTTCGAAGAATTCTTTACACACGATTTAATATTAGTTTCATCTTCTTCATTGTTTTTGTCATCTTTTAGTTCCTTATACTTGCATAAGTGTTGGAATATTCTGCAATTAAACTGCAGAATTAGTTAGTTATCGCTTAGGTTTATATTGTAACCAGTTAGAATATATTTATTGCAAGTTTCCCCAAGTTTAGAAAACATTTTGGAATATCTTTGGTTCATGAGTATAGAATGCATTGACACCAGCCTTTTCTTAGATATTATAATATTATGTCTATCTTATATCATTCAAAATGTTAAAATATACAAAATTCTTTTATGACTGAGTAAATTTGAAAATTTATTAATTTTTTGTCATGAGTTTTGTGTTCTTTATTAAACTCTGATGTACTAGCTACAGATAAGGTATTTTGCTCAGAAAAAATTACTAATTTAGTGTAAGCTTTATTTTGTCAAATAATAATGAAAACAGTTATATCTGTTATGTGCCTCAATAGTTAATGGCCATCCCTTAATTACGCTACAAAAAAATGGATGGTATTTAACCCCCCTCCTCCACAATGAACCAGTAACAGAATTACATCTTGTTACGTAATTCTTTACTGAGTTAATTGTTTTGATTGCCAAATTTGTAGGCCAGTAAAGAAGTGGATCGAATGTGCCAATAAATATTATGGTAATAATATAATGAAAAATAAAAGGAATTTTGTTAAATAAATAAAACGGGAGTAAGAAACAATTTTCTTAAATATGTGACCTCACATGTACAAACAGAAATTATAAAATCAAAATAAACCTTAGACTATGTATAAAATCAAGAGAATGTTAATTTAAACATGAATTGAAAGTATTGTTTTATAAAAATGTGACTTAAATTAATTTAAACGCAAAGTGATCAACCCATTTGTAACACTGTCTAAAGTCTATTCATCTCCCTGTGGAGTATCATGTATGCCGCGACAGACACCACTGGTAGTGCGAGCTTCAGAAAACGATATGTAGGGCCTATACATAATTAGCCTAATTTTAAAAAAGATCAAACTCCGCACATTGTTTACAAATACTACCAACCTCTAAATCTTATAAACAAATTAGTTTTATGTCATGTTTTTCCCAGGGAACTCATAAGTTCATCAAACTCGGTCATGCGCAGTACGGCGCAATTCAAATTTCGTACCTCTTATGATGAGTCATGACCAAATGTGACCAAGATCAGAAGTTAGTACTTCTGAGTTCACTGGTTCGGCCTGAAAAGATGTTGCTATCGAATTGAAGCAATATTGTTTTGTTAAAAACTGTTTCTGATAAGTAACAACTAACGCTTTAGCTGATATATGAGACCGCTGTATATGTCTGTACAAACCGCCTAATCGTCGTACTATGTACTGTGGCAATACCGCGCTCAAGGTTATGGTACCTTACATTTTTTCTCCAATAATGGTCATAAGTAGGAAGTTTAATAGAATACTTTAAAAACATGTTTTTTTTGTAAATAGATTTTATTTGAATTCATTATTAATATGAGGTATATTTTACTTACTTAAAATGTTTAAATGGGGCTGGTTTATTTATTAAATGAAGAGACTTTAATGTATCAAAACTAAAATTTCAAGTTACTGCATACGCCCTCTCCGCCTTGCAGTGTTACGTAATTTAGAGATGGCCCCTTATAAATAACGAATATTTTCATCTGTTTGAATATTTCTTCATATATTTTATGAAGCTATTTTTCAAATATTTTTGGCAATTTTTCAATTATAATTGCATTTGAGCTATTTAAATTTTTTACAGCGTGTCATATTTTCAGTAACCATGATTCTACCTTCAATGTCCCTTTTAAGGTCAGCTTTGTGATGTGAAGACATTTTTAAATTAAATTTGTTTAATATAGTTTAAAAACACTGGTCATTTACATCTTGACTTTCAATGTCTGGATTTTTTACAAATGTGCAAAGATTTGAATTTATCGAAGCATCTAGAACTTACTTGAATTCTCTGTAGCTAAATGTTTTGGTGATATCCAGAGGTTTTTCTTTCATTATACAGTTGGGCATAGGTTAATATTTACAGTGTAGCATTTAAAAACCACTTTAACCATATATTCAAAAATTCAGTATTTGATGTTCCTAACATTTGTATTAGAATTGTCAGTTTGTTTCTTACGTTTCTTGATTTTTATAAAAATTAATGTACTTAAGAATTTATAATTACTCATTTAAATTCATGCACATTTATTTAGGTTTGTATATAATTTTTACTGATGAACCTTAAAGGCACACAAACTAAATTCAAAATGTTATTGTAACTAATTCTTACACTTCCAACCAGAATAAAATTTCTCTTTGACTACTTCATCTCAACTCTACTGCTACTCTGAATTGTTTTAACTGTTTAACTTTTAACAAAAATCAATACAGTGTACATACACAACATGTTGAATCATAAAAAGGCAAGCTTTGTCTATATTTGAAACAAAAATGTTGGTGGTTTATTACAATAAAAAAATAGTTATTATTTTGTAATGCATTTATTATAATAAGTACCAAAAATGATTGCATAATAAAAACTGAAGCTTACCAAACAGAAGTAAATAACAGTATAGAGCCCCTCGAAACATTAATTACAATAACTGTGTTAAAGGAAGAAATTGTGAAAAAATTCATTGAAGCATTTCCGCTATGTATAAAATATTTGTAAAATATAATTTTAAAATGCATGAAAACTAATATGCAACTACTATGCATCCTGTTTTTATTAACCAGTGATATTACTATTTATTCTGAATTCTAGTATCATTCAACATAATAATGTATAGAATACAGAACTAAGGTATAAAGCAAGTAAATGGCATTCATAAAATTAATTTCTATTGAAAAGGTTGTAGTATGTATATTTAAATAGTATTAATAACACTCTTCAGTATATAATTGTTTTTGTTAAATTTTCCAGCCCTTGTTTCATTTTAAGGTAATGAAAGTTGTATTATAAATAAAACACACAAACTTAAATATTATCTAAAGACATAACATTATGGTCATTTCTACTTTATAGGCTACAATACGGAAAACATTAAGTGATTTTAAAAGAACGCATCATATGAATTGGGAACAACACAAGTTAAAATTCACTGAAGAGCAGTTAGGGGTTTTAACAGATCTGAATGTACCTCCGTCATATATTGCTTGACAGGTAAGCTTTCAATTTTGTTTTTTAGTTAACTTTTTGAAATATTTATTTGTAGAGATGAATTTATATTGTTTTAGATGACAATTGAATATACATATATGTAAACAATATTCAAGCTGAAGGTCAGTTAAGATTATAAGTAAAATAAATGTACAACTCAAAACTGTAAAACTTTTAATTTCATACGCATTTTGATAACTTATGTCTCCATCATCAGTGATACTGTTACAAACATATAACTTTTAAATCTATATATATTACGTTGTCCATTATTTTTCCGTTGCACTGACTTTATGAAGTTGATAAATTACTATTGTAAATACTTTTATCAACCACTAAGTGCAATAATTTTACCTTGTTGTGATGAGGCACCTTTCAGTCACTTGACCATTGTTGAATCACTGATTATTTTTCATGATATATTTGATATATTTTTCACCACATATTTATTTGATCAGTGATTCTGCAATGGTCAAGTGACCGAAAGGTGCCTCATCACAAGGTAAAATTATTGCACTTAGTGGTGGATAAAAGTATTTACAATAGTAATTTATCAACTTCATATATATATATATATATATATCTTTTTAACAACTCCATTTGCCTTTCGTCTTACAAACTATTAATATTTGGTTTAATTTAATCAATATTTATAATAAATCTGTGCACCCGTGACATTTAGATATTTAATCTTTTGAAGTTAATATATTACTATTGTAAGTAATTTTATCCACCATTAAGTGCAATGATTTTAACTTGTGTGATAAGGCACCTTTCGGTCATTTGACCATTATCGAATCACTGATTACTTTTTTTCTTTTTTAAGAAAAAAAGTAATTAGTGATTCGACAATGGTCAAATGACCGAAAGGTGCCTCATCACACAAGTTAAAATCATTGCACTTAATTGTGGATAAAATTACTTACAATAGTAATATATTAACTTCATAAAATCAGTGAAATGGAAAAACAATGGACAACGAAAAATATCAAGATTTAATCTTTTATACACATCTGTGGTTCACTTCAGTCTTTTTCTCTTTTGATTGATAAAGATCATTGTATGATTGAAATATTTCAAGTGTGTGATATGTTTTTATGTGTGTCTATGTATTTATTTCCAAGACACTGCAGTTTTGGACTATTGCTACTAAGTAAGTCTGTCAGTCTCCTATCTAGTCCAAAAATTCCTAAATAAGCTTTAAGCTCTACTATCTTTTAAATAAATATTTAATGAGTGAAGAAAATATTCTAATAATGAGTAAACAAAATTTACAAAATGTCTAAAAAAGTATTTATATTTTTATTAAACCTATTAAAAATATAGTTGGCGTGTTGGTTAAAAATATACGCCTTGTTGGTTGACACCATGCAGTAGGTGTAAATGCTGTCAGAAATTGTTTTGCTACAATTTTCCCTCTATGTATGGCAATGAAATCATGAACTAAAATATTTATACTTGTGACTTATAAAACATTTATATTAGTTTCGTAACTGAATATTTTGTTCACAGGTGCAGCTAGTTTTACTTCAATATTTGAATCTTTGGCTGTGTTCTTCAAGTGTATGCTTGAAGCATGTTTATAACAGTATTCGTATGACTGGTGCTAAAGTGGGTTACAGACACACGTGGTTTACTGTTACATTTGAAGTTAACTAAGTGTCTAAATTAGATCTAACAGGAGTTGAAGAATATCATTACTATATTGCTTTTTTATATTTAATCAAATATGTAGTGAATACATATTTGGTTAATTTTTTTTATTGAAATCTTGATGATTATACAAAATTTTTATTGATATTTAATATTTGTATGTGATGTACAACATATTTATTAAAAAGGATGCACCTTGAAATTAAGAATAAAAACAATTTAAAATATAAACAAATTGAGCCTATTTCTATAGTTTTATTTTCTTTCATATTTTTGATAAATTTAACAATAGTAGTCTACACTACAGACTTTTTTTAAAAAAGTACACCTAATAGTTGCAACATATAAGCTTAGTAGAAAAAAATACTATATTGGGAAAATGTAGGGAAAACTTCAATGAGTAGGAGTGTTAATACTTAATATAATTATAGACAAACCCAAGACATGGATATAAAAATAACTATTACAAAGTAATATAATACATAAATAATGTCTGTATATTTTTACACTATAACTACAATTATTTCACAGAGCAAAATAAGCCAGGGTTTTCTAGAGAAGACTTAAATCTGTCTGTTTTATCAAACTTCTATCTTATTGAACAGAAACCCCACTTTCACATCATAAAATTAACCTCATCAGCTCTAGTTTAATATTGATTTTCCACAGATGTGTTAATGAATTTTGGCAGGTGTTATTATATGATCCTTACAATGATACTATACACCTGAATTTGTTAACTATATATATATTCAGTATATTTTTCTTTTTGTATTAAGAAATGAATTCTATTTTTAAGACTGTGGTGTAATAACTATTAGTTTTTTTAATCTAAAATAATAATAATAAGGGTTATCTTTTCTTATTTTGATAGGTTGCACAAACAAGAAAACATTATTTGAAATACATTATTTCTGTTTAATCTCTTCAGTGACAAAGAAGTTAAAGTGATTCTATTCAGTGATTTTCACACTAATATTGATCAATATAGAATTTGGTTTATTGGGGAAACAAATTTAAGGAGATTAGTTTTTGCAAAAATTATAGTGAGGACTACCCAACTATAACAAGGGATGTAAGATATAACTTAGAACAATTTCATGGTTTTGATCACTGGAAACTGGGAAAATAAATGTAGAAAATCATAACTCAATGGGAAGAAGCAAATGTACTCGTATATCGTATTTAATCTTGTGAAAAATGTTTGCAAAATTTACACAAGGTAAATATTGGGGCAAAGTAAGAGAGAATCTGAAAGAATTTTTCTAAAATATTATTAACTTATTAAAACTCATATTGCATTTCGTTTTTAGTCAGATATTGACAAAATCAACTTTTCATTCCCATGATTTTTACAGCAAAAAATTTTAATATTTTCTTTACACAAAAATTTTAAATCCCATTTTTAAAAAGGTAATTTCTAACAAGAATTAATAAGTAACATTCTAAGTCATGTTGAATATCAGTCAACTACCCTGAACCTTATTTTAAAAAAAAAAACATATAGTCAGTTGAAATTTAAAGATAAAAACTTGCACAACAAACTTTTACTTTTTTTTTAACTAGGTAATTTTTCTAGTTGACACAATATACAGTATCCACCGCTTGTAATCATATTTGAGAACAATAACCAACAGTGTTACCAAGATGTACAGAAGTACTGCATTGAACTCACGGTATTACAGTCATAAGTGTTTACTGAACGATATGTAGGCCTAGCATTACAGTAAGTCATTTTAATTCTATAACACTACAACTATAATGTAATTCAGGCTCATGGAAATCATGAGTGATTACTTACCAAATTTTGCAACTCCAGACAGTTTTATTTATTGTAATAAAATTGTGTAACTAGGTCTTCTACTTGTTGTATTTTGAGGGTATATTTTACAAATTATTTTATTCCATTGTAGTTTGTTTTAAACACTAATTGAATGTAGCATAAAATTTTTAAAAATTAATTGAACTATGTAAAACACTTGAACACATACAACTTTGTCATAAAACACATATATATTATTTACACTTTCAAATTTATTTACTTTTCACAAAGAATTCTTCTGTATGAGATTGTCTGTGATCTTCCAGAAAATATTGTTGATAAAGATTAAATATCTTCATTAATTAGTGCAATAAATATTGTTAATATTCGTGTTTGTTGAAATTGTCTGTTTTTGTTGAACAAACTGCTGTAGAATCTCAAGAGCTTGGTTAACTTCTAGCTTAAATCTTTGTGGTACACTTTGTTATTTTTATTGTAATGTGTATCTTCTTCTTCATTAGTCTTTGATGTTGAAGAAACTGCCTTACAAATGTCATCTTAGTCATTCCCGCTGCTATTTCAATTCTATCAACTTCATCCGCTCAGTGTATCCTTTTAAAGACAAATCAAACGGCTTAATGTTCTCTTCTTACTATTCCTCAGATGCAGCTTGTTCTTGATTTGCTTTAATAAAACACCCACCTTTTCTAAAACAAATTTTCACAGTTTTATCAGAAACTTGATTCCAATATTTTACTTCAAGATGAATAGCATCAAGTAAAGACGTTTTTTTAGCCAATTAATTTTAAGGGTTTGAAATTCATCTATATTTTCTATCTCTTATTAGTAAAACGCTTTCAGATTTTTAATTATATCTTAGTCACATGGCTGAATAAATGATATAGTATTGGCCAGAAGGTCAATACTAGTCACAAGTTCAAATCACTTTGATAAGTTTCAGTGTAGTGCTTACATCGTTATATGCAGTGCAACGGTCAGAAGGAAAATGTTGTTTCAGGCTACTATCGTATTTAGCCATACATTAAAAATTTTTCATCTCACCCCAGCATCGGAGTTTGAAGTGCAACGGTCTATGTTGCAGAAGGAAAATGTTCGTTTCAAGCTGATATCGCATTTAGTCAGCCATACATTAAAAATTTTTCATCTCACCCCACCATCAGAGTTTGAATGATAGTCAACCAATAGATTTTTGATACCTTGAAAACACTGTATTTTTAGATTTCCCAATGATTCAAGTTTTTTTTTTGGTCCCTCTGTTGACATATACAAAACCGTTAAATGTTCTTTACATATTTTACAGCATTTTCATTTTTTATTACATAAGTATGTTCGTGTAAAGCACGATAATAAAGTTCTTTTTCATCTGAATATGTATGCAGTTAGAATTCTCACCCAAAACTTTTGGCCATCTTATTGTAACCAATCCTCAGCTCCAACAAAATCAGCATCTTTCTTTTCACCATGTTTTCTTGTAAGTATTGTTTTTTTTTCAATAAATTGAACCATCTATCTATTGCTTTAAAATCCTTTTTTCCTATTTTTTTTCACAAAATCCTTAGATTTTTGGCCCAATAACAAGCAATCAGCTTGAGCATCTTTTTTGCAAACATTTTTAAACCATAATTTCTAGCTGATATCACTTGTGAACAATTTCTTTTGCTGTCAACACTTGTGTCATACTTTGATGTGACAAGATGGAGACTTTGTTCTTCAAAATTTTACATAAGAGAGTTGCGAAACGCCAAGTTGAGAAGCAACGTTTCATTAATAATTTACATTTTTGGTAATTTACAGTATCATTCTAGAATGTTACGTTTTTCTTGAAGACCTAAATCATATTATTTCTTTTGAGATTCGGACTTCTTGCTACACTTTGAAACTTCAAGTGACACAAACTTCACAAAACAAATGCAAAAAGATCTTCCAAAATTGGATTACGTAAAATCACTCTAAAATCATATAAATGTCTGTGAAAATAAAGAAATAAATGGTGCATTAGTCGCTTGAACAAATCGCAAACCAACAACTAGATAGACAAAAACTACTGTATATTTTATGAAATCTACAAGAGATACTTTAGTAAAGCCCAAACAGAATATGAATGACATATCGATAATGAACATGTCAATAATAGGACTGATGCACACGATGTGAGTCACCATATCGCTCAACTTATTTCTTCGAATTTATGATGCTTGTAAATATTTTTGTTTGTTCTGTGCTTGTGAACACATATTTTCTATTCCTTAACAAATTAAATTATAACAATAGGCGAAGGGATGATTACAATAAGCAACTCAATTACAATTTATTTATACAATTCCGACTCTATCTTTCTTCAAGTGAAAACAATAATAATGATCGAATGATAACATTAAGCATGATTGCACTATACATCAGCCATTGTAGTAAAAAAAAAATGTCAAAACCATTCATTTTTTGTGATAATTTTTAGGGTTAAGTTTCTCTCTTCCTTAACCCTTAATATTAAAGGAAATATTAATGTGCGCCTCTATTGTCAAAGATAGGTAATATAAAACTTAGTTTGATCTTAATTTTAAAGCTTTCAATTTACTATTTTAATTGTTTATCCATATATTTTTTTGTAGTGTGAACCACAAAATAGACTACCTGCTCTTGCTAGTTGTATTTTTTGTTTATGTTTAATTTCTTTTCTATAATAATCATGGATTGTTTTTATGTTTATGAGTCTTTTTATTACGTACTCAATGGTTGAGTTGGTTTGGATGTGTTATTTAAAATGTATTGAGGTTAGTTTTGTAGTATTTATATATTTTAGTTTTGTTATAAAGGAATGTTTGGTTTTATTTTATAGTGTGTAAAATTATGGTTAATGTTAATATATCCATTTAGTGTGTATTGTATATGTGTACTGTATCTTGATTTTTATTCTATGTTTTACGCAAGTTAAATTTAAAGATTGGAGCCCCATAAATTGATTTATATATATGAGGTTGATATATTACTATTGTAAATACTTTTATCCACCACTAAGTGCAATAATTTTACCTTGTGTGATGAGGCACCTTTCGGTCACTTGACCATTATCGAATCACTGATTATAATTAAAAAATAATCAGTTATTCGATAATGGTCAAGTGACCGAAAGGTGCCTCATCACACAAGGTAAAATTATTACACTTAGTGGTGGATAAAAGTATTTACAATAGTAATATATCAATTTCATAAAGTCAGTGCAACGGAAAAATAATGGACAACGTAAAATATCAATAAATATATATATATTTGTAGATTATGCAACACTGTTTTCTTGTATACGCTTATCACTTTCACTTATGTACTTAAACAAGAACCTTACTTGCTATTTATGCGAGTACTTTCAAAGACTGGTATGTATATATATACATATATATATATGAAGTTAATATATTACTATTGTAAGTAATTTTATCCACCATTAAGTGCAATGATTTTACCTTGAGTGATGAGGCGCCTTTCGGTCACTTGACCATTGTCGAATCACTGATTACTTTTTCTTAATTTTTTTGGTGCGGATGTTCGGTGCGTCGTGTTGGTAATTGTTGACGTCATATACGTTTCCTCTTGAGTCTTGTGTTTTATGTTTTTGAATAGTATGTCTTCTGTATATGTTATTTGTAGATTCATTAAATTGTTGAGTATGTTTTTATAAATGTGGTATTTTTCTAGTGAGTTTAGTTCTATTGGGTTATTATTTATTTCAAGTATGGTTAGGTTATTTTCGTAATTTGTTATTTCATGTTTATGTGATATTAGGTGTGCTGAAACAGAAACAAATAGAACAATCAACTATCTCGACATCACATTAAATATCAATGATAATAAAATAGAAACTACAGTATACAGGAAACCTACTTCCAACAACATCACAATACACTACAAATCTAACCACCCTGGACACACAAAATTAATACTTACAGTAACATGATAAATAAAGCAATAAAATACACACAGGATAACAAACAAAAATTAAATGAAGAATTAGATAACATTACAAAAATAGCAATAGAAAATGGATACAACAAACACCTTATAAAAAATATATACAATAAATTCACAAAAAAACCTAACCTCAATACAACACTACAACCGGAAAACAAAAATAATAAAAATAAAAAAATCTGCCTAAAATATAAATACACCAATAAAAAAATAGAAAAAATAACAAATATATACAACAAAGAATACTACACTCCAACATACAAACCAAACAACAAAATAATAAAAGATCTTAATAACACAAACCACTAAACAAATTCAGAAAAACATAACCTATCAGGAATTTACAAAATTACATGTAACAACTGTAACGCATTTTACATAGGGAAAACAACCAGATCATTTAAAATAAGATTTGAAGAACATTATAGAGCATTCAAAAACAAAAATTCAAAAGTATCAAATGTTGCAGCACACCTAATATCACATAAACATGAAATAACAAATTACGAAAATAACCTAACCATACTTGAAATAAATAATAACCCAATAGAACTAAACTCACTAGAAAAATACCACATTTATAAAAACATACACAACAATTTAATGAATCTACAAACAACATATACAGAAGACATACTATTCAAAAACATAATACACAAGACTCAAGAGGAAACGTATATGACATCAACAATTACCAACACGACGCACCGAACATCCGCACCAAAAAAATTAAGAAAAAGTAATCAGTGATTCGACAATGGTCAAGTGACCGAAAGGCGCCTCATCACTCAAGGTAAAATCATTGCACTTAATGGTGGATAAAATTACTTACAATAGTAATATATTAACTTCATAAAGTCAGTGCAATGGAAAAACAATGGATAACGTAAAATATCAAGAATATATATATATATATTTCATTATTTAAAGAGCATCTCTGTTCGCAGTAGTAAATTTCAATCTTGGATAAGAGATAAAAATTTAATGGGTGGGTATGGAAGCAATTTGTATCTTATACTATTGCTATAGCACTGACTCTTGTTTAGGCATTCAATACCTTAACCAAAGATTATTTCTGTGCCAAAGTTGGCCTTCTTTTGCATATCTTTCTTTTGTAGTTGAGGAGGTTAGCTTAGAATTCAGTTTTAATTTTACCCATGACCATTTTATGCACGTTTCAACAATTTCTGGAGTGGTGGCACATCTTGACCAACTACTAAGCGATCCATCATCGTCCACTTGCTAAAGGTTGAATATGAAGGCCCCAGTGTGTTCTAAAAGTCAATATAAATTTTCTTAACTAACTCAACTTACTTTATGGAGTTCTATATCACTGTAATCTTCACATACCACTCTACCGCAGGGGTTTCCAAACATTTTGGCACCACGCCCCCTTCTTTCAGAATGAAACCGTCCACGCCCCCTTTACACTGTAAATAAATGGTATGGGCTTATGAAAAAGAAACAAATATTATATATATTAAAACAATTTGTATAATTACACATACTTTCACAAGAAATGTGATTTAACATTCCAACCTTTAATTTGCAACAAATTTTAACTGATAAGAGAAAAATCTGTCAGGGAGATGGATGAGCTTGCATTTTTTTTCATTAGAATGCCTATATGAGTTTGTATTATATAATTGAGGGAAACTTATATTTCTATTATAAATGCATAGATTTAATTTAAATTTTCTATTCATCATGGTCAATAAAATTACTTATGTACAAAAAAAAATCTGAGGTGTAAATTTAAGTTTTAAATTTTAATAAATTGTGTACTTGAATTTCGTCTAAATTTGTCTTATTATTTTCCAACTGCCCTTGCACCCTCCCTAAGAAACATCCATGCCCCCCTTCCAGTTTGTGGACCTATGCTATACAGGAACAACAGTAGATGCACGTCTTGACGAGTACAAGTATACCATATATTTACTCAAAAAGAATTACATTGTAGTGCTGACCTCTGCTGGTGACTCCATTTAGTTTTCAAACCGCCCTAGTGTGTGTATCATCTGTCTATTTATCATGTTTAAAACAAAAATTGAATTGCCTGCCAACTGGGAGCATTGATCTGTTGAATCTATGTGGAAGAAACAAAAGTAAACAAAACTTATCTTGAAACCTGAGGAAAATCGAGAACTTTGAAATGGAGAATCATCGGTTCACTCAATTTTTGTTGCCATCACAAACCAAATTTTCAGAAACTAGATATCTTCCATGATATGGCTCATTATGAACATCCTTGAATAATTTTACTTTATCAAAACCTTACTGTCATTCATTGTATTATCTCAGTAAATTTAGAAATCTGAAGATAAACTCAGTATGTTTAAAATAAAGAATCATATCATAGTAACTTACAGTCGGTAGACAAATTAATTTTTTAAACACGAACCTCTCCAGTTCAACTTAAACCCAGATATAATGGCTATAAATAATGTATATAATCTCCAGGATATGCTATTGGGAGCAGAAGAGCATCTGCACTGCAATGGCAATGTGTCTTATTTTTGTTCACAAATATACTGTAACGTTTTTTATATAAACCACTAAAACAATAAATAACAAACAAGAATTCGGAATATATTATAAGTGAAATAGAAATGGAAACAGAAAATGTAAACACTTTAGCCATAACCTAAAAAAGGTTATGATACAATATTAAAACCACATTTAAAGAAGAAACAGCACTCAATTATAAATAAAACAACACAAGATTAAGAAAGAAATCTACCAGATATAAAATTATTGCATATAGTATCAAAACTTAACTATTCATGAAAGAAGATGAAAAAATCAAATAATCAGTATGTTATTTAACAGATGTTTCAACAATGAAAAAAAAATGTTTTATTCTTTTTCTCTAGAGTCTCAATAGAAAAATTTATTTAAAAAAAGATAGCCTTGGTACTGGAAGCTAACTTAGTTGGTCCAGAAATTTTATTAGAGGAGGAATTTGAATATTAAGAAAGCTAGCCTAAATAAAAGTTAATAGAAGCTAATATTAGTGAAAGTATAAAAAATATAGTGGTGAAAGAAATTTGGTTATAAAATCAATTTAAAGGGTATAAATTTGAACAAGAACAATAAATCTCAGCTAAGTACTAAATTAAGGAAAATTTGTAAATTAGTATTTAAGTTAATATTGTAGAACCATTCTTATAAGTAAAATTAGTTAATTAAATTCATTAAAAAACATTTTAATATTCTTTTCAAAACTAATAACTCCAGGCCTAGGAATTTCTTTTCTAAAATTTATTAAAGAATTAATTGCATAAACCAATTTTATTTTGTAACCAGAAGTGCTCAATAAATTTATAATAATTAATACCTACCGAATAACCTGGGAGAAAAAGTCTTGTGCTATTAAATTAAAATAATTGAAAAAGTGTATTTAAAAAATTTTGTAACTAGAGTAATGAAAGGCTAAATTAAAACAAAGATTAATTGAATTAAAAAGAAAGTGTTCATTATTTATTACTATAAATGGTAAGTAATAAAAAATAAAAGTAATAAAAAAAAGGAATTTAAATTTTACTATTAGGGTTATAATCATTTTGTAATTCTAACTGGCGCCCAGCAACTTATTGTTCTCTAAGGATAATTATTAAATTTTGTTTTATTATAAACAAAATTATTATTACGATTTGACTACCACAAGGTGGAGTAGTTATATTAAAGAAATTATTTATATTTACCATAACTCATATAAAAATATTACAATACCTTCTTAAAAACATAACCCTCATAGCTTGTGATCTAAACTAACATATCCCAGAACACAAAGTGACCACCTTCTGCATTTGAATTGACCTGTATTATCAAGAGGTAGTATTTTATTGTTAAGTCATTCCAATAATAAAATATCTACTTGCTGCATCACAATTGAAGAATAACATAGTGGTACAGTTGAAGTAGAAATGCCTCTAGTTAAGTTGTAATTATAATATATTTCATTGAATGTTGTATGACAACTTCATTAGTTTTTTAAAATCTAGGTTTAAGACATGAACTATCTTTTGGTCAAATATTCTTTGAGCTTAGCTTGTGAAGTTATGTTAAAAACATACACAAAACTCACAAATTAATCATTTATTTACTCATACGTAGTTGTAAGTTAAAGTTTGTAGTAGCAACACTCACTGATGATGATGACTTGGTCATTGAAACATGTATGAGTAAATAAATGATTAATTTGTGAGTTTTGTGTATGTTTTTATTTGTTTTTAATCTTTTCGTGTTAATATGTATTAAATTATCATGGTTTTCAGTTATAATTTCTCTTTTGAATACTGGATTTTCTGTATATAATCTACTAATGGTACTAACAAAATATTATTATATAAATACTCTTCATTTAAAAAAATTCTTTTATTACATGATTATTAATTACAGGATTGCTTGTTATTCACAAATACTGAATTTTGTATATATACATCTACTAATTTTTCCTAATAGCACTGTTCTTGTACTGACAAAATATTAAACTTTTGTTTTAAAAAATACTTTCATCACATAATTATTAATTACAGGATTGCTTGTTATTTTAGCATATATGAAAAACATCCTTTATCGGTGTTTTAAGGATTTAAAAATTTACAAGGAAAACACTATTTAAAAAAATAAAAATTCTATATATATTTTTACATAAAATATAAAAGCCTTTCTTACTCCTTTATAGCTTTATTTATACAAGTGTTATTTATTGTCACACTAAATTGACAGTAAAATTATGTTTTGGATATTTATTTTTATTCTCTGGAACGGAATGCTTTTCCTGAATATATCAAATATTAATTTATAAAAATATAAATTTATCTAACAAACAGATAGGAACTTATGCAATGTACTCTGGGAGTTTTTTAATCTGTCATGATATTAACAAAAGAAATAAATCTTGTTTTCACTTTCTCTAAAATATTATACCTTAAAAAACAAAATTGTTTCATAATTAATTATAATTACACAAAAAAATATTTACTTAAATTTTATGCAAATTATACTTACTAAAAATACTTTATGGCGTACGTTTTTAAATTCGTTAATATACAAACCTAATAACAAATTAAAGAGAACTACTGCTCAAAGCATTAAAAAACAATACAAATGCTTAGAAAGAAATGAACTACTTAATTAAATATCTGCAGTCACAATGCGAACTCAGACAGTGTAAGAATTGTCTTAGGAAAGCTTTAAATATTATAAGTCCTGTCTACAGAACTAATTAATTAGGGGCCATCCCTAAATGGATTAACACTAAAATGGATGATTTTTAATCCCTCTCCAAACAGTAGTACCAACATCCCCTCCCCCATAATTACATAACGTTGTCTTGTCCTCCTCTTTTACTGAGTTAATTGTTTTAATGCCGAATGTGTAGGCCAGTAAAGAAGTACATCAAATGTGCAATAAATATTATGGTAGTAATATAATGAACATTAAAAAGAATTTTGCTAAATAAATAAAAGAGGAATAAGAACCCATTTTCTTAAATATGTGACCTCACGTGTATTGGGAAACAAATAGAAATAATAAAATCAAAATAATTTTAGGTTATGCATAAAGTCGACAATATTAATTGAAACATGAATTGAAAATATTGTTCTATAAAAATGTGATTTAAATTAATTTAAACGCAAAGTGATCAACCCATTTGTAACACTGTCTATTCATCTCCCTATGGAGTATCATGTATGCCACGACAGATACCACTGGTGATGCGAGCTTCAGAAAAAGATAATGTAGAGTCTATACATAACTAGCCTAATTTTAAAAAAGATCAAACTCCGCACATTGTTTACAAATACTACAAAACTCAAAAACGTATAAACAATTTAGTTTTACGTAATGTTTTTACTGCATAACCCCTCTTCCTTCCGTAATTATAGACGTAACCCCCAATCGTGACATTATGTAATTTAGGGATGGCCTCTTAACCACAAATCAAGAAAAATATCTTTCTTTATTAAAAATTATATACTTAGTTTCGTACACTATACAATATATATAAAATCTTTATAACATATAAAATCTTATCTTAAAATTTAAAATACAAATGCTATATGCGTAGAATAATACTGTGATGTAAATTTAACATGTGTATATTAAATTAACTAATGTTAATACTATACAGTGTTTTCTTTACACTTATATTAGAGTTTATATTAAATATTCATTTTATAACTTTTATATTTTTAACCAGTTACTAATTTATTGGTAACATTTATTTAACTCTAAATTTCAATAAAATAAACTGCCGTCTTACCACTATTATTTTAGACCAATGTTACCAAATAATAATCATCTGTGTAATCTTGAAAACAACCTTACAGTCTGTTAAAAGTAAAAGAGCTCTAGAAATACATCTGTGCCTAGTAAATGTACATTATGTGATGACTAACATTTCTTAACAGTGGTTTTTTAATGTCTATTCATCTAGATATGTCACAATTTATAAATTAAACCAAATTTTTATTATTTTCCGGTCCATTATATTGTTGTTGTGGCCAGGTTAATATGTTTCCAACTATTTTTTTTAACATTCTTCAAATGTATATCCTAAGAAAACAAACAAAACATTTATTACCATCTCTCAATTTAAATTTGTATTTTATAAGAAACACTTTGATACATTTTGTAATTATAATTAAACCATAATATATTTAGAGTTACAATTACTTGTAACAGAAAATTGTATCACAAGGTTTTTTGTGGTAATTTGTAATTATAATAAATCTATAATTAAAAATTACTTAACCAAGGGAATACCTAAGGGCTTACTTGCTGACGTGTTTTGAAACAATCATTCCTTTTACGAAGCAAAACCTCTTCAGTAGGGGCTTGAGTAGAGGCTTTGCTACGTAAAAAGAACGATTGTTTTGAAAAGCGTCAGCAAGTAAGCCCTATATAATCACTCAGTTAAGTAATTCTTAATTATAGTTTAATCAGTGAATTCAAGAGGATTACATCAAGAAACTATAATAAAATAAGTTTCATAAAATAAAAAGACATTAAAAAATTACATACCGGACTCACATAGCTACAGAACCCTGCACAAGTTACATTGAACCATGCAAATATAAAGACAAGATTTTAAATAACTTCATAGGCAATACTTTGTTAAATCAAATACAATTCATATACTCGTAGTCTCTACTCAGTAATTAAGGTTGACAGTGGTTAGGTGTCAACAGGTACATATAGCATGGAAAATCATGATAATGGATAAACAAACATTGGATATCCATTAACCCACTGCGGATTAAATAATCCGTTATCCGAGTAATCTAGTGGCACAAGTTAATTCGTCATGTCAAGTTATCTAGGCAACTGAATTGTGTTGTTCTAAAAAAACTTAAACATGAGAAACACTATTGCACTTGCTTATCTGACGCCTGATGATAACACACAACAAGGGTTACACAGACCAAACATTCAAAAAAACCAACATAGTTTCAGTTCTATATTACAAACCATGTTTTTTTTCAACAAATTATCTGTATTTACGGCCACTAATTTTTATGTTATAGATTTTGTTTTGAAAATTTAATATTTTGTTTAATACAGTTGAAATTATGGTTGTTCAAAAAGTGGTTTGTATAAAGTTTTATTTTATAGTAGATTAATACTGTATTGTTCTCACTGGTCACTACTGTGATGCATTTGGATAGAACTCTAAAGACTATTTATGGTATGATATCTAAATCTATTAAACATGGATATGTTCTACATAAAAAATGTAATAAACAAAATTATTAACAAAAATAAATAAATTATGTAATTTTATTATGAAAATACAATTTAATTTAGATAAATATTTGTACAAAAAATAAATCAGTGAATTTTTTTTTTTTATTATTATTCAAAATGTTCTTTATCATTTTACATTATACGAACTAAAGCAGATGTTTATTCAACAAATAATTACCACACATACATTTTTGGTGGCATGAACACATTCAGTGATTACACTTGCTGTACGTCTTTCGCAACAGTTACTTCCAGTCTCTTATCTCTTATCTAACCACTGCCTTATCACTTCCCAGTAAGTTTCTGACATTTATAATACAAGTTAATATGTTATTGGAACGAAACTGAATGAAAACAAAAGCTGATTAATTAATAAACCAAAAAATTTACTGTTTGGATTACAATGGAGATTCAGGCTCATATACATTTATAACTATTTCAAACAGAATTAAAGGAATAAACTAACAAGAATGGTGATAAAAAAATTTTAATTATGGATGACATTTTTAAGTTTAAAATCTAGACCAATGAGTCTGTCAGCAATTGATAATTTTGACTCTAAATCCCATGTTATTCAATCAAGGTTAACAAATTAAAACTTTCTGCAATAACAAAATAAAAGTACTTTACGCTCAAATGAGACTATAAACATAAGACAATCAACAATATTCAAACAAAAAAAGTATAACATTCAGCATGTATCAGGCACTAATTAGGCAACTTGCTATATTCTGTATCTGCTAGTCATTAGTAATTGTAAAAGTTTTGAGTTCCTTTGTTATAAACCCATATACTTCATATCACACTCTGATAAATTGCTCCATTAATTACTAACTTGACTCAAGACTTTTTCCTTTCCAAACTTTGAAGGCTCAAAGGAGGGACATTTTGTATCACACTGGTTGAATCTTCTTATTTTTACTGAAGAGAATTTAATTAATATACCTGTACATAATAACTTGAGGAGCTTCACAAAAACTACTGATGGCATATTACAGTGTTTCTCAACTAGTTAGCACTGCCTAATGAAATTACTATGTATGAATTAATAAATTTCTTTGCCTAGTATACATGAAGAAATGTAAAAACATTGGGCATCCTTGAAGAGTTATTTTGTTTCTCTTTAGACTATCTTTACTATCTCCAGGGTTTTTAGTTGTAAGGATGGAATACAAGTTCTAGAGAGCAAACAGTGCAAAAACATTAAGATTAGTAATATATGGAAAGCAGAAAAAGTACTTTACATGTATACATGTTTACAAGTTGTAACTACCAGTAATATATATTTAAAATCTATCATTTTTTCATCAGACTTAATCCTGATTTTACATTTGTTTGTATTATCTGGGCAAAAAACCACTACTTACTGATTTATTCAGCAGGCACGTTTCGCGCTAGGTCAGCGCATTTTTCAATTGTGAATTACTGACAAAACTGTTCAGGTGTGTTGTGTTGGTGTGAGTCTGTGGTATGTTGTTGTTCATAAAGTAGTTGTTAATTAAGTGCTCAAATATAGTGTTTGATTGGGAGTGTGTTTTGTCATTTAGAATGTGTTGTTGACACCATAAATACAATCCACAACACATTCTAAATGACAAAACACACTCCCAATCAAACACTATATTTGAGCACATAATTAACAACTACTCTATGAACAATAACACACCACAGACTCACATCAACAGAACACAACTGAGCAACAGTCTTGTCAGTAATTCACAACATTGAAAAATGCGCTGACCTAGTGTGAAACACGTCTGCTGAATAAATCAGTAAGTAGTGGTTTTTTGCCAAGATAATACAAAAAAGTGTAATTTCTATAAAAGCCTCAAGATATACAACACAAAAACTGCAGGTTTTAACCCTGATGTTTTTTTGCTGAACAAATCCATTTTAATAATTATTTTAACAAATTTTAAAAGCAATATTTCAAGATAAAACACTTTACAAAAGAAATGTTAGTATAACTAATCATTATTCACCACCACTGATCAATAACACTTTTGAAAAAACTACTGTATATATTTTATTTTTGAGATTTTTTAAAGAAGAATACACAAAATTCTGTAAGATATGGTTCAACTCACCTCTATGATAAGTCATAAGTGGTCAATTATTAATGCAATGCATTGCTTGCACAGATAATCTGAATCCAAATCCTTACATACATACATACACTTCTTATATATAAACTTTCTTACAAATGATTTACTCTGTAATGGTTTGCTTTGCTTCTATTTGATCGTTTTCTTTTACAAGATTAGGTAATTTGATACTTCCTCGTTTTGGTTTCCATGATATAACTGGCTCCTCGCCATCACTTTCTTCTTCTGATACTATACATTTTGTAGGAACATTCTGAGTTCCAGATCCTCTTCTAGGAGAAGTTTCTTTATACACTTTAGGACGTGCACCTTTATGTTCTCTTTTAGTAAGGTGTGACTTTCCACTTTTGGCATCTTCATCACTACTTCCTTCTGTAAACAATTCTTCTCCAGATATCCATTGTTCTTCATCTTCCTAAACACAAATTTATAATTATTTTGAAATGAATCAAAAATGTATTAAAAATTAAATCTATGTAGAACCTAATTTTTGTACAACTATTCTTTGAGCTTAGCTTGTGAGGTTACGTTAAAACAAATAAACAAAACTCACAAATTAATCATTCATTGAATCATACCCATTTCAATGACAAAGTCATCATCAGTGAGTGTTGCTACTACAAAGTTGTAAGTTAGAGTTTGTAGTAGCAAAACTGAGTCAATAAATGATTAATTGGTGAGTTTTGTGTCTTTTAATTGTTCTAATTTTTGTGTTTGTCATTCCCATACCATTTAATAGTTTACTACTATAGTTTCTAAAATTTGTGATTTTGTCCTTTTACCATTTGTAGTGCTAGTCCCCTTTGACTTAACTCTTGTATTTTAAATTAATGGTATTTGGAGAAATATTACAAACAAGGGGAGAAGAAACAGATAATAAAAAATTTTAAAGATTATATTTAATAGTTCATATCCATATAATAAAATTAAATATGTTTAAACTTCAAAATTTACTGTAACCAATCAATTTTATTACCGCCAACATTTAATACAATCAACTCCAAATTATCCACGGAATTGCCAGGCACAATCGCTGCGAACAATAAAAAACCATGGATAATTCATAGACGGCAAATGCATTCAAATACTGTATAAAAATAATGTACTTATCAGAGTGTTATTTATTTACAGCTTTATCAGTATTACAGATAGGTAAGTTTAATAGAACTATATATATTAAACAAATAATAAAGTACATAAATAGAATATATTTTACTTTATAGTCCTATTACTTTACGTTAGTATAGTACTGTATGTACATATAGCTCGTACATATGGCTTGATTTTTTTGTAAAACCTTGTTTCTTTTTAATTTGCTATTGCAAATTATATAAAATTAACTTATCTACTATAGTGTTGTCATCCTGTCCTAGGTATTCCAAAATTCCATCAACATGCTGCAGTGTCATGGCCAATACTTAGCTATGAAGGAAGGTCCTCCTCTTCATTGTCTCTGGTTTCTTCCTCAGCTCCAGTAGCTCATGCTGAAATGTCCTGGTCAATGAGATGTTCAAATCCAGGATCATTAAATTTAAACCCAAAATTATTTTTTAATTTCCTAACAGTGGCTGCAGATATGCCACAATGTGGATAACCCGCCTACTAACAATCAGGAGTTGACTGTATTTTATTATCACTAAGACTTACAATATTGTACAAACTTGGCTTTACTTGATAAATTATATGAAGTTTTCTAAACTGAAAATTTCAATATTTTGTCACTAGTGTAACAGCGCTACTACACTGAATTAACATAATTATAGAATATAATTACATATACAGTAGAATCTCGATAATTCAAGATAGATGGGATCAAGAACCCGTCGGATTTCTGAAAATTCGAATTTTATGGAAATTTCTCCCTGTACATTAGAAAAAACTGGACTTCTATGAATCCTAATATAGTAATTCGGAACGCAAAAAATAAATCTATAGAACTTTATTGATTACAGTACTTACATAAATTAATTAATTATTTTTACATTTTTTGTAATGTAAAAGTTTCACTCAGTTTTACTAATGTAAAAATGATTTATTAAGTTTCATTGAACATAATGGACTACAAACTTCAAGAACATAAATTATTGTTGATTTGGAATACACTGATCATCACGGTTGCTACATTTTTTGGAAAAAGTTGTTATGTAACTTCTGTGTTTCCTTATCACATCGTTTTTGTGCTACTGTGTCATGTAGATGTCTTAGCAAAAGCAGATCTGTTGGTGTAGTGTCTGTCTGTTGTCCAACATAGCTTAGTGCAGTTTCCAGGGCAGCCAAACCTTCATCTTTATTCTCGTCATCACTCCCTTCAGTAGTTTTTTGTACCTTTTCAATAATTGTAGCATTTGTTACCTCAAATTGTTCACATCCGGATTTTCACAATCTGAAAGTTTTCTTGATAAGAAATGTCAAATCTGTTTCTTCCTGTGGATGAATAACATTGTCAAGTTTCATTATGACTCAAAATTTTATTATACGGCTTACTTGATGTTCCTTCTTTTATTTTGTTCCATGATTCGGCTATCCAGTAAACAATTCCCTTTACTGTAATTTTTTTAGAAAACCTACAATGCTTTCTTCCCCTTCAGTCACTTCCAAGAAAGATTGTAAAAGGTTACGTCTCACACACATTCCATAACACCATGGTCCATCGGCTGGGTTATGCTTGTTACATTTGTGGGAAGATATATAAAACACAGATATCAGAGCACAGTTGATCTTCATAGATATGCCACAGTGCTTTGTCTAACAGTAAAAATGGTCTTCTGAGGAAAATTCTTTGCTTTTAAAAAGTTTTCAGTTTCGGGCACAACTCATTAAAAAAATGCTGTTTGAATAGTTCTCTATCCATCGAATAAAACTTTAGTTTTTATATGAAACCGCCAATGCTGATGTGGAAATGTTTTTAAATGCTAGCGGCTTAGCTGATTAATACCGCGACTTAGCCGACTAAGAGCGGGCTCGAATTCAATAAAAGCTCGGAATTTCGACACTCTACTGTATTTCATTCCACTTAATTCAAATATATCCAGTCGGATATTACTTGTTAAATTTTAATTATAATTACAGTCAGTATAATTTTACTGATTATGTTGAAATTATGTTTTATAGAGTGTAGAATAACAGTATGTCTACTATATAATGTAATGAGTTATTATTATAGTAATACCCTGCATATCCAAACCCTACTTAATCTGGAAAACCTAACAACTAAAATAGATAATACTGTCATTCAATTTAAACACACATCGTCACCAAAGTACACAAACGTTATCGCAGAAATAAGTGCCTATTTCTAACTGTTATATCTGTCACAGTTACACTTCAGAATCCGTTTAATTTTAGCAATATTCAATGATTTTTATTTATAAATTATTTTACCAAAAATGATAGTTCAAGTCAGACAAGTAAGTTAGTTTTTTAAAAAACATTTCAAGTAATATCGAATGCAACAAAGGAATCATTGTCAAATTCTAAGCAATTCCAGATATTTAGTGACAGTTAAGGGTACATAACTACTGCTATTTACATAAGCGCTCTACAGACACACAGCTTTAGGTTACTTAAAATAGGGCATTAATATAGGGTGATTCACGAAGATATGCAGAAACTTTGGGAGGTCATTCTACATGTAAAAATAATGAAAAAAGTTCACAAACAGGGGCCCGGAAATGGTTCGTTAGCGAGTTATGCCTAGCAAAAGATTTTGCCCGGATTTCAGCACATTATGTAAAACAAGGTCTTCTTGATATTCTGGTAAGGTAGATTAGGGAGCAAATTTAATTGTTTCTTATGGTTTTTGACCTGATAAATTGAATAAAACAGGTTATCAAACGGTTTTGAGTAGTTTTTGAGAAAACCCGTGTCAAATGCAAAAAATGGAGTGAAAAAACTTTGCACAAAAATAACTTTGTTATTTCACCAAGAAACAGATCAAAACTTTTAATAAAACTTGTAGAAAATTTTATGGAGTGAAAAAACTTTGCACAAAAATAACTTTCTTATTTCACCAAGAAACAGATCAAAACATTTAATAAAACTTGTAGAAAATTTTATGGAGTGAAAAAACTTTGCACAAAATAACTTTGTTATTTCACCAAGAAACAGATCAAAACATTTAATAAAACTTGTAGAAAATTTTATGGAGTGAAAAAACTTTGCACAAAAATAACTTTGTTATTTCACCAAGAAACAGATCAAAACATTTAATAAAACTTGTAGAAAATTTTATGGAGTGAAAAAACTTTGCACAAAAATAACTTTGTTATTTCACCAAGAAACAGATCAAAACTTTTAGTAAAACTTGTAGAAAATTTTATTCTGAACAGTAAAAAACCCAGAAAGAGAATGGGTGCTTTAATGTTTCATTAAATGAATTTGTATTCATAACAGCACAATACACCTTTTCACTGACAATAGCTTCCTTAATTCCCTTTAAACAAATTAAATTTCTACCGAAAAATTGTGAATTTCAATTCTTAAATTAAAAATTATTTCATAGAGTAGATTGATTTTAGCATTTAGTGCATTCATGTGCTGCTGACGTACTGTACGGGTTGATTTAATTTAATTTAAAAATACAGAATTATGTTTTGTGGGAAATTTTTATTTCATAAGTTGGCAATACAAGCTTTTCAACAATGGTGTGTTTTGAATTGTAGAATTCGAATAATTTTTGAGACCTAACAACTGAGTTTCAGTCCATGTCCGTATTGTTCCCTTCGTAGTAATTGAGTTTCAGTCTGTTTAAGTATTGTTCTGTTCATAGTAATTGATTTTCAGTCTGTGTAAGTATTGTGGAATAAAAAAACTTTGCACTTTGAAATGTTAACTACCAATGGGTAGAAACATACAAGGAACCCGCCTTGGATCACGAACACAAGCTAAGTAGAAGTGTATGAAGGTTAACTAAAGACCCTTCCCTTTGATAGTAAATTTTACAACAAAACAATGTAATGTAATATTTAAGAAATGATGTGTTAACAACTAAATGAGGCTATAAAAAAATTTTCTTGAACCTAAGAATATTGGGTAGAAACAAAGGGTTTTTTTTAGTTAAATAAACTTTTACAACAGATTTTTGAAAAACAATGCAACTATTACCGCTCCACTATAACAACAATCCAAAGATAGGTATAACATTGTAGCCAACTCCTTCAGTAAAGATTCAGTTCAAGATATTATGAATCAAATCAAAATAGTACAATTATTCAAATTCTTGCATTACAACAAAAATTCAAAAAAACACTTCACATTCAAAACTCACAATGACAATATTATAACATAAGAAGTACTCTTGAATTTTGTAGTCCATTACGTTCGGTGAATCTTAATTAATCACTTTAGTGATCATTTTAAGTGATTAGTTTATGACTATCTGAACTTTAAATTTTGTAAATTTGTGAAAACATACAAAGACAGAACATTTTCGATCGCTATGTGGCGATCTTCATCAGAGTCTTCTACCTAGAGATACCGCGGCCAAGCAGTAACTGTTTTAAAGGCAGGTTTTCGATACTATCATAGAGTATGTGTGACTTGTATTTTGTTTAATATGTTTGTACTTGGTGTTTTTGTGTGCCTGTGAATTTCATATTGTTCTAGTGTGAGAGATGTGGTCCTTTTTTGTTAATGTTAAGATTTCTATGTTATGGTAAATGTCTGTATTTGTGTCCTGTTTCTTTTATGTGATTGTAAAATGCTGATTTGGTGTTCTGTTTGTGCTTCTTGACTCTTTGTTTAAAGCTGCAACCTTTTTCCCAATGTAGAATTTGTTCCATTTGTCGCAGTTTAGTTTGTATACGCATGGTGCTTGTAGTCTATCTTTGCTGTTGGTGTTGTGTCGTATTTTGTATTGTAAATTGTTATTAGTTTTGTATGCTATTTTGTATCCCGTTTTTTAAATTTGTGTGCTATTTTATTTGATGTTTTGCTTATGTATGGCATTGTGATCTATTTGTTTTTCCTTGTCTATAGTGTTATTTTAGTGGTTTTTTTTGTATATTGTGGCATAATTTGTCTATTATTATGGTGTTGTATCCATTTGTGTATGCTAAATATTTAATGGTGTCTAGTTCTTTGTTTGTGTTTCTTTGTTGTGGTCATTGGAACTTCTTTAAGTCTATGGAACATGGATCTGAAGGCAATGTGTTTGTGTTAGATAGGGTAGTTTGAAGGGTTGTGTAAAGTGTGTCTGTTGTGAGTTTCCTGTAAATGTTGAAGCTGTGTTTTTGTGAGTGGCTTTTTGTTATGGTTAGGTCGAGGAAGTGTAAGGATTGGGTGGATTCAATCTCTGAGGTGAAGTGGAGTTTTGGGTGTATTTTATTAGTGTGGGGAGTTTTCCGCATTGTCGGGTGTTGCCTCTGTCTAGTGTTATGATATCATTAACGTATCTGTGGCAGTAAATGATTTTGTGTGTGTGTATTATTTGTGAATACCTTGGGGTTTTCGGTGATCGGTTTTCGGCATGTGAGCGTGCCGGTGTACTCCCCGCTTGCATTCTGGGTGACGGGAGCGCATTGACATGCTCACTCCCAGTCTAATTAAAACTTCTCTAGTGTCGATACGTGTTAGTATAAAGGTTTGATTTTTATGTCAGTGCTTCAGAAGAGTTTGGAGAACATTGTGCCTGAGTCGTCTTTAAATCCTACCATTGCAAGTTAACTTTTGATGCTTCAACTGAAACAATGCTTCAGAGAGTTTTATTAACAGATTTAATTTGATTTAATTTTTATATTTTATTGTTTTTTTTCTAGTTTGAACCACTTAACGCTGCAAAATATTTGGTAAAAACAACTATCATAAAAATAAACTAAGCTTTCTGAACTAACGCAAGAATAAACGATAACTGTAATATTAGAGTTAATGAAACAACTCGAGGTAGGAACAGACTATTGTAAATATGAGACATTGACAAAATGCTTGGACGCCCGGAATCCAAATGCATCATCATAAGATTGTAAACAAATGTCAGCTAATCTCGTCTATAAATAGTCTTAGATGTGACATATCCATTATCTATGTCTGCGCTTACATTATCGATCTCTATCGCTTTGTGAAACACATGACATAAACAGAAACAAACATTCCGAGTTAAAAATTGAATGTCGTATGTAGTATAAAAATTAGTATGTATTCGTTAAAATTCGTAAAAATTTAGTATGTAGTATATTTTAGTACTAGGTACTTTAGATTTTTATATAAATTATCTTTTTTTCTGTCTCTTTTATTGTGATTTATTATTTGTCATACAGTATTTTATCATTTGTATTTTTTTTTTTAATTGTGACGCTATATAAAACAATATTTTAACGTCTACTACACTGTTTTGATGTCCTCAATAAACCTGTATAAGTTAGAAATAAAATTATTGAGATAAAAACAACGGGCACGATAATTAGATGCTACGACAAACTATGCAACCCGCATAGCATTCCACTGCTATCAGGGGTGGAAGTTAACAAAAAAAACATACAATAGTTTGATGAGATCACCAATATCGCCGCTGTGTTGAATGTGTTAATTGGGTTTCTAGGATGTTGAAAGTTTCGGATATGGGTATGTTGGTGTACGTATTTGTTATGTCGAGTGATACTAGTGTTAAATTGTGTGGTATGTTTATGTCTTTTATTAGCAAAACATGGTCATCCAAAACAATAACTGCAGCAGTGACACGAAGGAATAAACAAGGGCGCCAACTGTATTTTGATGTCATTGACCTTGAATAACTTGAAAGACCAAATGTCCTATATTAACATCAGACATGCCTATAGACCAAAACTAATATATCAAGCCATTAAAATAAACCACTTATAGAAATATTAAACAGTGTCCCAAATATAAGCTGTCAGTCCATTTCAACAACCTCGAGCAGCACATATGTGGGACGTTGATCCAGGAACAGAGACCTAATGGCACATATGTGGTTAACTTTCTTGAATATAATTTGTATGCATATCACTCATTTGTTTCAATCTTGATCTTGACCTAATAAATATTATCTTAGTTTATCATTTTTTTTCATTTTAAACTTTCTAAACCCTTTGATAAGCATTCACGTACCAGTACGTGAGATCGTGCAGAATTCCTGTATATATACGTTCTACCATTTCTCTCAGATTAGCATTGCCCTATGTTTACGATTTGTTTTCCTGTGAATTGCTCTGTATTTTAGGTTTAATATTTGCAACTATCTGGACAGTAATACTACACAGAGTACATAGTCACCATTCCTTTCTTTCCAAAGTCTATAGGTTTTCCTACATATTTACAGATCGTTTTGAGGTTTGTGCGGTATTTTACAACGAATAGGCGATTGAATAGTGAAGAAGTTCTTATTATGTCAAGAGTCTATGGTTTTCCCACTGGCTTATAGATCGTTTCGAAGTTTCTGCGGTATTTCACAATGAATAAGTATTTTACAAAAAAAAAAATTAACAGATAATTTTTAGCAAAGAAATTGTCAGTAAACATAAGGTAAATTTTGGTTAACATGAAAAAATAAGTAAATAAAAAAAATATTAACAAATATTACTACAGTTTAAAAAATTAGAGAAAAATTTAACAAAAAAATTATAAAAAAAGAAAAAGTGCAATAATTTTTCAAAAATACGTTGCTCCCAGGGGCCATATCCCGCCATGTTGCTAATCCAAGGGTTAATAGAAGCACTTATACTTATTTTAAATAAGAAAGAACTTTTATTGAGGTGTGTCCCATTTGTAAATCAGATGGCGGACACATCTCTGAGAACTACAATCCTAATATACTATAAATGAAATACTTTTAGTAAAGTTAATATTTTTATTAAATCATATACATCACTTACTTCTTTTTTAATTTTGTCTATGTACAATTTTGTGAACGTTTTAGAAGCTTCAGCAACTATACTTGGTGCTTCTGATGTGCCAGACATTATTTACACATCAAATAATCTAGACCTACACAATCAGAAATAATGTATAAATAATAATGTAACTATTTAGATTTACATATAAATAAAATGTTTAGAAACTATATACAAAGATTGTGCAACTTGATAGGTCTTGAATGTTTAAAAATTGTTAGTAATTATTAAAAATTCTTCAATCTCTCCTTCTACTTCTATTTCACAAGTCTGAATTAACTAGAAAATTCAAGCTCATTTGCTATTTTATTTTACTAACAAATCAGATGTTGCTGATACTACATGATAAGAATATGAAAGGAGTTTAGTATTAGGTAGATATTTATATCTTTTGAGTTACCAAAAAACGTGAATTATAGTTATACCTTGTTTATTACATGGAATGATGTTATCTCCAGAGGTTTTCTCCGCTCCGTTTATCTGAACTGGTAGTTCAAAGAAGAAATATTCAAGCAAATGCTGAAAGACTATCTAAACAAATGGGACTTAAATAATTTAAATCAATATAATCTGTTTAGTTGTATATTTAATAAATGCCACAATTATATACTATATGTTAAATTGGTGGGGAGGGGGTTAAGTAAAAACTCTACTGAAAATAATTTTCTACAAATGGAAGTAAATATCGAAATCTTGTAATTTTTTTTAAATTAGCAGCAAAAATATGAGGCTGAAGAAGTTGTAAGACGGAAACGTTTCCTCCAAGTGTAAGTTAACAATTAACAACTTTTAGTTAACAAATGTCTGGTCGCAAGTAATAGCAAAAGTGTAATTTGGAAGTAAATAAGTACATCTCAGACATCTGCTGGTTAGGATTGATGTAAATATTTAACAACAAAAAAGGTGTGATAATATAAGTTTACTTGTTTACAAGTAAAGTGCGCTTCATTTTTGTATACGCTATTGTTTCGCTATAAGGGACAAGGCATCATGTTTCGGTATTTATTTCTCGTTCCCATGTGTTCGATTTTAGTAAAAAAATGTATACCGAGTGATGCAGAAAGTCATTAGGAATACGAAAAAATTTATAAAACCTTTGCTCACACCCCAAAAATTAAAAATTTTGGAAAATACCAATTCCTCCATGACATACCAAAAACATTACAAATTCAACGTTTTGGCTTTATTTTTTTATGTAGTACCTCACAAAATTCCTCTAAATGTAATTAAACTTCCTGATGACTCCCAAAAAATTACAAATTTGAAGATGATCAACTTTAACACATCAATTTAACATGTTTTGTGCAGCGTAACTTCTATCGGTTTTTGTGTAAATGTTCAATGCAATATTTTCTATTTTGTGTGTGAAATAAGGTCTGTAAGTGTTTGTTTTGTCATTTTGGGTAATTTTGCAGTAATTATTCCGACGTGCGACTACCGCTATTTTCGTGATTTTTTTACTCTTCTTATGTATTTTTACGTCCTAGACACGAATCCTACATTACTTTTTGTCGCTGATGCCGTTTTTTTAAAATATACTTAAAAAACATAACCTAAACTAACCTTTATTGACGTACGACTAACGCTAATTTCGTGAATTTGTTTATACTTTTCTTATGTATTTTCACGTTTTTACATATGTACGTTCCCTACATTTTTATGTATTTTTGTGAAAGTTACTTTATTTCACATTTTAAATGTTAGATTGTAATGACATGTAGGCCTATAGTGTGAACCGAGCGCGCAGTTGCTACTGCCCACTGCACTACATCTAGATCTGTAATTTTATACATTACTATATACCTACATTAAAATATACCTACAAAGTATCCAGTCAGGTTAGATTTGGTAATAATTTTATTCAGAATTACTATCTATTTTTATTAAATTATAACCAAATCTATCCTGACTTGATACTTCATAGGTATATTTTAATGTAGGTATATAGTAAAGTTGTATAAAACTATAACCAAATCTATCCTGACTGATTACTTTGTATGTATTTTTCAATATAGGTATATAGTAAAATTGAATATAATTATAACCAAATCTATCCTGACTGGATACTTCGTAGGTAGTCATTCGTAGGTAATTCACGAAAATAGCGGTAGTCGCACGTCGGAATAGCGGTAGTAGCACGTCTGAACTTGCATCAATAAAGGTTATGTTTTTAAGTATATTTTAAAAAAACGGCATCAGCAACAATTATTAATGTTGGATTCGTGTTTAGGATGTAAAACTACATAAGAAAAGTAAAAACATTTCACGAAAATAGCGGTAGTGGCACGTCGAAATAATTACCAATTTTGCCATAAAATAAGATGTGTGTGCGAGTTTAATAATTCTATAAGGTTTGTGTCGTGAAACGTGGTGCCGTGGTGCTAATAGTTAAAGTTGATTCTTTTTTTAATTTTTGGGAGTCAACAGCAATTTAATTGTATTTTGAGGCACTTCAGGAGTTATTACATCAAAAAAATGAAGCTAACACGTTAAATGAGTGCTGGGGGAGGGGAAGTTTCTATTTTCCAAAACTTCTAATTTTTTAGGCATTAGCGAGGGTTTTTCTAACGTTTTTGTATCTCTGATGTATCTCTAATTTTTTTCACTCAAATAGAGCATGTAGGAACAGAAAATAAATACCCATGTTTCATTTCGAGCATTACTTCCATGTTTAAAAATTACAAAACTAAACTGTTTTAAGAGAAGTATTTGGTGTGTATGTTTTCAATTTATAAGGTAGTTGTGTAAAATTAATTTAAGATAAAAGTCTATCTGTTTTTTAATTATTGGCATAATTATATGTATAATTTTAAGTATAACTGTAGATTAAGTGTTCTATGTCCGGCAACTTGTTTCTATAAATAATTTACTTTCCAAGGTTGTCTACACCACTTTAATTTGGCGGAAAACTATTTTTGTAAGACTAAGTTAGAACGAGGTATGTGTAAATTTTAAATACAATATTCTCTGTTTTGTGTCTAAAATAGTGTCTGTAAGTCTTTCTTTCATCCTTGCGAGTAGTTTTTCGGTTTACTATCGCAAACAATTAGGTTTGTGTGAGATCTTAATACATCTATAAGGTATGTGGTGATGCAAAGGGCTAGTTAATGTTGATGTTTTTCCTTCATTAAATTTGTAATTTTTGGGAGTAAATAGCAAGTGTAGTCATTTTGAGAGTTACTAATTATGCCAAAATCATGAATATGTTGTTTCTTAGAGATCTTCACACATGTAAGGTTTGTATGTATTACAGTTAGCGTAACATCACAAAATATTTGTATCACTCTGAGACCGATGCACAACTTAATACTCCACACTGTATTTTTTATCCAACTTTAAATTGCTAAAAAATAACTTTCCGTGTGAAATTTTAAAAAATACTTGGGCATATCATTCTATTTTGTGGTTTCAAACTAATTTCAATTTTTATCTCAGGTGGCTGTTGTATCTCACAATTACCTCGATTGCAAATCAATTATCTTTTTAGATAAATCTCTAAAAAATGTTGTGGTTGTGTAATTGTTAGAATGTGGTTTATTTCAAACAAAAAACATCAAAATAGCTTTTGGACATGTTTAGGAATGTTTTAATACTCATATCCAAATGGGCCTGATATCTAAATTTTAACTAATTTCTTAGTTACCATTAGGGTTGAAATGCAGTACTCCGGCACTATACGATATTTTGGGAAATTGTTCAAAACCATCAAATTGGACGATATCCACAAGACTTTTTTAAAAATTGAAGTAGGAAAGTTACTTTTTTTCAATTTAAAGTAGGGTACTAAATTCAGCGCGGATGTAGAAGTTGTGAATAGGCGCGGAGTGATACTTACGTCACAGTGCTGCGCATAAGGTTGTACGCATTGTCCGCGGTACGTCACGCAACCTTACGTGTGTAGATATTTGAGAAACAACTTCTACAGTTAGGATAGATTGGTTTTAAATTTATAAAATACTGTATACCTATATTAAAATATACCGAAAAAGTGTAAAGTCAGGTTAGGTTTGGTTTTAATTTTATACATTGAAATTCAGTTGTAAAGTCACGAAGCATTTGCATAACTCTGCGCCTATTCACAACTTCGCGTAATTTTTATACATATATTTAAATATACTTATAAAGTCTCCAGTTAGGATAGATTTGGTTTTAAATTTATACAATACTGTATACCTATATTAAAATATACCTAAAAAGTGCCAAGTCAGGTTAGATTTGGTTTTAATTTTATACATTGAAATACAGTTGTATCACAAAGCATTTGTATCACTCCGCGCCTATTCACAACTTCTACATCCGCGCTGAATTTTTTTCGCTACTTTAAATTGAAAAAAAAGTAACTTTCCGAGGTCAATTTAACAAAAATTCTTGTAGATATCGTCCTATTTAATGATGTTAAACCATTTCCCAAAATATCGTATAGCGCCGGGCTTCTGCATTTTTACCACAATTAGTCTTGTCTTATAAATCGAAAGAATTTTAGCATAATAAATTGTAATATCACAATTCAGAATGCAAAAGAGTCATTTCTATACAAGTTCTGTAGACTAGACAGATACATCGAACTAACTTGCTTTTTCAGTAAACATTATACTTAAAATTTTGTTTGGGAAAACGATTAACTTTTCTCTATTATACTAAATATACTACGTACTTACAAAAATGAATTACTCCTGCAAGAAAAATATTTAAGTTGACTTTTCTTGTAATACATAAATTCCAAGTTTTTTCTGCAGAATTTCACAAGTATATGTAAACAATAATCAAAAATCCAAATTGCAAACCAACAGATGATAAGCCAGTGGTCGAGAGTTAGCTTTAAAACTTGCAAACATTATTTATACAGAGAGTAAATCTACTTTTCTGTTATGATGGTTCTTATCACATATTTTAAATTACATTATCATTACAATCAATTTACTTCAAATAAAGCTTTTGCAAAGTTTCAGCTATACTACTTTGTCTACAAATTTTACAATTTAAAGGATTTAGGAAAACTAGTAGCTCAAGTGATGATGGAATCAACAAATATGAATATAAAGGACTTTCGAACAAAAATTAATTTATAAATGTAGTTTTTCACCACAACCTGCCTCAAATGACAAAATATTTTCAAATGAGATTTTTGTGTAGTTATACTAAATGCCTAATCCAAAAGATAATGCTCAAATGCAATGTTTTTCCAACTTTGTAAACCACCTCCACTCCCTTGAAATTACGATAAGGCCTGGCAAGTAACTGCATCTGTAAAAAGAGATCCAACTATACTTTTTAAAATGGCGTTGAAGTATTCTTACTCATGAAAAAGCTGAAGTCTTTCCTATGATCTGACACCTCCTTCTCTAACAAAAGTCTTTATCGCTGTTATCCTGAGATACAAAAACGCCAATGTGTAAAAGTATTGATGCTATCAACTCTCAATATTTTTTCTCAGTTTGTTTAAGAAACTTTTTAAAACAATTTGTTGACACCATCTTCGAATCAAGCACTGTTCGATTTTGATACGTCTCTTCCAAAGAATAGAAAACATTATCCTACACTTTAAGGGTAAAACGCCGTTTATTGATTTAAACGGTTTCATTCATATCTCTTTTTACCATAATTTTTTACTCACTGAATATTTATTCACTCCTGAATATTCATAATCTGCTTTACTACGTTTGACAGAAACTTATAAGCTTCCGTTCTTAATATTCTTTAACACTTTAACTACAGATAACCAACTCAGTCGTGTTCCCTTAATCAGCGACTCAGTAATTGCAGCGTTTCATTCGTCTTAAACAACGGCTTGAATCATGTTTGATCCATATGCAATTTATCATCCTAAAAATTGTTGTTTCTTTTTTTAGACTTACTCTCTACAGGCATCAGACTTGGACCGCTCTTGTATCTCAATGTCATTTTTCTCTCATAACCTTTCCCTATCACGTTAGGAAGATGAAGCCGTGTTCTCAGTAACTCTGCTAATATTGTACACTCAGTCAGGACTATCCAGCAACAAAGAGAAATTATTTCACCGTAACTTAGGAAATATCATTACCATTTACCAGTCAGATGCAATTTGTTACCTATTATTGCAACAATTAAGTTACACCATAAAAAGTGAATACCATCAATTAATAGCATAAATACATTGAACGTTGCCTCTAGGAATAGGGTGATCACAAGTCCCGTTTCGTACAGATCTGTCACATTATTCTAAAGCATTTCCTCCGCTCTGTCAGTTATAAGGAAATATATGACCCCTTTATATTTTAATTGTGAAAATTAACAACGAAAAAACAAAATGAAATTATAAGATTTTGTTAAGCCTACTAAAATAGGAAGCAACGTTGTTACGTCTGACATCTCAGCTAGACACAATTATATATGGGTTTAACTTCACCTTCACTTCATAATGTGTGTATTTGTTGCAAGTTTATTTATAGCATGACGAAAATCGAATGATTTTTCACTAAAATAAATTGATAAACTGACGATTTTTAAAGCCCACCCTCGTCACAGAAATCAAGCAACTACAAAATATGAACATTAATGTTATACGACTTTATTTTAAAACTGTCATACTTGATCAATACTTGTCAGTTTCTTAACTAGGCCTGATTTCATAGAGAAGGGTATGTTTGCCGAAATCGGAAAAATAACGTATTAGTCGCCGCTGCAGTAAATGTCTTGAAAAAAGATAGGAAAATCTTTATATATAAATATTAAGTTAAATATAAAAGTTACTATCTAGTATTTTACCTGCAAATCTATCACATATCCAGTTTTTACATATGTTTCTGTACACATAAATATCTTGAGTGATAATGTATTTTCACAGGAATTTCTTCATTCTATGTGGAATGATAGACTACAGTATTTTTAAGAAAAGCTTGGAACATTGATATCTGACACTGACAGTAGAATAAACATTAGTCGGGAATAACCTGTGATGTGTGTGCCAAATTTTCAACTTGATTTAAAAGATTTTACAAGTTATATATAGATTAATTTTTTGTGCTTGAGAGTGTAGTAATTATAAGGCATTTGTCATTGTATACAAAAATTACTAAAAACCATGTCTAATGAAATTCCCCCTCCTCCACCATTACCAATAATTTCTACA
Source organism: Prosapia bicincta (assembly GCA_036971475.1). Classification (NCBI taxonomy): domain Eukaryota; kingdom Metazoa; phylum Arthropoda; class Insecta; order Hemiptera; family Cercopidae; genus Prosapia; species Prosapia bicincta. The sequence goes on from JBAIZL010000002.1 coordinate 4,391,486, forward strand.
ACTCTTAAAATTAACGGGGTGATTGGAAATGAATTAACTGAATCGAGCCAAACACCATTAATAAAGAAATCATTGTATAATAAATGCAATATAATTGAACTTAAGCCTATTCTTCAAACAGGACCTAAGTAAGTAAATAATTTCAATACTTTTAAATATATAGTGGATTTTCTAGGTTAGGCCTTTTATGTATTCTATATTTTTTCAATGTTGGGCTACTTTAACTCACTCATAAAGTACTCAGCCAGTCACCAATATGATCTGCTGTTTTTTAAAAAATTACAATTTTAAACATAAGATTTAAAACCATAATATTTAAATCGATGTATTAAACTTCTAATGTTTCTTAAACAAATGTTTTTTTTTTTTAATAAATCAGGTTTCTTTGACTCACGCATCAACCAAGTTACTATTTAACAAAATTGTGTGAGCTTATACCTCATCATTCAAATGTTTCTTTTGTACAAATTTTACTCAAGTATGTTTTAAACAAGAAACAGGCGATTTTTATTCCTGTAATACAAAAACATTAAACACTTGTAAATGTTTACACGTTATAAACATTTACAAGTGTTAAGTGAAAACTAGTAGCTCACGTGAAGATGTTATCAACAAATATAAACAAAAACATTGTTTAAAAATTACATAAATTAGAGTTTTTTATTTATTAATTCACTTAGTTGAAAAACACTACTTACCGATGTTTGTTAACAGTTGCCGTTTGCTTAGCACTCTTCATTGAACAATGCACTGACCAAGTCAAAAACGCCTTTGCTGAGAAACACCAGTAAGTAGTGATTTTTTACAAAATGAATTAATAAATAAATATTATTCAGAACACTCAAGATGTACAACCCTAAAATTACATGTTGTAATTTGGTATTTATTTCGTACTTTATAATTTAAAGTATTGGAAACTATCACACTTTATACAAACATAACCCTGTAAGAAATTTTGTTATGTATAACTGGACTCTTACATTATATTACTATATACCTGTATTAAGAAATTGCTCCGAAGTATCTAGTTAGGATGGATTTATTTATAACAAAACTAAAGCGTTAACTTGTAAAGTTCAACACAGGCTTGTTGCCAAACCTGAGTAAACATTCAGTTTATGAAATGTCATAGTAGTATTGAAATCAGTTAGACTATGGAATCTTTCTTTTAATCATGTTGTCACACTGTTGTTTGAAAATGTATTCCTTTTATACATTTTTATTTACATACAATATTTATACAAACTTTTACTTGTTTTCACCTAACAAAGGTTAGATTGGTCGAGTTATTATCTTTTATAACCAGATACTTCGCATGCATATTATAAATCTATATTAATGCAATTATGTAAAAGATACGGGATTGATTTTCCGTGCCCACATGTACGATTTTAGCGAAAACAATAATACCGGCCAACACAGAAAGTCATCAGGGATACGAAAAAAATTATTACAACTCTCGCTCACCCCACAAAAATTAACAATTTTAGAAAATTGTAATTCGCCCCATACGTGGTGCTGGTAAAAACGCACACTGCCCACCTCCAGGACAATGTATATAAAATGAATAAAAACATGTCCTGAAGCTGTATTGATAATTATTGTTTATTGCCATGGAGGGTTAATTTTAGATACCTACAAAGTATCGAGTCAGGATAGATTTGGTTGTAGTTTTATATGTTAAACTCGCAGAGCGAGTTTTAAATATTTTTTTTTTTATCTCTGGTGACTTTCTGCATCGGGCGGTATAATTTTTTTTCACAAAACTCATACACGTGAGCATGGGAAATAAATACCAAAGACACATTTACTTCGTTTCATGTGCATAACTTATACTCAAATCTTAATATAAAAACCTAATATTTTGCAAATTTTGAGCTGAATTTTAGTTTTTTCTGTATTTGAAATCACCTGTTTTGTGTTTAGAACAAATTTTTGAGTTACATACATGTTGATAAAGAATCGAAGTTAAATACCATAAAGTCAAATTATACAGAAAACAATTACTTTTTTTCTGGGTGAAATATCTATATTTCGATATAAGTATGTATATATATATATTATCACGTCCATTATTTTTCCGTTGCATTGACTTTATGAACTTATTAATAATTGTAAATAATTTTTTCACCACTAAGTGCAATCATTTTACCTTATTTGATGAGGCACCTTTCGGTCGCTTGACCGTTGTCGAATCACTGAATTAATTTTTTCTATTTTTCTGGTGTGGTTGTTCAGTCCGTGATGTTGGTATTTGGTGACGTCATACATGTTTCTTCTGTGTATGTTTTTGAGTAGTATGTCATCTGCAGGTTCATTAAATTCTTGTGTTTTTATAGATGTAGTATTTTTCTAGTGAGTTTAGTTCTCTTGGGTTATTTATTTCAAGTATGGTTAAGTTATTTTCGTAACTTGTTATTTCATGTTTATGTGATATTAGGTGTGCTGCTACATTTGATTATTTTGTATTTTTATTTTTGTATGTTCTGCAATTCTTATTTTAAATGATCTGGTTGTTTTTCCTATGTAAAATGCTTTACAGTCATTACATGTAATTTTGTAGATTCCAGATGTTATGTTTTTCTGAATTTGTTTTGTGGTTTGTGTTATTAAGATATTTTATTATTTTGTTGTTTGGTTTGTATATTGGAGTGTAGTGTTCTTTGTTGTATATATTTGTTATTTTTTCTATTTTGTTATAGGTGTATTTATATTTTAGGTAGATTTTTTTATTATTATTTTTGTGTTCATGTTGTAGTGTTGTTTTGAGGTTAGTTTTTTTGTTTATTTATATTTTGTTTTTTATAAGGTGTTTGTTGTATCCATTTTCTATTGCTATTTTTGTAATGTTATCTAATTCATCATTTAATTTCTTGTTTATCTTGTGTATTTTATTGCTTTATCTATCATGTTACTGTAAGTATCGAAATCTTGTTACTGTAAGTGTTAATTTTGTGTGTCCAAGGGTGGTTAGATTTGTTGTGTATTGTGGGAAGTTGGTTTTCTGTGTACTGTAGTTTTATTTTATTATTGTTTATATTTATGTAATGTCAAGGTAGTTAATTGTTCTGTTTGTTTCTGTTTCGAAGGTGAATTGTATGTTTTCGTTGAATGTATTTTATTTGTTTAGTATTATGATGTGTTCGATGTGAATGGTAGGTTGGTATATTACAAGTATATCATCTACGTATCTTGTCCATAGTAAAATCTTATGTGTGTGTAGTATAGTTTTAATTATTATTTTTTCAGGGTTGTAGATATATTTCTGACATGACTAATGATATGGGTGAGCCCATGGGGAGTCCAGTTGTTTGTTTATATTATTTATTGTTAAATTAGAAGTAATTTTGGTGACATAAATGTTTGATTAGTATAATAATACTATTTCTTCCTCGTTATTGAGCATTAGTTAGTTTTTTATTATTTCTATCGTTTCTTCTATTAGGATACTAGGGTACATGTTGGTTATGTCATAACTTATTATTTATGTGTTGCTGTTTGTTTCTATGTTTTTATTTTTTAATTAATTTGTATTTATTTTTTATATTGTATGTGTTGTTGATATGTATTTTAGATTTTATTATTTTGTCTAGTATTTTTGCGATTATGTAAGATGGTGCTGTTTTGAAATTTATTAGTGGTCTAAATGGTGTGTTCGGTTTGTGTATTTTAGGTATCCCTGTTAATATTGGCGCACATTGAGATTGCACTTGTGTACCAATGCACATTGGTATTTGTTAGTTGGGCTTTGTTCGTATTTATTACCTTTTATGTAGTTTGTCATGAGTTGATGTATTTGGTATTTTCAATTATTACTGGTTTGTTTTATCTGATTTTAATATCGAAATCTTGTTGCTGTTCATGACGAGCTGGTTGTAAATTACAAATTACACTTTTGCTTTTCTTGCGACCAGACATTTGTTAACTAAAAGTTGTTAATTGTTAACTTACACTTGGAGGACATCTTAAATGAACAAACACGGACAGATCACACATACTCTTCGATCATATCACTTCTAACTTTCAAAAAAATGGTACCGAGGAAGCACAACAGCAGCATTCCTAGCGGCAAAAATACGAGGCTGAAGAAGTTGTAAGACAAAAACATTTCCTCCAAATGTAAGTTAACAATTAACAACTTTTAGTTCGCAAAAGTGTAATCTGATTTTAATATTATGTAGTCATTATATTTTAGTTTTTCTTTGAGTTCCGTTATATTTTTTTTTTTTATATATTGTTTTTTTTTTGGGGGGTTTTTATTAGGTTAATATTATTATTAATGCTGTTTCTTATGTGTTTTGGTGAGTAATTTTATGGAGATTCATAAATGTATCCTATTGGCCGCAGATTTCAAAAAATAGGATACAAAATACCATACAAAACTAATATCAAGTTACAATACAAAATACAACACATCATGAACAACAAAGATAAACTACAAGCACCAGGCATGTACAAACTGAACTGCGACGAATGTAACAAATTCTACATTGGACAAACCGGTTGCAGCTTTAAACAAAGAGTCGAGGAACACAAACAGAACATCACGTCAACATTTTACAATCACATAAAAGAAACAGGACACAAATACACAGACATTTACAATAACCTAGAAATCCTACACATCAACAAAATAGGACCACATCTCAACACACTAGAACAATATGAAATTTACAGACACACAAAAACACAAAGTACAAACATATTAAACGAACAAAAACAATACAAATCACATATACTCTTCGATACTATCGAAAACCTACCTTTAAAACCGTCACCACTTGACCTGAAATCTCCAAGCAGAAGACACCGATGAAGATGACATTGACACTGATGACATTCTGTCTCAGTAAGTTTTAACAAATTTACTAAAGTTAAAGTTCGGATAGTAATAAACTAATGTTTAAAATATTTCTTGTCTGACAAACATGAAATGTCAGCTGATTTAAAGATGGTTTACTTTTCAAAAGGCATTACACAAATATTACAAGTGACTTCATTTATTTACCAATAGATGGCCTAGCAAATAACACCAAATAAGTTCAGATATTGACCAATAGATGGCTTAATAAATACCCAAGAAGTTCAAATAGTGACAAATAGGTAGTGTAATAAAGCAATTTAACAGAAAAGAATATAATCGGGTATGCTCTGACAAAAGAAATATCAAACCGAGTATTCTCGTCTGTGCTCTGACATCATTCAGTGATCGGGATCGAGTATATTCAGGAGTGCTCTTGAAAAGGTCAACACACAAAATTAACACTTACAGTAATATGATAAATAAAGCAATAAAATACACACAATATAACAAACAAAAATTAAATGCAGAATTAGATAACATTACAAAAATAGCAATAGAAAATGGATACAACAAATACCTTATAAAAACGTATACCATAAATTTACAAAAAAACCTAACCTTAATACAGTACTACAACCTGAACACAAAAATAATAATAATTACATGTAACGACTGTAATGCATTTTACGTAGGAAAAACAACCAGATCATTTAAAATAAGAATTGCAGAACATTACAGAGCATTCAAAAATAAAAATACAAAATAATCAAATGTAGCAGCACACCTAATATCACATAAACATACTCTACTTGAAATAAATAATAACACAAGAGAAAAAAACTAACTAGAAAAATACCACATCTATAAAAACATACACAACAATTTAATGAACCTACAGACAACATATGCAGACGACATACTTTTCAAAAACATACACACGGCTCAAGAAGAAACATGTATGACGTCATCAATTACCGACATCACGGACCGAACAACCACACCAGAAAAATAGAGAAAATTAATTCAGTGATTCGACAAATGTCAAGTGACCGAAAGGTGCCTCATCAAATAAGGTAAAATTATTGCAGCTAGTGGTGGAAAAAATTGTTTACAATTATTAATAACTTCATAAAGTCAGTGCAACGGAAAGATAATGGCCAACGTGAAATATATATACATATATATAAGGTTTATTTTATTAAGGAACAAGACATCGCTAATTTGCTACTTTTTAACATAGTTCCCAGCAACATATATACGCTTAACTATTGTTCTTAGAGTCTGTGATGTCTCTGGAATAAAATTCTTTGGGTTCTAAAGCAACTTTTGTAACTTATTTGGAATTTTTTTTTGGATCCAAAATTTTTGGCATACTGATTTCTTTGATGGTGTCCAAAGAAATGTGTCTGGTTATGTGAAAAGATCTCCCATCCCAATTTGTAAAAGATTTCTTGAGTTATCTTGTACAAGTTTTATTTGACTAAACTTATGGACAATTCTATAACTTTCATACAAATCTTCAGTAAAAATAATATGCTTTTGTCCTGAATTAACTTGCTAATTTTTGTTTGTTTATTTGTACTATTCTGTTCTTTTTATAAATGAAATATAGTAGAGTCCCTTTAGTCTGCATATTTAGGGCAGAATATTGAATTCTAAATAATCAGAAGGTTTTTTAGTGTGAGGAACCATTCAATTATTGCTGAGCGGATGTGTCTTTCCATTGTTAAGGTTCAACATTAGCAGCTATAATTTTTTACATGTATTTTATAAACATTTATGCATTCTTGAATTTTGTAGTCCATTAAGTTTGGTGAAACTTAATTAATCACTTTTACATTAGTTTATGACTATCCAAACTTTAAATTTTTTTAAAACTTATTGAGACAGTAAGTTTTTACAAATTTACAAAACTTAAAGTTTGGATAGTCATAAACCAATGTAAAAGTGACTAATTTATGCATTCGTTGAGGTGTAAAATATAATACTTGAATTCTAAATATTCTGAAGGTTTTGTAATGTGAGAAGAAAAATGTAATTTTTGCTGCACAGATGTCGTTACATTGTTGGGGCAGCTTTAGTTGTTTACATGCATTTTATAAATATTTCTGCATTAGTAGTGGTGTAGAATAGAATACTTGAATTATCAGTATTTGGAAGGTTTTGTAGTGTGAGAGGAACCATTCAATTATTGTTGGGTGGTTATGTCTTTCCATTGTTAGGTCCTGAATTAGCAGCTATAGTAGTTTACATATATTTTATAATCATTTACATCATAAGAGATCTTTTTTGTTGGATTTTCTGATAGATACAAATACTATATATTTTTTGTCTTATTAAAAAGCTCTATTGTATTTATTATTTAGATTTATAATTTATTAACTGATTCCACCTTCACGCGAGCTACTAGTTTTTAACTAAAAACATTTGTACACGCGTGTTTAGTTATAATTTTATATTTGTAAAAAATTTAATTCATTCTATTTAATTTCTGTACATAGCTCTGTTGAATGCAAGAAAACAGTATAATGAAGTAAAATTATATATATATATATATATATATATATATATATATATATATATATATATATATATATATATATATTTTAGGTTAGTTTTGGTTGGTAAAGATTATTTAGATTTTTTGGACTAGGAGACTGACAGACTTACCTTGGTAAGAGTCCACACTGTAGTCTTGAAATAGAAACACATAAAAGCACTTAAACAATGATATATTTCAACCACACAGTGGTCTTTATCAATCGAAGAGAAAACACAAAAAGAAATATGAGAGAATGAAATAAATATAAGTTGTAATCACAGATTGTGTAGAGTAGAAATCAGATGACACAGATGCACAGATTAAAGATATATATATATATAAATTGTTTCCATGAGCATATGAGTCATATCACCTCATATGCTCATGGAAACAATTTATATATATATATATCTTTAATCTGTGCATCTGTGTCATCTGATTTCTACTCTACACAATCTGTGATTACAACTTATATTTATTTCATTCTCTCATATTTCTTTTTGTGTTTTCTCTTCGATTGATAAAGACCACTGTGTGGTTGAATATATCATTGTTTAAGTGCTTTTATGTGTTTCTATTTCAAGACTACAGTGTGGACTCTTACCAAGGTAAGTCTGTCAGTCTCCTAGTCCAAAAAATCTATATATATATATATATATATATATCAGATGTTAGAAAAAATGTTGAATTTTACATATAAAAAAATAAGGTTTGTGAACTTACATTTTTTGATAGAAAACTAAATAGAGAAATTTTATTTTTTAAAAAATTTAAAATTTTACTTTTACAATATTTAAAAACTGTTGCAATTTCTTGGGAATGTAATATTACAAGTAATATAAGCCACTGTTAAAGAAAAACATTGTAGGTTAAATTATTCAGGTGATTAAAAATTATATTTTGTGCTATGTTAAAAAAATTGTAATTTTTTACAGTTGCGGCCTAGCAGCATTGGCCATGGCAGCTACAATTACACCAAGCTCTCTTAGTATACAAGACTTTTGTGATCGAGCTAGACTAGACGGTTTTAGCAAAAAGGGTGAAATGTTTTCTGTTGCAAATATGGCATTATTAGCAGAGGAAACACTATCGACTTGGTTTAAAATTGAAATATTTTCAGGAGGACTTGAGGATCATAAAGCTTTAATATTCAAACGACTGCAGGCATGTGATCTGTTACTAGTTCCGTATCCTTGCTAAACACATTTACTGGTTTAACATTTTGTGGTAAAACTGAACATTTTAATTACATTTTATCATTGTTTGTATAACCTAACTCAGGGGTCTCCAACCTATGGTCCGCAAACAGATTTTTCCAGCCCATGGAAAGCTAGCATACTGGGGAAAAATTTTTTTTTGGTAATATATTTCCTTTTAAGCACTTTTACCATTAAATATGAGTACAGTACTCATCTCTCAATTGCCACTTCTTTTCCCTATAAGTAAAACCTAACTGTAAACAAGTAGTGATCAACCATTGAGCGATAGTAAGTGGTCAGCACGGACTGTAAGTGTAAGGGCAAAGATCTTAGCGCTGTTGTACTTACCCCTACTGTACCTGAGGCAGGACCAAAATAGCCTCGTCGCATCAACACACCCTTCCATGACGCTTCATTGCTTCGTTTCCTTTCTAAATTCTTCAAAATTTTCTTGTCAGTAGCTTTCCAGCGTCAGTTACAATCAGACCTAGTGCGAGTGTAGGTTGATGTTTTGCGAAGTGCATAGTGATCGTGGGCAGTGTCTTTTATTTTTCATAACAATAGCTTATTGTAAAAAAAGAAAAGTTGATTTTGAGTGCTGTGCTTTTAATAAAAGGTGGCCTATGACTATTTTATGATCAACAACAATAACAAAGCTTTATGTCTTATTTGCAACGAAACTGTTGTTGTTTTAAAAGAATTTAATGTCTATAGACATTATGAAACAAAACACAAGAGCAAGCATGCCAATTTAACAGGCAAACTACAAGAAGACAAAATTGCTTCTTTGAAAAATTCGCTTTTAATTCAGAGACAAATTTTTACCAAGCCATCTCAACAAAACGATGCTTTTGTAAAAGCCAGTTTCAAAGTGAGCAATATTCTGGGTAAAGCTGGTAAACCTTTTGCCGATGGCCAGTTGGTGAAAGACTGCATTTTGGTGAGTGTGGATGAAATCTACCCTGATAAACGTTTACTGTTCAATGCTATTAGTTTGTCAGCAAACACAGTAGCTTGCCATACGGAAGTTCTTGGAAATAACATTGTTTATCAGCTGAAAGACGCATGCAAGAACTTTGAATGGTTCTCAAACGCTCTTGATGAATCAACTGCTGTCACTGACTCGGCTCAAGTTCTTTTATTTGTTCATGGTGTGAACAGTGATTTTAAAATCACAGAATAGTTGGCTGACGTTCACTCTATGGAGAGTAGTATGACCAAAGATAAAATCTTTGCAAAAATAAGTGAAACCATTTCTAATCTTGGCTTCGATTCCAAACGCATGAGAGGTGTTACTACTGATAGTGGAAAAAATATGTCTGGTAGAAAAACTGGAGTGTTGGATACATTTGCAATTCTGTTAAAACAGTTCGCGGTGTTCAGTCCCTAATTTATCACTGCATTATCCATCAACAAGCGTTGTGTGGTAAACACATAGATGTAGTTGTAAAAACAGTTAACTTCATTAGGTCAAGTTCCCTCAAATGCAACCAGTTCAAAAATTTTCTTGCTGAAATTGAATCACGATGTTCCCTACCACTGTGAAGGTCGCTGGTTGAGCAAAGGCAAAGTATTTCAGTGGTTTATAAACTTTGTGAAGTGATTGACATTTTCATGACTGAACAGCATTTTCCTTTACCTGAACTTTCTGACAATGTGTTTGTATGTAAATTGGGTTTTCTTGTTGACCTCATGGCACATATTAACTTTTTGAACTTGAAACTGCAAGGCGAAAACTCTGTGACTTATACTGGCATGTCAAAGCTTTTAGGAAAAAACTCATACTTTTTGAGAACCATTTAGGATCTATGAACTTTGACCACTTTAAATCTTGTCAGAACTCAAGTTCATTAAGCACTAACACCTTCACCAAGGATTATGTTTTAGAAATCATGTCTAAGCTATGTCAAAAGTTTGAAACTCATGTATTGTCCAGTTTTCTTTAAAATTCAATAAAGTATATTTTGTAATAAATTGAAAAGATTTGGTTTGGTATCATCCTGTGTTTTCATTAGACCTACATGATAACTCCTACAGAACAATTATTATTTAATAGCAAATATAATTATTTGTTTGGTTGCAGTTTTATTTACAATCACGTAAAGAATTTTAGTTAGCCAACAACAAAGATTTATAAGGAAATATAGCAACTTAAAAAACTAAGCAAGAAAATCTCAAAAACCACCACTGAGCTCTTGATTAGATAAAATGTCGTGGGTGTATGAGGGGGGATTGTGGATAGATTTTCTGCAAGACTACCTGAAATATTGCCTTTCCTCCGAAAGTTTTCAATGTGGCCTTTGAGTAAAAAAGATTGGAGACCTCTGACCTAACTGATAAGCCAGCCAGTTTTTAAAATATGTTTTAAATTATTGTTTTCTAATCAACAGAAAACTTTTTTGTTTTTTATCAAGTACAATTTACACATATTTAAAAACATGCAGCAAAATTTGTAGACCTCAGTAAATTTTATATGTATATACAGACACATATACATACATACATCTCACAAAACAAAGTAGTAAATAATAATATCATCCTAAATGAAATCAACCACTTACACCCTAACAAAATTCACCATAGAAGAAGAAATCAACATTAAAATAAACTATCTAGCCTAAGACCTAACAGTAACCAGAAATATAAATAACATTGAATACTCAATTTTTAGAAATCCTACACAAACCATTACTACAATACCAAACCACTCTAACCACCCCCACAACATAAAATGGCTGCTTACAACTCACTCTTATACTGAATACTAAAACTACCTTTAAAAAATGAAGAAAAAGCCAAAGACAAACAAATAATAAATCAAGTAGCCTGAAAAATGAATACAATAAAAAAAAGTATAGATAAATTAGAATTTAAAATATTAAATAATTTGAATCAACCTAAAATCGAACTACAAACAACAAAATGGGCCACATTCACATACACAGGATACAACATTAAAGGAATTACTAAAATACTAAAAAAATAATAATATTAACATAACTTACTAAAATACAGGAAACATAATCAATAAAATAAACCAACCGGAAAAAGTAACGGAATATATAAAATTAAATGCCCAGACTGTAACAAATTATACATCGCCCAAACAAAAAAGAAATTAAAAGACAGATAAAAGAACACCTCAATACATACAGCAAACCTAAAATTTACAACTCAAACTTAGCTAGAAACGTCATCAAAAACTAACATACATTCTCCACATTAGAAAACATAAACCTAAAAAAGTACAAAAAGGCTTCAAAATGACAATCTGGGAACAAATAAAATAAAAAAACGAATTATTTCACCTAATAGACAAAATTAACCCCAAAGAATAATTGTTTACAATTAAAAATAATAACTTATATATATTTAAATTTACAACACTATTTCTTGTATTCACTTATCAATTACACTTTAATGTACTTAAACAAGAATCTTACTTGGTATGTACGTGAGTTAACTTTTGAGAACTTTTATTTGTCCTCATTTTCGACATTTTGCTAGAATCTCGTCTAGCATTGATGAGGTGAACCCAACAACAGTTGACTTGCTCTTTAATGCTAGATGAGATTCTAGCGAAACGTCGGAACTGCGTTTTTATTCACTGCAGAATGAAAGAATATAGTCCAGATAATAACTATTCATCATACTTTTCCATCCGTGAAGGAATATATATATATATATATATATATATATATATATATATATATATATATATATATATATGAAGTTAATATATTACTATTGTAAGTAATTTTATCCACCATTAAGTGCAATGATTTTACCTTGTGTGATGAGGCGCCTTTTGGTCACTTGACCATTGTCGAATCACTCTGATTCACTTGAGTGATTCGACAATGGTCAAGTGACCGAAAGGCGCCTCATCACACAAGGTAAAATCATTGCACTTAATGGTGGATAAAATTACTTACAATAGTAATATATTAACTTCATAAAGTCAGTGCAACGGAAAAACAATGGATAACATAAAATATCAAGATATACATATATATATATACATACAGTAAACTTCCGATTATCCGTGGGCGGATTAACCGGTTTGTGGATTATCCGGGGTCTGCCATTGTTTTACAAATATCCAATTGTTATTCCAATCAGATTCATGTGTTTAAATTTCCAAATGGTGAATTACGATGTAAATACATATAAGGCTTAATAGAAGTTAAGATGAAGGGAATAGATATGTAAATATGTACATACTAATTTTTACATTGAAAGGGAAGCATCCCAATGCGGGCCAACGAAATAAAAGGGGCGAGCAGACTACTGTATATAAGAGACAATGACAAAAGGCTTGAACGCCCGAATACCTAATGTGTATCATAAGATTGTAAACAAATGTCAGCTAATCTCGGCTATAAATAGTCTAGGACGTGACATATGCATTATCGATCTTTATGGATTTGTGACACAAGTAGACACTGTGCGACAAAATGGTTCTCAAGAAACGTAGATCACACATTAAAGTTAAATCAATGCTCACAAAAAAACAGACGAAAGTGACAGATTTATTTGTTAAAAAGTAAAAGTATTATGTGTAAAGGAATTACATATATACATACATACTTACTTTTGACATATACTTATGTACGTATTGTAAATATCTAGACATATAAATGTACATGTTATAATCCGTAAAATACATCGACATTTTAAATTATTTTCTGTATTTATTTTGTCATCTGAAGATTATTTGTGAATTGCATTAACCGGGGTCATTATTTGTGTAACTTATGGTATAATAATCGATTATCGATTGTTTTGCGTATTCTTTGTGCATAGCGGATTATCCGGGGAATTCGTTATCCGGCGTTGCCGGGCCACCCTATTTCACAAATAATCGGGAGTTTACTGTATATATATATATATATATATATAGAGAGAGAGAGAGAGGAATTTTTGGACTAGATAGGAAACTGACAGACTTACCTGGTAGCAATAGTCCAAAACTGCAATCTTTTTTAAATAAATAAATACATTTATTTATTATTTAATAAATAATATTTATTTCCAAGAGATTGCAGTTTTGGACTATTGCCACTAGGTAAGTCTGTCAGTCTCCTATCTAGTCCAAAAATTCCTACATAAGGTTTAAGCTCTACTAGAAGAGCTAACCTATATATATATATATATATATATATATATATATATATATATATATATATATATATATATATATATATATATATATATATTTAGGTTAGATTTGGTTGGTAAAGATTATTTAGATTTTTTGGACTAGGAGACTGACAGACTTACCTTGGTAAGAGTCCACTCTGTAGTCTTGAAATAGAAACACATAAAAGCACTTAAACAATGATATATTTCAACCACACAGTGGTCTTTGTCAATCGAAGAGAAAACACAAAAAGAAATATGAGAGAATGAAATAAAATAATTATTTTATATTATTACGCCTATTCTGTCGAGTAAATGATATGTCTCTCATACCAATAGTGTTATAATGACACCAAGTAGGGTTAGGGTTGTAATTGTCTGAATCATCATCATCTGACTCACTTTCATTGTCTGTAGATATAGGTTCACCATCTAGATCGGCGGCATCAATGTCACTAGAATTATCACCGGAACTAGTCTCGAAGTAGTCACCAACATCGTTCAAAGCACTATTTACATTTAAAACCATGTCCCTAGATGTACCAGCCATTACTGTACAGAGATAAAACACTAAAACTAACTATTTATTTACAAAAACAAATGAATGATATACCGTCCTTTGGTAAGCGAAATGGGAAACTATTGCTACACAAGAAACACACATACACACCCACCACACTGCGAGAGAAACAGCAAACTAAAGCAATTACTGCAGTTGTAAACCCCGACATGTAATGAATACGGACGAAAGAAGCCTATAGGCTTCCGCCCCCGAGAAGCCTCCACTTGAAAGCCTATATGCTTCCGCCGCAGCCAACGTGTTAATATGTTTTGGAATTATGCCAATTCTTTTCATGAAGATAGTAAAAGTTAGGAGTGTAAATTACAGACAATAATGACAAGTATAAAGTCTTAGCTACAAATTAACATACCTCTATAAATATAGCTCAGTTGTAACCTTCTGATGTCGTTTACAGTGTTAGCGAAATGTACATAAAGGTTGTGTAATTATTTTAATTTGTAGCTAAGAGGTTTATAATGGTTTATTAATGATAAATACACTAATTTAATCTTAATTACTTTTGTAATAATGTCAAGATTGGAAACATAATCAGGATTAGAAATTTAACCAGTTAGGTATAGTTATGGTTTTATCAGGAACATTATTGAACATTTTGATTTATGGCATTTAATTATAGATAAAACAGTAAAAATATCAATAAGACTCAAATGATTTTGGATTCCTGGACATATTATGAACCAGTCAAGAACTCCTGTGACAATCACATCACACCAATATTACTGACAAAGCAAAATGATTGTTTCTTCAACAACACTTTATACAAAAACATTTGAACCTGAGAACTTATACTGGAGAAAGAATTTGTAATCTTTTACTCCAAGATTTTATGAAAGACTAGCATGAGGTCTGCTTAATGTCAAACAATGTTAGTTGAAATACATAGAATTATTATCATTAGCACATGTTTCTGGTACTACGTTTTTTTTTATAATAGGATTTTTATTCAGTTTTTTAAGGCATACACTGAACTTTAAGTAACTTATTTACAAAATAGTTGTAAACATTCCAACATGCTTTGTGTTGCCCTTTGGCTTTAGTGCTATTTTAACTCTTGAAACTATAATATTTGACAATACAGTAGAGTCTCGAAAATTCAAGGCAGATGGAACCGAGACCCCTTGGGATTACCGAAAACTCAGATTACATGGAAATACGATCCTGTGCATTAAAAAAATAGGAGTTTTAATTAATCTTAATACTCCTATTAAAGTTACACTAAAAGATTATAAACACTCTAAATAACCACTATGGACATTTCTTGGTAGCGCGACTCGTTATTTTCTTTCAAATAGATAAAATAGGCACACAGAAATAGGCTCGAAATTAACGGAAGCTTGAATTGAACTCGGAATTTCGAGACTCTACTGTTTCTAATATTGATTAAATAATTCTTAAACAATTGTAGAGTATTTCTGTAGCTAAACTCTTTTTTTCTAAACAATGAATTTCTTTAACAATATTTTAGATATGATGCAGACAAAAATGATTATCCATGTTGTAGAAAAGGCCATAAAGCTCACTGGGCAATTGTATGTGGACATTTAGAAGGAAAAGATGGCTGTATGTATATTGCCGCTAGACAAGGTAAAAGTCGCCATGTAGCTGTTTGGTCATTTACAGATTTAAATGACAGCAATAGCAATCTATATGAACTAGATCCAAAAAAGGAACAATATAAAGAAGATTATCTTTTACCTTATGGAGGAGTAAAAGAAGGATTGGCAGGAAAATTTATACTTCTACATCGTTATTAAAATATTTTGTTCAACTATAAGTTACCATTATGTGATGATAATGCATTGACCACTAATGTGTTCACTTAGATGTATATGAATGAAAAGATATTTTACACATGAAATTTTGTTATTATGTTTTGGAATATCAAGTGAGTTTTAAAACAACTGCTATATAAATACAAAAATAACACATAAAATTGTGTGAGATATAGAACTCTTAACGTTTTAAAAATACTAATTTATACTCTTGAATTTTGTAGTCCGAATTTTAAAACAACTGCTATATAAATAAAAAAATAACACACATAAAATTGTGTGAAATATAGAACTCTAACCTTTAAAAATATTAATTTATACTCTTGAATTTTGTAGTCCATTACATTCGGTGAATCTTAATTAATCACTTTAACATTGTTTATGACTATTCAAACTTTAAATTTTGTAAATTTGTGAAAACTTTTAATTATTTTGTTATTATATTAATTTATAATATATTATTTTATTACCTTAAAATCCTTGATTTACACACAAATGTAAGGTAGATGTCCTTAGCTCATTGACTTATAACTATTTTGAAATGGAACTGTCAGTATAATAGTAAGCAGTGACAAACTATAAACAATATTTGCTATAGCACTTGAAGTATTGAATTATGTTATTATATAGACGGATATATATATATATATATATATATATATATATATATATATATATATATATATATATATATATATGAAGTTAATATATTACTATTGTAAGTAATTTTATCCACTATTAAGTGCAATGATTTTACCTTGTGTGATGAGGCACCTTTCGGTCACTTGACCATTGTCGAATCCTTTTACGTTATCCATTGTTTTTCCGTTGCACTGACTTTATGAAGTTAATATATGGTACTAGGTAGGAGCTTACCTAATGGCAATAGACCAAAACTGCAATCTCTTGGAACTAAACACATAAAAAAACTTAACACACTATTGAAATATTTCGATCAAAAATGATCATCAGTCAAAAAAGAGAAAAAGAAAAGACTGAAGTGAACCACAGATGTGTATAAATATCCAAATGTCACAGATTTATAGTTTATAATATAGTGCTATATGTGATTTGTGTAAATATTGATTACTTGAAACTAGATATAGGTTTGGGGGAATGTAAAAGGAGTTTTATCTGATGTTGAGGTTCTCTAGACCAACATCTAGACCGTTGGTGTACCACTGGTATGATAACTCCCATCTTCTCAATTCTAAAGGAGTGCAATCAGGGGGGAGGGCCTTAATTATTTTGGTGGTATAACAATCATTGAAAGATATGATGTTGTGACTAGCAGCGTGTTGAGCGGTTGGCCTGTCTATGTTCATGGTTCCGTCAGAATGAATGGCCACAGACATGACGTTGGAACCATGAACATAGACAAGCCAATCGCTCAACACGCTGCTAGTCACATCATATCTTTCAATGATTGTTATACCACCAAAATAATTAAGAGACTCCCCCCCCTGATTGCAATCCTTCAAAAATGAGAAGATGGGAGTTATCACTGGCTTTCAACTCTTCCTTGTTGGGGTAGAGTTCAGAAAAAAAGAATCTCGTCTTCTCCTACAATAAAGGGTAAGATATCCTGTTGTTTCACGATTGTTCTTGCAGAAACCAAGTGTATAGAGCAGTTTCTACAAAAGCGTGTTCACTCATTTTCACTGTTTCCCGCACACTGCTACCTTGTTCCATACAAGACACAAACAAGAACATTTTTTCTTTGTTTCTCTTAATGTCACTGCTTGTTGAATATCCAATCTCAAAATCTCCACTTAATATTTTAGCAGGTACTCCAGCATTAA
This sequence comes from Prosapia bicincta, assembly GCA_036971475.1. Classification (NCBI taxonomy): domain Eukaryota; kingdom Metazoa; phylum Arthropoda; class Insecta; order Hemiptera; family Cercopidae; genus Prosapia; species Prosapia bicincta. The sequence goes on from JBAIZL010000002.1 coordinate 4,409,330, forward strand.
GTCACTTTGGAATGTCGCACTTATCCGATAACAAAAGTGTTGTATTTTCCCTCTAAGAGAAGAAGATGCCTTTATAAAAATTAGTTAATCACACTGCTATGACAAAGCAATTCTACCATCCGCTTGCTGTAAACATTAACACTGAACTGCTTTAGACTGACTAATCAAAAGGAATCAATACACTGAGGTAATTGCAAAGTAAACAAAACAATGTTGCCTCTCTTAGAGCCATTTATTTCTTTCTCGTTTTGATATTTTCAAAAATTTTTTCAGATTAGTGGGATTTTCAAACTACCGGAATTCGTATTACCGGATTGGACTGTACTATAAACTTAAATAATACTGTTGTTTGACTGATAGTTTAGTTTCATAATAATGTTTTCTGCTTTAATATCACTTAGGTGATATAAAACACATCCTATCATGAACTTTATCATAACTAGTTATTTACATTTAAACAAAAAGGGAAGTAAATTATCTCTCAAATCTGAAATTTAAAAAAAAAAAAATGAAACTATTAGAAATAACCCCAACACCACAAAAATAATATAAAATAAATAAACACAAGTTACTTAAGATTATCCCTTGTTTTATTTATTTTTTATTATTTTTGTAGTATTGGGGTTATTTCCAATATTTTCAATGTAATATATTGTACCGCTGTGCTCTTGATATTGTATATGAAGTTATAATGTTTACAATAGTATAGAAAAATAAACATTCAATCAACTGATGAAAAACTATAACAAATTTCTCTGTTTTCATAATGGATATTACGAAATTTATACAAAATTATCAGGTTTCATTAAACGGAAAAAAATCATATGAACAAATTTTTACTGACCCATGTTTTTTACAGATGAAGACAGCTCGTCAGGACACATTGTTGGCAGAGGTCATACTGATGATCTCAGTTTATTATCTATTTTTGTCATTATTTCAAGAGGCTACATGCCTTCTTTTTTTTTTAATGTTTAGTCTTCTTGACCCTTGATAATGTGTTATAGTCTCGATGCTTAAAATAAAAACATGCAGAACATTTCTTATGACTAGCCATCATTTTTGCCTGTCAAAACTAGATGAGAAAGATATTTATTATGAGAGATTGGATAATTTATTGTGTTTAAAAATTAATAAAAGATACACAAAAAGTAACTAAAATTATTTGTGGTTAGAGGTTTTTGTATATTATTTATTAAAGATATTTATGTCCATCCATTATAACATTAGCATTCTTAAAATAACAGGAAGGATACAATATTTTTTATTTTTTTCTTAATGCTTATAACTAACTTGTCAGCAAGTAATTTAGGTCAACATTTTACTTTACTGTAATTAAACATTACTTAACTAAGTGAATACATTGGGCTTACTTGCTGACGCTTTTCAAAACAATCGTTCCTTTTACGAAGCAAAGCCTCTACTGGCAGGATAACGCGTTAGGTACAAAGATGTCAAAATAGATTTATGACTGTGGGTTATTTTGGTTGTGCACTATGTAATGGGAAAGGGAGTTGGCCTCAAAGTGTGTGTGGTCATTTAATATGGTTTCTTTATCTGTTGCGTAATGCTTGTATATCTCATATTTTTCTAAAGTTGTTAGTTTTTTACTTTGTTTTAATGTGTGGGGTATGTTTAAATTAGTGTGTATGTCCGTGTGTGTGTGTGTGTTGCATGTTTTTAGGTGTATTGCGTAGCTGGATTTTGGGTTTTTTTGCTTTCTTTGTGTTCTTCGAAGCATGTATAAAATGACCTACCGGATTGGCTGATATAATAGCTGGTTGGGACAATCATTACATGTTAATTAATTTGTAGATACAGGATAGTTTGTATTTGTAAGATATTCGGTATTGAAGATTTTTTAATGTGGAGGCTATTTTGTGTGGTTGTGGTAGGTGAGGGATATGTATTGTTGTTTTTTGTGTGGTTCCAAACTGCCAGTAGTATTTTATTACATTTCCCCCCTAATTTTAATTCACAATTACTTTTTTATTAAACAAATAATAATAAATTTCATAAACCAGCGCAACACATTTCAACTACCACGACCACTGAATCCCCCGATCTGTTGGATTACTCAGAACAAAAATAATTTAATCTGAAGTGGGTTAATAGATCAAATACTTTTTATCAGTAGATCGATATATAACTAAAACTTTTTATGTTTGTAAAATTGTAACGATTTACTGAACTTCTCTTTGTTGCATGGATGGGACTGAGTAACGAGTGGGTGGAGTAGATGGTGGTACACATGCTTGGCTGTAGACAAGTCTGCTGGTGGAAGATCCCTGGCCTGCATAAACACTCTAAAAAGCAAAACCGAATTTAATTAATCCAAACCTATAATTTTGATTGATTTTATTAAATTCTAACCTATAATCTATCAACAACCTTTGGTGAAAGTAAATAAAGATAAATGTCTTGTCTTATAGATATAACACTAAACATTTTATCAACTATTCTTATATTTGTAGTTACATTTTCAAGAATTAATATACCCTTTTTTAAACTCAAGTATGAACATGTTGTAATAATACCAAAACTACTCATAACGAGTTTTAACAGACAACTGACACCTGTATTACATTAATTGTTTCTGTAAAAATGCATAAACCAGCATATCAATGACAAAAAAGGGGAGAAATGAACACGATTCTGAATATAGACAAAATTCGTTCAAAAAAGCAGGTATAGTTATGTTGAGACCTAGCTCATGTCACAATATTATTCAGATATTTTAGACATGAAGTGTGGAACAGCAAAATTTTGCAAAACTGTTAAATTTTGAAACAAAAAGGAGAAGCTGTTCAAGAAATGGTTAATGAAGTTTACACAATTCTTTTAGTTCATACCATAATTAAGGAAAAACATGGGTATATAGATATATGAGTGTATTAACAAAAGCTCAATAAAAAGGGTATCTTAACAGTCCCCTATTCCCATGTACTTGCTGTATTTAACTCCGTCCAAGTTGTTTTGTAACCGTAGATGAGATCAAAAGCTAATTTCTAAAAGAGATAGTAAATAAGTCATGCGACTAAGCTTTGTTCACCATTTCTATATGCTACAATAAGCACATATTAGCCTTGAATTATAAAAGAATATCTTTTTAAACAGTAGTTACATGCTAGATTTAAAAGTCCAGATGACAGGATAGTAGGCAACATGTATGCTTAACAACATTCTGCCAAACAGTAAAGGTGTATACAGAATTTCTAATGGTTGAATAGTTTTAAAAAATAAGTATTTATAGGTGTGATAATAATATTAACTGGGGTAAAAAAACGTTTGTATAGCAGCAAAGACTGTATTTTGACAAAAAAGCATTGAGATTTAATTAGTTTTTTAAAACATTAACAGTTCTGAAATTTAAAAAACTTACATGAGTTGTTGATGATGGAATAGCATGTGGAGGTGGTGCTGATACGGGAGGACGAATGGGGTATCCCGAAGTAATTCCTCCTGTTTTAGCACCCTGAAAATAATTTTTCCAATCACATTAAATTTTTAAATTTAAATTTTGTTTGATTGAAATTGAGGTAGTAAATATATACCTCAATGTATCATGTTTTTTAAATATATATTAAAATGAACCGACAAATTTAGTACCCACAACTCCCCATTTGTACAAATCATCTCTATAAAAACACATGCAAGATTTTTCACTTGATTTTAAAGAATAAGTTTTGAAACAAGTAATATGGTCTAAACCACATTCCTTACTAAAATGTATTTTAGACATAAATAATTACAAAAGTGCAGCATTATTTTGTTTAAAAAGGGAATATTTGTGAAATTAGTTTTATAGTAAACCAATAAAAATATTTCAAAATATTTTTAAAACATCCTAAAACACTTACGAGGGAGACTTAAAAATAACAGGATAGTGTAAGTGAACTCACTAGTCGCAGTACTGACTTCCATCGCTAGCAGGAAGTAGACTTGACCTTGATTAGTCAGTCTGCCAGCAGGCATCCCTGTGAACGGTTGCGTTTGGTTGTGCAAGCTTTTGCTGAAAGGCGCTAATAGATAATTTGTCGATTTTAAAGATGAGTGGTTTTCAAGGACAACTTTCATCAGTGAAGTTTAGTTCTCTCTTAAGGAAAACTGCAGCAGTAACTGTTGTTTTGTTACAGCTTACAAATAAAACACTACAAGCGGTTTTCACGATTTAAAAATACTGACATGTCGATCACAGCATTGTCTCGACCTAGACATCTTTCAACCGAGGCAAATGTTGGAAAAGTCCATGAGTTGATTATGGTTAACCAACGAACTATTATTGATGAACTTGTTAACTTAACTAAAATGTCTTGGAGTTTATGTCAAAGAATACTCAACTGAAGAATTACAAATACAATGGGTAGTGGCAAAGTTCATTCCTTGTGTCCTCACTGACAAACAAAAACAAAATCTAGTGGAAGTGAGCAGGGAGTTCAAAAAAAAGTTACAGCAGTCAAGCCAGTAGAAATCGCCATTGTCTACACAGACCCAAAAAAGCAAGGCAAGTAAAATCCAACATGAAAACACAGCTGATTTGTTTCTTTAACGTTAAGGGGTTGTTTATTCTGTTTGTACTTCAGGGTCAAGCCGTAAATAAAAAACTGTATTTGGCTGTTCTGAGGCACTTGTATCATGCAGCGCGATGCAATCATCCCAATTTGTGGGGAGTGAACATTTCACCACAACGCACATGCCTACACCCGACGATTTTTTGTCAAAAATAGAATAACTGGTTCTCCAAATTGCTTATTCACCGGATCTTGCTCCTTGCGACTTCTCCAGATGAAATGGGAGCTCAAAGGAAAACATACTGTAACCATAGAAGAACTAAAAAAAAAAAAAATTACAAGCACTGAAAGGCATTAATTTAAAAGAATTCCAGAGCTCTTTGCAGAAGTGGAAAAACGTCTAGATATGTACATCTTACCTAATGGGGAGTACTTCAAAAAGATAAAAGTGGCATTGTTAAAAATTAAATATTAAAAAGGTATAACAAACATATTTCGGTTATATTTGCGTCCTCCTTCGTATTAGTATAATGCACAGAATACATCATTTACTTTACAATAATAGTTAAATTTATTTATAGAAAACAGAAAAGTTTCCATTCAGAATATTGTAACTATTTTACATTAATAATGTAAAAGGTATCCATTTTACTAAAAAATTAAATATACATTAATTGAAATATTAAGTAAATTTTAAAATCTTTTTTTTTTAATACAAATATATTATATTAAACTATGCATAATGTTTACTTCTATTGTAAGCTTCAATCCTTTGATTTTTTTTTCAATTCCCATTATATGTGAACTCTTGCACTTTATATTTAGTTGCATGAGGTGAAGACGATAATCCTTAGGTTTGCTGTGGTCAAAGTGTAAAAATTTTTTATCCTAGAATATTTTTTTTTTTTTAATGAAGAGCTTGCTTTTCCATTATGTGGTTTATGATAATCTTACAAGCCTTATTTGAATGCAACCAATATTTAATCCATTGAGCTGTTGTACATTGATTTCTGATCCAAAGTAGTGGAGTGACTGATTTTGTTGTTTTGCAACCTTATAGGTAGTCCGGAAAATTCTTGCTGTAACATCTATCTCTTTTAAATACGGTTTTCGATAATAATAGTAATAATAATATTTTTCTTTAAAATTGTTTTTCACTCTCCAACAACTTTAAAGCTGCTAAATGTCCAGGACTGTCTTTGTAATCATATATTTTCTTCCTCAAAGCTGTTTGCTGCTGGGCTCGAGTTTCCCAAAATTAGTAATTTCACATCCATTCCATTTTTTAGACACTTTCATACTAGATTTTTTTCTGTACTTAGTTATCCAGCATTTGGGGAAACCTTACACCAGAGCTTTTTATTGTGTACAACAAGCCAACTTTATTTTTCACAATACTTGTCCTTTTGTTCTATAGTCTGAACCTTTAATTTCCATTTACAATAAAAAGTAAGCAACAAATTCTCTTCTAGACCTACTTCTATTATTTTCCCAACTTGTCAATATTTTTCTGATTTGCCTTTTACCCTCTCCTTCTGTTAGATTGTATAGTAGTTAATTTAAGCAAAGCTTTTGCAGTGAAGATACCAACGGTGAAGGTTTAATACCACCGGGTGGGGATTTTCAAATTTTAATGCCAGAAAAACATATTTTGTTTGCTAATCTGGCATTTAAAGTCTAGATAATGAGAATCAATAAAAAGTTATTAAATTAACACTTAGGGATGGGCCGATTTAAATTATATGGTTTTAAAACTTTTACTCAATATGAATCTTGGATAGTATTTATTGGACCTGTAGCATTACTTATCAGAGAGAGAATATATTACACTTTAGTACTATATTTAAAATATTTATAGACTCACAAATCAATCATATGTGACACGTTTACAAGCCTTAGTGATAGGCGCCTTTTGGCGTTACTGTTTTCAGTTTCATTGCCAGTCAGCTTTTTATATGGGTAACCGGAACATGATATTGTTTCTTGTTTACACAAAGCACAAAAAATATCAAAACTGTGTTACACAGATAATAAAATTTAATTAAATCAAAAACAATGTCAAGCCAATTGGTCTGACGGAGTTTATTTACGTTTCATTTACGGTAGGAAAAACTATGTTGGGCCAGTTGGTCCGATACATATTTTTGTAAATATTATGATAAGAAACGTATATTGATACTTAGATATGATAGGGAAACAAAGAATAAGAACACATTATTTAAAAATGAGCTTAAAATATTTTCGCAATTCTCTATGAAAACGCCGATATTGTGGCCGGCAGCTAAAGTATTAAGGTGCAGTGACGCGTTCGCTTTGTTTGTTAAACTACACGAACTATTTCACCAGTAAGTTTATATTACTGTACATTATTTTGCTACATTTGTAGCTATTGTGTGGATCTTTTTATCATGTAATAAATAGTTTCATTTGCTATTTACAATCGTGTTTATGTTCTTTCCGCTCCTAAATATATTACATTACTATTAGAGTTAAATCTGTCTATAATATAATTGACTGAGGTTAAGTTTTGGAGGAATAATACAATGTTTCTGTTATCCGTCTATTCGCTCAACCGTCATGGCCACGGTCCTGACGGTGACAGTTAATCGAGTTTTTACTGTACTTTTTTTTGTGTTTTGCTCTGACATCTATGAATCAGTGCCAGTAAGACACGTGGGGGTGGGGGAGGTGAGAGGGTGTCGAACCCGCTCTAGTGAGAGAGAGAGAGAGAGAGAGAGACGAGCGATGTCAAACTACCAGAAATGGTTACGATCTTGATTGTTGTTACTTCATAAATAATATTTTCATTTACTTTAATCATTTAATTCATCCAAATCAACTAATACATAAATAAGACATAGTTGGTAATTAATTATTTTTCCAATAAATTACTCCACACACATATTTTAATAGTTAACAAAATAGGAATCGGAATCGACACTTTTATGAATGAAGAATCGAGTACCGACGATTTCTCGATACCACCTAGAATCGGAATCGGCCCATCCCTATTAACACTACAAAATGTATGGTGAATTATACCTTACCATAGGATATTGAAAATGCTAACTGGGAAGCAGTTTCTTTTGCAACTGGAATTCTAATAAGTTTGTAAATCTTCTAAATATAAAAATCTTTGAATTTTAACAGAAAACTGAGAAAAGATTTTCTGCCTGGGTTGTCTAGCAAACGTAGGTAAGATGGTGTTATATTAAAATCAAAGTGTAGCTAAAAATGAAACTTTAAATATGGAAATTGTAAACAATGTTGGTAATCATTAAACATTAATAAAATTAGAAAAAAAAATATTTGAATAAGAATTTCAGTTTAATGTAAGTTTGAGACTATGTAGATGCATTCACTGTCTAACTGTGTAGATATATAGATGCATATATCTTACTGTGTTGTAGACAGCCTTACTTAGATGGTGCAGTGAAGATTTAGTTCTACTTCTGTTTTTATTCATATTCTTCTATTAGTGTACACTTTCCTTATATATACATCATGTTAAAATTTTCAATCGTTTTTCATAAAATACTTTTTATTTATTCACTCAAGTTCAAATACTTTTTTTAAAACTTGTAGTGGATGACACTTGATGATAAAATAGTTTTTTCAATTATTAATTAATTAAAACCATAAATTCATTAGTTTAAAATGGAAGAAAAACGTTTAAAAAAAGGGGCCAGGTATGCAATATAGTTATTTTATCCCACATGGCTTAAAATAGTGTAACACACTTTAGATGATGTTACATATTAAATTGGCAAGGTTCAGAAAACAAACGAGAATGTATTCAAAAATTTGTAATAATGTACAACTGTATAAAAAAAAATTGTAATGTATGAGAAATATTTTAATGAGATCTCTGGTTGTTAGTGACATCTAACGGAGAATTTTAAAACGTGTATTAAAATCGGGATGCGCCCCCCGGATGCGCGGTAGGTAGGAAGGTTGCTCGCAAATACAATATAAGGCCTCTTTTAGCCAAGATGTAATGGGCAACGGACGTGTCCGAGAGCAAGAAAATTTTTATTTTGTTTTCAAGTTTAATTTAAACCTCCTTTTTTTTAAAACATGTTATAATCGTGAGATAGAAGACAGCGTACGTAACCAAGTACAAGATGGGACGCTGAAGTTACCGATGACATTTCCTGAAACTTTCCACGAGCAGGACGCGAGGTTACCAGATGCGAATGCAGCGAAGTGAACGATTTAAGACTTTAAAGATTTATTTCAAAATTTAAAATGTTATACAGCATAACTCAAACTAAAGAACCTTGAACGTTTCAATTCATTTACATAACAGTAATTTACGCACACTTTGGTGCAATTTTGTTCACCTTGAATTATGAAATTTGATTATATAAAAAAAAGCAAGTAAACTCGAGTGTAGATTCATTTACAGCCATTGATTGATTAATTGTTTGTTAGAATGTTATCCTTAAAAATTCATAAATTAAATATTAAATGTCCGCAACTGAATGTCAAGAAATTTGTATCATGATTGTAACTCACTTTTTGTTTGCTGAATAAAAAGAGTATAATTTGCTTTAATTGCATTTAATCGAGTAATTATTTAACCAGCACACAATTCTTGCATTTCAAGTTAATAAGCCATAAGATTTAATTTAATGAGACTCTGCTAATTTAAATGATTTAATCTTGTATTTTAAAGTATTACAATGTAACGGAGTTCTATCATCAAAGGCGTTACAGATAGACGGTTATTATTACGCCTAAACTGTAAGCTAGAACTAAAAATTAAAGCTTAAGCTAAAAGAATTTAAATTTACTAACAACCGTTACAATAGTGATATCATGATTTCATAAAACAGCTGATTTTGTTCTACTTTAACAAAAATTGTTTATATTACTTGTTTGTAATAAACTTTGTCATTACATAAGTAGGTATTTTTAAACACTGATGTCATTTTAGATTGGAATTTTGTGAGGAAATTGTTCTTCAGGCACCAAATTGAAAAAGCACCTTACCCCAAATTGAAAACCATTTTTTTTCTGGTTTGAAAGAATGGATTGTTTTGCAGATCATTAGTTCAAGTTGAAAATGAACATCTCTTCAAGTTCATTAAGCCTACTGTCAAACTGTTCCAAACCTTCAACCTTCTAGCTGAATTTTTGCAATATTTAGAAAATGTGTCAATTCATTGGTTTTCTTCTAAAAAAGTACTTAGATATTGAGAAAGCACTTTTAGTATACATTGTAGAAATCCACCATGTCTGATATTTCCATCTCTTTTCCTTGAAGTTGTTGAAAAGGTTAAATAAGTTTTTAAGGAAAGCAAACTGTCTTTAAAATTCTGGTTTGCGAATGTTTCTTAAATATATAGTATCAGTCTTTATTTATGTATGTAAAAATGTAGAAATCTCATTTCAAAACAATGTTCAAGGAACTTTCTTCAGTTAGCCATCTCACATTGGTGAACAGCAGCAAATGAAATTCCATATTCAGAATTCTTTTTTTCTGAAAACTGCTCAAACTGTTTATAAAAGTACACTCTTTCCCCTCTTATCATGTTTATAATTTAAATAAATAGTTCTAAAATGTTATTTTGCTTTACGGAATTTTTATATAGAGCTCCCAGGTGAAGGAGACAATGAATCTTTGGGTATTTTACTCCATTTTGTTTCAAACAACTCCTTTAAGTTGTACTTTTCCTAGCATTGCAAGTGCAGCATCTGTTGCAATGACAGACCTCTAGTTCTATCAACAGATGTCTTCACACAGTGATGGGCTGTATCATATATGTCTTGCCCATCAGTGGTGCCATGTAGAGAACACATATAAAATAGCTCCTGTTTAACTCAATAATCTTTGGAGGTGATGGTTACAAAATAACAGCTATATTGGATCAGTTAGAGCTTTCACCAAGACAAAGAGAAAAAATTAACTATCTTTACATAAGATAATACAGAGCTTTTAATTCTCTACTTTTTCTCTTACATCAAGGAGAACTAACTAGCATTTTCCAGCTAGTTTAGTGTCTTCAAATGCTTTTGCCATTTCAATAGCATACCTTTTAAATAAATTTCCATCAGTTAGGGGTTTTTTTGTCTTTGCAATTTGAAGCTGTATGATACATTAATAGAACAAGTGATATTTTTGTAAAAATACCAATTTGTTGTTTCTTCTGGTCTCAAAACAAAACATGTCTTTCCTGTACTATACTCCTATTAAGTTTCATGCATTGTTGAGTAGTGTCTTTATATGTTATATTCCTTACTCGCTGCAATCACTTGTATACATACACAAAATTGCAACTCACCATTATTATTATTTGCAACTAAATAATCATTTCCCCAACATCGTTGTAGATTTTTTTTTCACAATCTTACATTTCACTAATTTTGTACTCAACTTACCAAAATAACACTTTAATAATCAAAATAATACTAAATAACAGTGAAAAAACCATAGGGTGACTGATTCTTTTAATGCAACAGTCTATTTTGTATGAGCTAGATATAACTATTTCACAACATTTTAGTAAAGATCTTAAATCTTATTTCAAATAGTCAGGTTTACTCAGATATGTAAGAGAATTTACCTGTAACTTTTTTTTTTTAATTAGTTTGGGGTGAAATCATGGCTGTAAAAGTTTTTTTAGTGCTTCTACATGATTAAAGTAAAAAAAATATTGACTAGTGTTATTAGAATTTGGTAGATATTGGTAAAAAAAAAAACAATATAAAACATGTAAAATGTCCTGAAAAAAATACCTGCGGAGGTTGCTGTATAGGTATGGCTCCACCATGAATTGGTACATGAGTTGCAGGTCTTATAGGTGTAGAGTAGAAATTTTCCTCAACAAAACCTGGCTTTTGATCTAATGCTACATGCAAATAAGCTGAAACAAAAACAAAATACACAAGAGAAACATCTTGTTTTCAAATACTTCAATTAGTGCTGTCTAAAAAAATTTTTTCTACAGGACATATATTGACCAAACAACAGATGGTCTAAATATCAGATTGTCATACATATAATGATAGCCCATGCTTATACAACTATTCTTTGAGCTTAGCTTCTGAGGTTATGTTAAAACAAATAAAATATATATACAAGGCTCACAAATTAATAATTAATTGGCTCAAGTTGTAATTAATAATTAATTGGCTCAAGTTGTAAGTTAGGGCTTGTAGTAGCAAAACTCACTGATAATGACTTTGTTATTGAAACGCATATGAGTCAATAAATGATTCATTTGAGTCTTATGTATGTCTTTTATCTGTTTTAGCCCACGTGTTTATAAATTATTTAGGTAAAAATATAGTCTTAATGATGGTTAAAAAATATTTTTTTTTGAATTACTCATATTAATGTATACAACACAAACATCAACTTTTTTCCGCAGAAAATACGGAAAGTCCCTTTTTTCACATTATAAATGTCAGTCTGTAATGACATGTATAGCGTTAATTTTTATAATTACTCGTTTTAATGTGTAGAACATGAATATTAACTTTTTTCCGCAGAAAATAGGGAAAGTTAATTTGTTTGCACATTTTAAATGTTAGTCTGTAATGGCATGTAGAGCGTGAACCAGCGGCGCAGTAGCTAAATCAAAGTCAATTTATTTTAATACTAAACTTAAAATGTAAATATTTAACTTTTGGTTATAACTTTATACAACATTACTATATACCTACAAAGTATTCAGTCAGGATAGATTTGGTTATCATTTTATACAACATTACTATATACCTATGAAGTATCCAGTGAGGATAGATTTAGTTGTATTTTTTCTGCATCGGCAATAAGTCTAAATGTTTACCAAAATTACAACCAGATCTATCCTGACTGGATCCTTTGTATGTATATTTTAATATAACAATATAGTAATGTATAAAATTATAACTAAATCTATCCTGACTGAATACTTCATTGGTATATTATAATGTAGTTAGATAGTCATGTTGAATAAAATTATAACCAAATCTATCCTGACTGGATAACTTGTCGGTATATTTTAATATAGGAATATAGTAATGTTGTATAAAATTACAACCAAATCTAGACACAATGCAGTGTGCTGTAGCTAATACGCGCCCGGTTCACGCTATAGGTCTACATGCTATTGCAGACTAACATTTAAAATGTGAAAAAAGTAACTTTCCGTATTTTCCGCAGGATAAATAGTCGATATTCGTGTTCTACACATTGAAACGGGTAATTAAAAAAAAATTTTTTAACCAACGTCATTAAGACTATATTTTTACCATTATTGATATCTATAAGTCTATAATATATTACTTATTTTAGGGGCAAGAGTCTCCTATCTTGTCTAGCTAAAATCCATTCATACATGTATAACAATCCACATAATTATTTAAATATGTTTGAATAGTTAATAACCAGAGAACATCTGTTCATTTTGCAGTAATTAAAGTCGCAGTTCTATCGGTTTGCTAGAATCTAGTATTGACAAGGTGAACCTAATAACATTTGAAAAGCGAATTAACTGTTGTTAGGTTCACCTCGTCAATGCAAAATGAGATTCTAGCAAAACATCAAAACCCCGATTTTATGCACTGCAAAATGAACAGATGTACTCCGAATATTGCCCATGGATCATATTTTTCCATCCATGATACATACATATATATATATATATATATATATATATATATATATATATATCACTTTCACTTATGTACTTAAACAAGAATCTTACTTGGTATTTATGCGAGTTAACTTTCAAAGATTGGTTGTATCTCCATCATCAACTATTAATAAATTAGAATTTAAAATATTAAATAAATTAAAACAACCTAAAATCGAACTACAAACAAAAACAAAATGGGCCACATTCACATATACAGGGTACAACATAAAAGGAATAACTAATACACTAAAAAATAATAAAATAAACCAACCGGAAAAAATTTGTCCCACACTTAATAACGGAGTATACAAAATCGAATGCTCAGACTGTAATAAAATATACATAGGCCAAACAAAAAAGAAATTAAAAGACAGATATCAAGAACACCTCAATGCATACATCAAACCTGAAACTTATAACTCAAACTTAGTCACACACACCATAAAAAACAAACACGCATTCCCCACATTAAAAAACGTTCACCTAATAAAAAAAGTACAAAAAGCCCTCAAAATGACAATCTGGGAACTTCAAATTTATAAACATAAAAATAATATCATAAACGAACAAATACAAATAAAATAAAAAAACTATAAATTATTCAACCTAATAGACAAAATTAACCCCGACAAACTTAAAAGACTCGGAGAGTGCAGTGAATCCGAAAATAGAACATAACGGTACACCACACCTTGCGACAACGGGAATTCCACGCAGCTTGCAGTCTACTACAACCCCCGGCCAGTGATGCCCGATGATGGAGATACAACCAATCTTTGAAAATTAACTGGCATAAATACCAAGTAAGATTCTTGTTTAAGCACATAAATGAAAGTGATAAGTGAATATATATATATATATATATATATATATATATATATATATATATATATATATATATATATATATATATATATATATATAATATTTCGACTAGATAGGAGACGGACAGACTTATCTAGTGGCAATAGTCCAAAACTGCAATCTCTTGGAAATAAATAACTAGACACATATAAAACCATATCACACTATTGAAATATTTCGATCATACAATGATCTTTATCAATAAAAAAAGAAAAAGAAAAGACTGAAGAGAGAAGACTGAAAAAGACTGCATGTCTTGCATCTAGGTCTATTGCACGGAAAGGAGCCATGAGGAAGTTTAGGTGGTTTTTCAGTACTTTGTCTTAACCAAATATGTGGTGGATTTGAGAAAAGATCTTTGGTGTGGGCGGAAGCTTGAAGAATCTTGAAGCGATCCTTTAATATTTTGTTCAGCTTCTGTAGGCCTGGATGGTAATCTGTAACTAAAGACAGTTTGTTGTTTTCCATAGATGGTCTGGGTTCATCAGATGATTGAGCTAAGCGGATTTGATCCTTAACAAGTTGTTTAGTATATCGTCTTTTTTGGAACGCTAGTAATATCTTTCTAATCAAGTCCTCCAATGCTCTATCGTTAGAATTAATTATCTTACCCCTGATTGCCTGACTGTATGGAATTGACCTTTTTATATTCTTAGGGTGGTTGTTATTGAAATGGAGGTACATGGTAGATGGTTTGATGTGGACACTTGTATAGATATTTCCATCTCTGATTGTTACATCTACATCCAAGAAGGTGGAAGCTGCTGCAGATTTCTCCCAGATGAATTGAAGTGTAGAGAATAGTGATAAGCCCTTCAAAAAACAGGTAAACAAGGAAAGGTGTAGTGGGGGTGAGGATTGTCTGATAGTTTGTTGAGGAAACTTTTGAGAGCTGATAGACCATGTGCATGAGGGATGTTAGTATAAAGAGAGGTAATATCTATGGTGACCAAAATTGTTTCAGGAGGTAGAGGTAAGATTATTTGAGACAGCCGGTCTATGAAATGATGCATATCCTGAAAGTATGACGGAAGGTTTTTCACCAAAGGTTGATATACGAATCCAGAAAAGCTGAGATTCTTTCTGTGACCGAATTACAACCAGCGATTATTGGCATACCAGGTGGAGGTATATTTTTATAGATCTTTGACAGCATGTAAAATTGACAAGTGGGGAAGGGGGGCTTTCATTACATAGTAATTTTATAGATCCTTCTGAAATTTGTTCTCTATGAGCTGTATATTTGAGCCTATATATAGCCTGTATATAGAAGTGTGTACACAAACAAACCAAGGAATCTTATAATGTAACTGAATATTTTTTAAAAAATGTGAAAATGTTACTTTTTTAATGTATAATTTTTCTCTTTTGAAAAGAAGCAAGTTTTCCAGTTTTTTTTTTTTAAATTACAACTTAGAAATTAAAATTGTAATGTAAATCAGGAGTTTAATATTATGCATAATACAACTTGAACTTAGAAGTAACAATACACATTTAGGCAGGGCATAAGCTGGGATGCAGGCGGTGCTGCACACACAAGCCACGTTTTACAGTGCAGCACACACAACACACGAATCTTTTACCAGCGCATGTTGAGACGTAGCACATGGCACGCGCATGCCATTTTTGCCTTGAAAATGGAAGATACCTATACCAACTCATTTGAATTCGATATAGAAATTGAGGAATTGGTTCTGTGGCAGAGTGAATGTATGAAGAAACGAAACACACACATGGCTATGTTGGCCCACAAAGAGTCTTATAAGTTTTTTTGCTATAACCTTCATGATTCACATAGTATAGCACATGTAACTCGCAAAGAATTATTAGAGATTTTAAAAATATAAGAGCTAAGTACAATATGTAAAATACGGTTCAGTGTTTGTCTATTACTGACTATATCGACCATATATGTTGAAACATGTGTGGCGTTAGAGATTTGTAAAATATGAGAGTTAAGGACAATATGTAAACTACTGTTGAGTGTTTGTCCATTACTGAATAAGACAAATTAATTGTCAAAACATGCGTGGCATTAAAGATTTTAAAAATATAAGATTTAGGTACAATATGTGAGCTACTGTTGAGTGTTTGTCCATTACCAGCTGAATTAAACTGTCATTTAACGACATCTTGCATCGCTAGTTGCGTGATGTGTGTCGTCAAATCTGTGTCTGTGCTACAAACTGTGACATACTGGCCCACACGTCTGCCAGACACAAAAATGCATGCAGCTCAGCTTACGCGGATCAGTTAGGAAATATGGCGGCACAGTTTTCTGCCGTGTGTTGTGTTGCGTGTGCTTCGCCGCCTACGTCTCAGCTTACGCCCTGTCTTAAAATATTAAAACTCTCTAAAGCAAGGCAAAAGACGTAGCAGTTAGGGATGTATATATCAATCATGTTGACAAAGTCTAGTTATTGGTAATTTAAAAACAAGGAAAGGGGAAGCGTAAGGGAATATATTGTCTATGTTAAGCAATGTTTCCAACACGATGTCAAGAGTTTTCCCTATACCAGGAACCAGGCAGCTACTGCTTGTCGATTTCTACTTCTTTATTAAACCTATCCTTTTCTATCTTTTTTATTCAAACTTTCACCATACTCAATAACTCTCAAATTAAATTAATACCTTAAATCATTTAAAAATCCTGTACTTCTTTACACTTATGGGGATAATTACATTTTTGTAATTTTAAGACGATCATCCAGTCTAATACATGTTATGAACTATAGAAAATGTAAATATAGGTAAGAAAATAAAACTTATCTATCAGTCTTATAGAAATGCACAATCACTACTTATTACTTAAGCCGGGTTTACACGATGCCAGTTGAGGAGACAATTGTCTGAGGACAACTTACTGGCATTAAATTATTGGCTATGTGTAAACACTTCTAGCCAATTGGCGTGCCAACTGCCCTGCCAGTTGTCCTGAAAATCAATTGTCTCCAGGAGTAGACTGAGGACAATTGACTGGGCGCAGTGACACCTCCCACCACTCTATCAAGACAGTTGTGTAGACAATTGGCACCGTGTGAACGTTGTAGGGCAGTAGATCTCTCGTTGGGCCAGTTTGCAATAGTTAGTCGAGATGGCTACGTATGGGGTTTAAATTGTTTATTTTAAAATTTTCTGTTGTTTATTGGAACACTCCTAAATGGAGTGATGGCTTAAATTTAAAATTCTTGGAGTTATATAAGGTGCCTGTGGGATCAAAGAGAAGAATTATATAAGGAGCATAGGTGCCTGTGGGATCAAAGAGAAGAATTATATAAGGACAGAAATGCTCGCGAGACAGCACTTGCTGCAATGGTCGAAAATTTAAACATTGAAGGATTCGGTGTAGCAGAAGTAAAAGCAAAGATAAAGTCATTTCGCAGTACATTTAACATTGGGTTCTCAAAACAATGGAAAAGTGCCAAATCTGGATGTGGACTCTTCTTATTTAACTCTTCCTCGAGAACTTCTCAAGCTTCAGCTATAAATTCCCGTCAATTATTCTCACTCATTACTTTCAATTCATCACGAGACAAAGCATACGATAAGCACTCCGCCATTTTTCGTCACTAACTGGCGTGGCAATAGTTTTGCCGTGTGAACAAGTTTTCATTTAATTGGACTGGCCTCAGACATTCACGCAACTGGCTCAAGACAACTGGCCCCGACAATTGTCTCTTCGATTGGCATCGTGTAAACCCGGCTTTACGTTAATAAAACAAGTAACCAAATAATAAATGTGATAATGCATAACTAATAACTCACTCTTTACCTTGGTACTTTAATAAAAAAAATTGAAATGAACATTAAAATTAAAGGTGGAATCAATCGCACCCCTCTAACTTTGTAGTGATCTAAATTTGTATCAAAATCATAAGTTAAGTAAATCCTTAATTAAATTTCTTTAAACAATTTTAATTTTATTCATTAGAAAAGCAGAAATATATTTAAAAAACCTACGCTGTGGCCGAGCTTGAGTCATATACACATGTTTAGGTGGAGGTACTGGAGTCTCTTGACTTGTTGTCTCCCTTACTTGCTGCTGCTGTTGTTGTTGTTGTTGTTGTTGTTGCTGCTGCTGCTGTTGTTGTTGTTGTTGTTGCTGCTGCTGCTGCTGCTGTTGTTGCTGTTGAGCAGTACTTGACCCAGAAGAAGGCTGAGCAAAGTGAGGAGCTGAATATGTATAAACAGCTGCTGGAGATTTGGATGTAGAATAACTTAATGTTGTTGCGGTTGCTGGGAAATATGGTCCATATTGACTGTTTTCTGAACAAAGCCATTTAAAACATCAATAAGCCATACTATTAAATTTTTAATATTTTAATATAAAGAATAATGTAAAAAAACGTATCTGCTACACCTCTAAGCATAATAAACAATATAAACAGTTGTTCATCCAGAAGAGGAAATAACCTGAATAGGTGCTGCTTATATGAACTCTTACAATAAAAACATCAACTAATTAAAGTAAAAAAGAATAGCCTATTTTACAAGCAATTTCTTTTGCTAAATTAAATTTTCTTTAAAAGAATCAAATATATTATAAAGGTATGTCATCAGCTTCCTATCTAACCAATAAATTTCAAATAATCTTTGAGTTAAAACCTAAAAATATATAAAATTGATAATTTTTATAAATAATTATGTAATATCCTATACAATTTTATTACCAAGAAATGTATTTAAATTTTATCGTTGTTACTTTGAGGAAATGTTTACCTCAGCCATATTTCTGCACTTTATAACTAGCATTTACAAGCTATTTAGCCTTTTATGGGAGTATATTACTCTTGAATAAATAGAATTACAGAGTATATTTACTCCTGATGTTCTACTCAGTTCAACTGAGTTGTGTAAATACATTTTACTTGTGGCACACTTGATCTGACCAACACCATCCAATCTTACTTAAAGCTGCTCAAAGAAATACTTTTGTATCTATAAGAGTAAGTATATCTATTGATTTGTGAGTGACAAAAAAATTTGTCTTGTAAAATTTAGAATATTATAAATTAAATTTCATTTGTTCTAAATATACAGGGAAAAAGATGAGCAATATTATAACATTTATTGTAAGAGTATGTTATCAATGAAAATGTAAACATGAATAAAAAAAAGTGTCTTAATCAATACGATGTTTAAATTCATGAAAAATTTATCTCCAAAAATGAAAAACATGTATAGTAGAGCATCAAAAATCTGGGTCACTTGGGACCAGGACCCATCCGGACAACTGAATTATGTGGATTTTCAAACCATCTCTAAACTACTGCATATTATTGATTTTTTATTAACTATAATCTATTTTAATGCTTGGAGTATTGTGTAAGTTAGAATTAAACCAGGAATTATTATAAAATAGATTTCAGACGGTTAATAAAATACAAAAGAATTTAGTGAAAGAACATATAATGTACATACTAATACATAGCACAGAAAGCCAAAAAAACATGCTGGTACAAACTTAATGAGTGAAAAAGTCTTTTATTGTTGTTTGAACAAAAGCATATTATATGACAAATTAACTAAAAATTAAGTTAAATAATATATTTTATTATTTTTCTCATCAGTTACAATATGTATTATTGTTTAGCGTGTAGGACACAAAAATCTAATAAATTTCAATTACGATTAAATATACTGTAAGTTCAGTTTTAAATTTAGTTATAAATTTATGTAATATAATATAATAAATTTATAAATATAATAATTATTATAAATATAATATAATTTATATAATAAATTTAAAAATTAATTTATAATTAAAGAAAACGCTTAGTTTAAGATATGTATTGTACTGGCATGAGCGCCATACTCTTCTTCACGCCGTGTGCATTTGACGCTGAAACCACGATTCGGATTTGCTTAGCTCTGGAATTTTGAAGTCCAGATTACTGACGCTCTAATGTACACTTTAAAAATTAAAAGAATGTCCATTTATGTAAATATACTATTCAACTACCTATTTTATAATTATATTTCAGCAAATAAAATAGTACAATTGATGTAAACTATATAAGAAAAATCTGAGAAGAAACTCACTGTTCCACAGGACTGCCCGTACATACTCCGGAGCCCTCCGATTGTCATCAACTTCTGTAAACAAACAAGGACAATGTCTAAACAATGATTTTCTTATCAAACCATTAGGTGTTGTCAAGTATTTTTCAAATCATAGTCTCTGCATTATAATTAATTTTTGCATTTATGAAACTTTCAGAACTTTTTATTACATTTTTTAGGGTGTTACCAGTGAAAAACAACCACTCAGGTTGTATGTACAATAGAAGTTTCAATCTATACTCAATAGTCAACTCTCCATTCAAAACAAATATCCACTGGAGCCAACTGTCAACTGGACCTATAGCTATTGTAACATTTTTTTTTTTGTATTGCCGACAAACATCCGGTATTTAGCGCAAGTAGTTACTAATAGTTTGATTGAGGGCAGCACAGTACGACCCCGAGTATTATCAGCTGATCTCCAAGTATTTGATATTGCTGGTTTTTTAAAAATTAAAATAGCCAGTCAGGTAGAGTCGAATAAGAGAAGCGATAGAGTGCATGTCGTAAGGGACCAAGCAGGAACAGGCTAGTGCTAGCGGTGACCAAGGGATCAATCTTGGATCAATCCCAAGGGAACCAGCTATGGAGGTAATCTTTTCATAATTATAGTATGATAAAAAAAGGAAAGTTTTCAATATTTTAAAATATATATTATAAGTATGCCCATGGCACTAGGAAGGCTGTTAAGAGAAATTTATTTTGTGTAGTAGGACTTTCTAAATTTTATTTTGGGGCAAAACTGTGTGCTTTCCTTGTGCAACTTATTCAACCTTCCTACGGCAATGTAGCACTGTAAGAACTTATTTTAAATTTTAGTCCTATTGAAAAGTAAATTTCAAGAGGTTTATTCATACAATTTGAGCATCTAAAATAAATTACTGAAACCTTAATTTAAAAATAAATAAAAACTGTAAGTATACATTTAGTTCATGAATTCCAATGTATTTACTTTGATATGTTGATGGTGCTGCACCCGGCTTATAGCCATATTGGTGGTGGTAGCCTCCTGCATTTGATGGAGATGGAGTACTTCTTCTTTTTAAAGTACCCTATATTGAAACAAATTATAATTAGTTTTTAATTGTACTTAGTTTCTAAATCATATATCTCTAAGAATATTTAAGAAAACATACTTTTTTGTTAATTACTAGCCCCACATCTATTAATTTACTTCAGTTTTCATATTATTCCTTCAGAAATTGATTAATTTATGTGATATTAAACAAAACAAAAACTCACTGATATAGCAATCTGTTTAATCCTGTACTAGTATTTTTATGACCTAGTAATAATTAGGTCTGTCATGATTTTATATTTTCAATCGATTTATATTCTAATAAATTAAAAATTTAATTAGAATAAACTATGGCTAAATATTATTTAAAAGCTGTAACCATCAACGTAGACTGTCTTGGTTATTATTGTTACTTGGTAACTGAAATGTACATCAAGTAAAAACAAAATATTGGGGTTAAAGGTTTGTCAGAATTATTTGTACCAAAAATAGTTTAAACCAACTACTTTTTTTAAGAATTAAAATAAATTAAAAAATTCACAGGTATTTTACACTACAAATAATGTTTTTACACTAAACTTACTGGTGGTAAAAGTGTATGTTGAGGTGGCACTTTATAGAGAGTGTTACGACCAGCCAATGAAATATTCTGCTGAAGAAATATTTGTGGATTTCCCAACGATACCCCTGGATATCCATACATTTCCATAACTTCACTGAAAAAACAATTTTCACATCTTATGTATGAAACTGTACACCACACACGAGCATACATGTGCACAAATTTATTATTTTCTTACTCATTTTTCTACTACATATTAAACTAAACATTTTACTTCAAAATGATTTTTTGTTATTCGAAAATTTAATCTTCACAAACTTACTTCTCTAGGAAAGAGATTGAGAGAAAAATTATATAATTATTCCTCTATGAAAGTAAATATCTGAAATGATCCAATTTATACAGAGCTAGCTTTATATTTGGTGTAAGGAGAAAACTGTAGGAGTTCGAAATAAAACATATATTCCCGATAAAATAAAATGATTTATGCTTTACAAGACAGCACAAAGTTTCATTTTTCATGCCCAGTACTAAACTACTTTTTTGAAAACATTTATTTTACTATTAAATGCCTTATATTCTTTTTTGTTTAATTTTATTTTTTAGAGAGTGAATATTGCAGTTTTTTCAATATCATACCATGTTTTCTCAGTCAGCACTGTATGTATAAAGTATTTAGTTTTTTACTGAGCTAGGGTGTTATTTGGAGTGATGATTAGTACACAGCAAAGAAGAATAAAGCTTTATCTTAAAATGAAAAAGGACTTTATAGAAGGGTCAAAGAAATAGATTGTAGAAAAAAAAATAAGACAGAGTATAAAAAGAAAAGTGATACTACACAATAGTTCTGAATTCCTCTATTCATTTTTAATTTAATTAAAGTATAAGAATACAATTCTGGAAATGAAGATAGTGTGGATAATAGAACATATTACTAAGCCTGAAACTCCAAATTTTGAGAAATGTGTATAGGAATGATTTAAGAAAGGCTATACTTGTAATTAATTAAATGATTTATTGTTTACAAATGTATTTAATTAGAAAAAATACTGAGGTGCTTCGAAAAATGTGAAATAAATTCTTTTAAAACACGTCTTTAAAACAAGTTTTTAAAATTAATTTGCAAACCAGAATAAACCTTATTTTAAATATGGGTATAAAGTTAGTTCATTTGATGTTGGTGGATGTTTAATAGTGGATTTCATTAACATAATTAATACAGTTGATAGAATAGTGTATTGAATAATGAATATTCAATCATTCAGGCCTGTTGAAAGATTAGAGCCTAAAATATTTGAACGTAAAAATTAGATCTCCTTTGATTATTAGTAAAGAAGATTCACTATCCTACTTTATCTTCAAAAGTTCACCCAATAAACAATACATATCAAATAAGAATGAATGATATCTGTATTGGGGTCAATTGAAAACATATTTTAATTGAAAAAAAAAACAAAATGAATAACTATTTAGTTAATTAGAGCTTAGCTAGTGAGAACTATTCACAGCGTTAAAAAACAAAATAGCCAACTCAAAATCTCACCAAAAATTAGTTTTTAATAAAACAAACACACTAGTTCATAACACAGCCTAGTTTTGGCGACAATGTTGCCTTCCTCAGTGCTTGGCTACTACTAACATATTTTGTCAAGCTATCGTACAACAATAAAACAAATAAGATACAACATAAAAAGTCAAACAATAAAAATAATCTATCTCTGAATTTTGTCAGGAACTTAGTGGATTTTTTCCTTTGATAAAGTTTACCACTGAGGTAGAGGTGAAGAATAGCATTGTCTTTCTGGATGTAATGGTGATGAGAGCAAACTATAGGCTTTCTTTTGATGTTTATAGGAAGCTTAAACAAAATTTCAGGTGTATCCCATATAATTCACACCACCTGAAAGAGAACAAATTAGCGGCATTTCGTAGTATGGCACACTGTTTAGTTTATTTACCATTATCAAGAGAAAACTATTTGAAAGAACTAAACATGATATATAGAATAGCTGAATTTAACAGATTTTGGATTAATCTGGTACAGATTATCATAAAAAAGCTGAATTTAAGAAAAACATATTGGTCAGAACAACCTTACCCAGGGATAAACCAGAAAACAACTGGGTTAGCTTAGCTTACAACCCTACACTATATCATGGCCAATATTGGTTAGAACAACCTTACACAGGGACAAACCAGAAAACAACTGGGTTAGGTTAGCTTACAACCCTACACTATATCATGGCCAATATTGGTTAGAATAACCTTACCCAGGGACAAACCAGAAAACAACTGGGTTATGTTAGCTTACAACCCTACACTATATCATGGCCAAGAAGTGCCTCATGAAGTATGGCAGACTTTGAGTGTCGTCAGCTTCAGCTTCGAGTATCTGCGGCTCCAATCGAGTTGGGTGGAATGCTTGGATCTCCTAAGGACTTCATAGATAACTGTGACAAATCGGGGATTTACAGTTTAAAATGTGCATTATTTTACTCCTGACCATCTTAAGTTGTAAAACAGGTTACGAGGTACAACACTATGGATGTCTGGGTTAGTTAATTAACAAATTTCAAGATGTCTCAGTAAACAATGAGTCGGGCCCGGTTCAGGGTTCCCTCCTTCTGCTTCCGAATTCTCTTGTTCCGCTAAGAATTTGATTTATTTCTGCGTTTTCTGCTTAAGATTTAATAAGTGTTAAATTAGTTGATACAGCTATCTTGTTAAAATGTGTTAAGTGATGTGTAAGTTTAGATGTTTGTTTATTAATCTTTGACTTGACTTTCTGTTTTTAGTTATAATTTTATATAAACCTATTTTATAAGTGTGCTTTGTTTAGGTTTTGTATGTTGATGATGATTTGAGATAAGAAAGAAAGAAAATGAACAAAATAATAATATTAGCAATCATGTAAAATAGACCAACTCTCCTGAGCATAGAGTTTTGTGCTCCGTAGTTGGATTATTTTTATTGCTTGATTTTTTATGTTTTATCTTGTTTGTTTTATTGTTGTACAATAACTTGACGAAATATGTTAGTAGTAGCCAAGCACTAAGGAAGGCGACATCATCGCCAAAACTAGTCTGTATTATGAACTAGTATGTTTGTTTTATTAAAAACTCATTTTTTGTGAGATTTTGAGTAGACTTTTTTGTTTTTTACCAATGAATATGAATAACATTTGTTAATAACAGTCCAGTAAATGTAGAAACGTTCAATTTTAAAGCTATTAATTTTACAGCTATAAAAAAAATACTAACGCATTTTTTTATTAATCAAGAAAATATATATGAAGAAAATTTAAGAGTTTAAAAATTAAAAATAGTGATAAGGATAAAAACTCTCACAATATAAAGAAATTTCAGTTATAGATTTTAGAAATATTAGCAAACTAAGTCACAATAGCATGTAAGGAGGATAAAAAAATGCTACAATTATTAAAAACACACACATGTATGTACACATATACTTATATATAAGGATTCATTAGAAAGTAGGGTTAACAGAAAATAAAAATTGGTGACGTGAGTAGATCCTATGTTTAAATAGAACTGAAGGCTTCAAAAAAAAATAATAATAATAAGAGCATTTGGCTTTATAATAAAACAGATCCATCTACAAAACAAAACACAAATAATTTTCTTACTTTGATTCTTTTACAAGCTGCCTGCGGCGATTGTCATCTTCATTTAAAACTTTTTTAAGTTGTAAAAATAACTGGTGCTTTTCATCTTTAAGTTGGCCTAATCTTTGTTCCAACTGAGAAATCTGTTCTCGTGTTTCTCCAAGAGTCATTACATCTTGTTTCTGTTGTCTTTCCCGCTCTTTCCGTTGACGTTCATTTTCAGCATCAGCTTCTTGTTCTAAGTGAACAATAAATAAACACTATATTATATAAAAATGAAAAATAAGTACATTACCATATTTTTAAAACACAAAACTTTAAAACTGGATTCTACTCTTCTTCATTAAGTTCTTCATGAATAATAAAAGTACGAATGTTACTAAATTGTCGTCTGAAATGTTACTGACTCAAACAATGTGGTCTTGGAAAACAATATTAAAATAAATTTTCAGTAAATTTTTTATATGAAGATACAGTACAGCCTCAAAACCCAGACTGATTAGGTATTCGGACGGTCTGGATTTTGAGAAATTCCGAATGTTAGATATCTATCATATCAATAGTAATACCTAAGTTATAACATCATCAAGACACTAAATTATAATATATGATTTAAAGGTGGTTTCTTTGATTTCTTTTTTTATTACCAAACTTTTTTCCCACATTATATAACATCATCAATTTAGTTTTACTGATGATACTATATCAATTTAAGCCTTTGATGACCATCTCCTTATCTTTTAGCATTTTGTCTAGTGAAATCAGCTGTTCCTCAATTGAAGTTTTTTACACTTTTGGTATCAACTTGACAAAAAACCACTACTTACAGTAGACTTGATATGTTAAAGTAGATGGGTTTTTCACTAGGTCAGAGCATTGTTCAATGCTGTAAGTCACGGCTAAGACTGTTGCTCAGGTGTGGTATGTTGGTGTGAGTCTGTGGTGTATTTCTGTTCTGTGGTGTGTTATTGTTCATAGAGTAGTTGTTAATTATGTGTTCAAATATAGTATTTGATTTTGAGTGTTTTTAGTCATTTAGAATGTGTTGTGAATAGTTTTTGTGATGTTTGTATATCTCGTAGTTTTCTGTTGTGTTTAGTTTCTGCTTTTTTATGTAGTGTAGGATTTTTAGATTGGTAGGTGGGTGTGATTTGTTTTGTATGTGTATGGCAAAATTTGTGTATGTCTTTTATGTGTTCTTTGTAACTTATGGTAAAGGTTTTCCCTGTTTGTCTTATGTAGAGGCTAGGGCACTGGTTGCATGTAACTCCTGCCTTATGTTTATTCTGGTGTGGTTTTGTTTGTAATCAGTATACAAACTGATTAAATGTTGTATACAGCAGACAAAACCTATCACAATGAACAGATTTTTTTTCATAGACCTGCCAGAGCTAGCAAAAAAATATAACAAATTTTCTTTTAACAAGTACAAGCTGGAAATCCTCAATAATTAATTAAAACGAATATGTGCTATATATAGAAAGTTGAGTAACAAATTTGACATTTTGGTTAAAAAAACATACAAAAATCACTTTCCACCCACCAAGGTAACAGAAACAGAACTAAGGAGTGTCAGATTTCCATTAAACCTGTCTTACCATTAGCTTATAATTTCAGTCTTAACACATACATTAGTGTAATATACACAAAAATAATATACCAATATGGACTTGGCAGAATCTATCACACTCCAAAAATAGTAACACCTGTAGAGTATCAGTTCTCAGCATCAATGAAACACCTAAGGAGTTACTATAATGTTTCCAGCTACACTTTTCATCATCAAGTAGTTACTAATAAACACCATACTTAATAGCAGCAGGCCAATAAACCAATTTTTGTTAAGAACACCTGTAGAGTATCAGTTCTCAGCATCAATGAAACACCTAAGGAGTTACTATAATGTTTCCAGCTACACTTTTCATCATCAAGTAGTTACTAATAAACACCATACTGAATAGCAGCAGGCCAATAAACCAATTTTTGTTAAGAAATAAACATTATATAGTATTTTACTGTAGAATGTTTTCCAATGCTTTGTCAATATGATTTACATTTGAACAAATATACATAAAGATGGTAGAATGCTAGATTTATTAATTATATATGATAAATAAAATCCCGTTATATATTTTTTAATTATAACTTAGATATTTAGATACCTTGTTTTTTCTTTTGGCGTTCCCTCCTTATATGATTTTTCAATCCTGTCCATATAGCCTCATTTTTTTGAGGAGGTCGTCCAATAACTACAGCAGGCATTTTGCCTTTAACAATTTTTAAAAATTGTTATAACCATTACAAAATCTAAAAAATCCATTAAAAATATAATAAACATCCATGTCAAGTTAGTTATGTTGAAAATATATAAACTTAATATTTACACATAATGATATAAAAAGCAATACAGTACATAATCTTACTGGAAACGTGATTACGTTTTTTTGCCTAAGTTATTTTATTTATATAATTTACTTATAAAAGTAATTTGTCTTTTAGTACATTGTCATGCTTAGCGCACCATTCTCCACTTTAAAGCAATCTAACATTGCAGCTTAGAGATGTACATGAAATTATCATTTCAGAGAATACTTTTGATACTTGTTTGAAAATGACCTTGTATAAATATGATTTCAATTTATTACTCTCCAAGAAAATATGTTATTTTCAGGTTTAGAGATAGATAAATTAACTGCATTTTATATTACTAATTAACAAAACTAACTGATTTATTGAGAAATATCATTGCCTGAAATAACATTGATCATTAGAAAGACGGGTGTTTTTTTTAATTACCAAACAATTTTCTCCAATAGCTTGATTAAAGCAAAAGTGAAAGAAATAGGTTGAAGGGCTACTAGAATGGTTTTATCTTTACGATACTTTAGAAAAGCAACCCCTGTTACTTTTAATCATGCATGAGGAAACATTGTACATCTTTCTTTTCCTTATACTTCTAAAGCATTAGCCAGTAGAACTACTATCACATAAAAAAAGGATAGGAAAGGATTGTCAAAATATATGAAGGGGCCTGAAACCTCTTGGTAGAAGTTATTAAAGAGATTATGTGATAGCATACAGGGGTAAATCAATAAATTTGTGTATTTTCTATCGAGGTCATACAAAGAGGCTAATCATTAGACCCCCTTGTAAGATAAGGGTCAAAAAGGGTAAATGAAATTAGGTAGGGCTCAGAAACTGACACAATTATCACCTGGTACGGAAAAGGGGAAATTTTTCCAAGGATGAGAGATCGGAGTACATCATCAGGACTTGGAATAAAGGCAACTTTTATACAAAATAAATTCAGCTAACACTTGTAAATATTTACAAACTTGCCTATAGTAGCACTTACTTATGTTTATTGAGGACGGCCGTTTCGGGAAATGTGTCCCATTGTCAACTCAGACCGTAACTGATCACACCGTAACTCCCGAAACGGCCGTCCTCAACAAATATAAGTAAGTGCTACTATAGGCAAGTTTGTAAATATTTACAAGTGTTAGTGAAAACTAGTAACTCACGTGAAGATGGAATCAACAAATATAAATTCAGCTTTATTATAAAACTGATTTTAGTTCATGAAACATAAATGGGTATTTAAAGGAGAATCAAGAAGTGGACCACAATTATTGAACTGTCCTCGCTTATTTTTAAACATATTAAAGCCATTACTAAAAGAGCAACAGACAACAAGTTTTTAATAGATCTTTCAGAACATTTATAATATGACCATTGCTCAATACTTGGAATCAAAAAAGCTAGTAATATGTAGAGTAAAATATGTTCTCTGAAAATGGAACTATGAATGGGGAGCAATATAAATCAAAACAAACAGGAAGAATTTAATATGAAATGAAATTTAATAATAATTCCTTTCTTAATTTATTACTTCTTTTTAATTATTTTGTATTTCTATCACTGTAATTGGCATTTTGCTTTCTTTACTGTTATTTTCAACTTTTAAAACCTTGAATTTTTTTTTATTGCAATAACAGTAGTTTTATTTTAATTGTTTTTCCACATAATTTATACCTATAGTTGCAATTAGTAATTATAACAATTGTACTGTTTTACTCCAAAGAACTCACATTGTTACATTATACAGAAAAATGCCTTCATCTATTTGTGGTAAAAATTATCCTATTTTTGTGGTATAGTGAACTGTCTCTTTCATAGATCTATAATACCTGGAACTTCCTATATCAATATGTAATAGCTAAAAAAGTCAAATATAACAAAGCGAAAATTTCCAAAAATATTTTAAATCAGAGTTGTTGTGAAGAATGTTACTGAATTGGGCAGTAGCATGTCACATCTTATGAATATATGGGGAAAGCAAGATGTGAGTAGGAAGATTATATGCAAGGAATGTCACTGATGCAATAAGCAAAACATATTTTAGAAAATGATTCACACTTAGGCACCGTTTGGCAGTTTTTTTTAGGTAAAGTGCCCATAAATGCTCTTTTAGCATTCTTTTAATTTTCCTGAATTCCAAGGATTTGAGATACAGTTAAAGTAAACAAAACAAAAAATTAAACCAAACATGTATCTTGACATAATAGTTATAACTTGTACTTCGCACAGTAAACCTTATTCAAATTTAAAAAATGTAAATATGAAAGGTGTTCTTCATCATGTTTTAGAAAGTGTGGCAGTCTCACATTTGCACTAAATCCATCTTCTGATAATGTGATGTGCCTAGATATTGAAGCAGAAGGCGTTTGGGTTGATGATGTTGACATATGCATAGATACTATGATAGTGTTTTACACTAAGATGCTCCAATTCATATACTTGCATTACATTAAAAATCTTTCCTTTTCAGGAAGTAAGAGCATGTGATTGACCAATTTAAGAGATAGTGCTGCCAATTGTTCAAAATTTTATCTTAATTAATTTGATTTGTTTTTTATAACTGTTTTAGCTAGTTATGTATATTCATTAGCAGAGGTGATGCAGACTCTTAAGTTTTTATTTCAAGATTTTAGGAGGTTCATTTGTGTTTGCATATGAATGCCTTGTTTGGCGGAATTTTGATTGGTTGGATTGAACCAAATTTTAAGAATGAAGGTTCTGTGTTCTCATTAGGTTCATCACCATTATCAACATGTGATGGTGGCTATGATATCTGGATAGAGTTCTGGGTTGTCATTCTTTACTGGCTTCAAGTACATCACCATCATGTTACTTGAACCATCTCCAAGTCTTGAACTTTACTTAATCATTTCCACTTGGGAAGATTAGGAGTTAAAACATAGCCTCATCTTGTACTTATTGGTTAATGTAGCTGCCTGTTCAGATTTTATTTATTTTTTTATTATCCCGTGTTCTATGTGGACTATCTCAAATACTGCTCCATTTTTGTTTGCAATCTTTCACTTGACCTACAAAAACAAAAAGTAGGTTATCTTCTGGTTTCTTGCTACAGAAGATTCCTTCAAGACAATATCCTTCAGATAAACATTGGGAGAAGTACAACATACATCTTGCACAATTTCATTTGAAATAATTAAGGCTACAAGGTCCCTGAACTAACTGACATTACTGGCGATACACTTCTTCTTCAGTACTTTCCTTATTGTCAGGAAGAGGAAAATCACAAAGAATTCCATTTGAAGCAGTTTAAATGATAATTCAATTTCCCACAGGGTAGTGTGGAGAGGGAAGAACACTGAGGCCTCAAGATCTAATTTGTTACTATTCATACTTTGCTTTCATTCTGATTTATGACTATTTTGTACTTTCTACTCAATGGAACTTACTGTTCACTTTTATTTAAATTTGAAAATATTTCTACCTATTTCTTATAGGTAATTATATCTGATTAATTGCAAGTTAAGTATTTTTACTAAACATAATGCAAACTTATAGCTTACATCAAAAACCTTAGATAACCTATGATTTAAAGCACAACTCTATTAACAACATTACAGAATATGAGGTGTATGTTTCAAAATGAATTTAAAACAATTTTCAAAAATGTTATTAAATTACAAAACACTGTATCAGACTGACCCAGTGTGTTTTTTGATTGAACTGATCCAACTGTTTCGAATGAAATCCAGTTGTTTATACAGATTTGGTTTATAAATCAAGTATATTGATAACGACAAAATCTTTTGGTCTCATTGATGTTATTACACTGTAGACCTACTTACAAGCTGATCCCATAGGAAATATTTCATTGGAATCGATTTTACATTTACAATCAAACTATAGCTGTTTTTTCCCAATCGAAATTAATTTTGAACCAAATAATTAACTAAATGCATTTTGAAACATAGTGCTTCTTATAGAATAATCTACATATCCATTGCAATATGGTATTTAGGGCCTACCTTTAATATTTAAATCCTTATGAGCTTTTCCAGACCATGTTGAAGTAGTTGGAGTCCTAATACTGCTCTTCAGTCTGGTCACACAGTATTGGATAATTTTTCACTTCTTCAATTAACTCCTCAGTATGACATCCTCTATTGCCAGATTGAACATTTTTCAGCATCTAGTGAGGTTTTGATTTTTTTTAATACACCAAGGTAGGTGCTATAAATTGTAAATGTTTTTTAAATCATTTTTTTTCAATGTTCTTGAGGACATTTAGCATCATTTTTAAATTAAAAATTGTTTAAACTATTTTAACCTTATAAATACCAACATTTTTTTGTCTTCTTCACTTTTTGCCACTCTGATTCTTAATAAGTTAAAGTTTATTTGAATTTTTCTATGTCAAAATTTAGCCTAACTGGATACTTTGTAGCTGTATTTGAATATACTTATATAATAATGTGATATAATATTGTATGGCAATTCAACAATAAATGATAAATATGAGAATTTGGAACCACCTGAGATTAAAATAGAAAATTGTTCAAAAACATGTCCTAGGACGATACGTACAAGGAATTTCTTGTAATTTTACACAGAAAGTTATTTTTTATCAATTTAAAGTAGAATAAAAAAATTCAGTGCAGAGTAGTAAGTTGTGCAACCTCCGCAGAGTGATACAGTGACATCGCGCTATTTCTATTTATACCTTATATGTGTAGATACTCGAGAAACGTTTTGGCTTAATTTGTAATTATATTACTCGGTTTAATGTGTAGAACACGAATATCAACTTTTTTCCGCAGAAAGTACGGAAAGTTACTTTTTTTACATTTTAAATGTTAAGTTGTAAAGGCATGTAGGCCCATAGTGTAAACCGGGTGCGCAGTAGCTATAGCTCACTGCACTACGTCTAGATTTGTAATTGTATACAACATTACTAAATACCTGTATTAAAATATAACTACGAAGTATCCAGTCAGGATAGATTTGGTAATAATTCTATTTAACATTACTATCTACCTATATTAAAGTATACCTACAAAGTATTCAGCCAGGATAGATTTGGTTATAATTTTGATAAATATTTAGACTTATTGCCGATGCCACAAATTACAACCAAATTTATTCTGACTGGATACTTCATAGGTATATGTTAATATAGGTAGACAGTATTGTTGTATAAAATTATAAGTAAATCTATCCTGACTGGATACTTCGTAGGTATACTTTAATAGAGGTAGAGAATAAAATCTATCCTGACGACACTTCGTAGGTATATTTTAATGTAGGTATATAGTAAAGTATAAAACTATAACCAAATCTATCCTGATTGGATACTTTGTAGGTATATTTTAATGTAGGTATATAGTCATGCTGTATACAAGTATAACCAAAAGTTCAATTTTTAGATTTAAAGTTCAGTATTAAAATAAACTGACTTTGACGTAGTGCAGTGAGCTGTAGCTACTGCGCGGGCGGTTCACGCTATACATGTTATTACAGACTAACATTAAAAATGTGCAGAAAAATTAACTTTTTGTATTTTCTGCGGAAAAAAGTTTATATTAGTGTTCTACACATTGAAATGAGTAATTAAAAAAAAAAATCTTAACAATATCAAAAAGACTCGTTTACGCTATACATGCCATTACAACCTAACATTTAAAATGTGAAAAAAGTAACTTTCCGTATTTTCCGTGGAAAGAAAAGTTGATATTGTGTTCTACAGATTAAAACGAGTAATTAGAGATGGACAAAATTTTTTAACACCAACGTCATTAAGACTATATTTTTACCGGTTTTTTCATATGTATATTAAAAAAAACTTTCTATATAGGCCTAACATTAAAAAATTCTTATACATATCGTCCTAGGACGTGTTTTTGAACAATTTTCTATTATAATCTCAGGTGGTCCCAAATTCTCATAATTACCCAATAAATGATAATATGATAATACAAAATTATGTTTGTGAAGTTAGGTTATCAAATATTTACTAGATACTTTGTAGCTGTATTTGAATATACTTATATAATAATGTGATGTTATATTGTATGGTAATTCTTCAACAATAAATTAATACAAAATTATATTTGTGAAGTTAGGTTATCACAAATTTACATTTAGGCCCAACAGTATCAAGTTTTATTACTCTATGTAGTTTAATACTGTTTAGTGTTTTCTTTTATATGAAAAAATTCTTCATATATCTATTCTTTTTGTGAGAAAATCTATGACATCTGGTTACCGAAAATCGTCTTAATGTTACCAAGTTAATTTATTTCTTAAAAATCCAAATCTATCTAAACCAGATATATTTGCAACTTTAATAATATAGCTTTAGTAATTTGTTATAACATAGTGGGTTATTTGTCCAATTTTTTCAGGCCTGAGTGTGTCAAAAGTAGTTATGTTGATGTTCAAATATTTAATAAAACTCAAAGACCAACTTTTTAAATATTTTTTCCTTGAATAGAATGTATTTTTAAGTAA
Organism: Prosapia bicincta; assembly: GCA_036971475.1. Lineage (NCBI taxonomy): Eukaryota > Metazoa > Arthropoda > Insecta > Hemiptera > Cercopidae > Prosapia > Prosapia bicincta. The sequence goes on from JBAIZL010000002.1 coordinate 4,443,426, forward strand.
CATACGTATTTAAGTAAATTGAAGGCGGATTAATTGTTAACTAATACCTAATTTTGATTCAAAAGTGTTTGTGGTAATTGTTCCGACGTGCGACTACCGCTATTTTCGTGAAATTTTTTTACTTTTCTTATGTATTTTTACATCCTAGACACGAATCCAAAATTATTTTTTGTCGCTGACACCGGTTTTTTAAAACATACTTTAAAAAATATAACCTAACCTAACCTTTATTGACGTACGACTAACGCTGATTTTGTGAATTTGTTTTTACTTTTCTTATGTATTTTCAAGTTTTTACATATGTACGTTCCTTACATTTTTAAGTATTTTTGTGAAAGTTACTTTATTTCACATTTTAAATGTTAGATTGTAATGACATGTAGGCCTACAGCGTGAACCGAGCGCGCAGTAGCTACAGCGCACTGCACTACGTCTAGATTTGTAATTTTATACATTACTATATACCTACATAGTATCCAGTCAGGATAGATTTGGTAATAATTTTATTCAGAATTACTATCTATTTTTATTAAATTATAACCAAATCTATCCTGATACTTCATAGGTATATTTTAATGTAGGTATATAGTAATGTTGTATAAAACTAACCAAATCTATCCTGACTTGATACTTCATAGGTATATTTTAATGTAGATATATAGTAATGTTGTATAAAACTATAACCAAATCTATCCTGACTGATTACTCCGTAGGTATATTTCAATATAGGTAGATAGTAAAATTGAATATAATTATAACCAAATCCTGACTGGATACTTCGTAGATATATTTTAATATAGGTAAATATATAGTAATGTTGTATAAAATTATAACCAATACTATACGTATTATAATAAATTAATAATGGCAATACGACGTAGACGAGAAAAAATAATGTTGGATTCGTGTGAACGTACGTCAATAAAGGTTAGTTTAGGTTATGTTTTTTAAAGTATATTTAAAAAAAACGGCATCAGCGACAATAATTAATGTTGGATTCGTGTCTAGAACGTGAAAATACATAAGAAAATTTAAAAAATTTCACGAAAATAGCAGTGATCGCACGTCGGAACGTACGTCAATAGAAATTATGTTTTTTTTAGTATCTTTTTAAAAAACGGCGTCAGCAACAAAAAATAATGTTGGATTAGTGTCTAGGACGTAAAAATACATAAGAAAAGTAAACAATTTCACGAAAATAGCGGTAGTCGCACGTCGGAACAATTACCGTGTTTGTTTTGTCTTGTTCCTGAAAACTTTCTGCATCATAAAATGTAATTTCTTTGTGGTCATCATTGATGTCTGTTGTTCCGATAATTAGCAGAATCGTATATTTCTTGGCTTCAATATAAATATATAATTTTCTCTTTAACCATGAAGACTTTCTACATTACCAAAGATATAAAACTTTTGGCAGTATCAATGACATCTGAATAACCTATATTTATCAAACACCCAACACATTCTAAGTTATCAAAGGAATAAAATTAATTTCTGACAATGAAGATATTAAATAAATTACAGTTTAAGTTTGGATTAACCTAAAAGTCATATGGTCGAGTTATAAGTGCAATAAATTTCATTTAGAGCAAATAAGTTAGCAATTCTATTACAATATTAAAATCTATAATAAGTCAGATTAAAAATAATAACTAAACTTACCTGAATTGTAACATCTAACAAACAGTTCGGTAGTAACAAAATGTCAATAATGAATTTATTTGGTTAACTTTACGGAAAGGACTAAAGTATTGTTGAAATAATCTTCATTATTAGAAATTATTATTGGTTCTTTTTGGTAGTTTTGAACAGTTTTCCAAAATATCGTAGGTGGCCCCGCCTATAAATAACTATCTTATTATGGAATATCTTGTTGAGAATAATATTTCTGAAGTTGAAAATTCAACATAACTCTAATTTCACAATTACACATTTACAAATGTCAAAAATTAGTTATGCAAACACTAAATTCTTGGACAAGCTACGCTCCTAAATTGTTTTAACCAAACTATTGAGCGTGCATTACAATATTCCTCTACACCATGTAAACATCGATATTAGTACAATAATCGATTAGTAAATAACCAAATATTTATGAATATATTTGAAATCTTTACGTAGCCGCTCACAGTATTTCATATTTTTTTGTTTTAAATTTAACATTACTTTACATAATGCGTGACGAAGTCTTTGTGTCTACACCTCATCTCGGCTTTGGTGGGTCTGAATCAGAGCGCTGAGCCTTATACCAAAAGAACCGCACAAAATCTAAGTTTTAATGGGTACAAGTGAATGTTTCAAGAAATCTTATACGGTATTAGAATGATTTGGGTCAAATTCGATTTAGCTCGTTTTTACATGTTTTAAAAAAGTACATATGTTTGTAGGTCTTAATAATGAAATCAAGACGATTAAACAACCAACTCCAAAATCTATAGCTCACAAAGCAATTCCACTAAACAATATATTTTTTATTCGAGAAATATTGAAGGTTTTTTCATTGATTTAGAACAATTTTTAAATTCCTATAATAGCTTACAGTTAATGTATTTTTTAATTTTTTTTTTTTTAATGCACAGTATTTATAAAAATTGTCCCCAAGAATTAAGTTAATTACATATTATATGGTACACATTATTTATAGGGTAGAATATTAGAATATTTCTTGTTTAAAAGTGCTGTGTTTTAGAGTGTTTTTACAAAACATAATTAGACATTATAGTTACTTCCATCTTCTTGTGAGCTACTAGTTTTTTTTTACTAAAACACTTGTAAAAATGTTACACTTGCGTATGGTAGCACTTACTAAACATTTCTAAATCCTTGTTGATTCCATCTTCACGTGAGCAACTGTCCCATTGTCAACTCAGAACCATAACTCTTTAATGGGACACATCTCCTGAAACAGCCGTCCTCAAAAAATATAAGTAAGTGCTACTATAGGCAGGTTTATAAACATTTAAAAGGGTTTAGTTCTAAATCCTCTTCCTTATCCTTCTTGAATCCTAAAAAGATTTATTATTTCCTGATTTCTACAAGAAAAGCAAAACTATAACTTATCAAAGTGTAACTTATATCTTGAAAACATCAATAATTGTCCAACTTAAATAGTTTATTCATGTGTTGTTTGTCAGTGAATCAGGACATAATCAGTTGGGTAGACAAGGGGTGTCCAGATCTTCGAAATATGAAAGTTTTTTTTATTTATGAGATATTTTTAATTCAGCTCCTAACCTTAGATTACTTATACCTCGTCAAAATGAAGACGCTCTGTTTAACAAATTGCTATATCTGACAACATTCTTCTTCTCAGTGCCTACGTACCTACAACAGCCGATGTTAGATGCGCAGTTTCGCCTCTAAAGTTCGCTTACGTTTAAGTAACCCAGTTCTTGCTGTCACTTTGACAACATATAAGTGATGGTGTGACTTTTTTATGTTTATGTTCTCTTTACATTTTTTAGTTATTTAGTCATACAGGTTTATTTTTTATAACTATTTGTAGTGGTTTGCGTTGCTGAATATGTTAAGGCTGTATTTATAATTGAACCTGAGAGCTGAAGAAGTCGTAAGACAAAAACGTATCCTCCAAGTGTAAGTTAACAATTTAACAACCGTTAGTTAACAAAATGTCTGGTCGCAAGTAATAGCAAAAGTGTAATAAGTAAATTATATATGATTAAAAATAAATAATGCATGATGAAACTTTCTACAAATGTATATCTAAATTTATAAAGAGAGAGTAAATAAATTGGCGAAAATAACTTAAGAATGAGACACCAGAACATTAGAAAAAAAAGGCTGATTTGTAAGTTTCATACCGGAGACTTCCATACATATGCTTGACCTAACTGTTAGATCACAACTCAAAAAGCTAAGACGCAAAATTTGAGGATTTTTTTAAAATTTGGGAATTTAAAAATATGAAGAAAATAAATTCTTATATCCTTATATAAATATTATATCAAATTTCAAAGAATATAAAGTGAAATTTATAAATTTTCTTAAGGGTTACAAACAATATAAAAACTATTTGTAAACCAAAGTTCACAAAGATACTATCTGAATAGCTAATATACGGAGTACACTAGTTCCTTTTGCAGTGCATGAAATCGGAGTTTTGACGTTTCACTAGAATCTCATCCATTGATTAGCTCCTCAACCTGTTGGGTTCACCTCATACATTATTCATTTATTCTGACCTCCTCAAACAATTGAAGTCTCTGAGAGAACAGATCAGACTGGAATTTGTTTAAATTCCACCGCCAATGTTGCTCAATCAATGATGAGTAATATCAAAGTCCAACTTTAGGAATGTATCTGTCTCAACAGACGCCATACATGAGTTATTTTAAAAAAATAACCGATGTTTTACTATTGTAAAAATGCATTTTCATCTATTTTAAGATTATAATATTATTTTTTTTTAATGTAATGCTTTTTCTTAACAGTCTTTTAAAAATCCCTTTTTATTATCCATCACAATCTTTATATATATATATATATATATATATATATATATATATATATATATATATATATATATATATTCAAGATTAAATAATATACACTAATTACAGGAATAATTTATTGAATAATACACTCAAAGCTTTTAGTTGGTTGACATTACCAACATCCTCCAGGATGTCACACACTGAGTACTAACTATACTCAGCAAGACAGCAAATTTAACGTGAAATCCGATGATACGTCTACATGTCTAGAGCGCCTGACGAAAGGTCAACTTATGGGCTACAAATATCTATACTTAACAACACTTCAAGTTTCTAGAAGCGATAAATACCTCTAAAACATTACAGACATCTGGTCTGGTATGTGACACATTAAACAATAAACTCTCTTGAAGCAAATAAACGACAAAAAATTGACGACCTTAAGTTATGAATGATTAATGTGTTGTGACAAATATAACTCGTCAGCAAGAAGCAATGGGTTAATGTAATTTAACCAAAGGGGCATCTGAAATATCATGGCAAAACACTTACAAGAAATGTATAGAAAGGTTATTTTATTACTAAACACTTTTAAATGTTTTAAAAACTTGCCTATATAGCACTTACTTTGTTTGTTGAGGACTGCCATTTCGGGAGATGTGTCATATTGTCAACTCAGACCGTAACTCGGTTAACCCGTTACAGTCTGAGTTGACAATGGGACACATCTCCCGAAACGGCTGTCCTCAACAAACAAAGTAAGTGCTACTATACGCAGGCTTTTAAACCATTTAAAAGGGTTTAGTGATTACTCACGTGAAGATGGAATCAACAAATGTTATTTTATTATTTTCTATATTAGAGGCATTGTTCGAGTCAGCGCTCGAAGTTTCAAGTTACTTTGACCTACCTAACAGCTGTGCCGTGACGTATTGGCCACGTGATCTCTGACCTGCTAATCGATATCCGAAATTATTGATTTTTTCTCTGGATGAACGCTGCACCCCCACTCCCTTCTTATTTTCTAAGCTTTCTTCCGCTTCAAGACAAAGTAGAATCGTTCCGACCCTCGAACAGTGCAGTTCTACGTTAAACCTCGTAGCCTATTTCCGCATGGCTTTGTTTCAGACAATTTAAAGTACCGCTTTCGTTCGTTAATGTGCTTATAGTGTGGACCGCGTTAATGAGCTTTTAATGAGCTTTTAATGAATATTTTAACTGTATATTTTCGCCGTGTTAGTAAAAGTGTCGCCCGATTTCGCCGGTTGCGCAATCTTAGTGCGTGTACTCACGGTAATAAACTAAGTGCTTGTAAGCTTAACTTTTACGTTTACTCATGTTTCAATTGAGTTTTTTAGTTGCGTGATCGCCTTCAAGAATTCTACGCTGCCTGAGACGACCACAGTACTGTGGAGACTTCACCTCGATTCCAACATTGCATCACTTCTTACCTATGGTAAGTGCGTAGTTAAGGAATATGAACAATTTATAATTTATTTGTATTAAAGTCAGTGTCGTTGCGTTGTTAGTGTTAAATGACTCTATTTTGCTTAGAACAGTGCTTAAACTTGCTATGTTAAATATTAACGTAAATTACGCAATCCAGAGTAACCTTGTTAACAATAGGGTTTACCGCACCTCGTAGTTTTATTTCTAACTTTTTGATCTGCGGATTAAACATTGGTCCTCGACCAAGCCGGATAGTTTTAATTTATTCCAGCTACAAACATTGGTCCCCACCGGACCGGATTATTGAATTATTTCAGTGACCTAGGGTTTTTCTTTAAATTTCACGATAATGTATTAGTGACCACGTGGTTCCTTTGTAACCAAATTAAACATTTGTTGAGTTATTTCAACGATAAAAATTTATAAATTTTTAAAATTTTTAAAGCTGTAACTAACGTAAGCATGTGCTTACCGCGACGTCACAATCAGGAAAACTTTAACGATAATTACCGATGCCACATTGCGCAATAAGCCACGTGGCTCATAGTGCACGATTACGAACAAGGAAGCGTTTATGTTTGCTACAACTTACAAACTTTATACAGTCCACTTTATTATCGCGTTTGAACTTATAGTAAATTTTAATTTCAATTGTTTGTGGTTTTGAAATTTATTTAAAATGGAAATTAATACGGAGTATTATTTGTCTAAATTGAGAGATATTGTAGGCGAGCTGGAGCAAGTGAAAAGTGTACTTCACGATAAAGAAATACCAGAAGGCCTCGCACGGGAAATTCGACGAATTCAATCTAACTTTATCGAAACGTATGAGATATTAGAGAAAACGTTCGCCAGTCAAGTTGCCGAACTTGCTGAAAGTGCATTTAAGATTAAAAAACAATTTCAGGACACGTATTTGCCAATGTTGGCTAAATACCCGAACATTATTAAGACCGAGGTGAAGGTAACCTCGCAGGTCAACCCCGGCGCAAATTCGCCTCACTTACCTAACCTTACAATGCCTAGCTTTTCAGGCAATAGTAACGAATGGAATGACTTTATTTCAATGTTTGACTCAATGGTCCATTGCAATAGCAATATTAATGCCATACAAAAATTTCAGTACTTAAAATCAGCGCTTAAAGGAGACGCTTTAGCCATTGTTACGGGACTCACAATATCCGAACATAATTATGATATCGCCTATCAAGCCTTACGCAATCGTTATGCTAACCCTCGTCGTTTAGCCGATCATTATTTTCAAATTATTAAAGACTTTAAGCCTATTAAGAACGCGTCTCAGAGCGAACTTAATCGTTTTTTAACCGCACATTCAAATGCTGTGTGCGCACTAAAGGCTGTCCAGTTAGACGACTTAGCGGACTTTTTACTTTTTCAAATGTCTGTTGGTAACTTAGATGCACAGACTCGACTTAACTTTGAAACCAGATTGGGAACAAATCAAATGCCCACGTACAGATTGCTAAATGATTTCGTCACTGAGCAGGCTAGAGCAATGGAGTTGCTCAATCAGCCCTCTGCCGCGACTGCAGTTAACTCAAGATTAGGTCAGCAACCTCGAGTGATGGTCTCTGCGTTGAATGACTCAAATAACAGCGGTGCCCCTGATTTAAATATTGACCATGTCGAAGCTAACCTCGAAACTGAACATAGTCCAACGGTCCAGCCGTCGACGTCTTATGTTAGTACGGCTACGTCTCAAATGCTACCACGCACTTATGCGCCCAGACCTATGATACAGAGCCCCATACGGCCGTCTGCGGGAGGGAGACAAGGAAATGTGCCACCAATTATGAACGCGCCTAGGCTTTCAGTTTTCCGACATCGGTTGCCACCGCTGCACTTGGCTCAAGCCAACATCTCAACCAATCATACTGGGATGTGTTATTATTGCGGCTCAAACCATAATGTTTTTAATTGCCAGTCGTTTCTGGAATTAACTGTGTCCGAACGTAAAAGTGCCATTGTAAAATTACGACGTTGTTTTAACTGTCTGGGATCACACTTTCAGTCCAAATGTAAATCTATGAAACAGTGTAAACATTGTGGAGAGTCGCACCACACATTGTTACACGACAACTCTCCTGAACAACAATGACTAGTTTCACCGCGACACCCTTGTTCAACAGCTAGACCCGGCCTCGCTACTCAATCGCTACCGCATGCTCTTTCTTGTAATATTGAAACTTCTCTCGCACTGTTAGGCACCGCGCAGGTCATCATTCAGGACCAATTTGGCCGACCGCTTCCATTTAGAGCACTTATAGATCCAGGCAGTCAAATCTCTGTCATAACTAAACATGCGAGCACTCTGTTGAATTTACCCGCTCGGAAATCAAATCTTTCTTTGATTGGTGTCGCAGCCAAGACAACCCGCATTCATGAGTACGTCACTTTGCTTATTTTCTCGAGACATGACCCAGGTGTCATGCTGACAGCAGAAGCCGCTGTGCTTCCCCGCATTACTGACCCGCTTCCATCTACCGCTTTGGCGCCTTGCATACGCGCTCAATATCAGCACTTACCGCTGGCTGACCCTCAATTCGACACCCCTTCCGGTGTTGACATCATTCTAGGTGCTGACATTTTCACACAGATACTTGTGAACGGACCTTGTAATATCATCCACGGACAACCCTCGGCACTCAACACCAGGTTAGGTTGGGTCATCATGGGTCCCATACCTTATAGCATGCCTCAGCAGCCACGTGTATTCATCACTACTCTGAAGTCAATCGATGACAACATTAGACGCTTTTGGGAAGTTGAGGAAGTCGCACCGGCAAATCACCTCAGCCCTGAAGATCAACTGTGTGAAGAACTGTTCGCAACTACTACTGATCGTGACGCAACGGGAAGATACATTGTAGCACTTCCATTTAAGCCGGAAGCTATCTCGCTTAAGTCTAACCGTAACACTGTTCTTGCGAGTTATCATGCGTTAGAAAAGCGTTTAAACCGCCAGCCTGAGGTAGCCATACAATATCACCAGTTTATGGCCGAGTATATCGCTCTAGGGCACATGTACCCTGCCCTCCAGGCTTCTGACTATCTTATTCCGCACCATTGCGTATTTAAGACCACCAGCTCTACTACTAAGCTTAGAGTGGTATTTAACGCGTCGTCACCCGATTGCCACGCAAACACTCTGAATCAGCAAATGTTATCCGGTCCTAAACTGCAAAAGGACTTGGCTAATTTGATCATCTCTTTCCGTTTATATACATACGCTGTTTGCACCGACATCAAGATGATGTACCGTCAAATTTTGGTCCGACCTGAGGATCGTTCATACCAGCACATACTTTATCGGTCTTCACCTCAATCACCGTTAATCGAGTATGAGCTAGCTACGGTCACCTATGGCCTAACTCCTTCCGCTTACTTAGCTCTGCGAACGCTGGAACAACTAGTAAAGGATGAGGGAACTCGCTATCCTACAGCCTCCGCAGCAATCCTTCATCAGACCTACGTAGATGACGTCGTCGCTGGCGCCGACACGCCTGAGGCCGCTAAGACGCTAATACAAGAACTTATTGACATTTTCGCTCGCGCCGGCCTAGAACTCAGAAAATGGTCGTCGAATGAACCCTCGCTACTCGCAACGCTACCTGCCTCTCACTTGGAAAATCCGCGGTTGTTTCAGGACGAATCCGCTGCAATTAAAATATTGGGTTTGCAGTGGAACCCCTCGTCAGACTCGTTCTCATATCAAACTCAAACTTTCACGCTGGTGCCTACCAAACGCACCATCTTATCCTACGTCGCTCGCACTTTTGACCCGCTTGGCTTCTTAACGCCTATTACCTTTTGGATTAAGGCTCTTCTTAAACGCTTGTGGTTGGAGAAACTGGACTGGGACCAGCCTCTGCCAACCCCTCTACTCGATCAATGGGACAGCTTCATTGTCCATTTCGCTTGTTTGTCCGATATTCAAATTCCTCGCCATGTAGGCACGCGATCAGTTAGTCATCGCATCGTTGGGTTTTGTGATGGTTCCGAAGCAGGCTATGCTGCTTCTATCTATTTGAGATCTGAGCTTAACGGGTCCGTCAACGTCAACCTGTTGAAAGCTAAAAGTAAGGTAGCCCCTGTTAAATTACTCACCATACCTCGGTTGGAACTTTGCGGCGCAGTACTGCTAGCTAAGTTATACAAATCAATTCAACCAGCTCTTGACTTCATTCCGATCGCTAACACTCTCCTCTTTACTGATTCTGAGATAGTACTTCATTGGGTTCAGACCCCGCCTCATCACTTGAAAACTTTTGTAGCCAACCGCATCACTGAGATTGTGTCAATCACCTCCATGGATCATTGGTTTCATGTTTCGACTCTTGATAACCCCGCAGACGTCGCGTCTCGCGGTTGTTTGCCTGATCAACTTGCTACACACCCGCTCTGGTGGCATGGACCTCCTTGGTTATTACATTGTCCTACCACTTGGAATCTGTCTAGGCCTAAAGGCACTAACCCGGATCAGACTGAAACAAAGGTTGAGGCTAAGGTTAATTGCGCCGCTGTGCAAGAGCCCAACCGTCTTATGGAAATCATTGAACAGCATTCGAGCTTAACTACTCTTCATCATGTCTTCGCGTACGTATTGCGATTCATCGACCGCTGTCGCAACAAGAGCCTAGCGATTGTCCATCATCACAACACGCGCTTTAAGGCCAAAGCAGCCTCAGTTAAATCTACGCTACGACCGCTGTCAGTACAGGAGTTGGATAACGCAAAGGCTGTATGCGTTAAGCTGGTACAAACCTCTGCCTTTAGTGAAGCTCTGCAAAAGCTTCAAACTGGTAAACGCGTCAGCGACCATTTACGCAACCTAACACCATTCATCGACGCCCAGGGTCTACTCAGGGTGGGCGGTAGACTTGATCATTCGTCTCTTAGTTACGATTCTAAGCACCCGCTTCTGTTACCAAAGCGCCATCATTACGTTGACCTCATTTGTGACCATTATCACAAGCTGGCCTTGCATGCCGGACCGCGTACCACTCAAGCCTTGATCAACAGTGAATTTTGGGTCATAGCTCTGCGATCATTACTTCGCCAACGCATCCATGCGTGTATTCGATGTTTCCGCATGCAAACTAAACCACGCCAGCCCATGATGGCACCTTTGCCCTCATCAAGAGTTACGCCCTCTCCACCTTTCTATAGAGTCGGAGTAGATTTCGCTGGACCTTTTGACACAAAGGCCAACCATTTGCGCACCTCCAAGCTATTGAAAGCTTACCTCTGCGTATTTGTATGTATGACTACTAAAGCAGTTCATTTGGAATTGGTGACCGACTTATCTACTGATGCCTTCCTCGCCGCATTACACCGCTTCACCGCTAGACGAGGTTTACCTTCAGAAATTTATTCCGATAACGGCACGAATTTTACTGGCGCTGCCAACCGACTTAACGATGTCTACAAGTTTCTGGACCGCTCTAGCTCACTTATTGAACGCAAACTAGCTGACCAACGCATCAGTTGGCATTTCAACCCTCCGGCTGCCCCTCATTTTGGAGGACTTTGGGAAGCCGCTGTCAAATCCGCTAAGTTGTTATTGCGACGCACTGTAGGCAACACCACTCTCACCGCTGAAGAGCTATCTACTCTGTTCATCCGGATAGAAGCCATTTTGAACAGTCGTCCTATTTTCGAAGTTTCGCCAGACCCCAGTGAAGGAGCGTCCTTTCTCACTCCTGGACACTTTCTGATTGGCCGTCCACTACTGTCGCTTCCCGAAGAATGTTATACTGAGCCTCCGCTTAAATCTCGATGGTCTATGCTCCAACAGATGTCCAACCGCTTTTGGAAAATTTGGTCCACTCAGTATCTACACACTCAGATTCAACGACACAAGTGGAATAAGGACTCGACGCCACTCCAGGAAAATCAACTTGTCTTCATAACTGGAGAACACTCAAGCCCCCTTCATTGGCCTATGGGAAGGATCATCAGTCTGCATCCTGGAAAAGACCACGTCTCTAGAGTAGCCACCATCCAGACCGCTCACGGACAGCTGAGACGACCGGTCAACAAGCTAGTCGGTTTTCCGCTTCATCCTTAGTTTTCACCGCTTATATACAGCTTCTTTCTTCGGCGCTCTCGCCCCTGTTGTTTTTTTTGTTTGTCTTAGTTTTCCTTTGCCACTTTCTTCTTCGGCACCCTCGGGTCCCGGTGCTTTATGGTTCTTCGCCCCCCACCCACCTGGCGGATTAAAAACATTCGTTTTGGTGGGCGGTATGTTCGAGTCAGCGCTCGAAGTTTCAAGTTACTTTGACCTACCTAACAGCTGTGCCGTGACGTATTGGCCACGTGATCTCTGACCTGCTAATCGATATCCGAAATTATTGATTTTTTCTCTGGATGAACGCTGCACCCCCACTCCCTTCTTATTTTCTAAGCTTTCTTCCGCTTCAAGACAAAGTAGAATCGTTCCGACCCTCGAACAGTGCAGTTCTACGTTAAACCTCGTAGCCTATTTCCGCATGGCTTTGTTTCAGACAATTTAAAGTACCGCTTTCGTTCGTTAATGTGCTTATAGTGTGGACCGCGTTAATGAGCTTTTAATGAGCTTTTAATGAATATTTTAACTGTATATTTTCGCCGTGTTAGTAAAAGTGTCGCCCGATTTCGCCGGTTGCGCAATCTTAGTGCGTGTACTCACGGTAATAAACTAAGTGCTTGTAAGCTTAACTTTTACGTTTACTCATGTTTCAATTGAGTTTTTTAGTTGCGTGATCGCCTTCAAGAATTCTACGCTGCCTGAGACGACCACAGTACTGTGGAGACTTCACCTCGATTCCAACATTGCATCACTTCTTACCTATGGTAAGTGCGTAGTTAAGGAATATGAACAATTTATAATTTATTTGTATTAAAGTCAGTGTCGTTGCGTTGTTAGTGTTAAATGACTCTATTTTGCTTAGAACAGTGCTTAAACTTGCTATGTTAAATATTAACGTAAATTACGCAATCCAGAGTAACCTTGTTAACAATAGGGTTTACCGCACCTCGTAGTTTTATTTCTAACTTTTTGATCTGCGGATTAAACATTGGTCCTCGACCAAGCCGGATAGTTTTAATTTATTCCAGCTACAAACAGGCATAAATAGTTCACGCTACAAATTACTTCTGAAGAAGCAAGTAAGATTCTTGCTTATAATTACATATCTTTATAAAGAATATTTAAGTAGAGAAAATTGTATAAATCATGAGATGATTACAATTTTCACTCTAATATCACTTTAAACCTTTAAAGTGAGAGAATGAAAAGTACAAGTTCTAAAAGTAAACATTGCATACACTTATATCTATCAGGTTATAGTTCAATCAACAATAAATCAACAATAGTGGAGTGTTTGTTGTATTGTAAAATTTTACATTTTATAGAAAAATATAGTAAAATAATTTAAATCAAAATATAAAACTTGGATCATAATACTTATTGAATATGACAAGATTCACATTGATTTGTACATTGCCCTTTTGTGTCATATTTGAACATTTTCAATTTAATACACATTACATGAACTGTTTGTTACTACAAGTGTCAGTTAACTGATGATCAAAGTTTAAGCAGCTAACTAAAATGACTGCTAAGAGTTACAGCTACCTATATACAAAATAATGTCAGTTGAAAGTGATCATTGATCAACACTTTGTAATTTTTTCTAAGTCTTTTATAAGTTGATAGACAATTGAAAAATCTTTATTGGCATTTCCAGATTCACATACAGATTTGAATACTTTCAGAGCTAGTTCTCCTAGGACAGTACTTGCACCAATTCTTTCTGCTACAGTTTTAGCTAATGTAAGGTCTTTTACAATTAGCTGAGACAAAAAACCACCCTAAGACAAACATAATAAAGAAATTAATATTGTTTACAAGTTTCTATAAATTTAATGTTATTTAAGTATTTTATCTAAGAAGTTAAAGTGATTATCATTCAATTATATATTTTTTCTGATGTTTATAAAGTGTACTGTGTTTTATATAAGTTTGGACTTTTATCTTTATTATTTTATATATTACTGCATATATATATATATATATATATATATATATATATATATATATATATATATATATATTCTTGATATTTTACGTTATCCATTGTTTTTCCGTTGCACTGACTTTATGAAGTTAATATATTACTATTGTAAGTAATTTTATCCACCATTAAGTGCAATGATTTTAAGGCAAAATCATTGCACTTAATGGTGGATAAAATTACTTACAATAGTAATATATTAACTTCATATATATATATATATATATATATATATATATATATATATATATATATATATATATATATGTATATATATATATATATATATATATATATATATATATATATATATATATATATATATGCTGATACGTATTCCTTCACTAATGGAAAAATATGATGAATAGCTATAATCTAGAGTACATCCGTTCATTCTGCAGTGCATAAAATCGCAGTTCCGACGTTTCGCTAGAATCTCATCCAGCATTGACGAGGTGAACCCCATAACAGTTGAAGAGCAAGACTGTTGTTGAGAATGAATGGATGCACTCCAGATTATAACTATTCATCATCATATATATATATATATATATATATATATATATATATATATATATAGGTTAGTTCAAGTAGAGCTTAAAGCTTATATATATATATATATATATATATATATATATATATATATATATATATATATATATTAACCTAAGCTATTTAAAATATAACTTTTCCATTAGGTTATATATTTAATTACCGTAACACTCTTTGTTTCACCTTCAGGATACTAATTAATTAACACCAATATCAATTTTAACAACCTTGCATTTATTTTTGACACTTAATTAATACACATTATACCCATTTACCTTAATACTATTAGTGACAAGATTGATTCCTTTACTAATATTACAATTACAAAAAAAAAACAAAGGTGGACTCTTGAGGCTTTAGGTTATTACAATAAAGAATTTAAAATTGTTCTGAATTTACTGTTTTTAAAGTTCTGTTGGCCAAATTTAATGGAAAAAAAGTACTTATTGTTTCTCGATTCTCTTGGATCTTGACCATTGATACTGCTTCGCTGCACTTTCACATAACTTACTTATTTTTCCTAATTCTTTATTTAATTATTTACGACACACTTTTTTACATTATACAAATAAAAAAATTACATTTCACTTAATTCTATTAACAAAATTTACCCCTAATTAACATTACTGACACTTGGTCCCCACCAATACGTCTGCCCTCTTCTGAAATTTCTCCAAGACTCCTCGATCCCATCCTTTTTCAACCTCGGATCATCTCCTCCCCTCACGTGTTTTCAGTTAATTTGGTTATTCCAATAACCATCTACAAAGAGCTTCCCTTAACGGTACATTGCTATAACCCAGGAAATTTTGTCCTTGGAAAGTCCTATCTTAAAATAGTTGGACCCTTCTTTTGTCAAAGTTTCCCCAGCCCCTTTATGGAAAACTTTATGACTCTAGGGTTAAATAAACAAACTTATTACAAATCACATAACATTTGAATAAATATATAGAAAAGTTCTCCTTAAAACCTTTGTCACTTAGTTTAATAATGCTCCCCATGGCCTTCATATATAGTAATATAAATTGCTTAGTGTAACAAAAAATGTCATATCTCATTTAAATTTAATATTGTACTTAATTATTAATGAGTGGCTGATGAAATTTTTGGTAACATCAGTAGGAAAAGACACAATAAGAAATAAACCATTAGGCCAAATTAATTTTCACTTTAAATTTTATTTTCAAAGTGGATTAACACTTTAACATGCTTTCAAAGTGGATCAACATGCAGTTATATAAATAGGGTGCTTGCGTTTTATTTAAAAAATTTTCTCTCATAATATATTATTGTTTTTAGGTTATTATTCATGGATGAAGATACCAGATTTAATAGTATAATAGTTATTTTCTCATTTGTTGATTCCATCTTCGCGTGAGCTACTAGTAATCACTAAACACTTTTAAATGTTTTAAAATTGCCTATAGTAGCACTTACTTTGCTTGTTGAGGACGGCCGTTTCGGGAGATGTGTCCCTTTGTCAACTCAGACCGAATTGAGTTTGAGTTTGTCAACTCAGACCTGTGGTCTGAGTTGACAAAGGGACACATCTCCCGAAACGGCCGTCCTCAACAAGTAAAGTAAGTGCTACTATAGGCAAGTTTAAAACATTTAAAAGTGTTTAGTTATTTTCTCATTAAATGTCCATTTTCAAGTATGTTAGTTTGATTTTAGTTATAATGAACATTAAATCTTAAATTCTGTTTTATCTTTGTGTGAGATGTCTTTGAATCATACTGTCCTTTTATAAGACGCTGACATTGAGGAGCCAGTTTATCTCATCAGGCACTGACTTTGTATAGGGTAGTCGGCTTTCTGCGATTTCTACAATTTGTTTGATGACTCATTGCTTCTTAGAGTTTGTATTGTGTGTTTGATGTTCATTTGGTCAGGTATTTCTCTGTGTGGTACGTGGGAAGCGAAGCCTGTTTGTGTTTCAAGTATTCCGGCCAAATAGTTTTTTGGGGGAATCAGTTGTAGTTCTGTAAAGTGTATACTGAGTCAAGTATCAGTTTAGAATGTGGCAATAAAGTAGCTCAAAATGAAAGAGAAGATTTGGTTTTAAGGTTCTGTATCATTTTAAATATGTTGGTCCAATTTAAGAGGCCAAAAGACACAGAGTATGTTTTATCAATTTACCAGCAGATGTTTGCTTGATCATTTGAGAGAGGTTTTAGTTACTGATACTCTTAGGTATAACCATCTGTGCAAATGTACTTTGAAGGATCTAAGGGTTTGGTCAAAGAGTCAAGGGGCACTTTTTATTCAGAAAATGAGGTTCTGTTTTTGAATTGGTATGACAAGTATGTCACAGTTGGGACAAATTTTGAAACAGTTTATTCCCTATGTCATGCACTACCATGATTGACTAATGAGGAAGTATAAAATTTTTATTTGTGGTAAAAAGTTAAACTGGTGTTTATTTACATGAATCTTTACATGTCAATATTAAATTCCTGGATTGTATACAGGAAGGGGTCTCGCTCTACCATGCATATTTATAAAGAAACTCTTTAAAGCAAGAGACAGCAGCCAATACACCCTCTTCAACGTCCATCGTAATCATTAGATACGATGGAAGAGTTGATTTACATTAAGACAAGACAAAGGAGACGACAAGGGGAGAACTGTAATGGAAAGTCTCTCACCTTTTGTAGAAAGTGTAGTGTAACTTTGTGTAAGGACTGTCACATCAAGGAATGATATATTCAGTTTCAAAGTTTATCACTTCATTTTGACAAAATAGTTTTTAGTAATTTTACAAATATGATAATTCTTGAATTTTTTAGTCCATTACGTTCGGTGAATCTTATTAATCACTTAAAAAATAGTTTATGGCTATCGGAACTTTAAATGTAGTAAATTTGTTAAAACCTACTGAGACAGAACGTTTTCGATCGCTATGTGCCGATAGTTATGAACTATTGTTTAAGTGATTAAAAACATGATAAATATTAATTGTTATAAAATATCATTTCTGAATATATTTTAGTAAAGTGTATTCAAAAAATCATGGGCGTTAATGAGTTAAGCGTATACTACATTTAGAAATACAAGAACTGCAAAATTGAAAATGAATTTTTTATTTATATATACAAATATTATGTATTAAAACAAACTGAAGAAGGTTTTATAACATGGTAAATTAATTCTAAATAAAAATAATTTTTTAGGATTTTTTTCACGAGATATAAATGCAAATTACACCATTATCTCTCTATACATACCTCATAATCTTTGGAAGACGGGACATTTTCTAAAACACCAGGTACAGGATTGTATACTTCTGAAGACCAGCATCGCCCTGAACTAGTGTTAATTACAGATGTTAATACTTTGGGATCCATTCCTAATCTACAAAACAAAAACTAAGCCAATATTAACATTTTAATTTGCCAGTTTATAACAAATAAAATATATAATTTTGGCCGACTTTATTAATATTTTAGTGTTACAAATTTTAGATTAAATTTAGAAGAACAGTAAAGCATAAATGAAAATAATAGTTATTTAAAACTTTCTAGGAATACGTAAATTTGTTACAAATGTTTTGGAAAAGGGCTTCTAAAAAAGTTATTTAGCCTAGGTTTGTAAAAGGGAGAACACTCCTAGAATTAGTCCAAAATGATTTAATGAAAAAAAATTAAAATTCTTAAACATTTGTCTAGGTAATAACACCGCAAGAGTCAAAACCTTCACTCAGCTTCCTAGATCTTGCTCCTTAGAACTTTGTTCACTCTTACTGGTGGTTTGACCATTTTATTAATATTTTATAAAATGAATTGAAGTTAAAACTTGGCATCCTATTGAAACCTGGGAGGAAACAAATCTCTGGACTTAGAAAAACCAATCTATATATTTAAGAACTCGAAAGTTTTTTTACAGTGATGGATTTTGAGGTATTTTGACATACCGACAACCTTCAAGCAGTAAATATGACACTTACAGTATTTATGAAATAACAAGCTCATCAAGTACAAATAATTTCTTACTAGTTGAATCTATCTTCATGTGAGCTACTAGTTTTCACTAAAACACTTGTAATATTTTACAACTTGCTTATAGTAGTACTTACATAAATTTGTTGAGGACAGCCGTTACAGGAGATGTGAACCATTGGCAACTCAGACCATGTGTGATCTCAAGGCTCTTGTAGGTTAGGTTGTGCCCCAGTTTTTACATAGGTCAGACAGGGAGGTAATTTTACACACGCTACTAAGAACATATTAACACACTAACAAACAATAACTACCAATCAAACTTCGCCAAACATCTCATATCCACAAAACATGACCACATAGACATAACATCCAACCTACAAATTCTTAATAAACAATAAAAAAATAACTAATGTTACACAACCGAACAATACGAAATATACAAACATTTCAAACTACAGGCTACACATACACTTAACAACCAACTACATTATAACTGACACAGACTTTTTGACATCATAACTCCTAATACCCACCAAATACACCCACACACCCACCATAATATCCCCCCTACAGACCTTGAGATCAGTTACTGTCTGAGTTGACAATGGGACACATCTCCTGAAACGGCCGTCCTCAACAAATATAAGTAAGTGCTACTTTAGCCAAATTGTAAAATGTTTACAGGTGTTAGTGATATAATTTCTATTATGTTTTATAATTAACAGGATTTCTTTTACATTAATTCCTTATCGTGTCACTAACTTTGGTGATATGTCAAAAAATATATGTTATTTTAAAA
This sequence comes from Prosapia bicincta, assembly GCA_036971475.1. Lineage (NCBI taxonomy): Eukaryota > Metazoa > Arthropoda > Insecta > Hemiptera > Cercopidae > Prosapia > Prosapia bicincta. Next base: position 4,462,699 of record JBAIZL010000002.1, read on the forward strand.
TGTAAAATTCATTGAGAAAATATTTGCACTAACAAAATAGAAAATAATGTAATTACATATTGTTAATTAGTGAGAAGAATTCACAAAGATAAATGTTAACTAATAAGACTACTATTTTACTAATTGGGAAAGGTTCAATGACCATCTCACCTTCATCAATTTTCGTTAGCGATAGAGCTCATCTTGCACAAAAATCAATAAGAAAACATATTAACTACTTAATGGATTGACTCAAGATATCTCAGGCAAGTGCCATGTTCTAAACCCGACTAAACCTAGGCATCCCAGGTAGCCTCAAATACTCAATATCAACTGACAATGACCTGAGTACTTTACCACAGATTTTAGTTTCCCGTTCATTTGCAATTCATAGTTTTTTTTTACTCTCCTAAAGAACTTTGGGGTCTCTACTTTGTTCAGGGGCTGTTGGTAGACTTAAGCAGGCCTCCAACTTGTTATTATGTTTATTATATTTACGAATATATTATATATTATGAATATATATTTATGCCTCTCTTAATATTGCCATATTTTTCTTTGTTGTACTGTTTTAGAATAATTTCATTATCAAAACTTTATTAGTACTCTTACATTGCATTTTATAAGCCCCGTTTTTACTAAACTTATTTTCTCTCTGTATGGTCCTTTAATTTGTTCTTTAATGTATTGTTAGTTGTCATTCCAACTAAGATGATGTATATCTTTATAAAAACTTTTTAATTTATAAGGCTCTTTTCCTGTGTATTTAAATTTAGCCCATTTCTGTCTCACTATTTTTTCCCAGGATTTTTTTCCCTGTCTTAATTTTTCTAAACAACTTTCTTGTTACTTCTTTGTTGTATCCATTATTCTCTCCAATTTGAAAGTAGTACTTTATTCAGTTCTTCTTTATATTATATATATTTAATGGTACACCTAACAATCTGTTGGAAAAATGACTGAATGCCACTAATTTATGTTCTAATGGATTGTTTGATTTTGCAATAATTACATTATGAGTATATGTATCTTTTCTGAAAATTCAAATTCTATTTTTCACCTGTTTTTTTTAATTTTAAATCTAGAAAATATAAACTTCAATATCTCTCTCTTTTCATTGTAAATATTAAATTATTATGTATTTTGTTGATTTCTTTAAATATACAATCTCCATTATTTCTTTCCAAGTTGATAACTATTAATAGCGAATCACCTATATATCTTGTGTACTCTACACAATCGAATTTCTCTATTATTTATACTACTTCTCTTTCTTCTATGTCTTGTATAAAAAACTTGCTTAAGAGTCGAGGTAACGGATTACAGATCTCTAGGATGTCTTTTGGTTTACATAATTCGTTTTAAAATTTAAATTGGTTTTGATTTAAAATGATATGATAATTTAATTATTCAAATCTTCATTTTGGCTCTGTTCCTGTAATTTATCTTTTATAATTTTTTATAGTTTTTTTTAATAGGTACCAAAGGGTGTAAATTTTCAAAATCAAATTAAATAATCCTAAAATCTTTAGAACTGGTTACTTTTTTTATTTGTTTAACAACTTCGGTAGAATATTTCACAATATATTTGTTTTTTAGAAGATCCATACCTTTTAAACAATTTTCTAAATATTTTAGTAATCTATATACTGATGCAATTCTATAAATAATTATTGACCGAATATGGTATTCTTTTTTATGAATTTTAACTTGGGCTTTCATTATTTGTGCATTAGGATTCATATTTATATTTATCTTCTTCAATTTTATCTTTGGAGACTTTAACTATTTCTCTAATTTCTTTTTGGTATACCCGTCCTATCCTTTAACTCTTTTTTCCATGTTGTTTTCAATATAAATTCTTCAGTTTTATTTACAAAATTTTCTTTCTTAAGACAGGCTCTCCTTTTTTCACTTTTGTAACCATAACCTCTTCTTCTCGTGATGTTTGTTCTACGTTTTTAACTATTTTCTCTTTCTTGAAGTCTCTCTTCTCCTTTAATCTTTAATTAATAGCTTTATTCAAAATTTCCATTGCCAAGGGTCTAGCGTCTCTTGTTATTCTCTAGGTATTTAGAGCAATTGCATTTTCTATATCTACTATATTATCTTCTACATTCTGTTTCAATACCTTTTATTAGGTCACACTCTCCTTATATATTTGTATATGTATTATAACACACAAATAGATTTATTTAAGCTTGTAATAGATGACATTTGATGTTAACACAGTTCTTTCAACTGATAATGATATTGATTCATTAACTAAATTTAATAATGAATTATTTTAGTTTTATATGGGGGGAAAACTTTTCAAAAAAGGGCAACCCATGCAATACAGTTATTTCATCACTTTTGGCTTGAAATAAGTGATAACATATGATTTCATAAAACAGGTAATTTTATGTTCTTGGTTATGTGGTAGAACAGCTGTTTTAAGGTATAGATTATGTTACTTTATAAACAAAATTTTCATGTGTTGATCTAAGTAGGAATTGACTTTAAAAAATTCTTTTTATATTACTTATTTATATTATAACATCTTACATTTTGCTTCAAATATATATATATATATATATATATATATATATATATATATATATATATATATATACACACACATGAAGATGTAAAAAAAACAAACACAAATGTATTTGAAGTATTGAAAATGAATTGTTTCATGTAATTTACTCGTGTTTAAAATAAATTGTTCTTTTAAAATATCGTAGTAGAGTATACAAGATTGATCATTAACTATTATTTTTATCATCATAGTTAGATTACTCAAGTACTTCTTTTTATGTCATTACTAAATTAATATTTAAAAAATGCACAAGTCAGTACAATTATACTAATTTCATTTCATATTCAATTAAAGGAATATATTACCTTATTCCTAGGTTCATTGCTTCTGATACCCCTACCATACTTATTCCTAGCAATAAATTGTTACATATTTTTGCTATTTGTCCACTGCCACATGGTCCACAATGTATAATGTTTTTCCCCATTGTAGTGAGAATTGGACGACAAACCTCTGCTTCTTGTTTAGTCCCGCCTACCATAAATGTCAACAACCCAGAGGCAGCAGCAAGGACACCTGTAGTTACAATTATGTATATAATATTGGAGTCCAATTTATTAATTAAATTAGTGTTAATTAATTATATTAGAAAACAACAAAATTTAAGAATAACTATCATAACAAAAAATGTAAATTACATAGTACAAAAAAATACAAGTGATATTCCACAGCCAGAAATCATTCAACAAACTTATGTCTATAAATCCAATTAGTGTAGGTGACTCTTCTACTCACTCTTTCTCTCAATCTCAAGCCCTTCAAAATCATTTCGACCATGCATACCATCACCTACGTCAACCTCTTCAGGGTCTGACTTTGTCAGCCAAACTACTAATTGCTTCTTCTGCGCTGGCACTCATAAAATATTTTATTGTAATATTTTCAGTTTCCCCACCTGAACATTGTCATTAGGTAAAACAGCAGCTCCAATATTGCCTCAATTGTTTGGGTGCAAATTTTCAATCTAAATGTGCTTCTACTAAAACATATCAGCACTGTAAACAGAAACGTAACACACTATTACTTGCATGCCTAATAATTGCTCAACCCTCAATGACTACTGCACATACTCATTCTGAGTCACCTCACACTGGACACTATTTTGTTGGGTCAACTCACACTGAAAACTCTCTCGTAGGGGCATCTCACACTGGAAACTCTCTTGTTGAACCATGAAACTCCCAACACCTTGAAACTCTCTTATTCAACTACTTATTCATACTGGAAACTCTTTTGCAGGGCCAATGCACACTAAACAGCCTCAAATTTCTGCCTCAACTAAGAAAGATATTGAGTCATTAGACTTACGAACCAGGAAATCTAATTGCTCCTTGAATAGTGTCGCTTCGAAACGATCTCCTTTCAAAGGCTTTTCTTGTTTCAACTTAATTATCTCTACTCACCATAAACAACCTCAAAATATTCTTCAACCTCTGATGCCTTTTCATAACAAGCCAGTTCTCAGGATGGGCAGCAGGTTGTGCCACTCTGCTCTCATCTATGGTACTAACCATTCTCTGGTTACCATCACATTCTCTACCCATTATCTACCCAAGAAGACCTTTATCACATCAACCTTGGACATGACTACTTCCATCATCTTTCTCTTTACTGTGAACCTCATACAACTCACCCTCTCATACTCAAAGCGTATTGAATCATCTCTCTACATACTCTTCTTCAACAACCCTTCCTATTTGGCAATATCTGCAACTCATCTGTACTCTCAATGGAATCTACTTGTCTTTTTTATTCATTGAAGAACTTTTCCTGTGAAGGACAGTTTGGACACATTTCTTCCCATCCTTGGCTTTTCTGTGACACTGATTCTCTCTGGTCTTCTGCCACCTCTCTCTTCTTCTCCTTCTCTCTTCTAACTTATGGTTAAAAACTACTAGTTTATGATGGGTGGTATGTTTAATACAGGTTCCAACCTCCTTTGATATAGCTTGACTATTTCTCAAATTAGATCACACGGTCTACAAAGCACAATTTACCATGCACGAGCTACTTTGCACTTTGCGTACCTAATCACATCGTTGTACTATTCTGTGATCTCTGTTTTATGCAACTTACCTGCCTCACAACTAAATTCAACAGGCATGTGACTTGGTCTCCTTAAAAACTCCTGCCATTTCCGTCAGTGTTGCAACTCCTGGAACTAGTCAATGTCTCCTTTCTCATTTTGGTTTTACTCGTCATTCATTTTCACAAATTGTTTTATCCGCTTTGATCTTCCAAAACATTATTCAAATAAGTGTTAAGATCTACCTCAAATCAAAGAGATATTTATTTTATCAAATTTACCTAATTATTAGTCACGTTTTTCATTATTCTCACTGAACATTATCCAACCACAAGTGTTAGCACATGGTCAAGTAGTTAGTAAAACTTTTGTATAATTTTTTTTAGTGTACATTTCAACTTCTTCAATTTAAAGTGCTTTGGTGAACAGTTCTTGTGGAAAAGTGGTGTGCATACCAGACTCCTTGAACTACACCTGTGAAGAACATTTTATTCAACGTGAGTTAATGTTGTTTTAGCAATTTTCACTATTCAAAATTAGTTCATAAACATTTTGTAAAATTATAAACTCAAGGTATCTCACACATTTTCATTTTAAATTTATTTGTGTTGTCCTCCGGAAGCATTCTATATTTTACTGTCTTTTTTGTCAAATTCAAGGAGTGAACCGTCATACTCATGAGTCATACTCATTTTATTTAAAATTTGCAACCTTTTGAAAATGTTCTTTAAATCTTATAAAGTGTAATTGGTTTTCCTAATTAAATCAAATAAAAGTTTAAATGATAATAAATAAGTTATATAGTACCTAATATATGTTGATTCTCTATCTTAAAATATACATGTTTGATTATAACTAAATACATTTTTTGTGAAAATTTTAGGTCAATAAAGTAAGCTGTGAATTTTGTTGTTCATAGCAGTTCATAAAACATTCATGTTTGAATTTTAAAAATTAATAACATTATTAACTTATAATTCAAGTAAATGTATAAATATTACTGTTATTTATTAATAATATAGAGTGTTTGACTATGCTGATTTAAGTGGCTGAGAGGAAGCTAGATGTAATAAACAAGGTTCCACCCATGATTTATTTCATCAGTACAAGTCCTTTCATGCTTGAGAGTACATAAGAGAGTACCGTCTCAAAATGTTAGAACCTTCATGAATTAGCCGAAAGATTTGACTGGAAGATAGAAGTCATGCTTGAGCATACACAAGAGCTTCATTGTTCGAGAACCTTCTAGAAGGAGAAATTACTAGAAGCAGGAAATGAATACAAAAGGGTTTGTTAAGCAGGAAGAAGGGGAGTGTTTTATAACACAGTAACAGCTTTTAGTGACAGAATAACTGACTGATTGTGTGTAAGTGTAAATAGCCTATTAGTAAATAATTATGTGTAGACCTAATTAAGCAGTATTTGGACGCTTTAAGAAAGATTTAATGGAAAATTCAATTGCCATTAATTAATAATAGAACATTCAACTGATTTAAAAAGAGATTTATTGCCAAGTTCAATTGCTTTGGAGAACAAATTATCAGATAAGTTGAAGGAATTTTTAAGAATTTAGAAGGTAAAGTAAGTTAATAAATGACCTCTAATAACAAATATTAACTAAACAATTATAAATATTTATAAACTTGCCTATAGTAGCACTTATTTATATTTGTTGAGGACGGCCATTTCGGGAGATGTGTCCCATTGTCAACTCGGACCGTAACTAGTTATGGAGCCGTAATCGAGTTACGTTCCGAGTTGGCAATGGGACACATCTCCTGAAACGGCCATCCTTAACAAATATAAGTAAGTGCTACTATAGGCAAGTTTATAAATATTTATAATTGTTTAGTGAAAACTAGTAGCTCACATGAAGATGGAATCAATAAATATTTTAAGTCTAAGCTGATGTAAATTTCTGTTACTAAGCGGTTTACTTACTTATGATCAACCAAACTATCTGCCCTCACCCAGAATGTCGTGTCCACTACTCTAATCTAGTGCCTAACTCTACACAGTTTTTTTACTTATGATCAACCGAACTATTTGCTTTCACCCAGACGCCCACTACTCTTTTGGTGTTCTGGGGGGGGGGGGGGATTGAGGCAAAGTAGTTTCTTTGATCATAGGTAAGGAAACTCTGTAGAGTTAGCCAGTACATTGTGTCATGTCTCTGAGGGTGGTTACTTTGGTAACCGATATGTACATCAGGCTAGAATAAAAATATTTGTGGTTAGAGGTTTTTGTGTATTATTTATTATTGATAAACCATAGTAAATTATTCCAAATAATTAGTAAAGTAAGATGTTTGGAACATAGCTTAAGCTCTTTAAATAACAAAGTAAGTGAAATAAAAAAATTTTTTAAAAAATAAATATAAATTAGAATTCATTGTATTCATAATTTATATTTTAGTAAGTTGACGTTGGATATCTTGTTTTCACTCGATGCGCATGGCTACGCCTTGGTTAGGGGCTGTGGTAGTCGGAGTGGGGGTGAGTAGCTCCGTAGATTATAAATAAGGTATTTTTGTAGAGTTAATCAGTCTTTGTATGTTATCCCTCTGAGGATGGTTACCTAGTAACTGTAATACACATGAGAGTAAAATAAAGAAGGTTTGTGGTTAAGAAGTTTGTGTGTATTTATTATTAAATTCAACCACAGTATATTCCTAATAAATAGTAATATTAATACCTAAAAGATTGGATTGTTTCGAAGAAAAGGGACAAAAGAAAAAAGTATGTAAAAAGAATTACCTCCTGAAACTGGTGCATCAATAAACATTACTTCTTTTCTGTGTGCAATTGGTGAAAGTGTTTTGGGAACATTAGGGTCTACTGTGCTGCTGTCAATAAGAAGTGATGATTTTTTTACATACCTAAATAAACATAATAAAATTAAAAATAAACTGCTTTTGGATTATAGTTGGAATACGTATTTCAAATTTAAATATGAAACTAATTAAAAAAAACACTACTTACTGATTTAATCAGAAGACGTGTTTTGTGCTAGGTCAGCGCATTAATCAATGCTGTGAATTACTGACATGACTGTTGCTCAGGTGTGTTGTGTTGGTGTGAGTCTGTGGTGTATTTCTGTTCTGTGGTGTGTTATTATTCATAGATTAGTTGTTAATTATGTGCTCAAATATAGTATTTGATTGGGAGTGTGTTTTGTCATTTAGAATGTGTCGTGGATAGTATTTATGGTGTTTATATACCTCACAGTTTTTTACTGTGTTGAATTTGTTGCTTTTATTGATGTAATGTAGGATTTTTAGATTGGTGTCTATGTCAGTCTATGAGTATCGTGTGTTTTGTATGTGTATGGCGAAATTTGATTTGGGATGTGTCTTTCTTATCCGTTTTACATGTTCTTCGTATCTTGTGGTGAATGTTCTCCCTGTTTGTCCAATGTAAAAGCTGGGGCAGTTGTTTCATGTAATCTTGTATACGCCTGCCCTGTTGTGTTTATCCTGGTGTGTTTTTGAACTGTGTCAGTAATTCACAGTATTGATTAATGCGCAGTCTAGTGCAAAACGCGTCTGCTGAATAAATCAGTAAGTAGTGGTTTATTGCCAAGTTAATTCAAGAAAGTGTAAGTTATACAAAAAACCTCAAGATGAACAACACAAAAAATGATAACTGGTTGAATATCGAGTCAAAAGTTTATTTATGTTGGCAATGTTTCGACAACTAATTTGTTGCTTTTATCAAGCCTGAAAACAATTTTACATTGCTTATAAATACACATATAAAATACAAGAACATTCACAAAAATAATTTAAAACCTAAAAAATCTCAGTGAAATATAAGTAAAAAAATGTAATAAAATAAGCCCCCAACGTTATGAGAGTCACAAAATTATCTAAACAGTAATATGATTCTTTTATACAATTAAACAGAATCAATATTAATTTCAGTATTGAAAATAATTTTTTTAAAAACTCGTTGGGTTGACGGTTATAATGCTGTCTTTGTTATGCACTCTTTAATGATCCCATTTACCCAGTCATTCATTGAAATACAGCAGTGGAGATAAGCAGATACCTCATCAAGTGCCAAAATATTGCTCCAAGCAATGTTATAACCAGATTTTGTCATATCGCTGTTATCAGCAGAGAAAGCTTTAAGTTATATATTGACTTTGAGCAAACAATTACAAAGAGAACAAATTGACCTAGGTTCACCGATTGTCTCAGTTGATAACATATCTACTGTGATTGAAAACATTATTAGATGGAATGCTAAGGTTTCCAAAAAATATTTGAAGAGAGTGTAAATATGGAGAGACTGAAACCATTCCCAGAATAACTCAACAGCAAGTTCACTGGTCAAGTGTTGTCACAGGATCAGACATGTGTGCCAATGATTATTATAGAGTGTCAGTCTTTATTCCTTGTATTGACTCTTTTCTTGGTTCTTTGCAAAATAGGTTTCTAAAATACAAGGACATATGAAAAGCTTTGATGGTGTACTGCAATAAAACTAATAAGGAAAGCATTTGGCTTCTATCAGCCTGCTATTTAGACCATACTCTAAGTGGAAGTGTTTCCTGGTGGAACAAGAGTTATGGTATGTGCACTGCCACTCAAAAATATACTCAGTAAAAGCAACGAGGCTCTGGAATGACGGGTATATTGTGAAAAAAGTTCATTTCCATACATATATCGGCTACTCAAAGTGTTTTCTACTCTTCTCATCTCAACCCGTTCCAGATAGAGATCACTTTCCACTCTGAAAAGTATTAGCACTTACTTAAGGAACACAATAGGTGAAAAAGGCTAAATGGTGTAGCAGTTTCAAACATACATCGAGAGAGAGAAATATTTATGTTGAGGATGTGATTGATTTCCTAGCAAAACTATAAGTCAAGACCTCTTGATTTCATTATTTAAACAGTGGCTTAGAATATAAATGGACTTATAGACTTAAAAATGTACTGTATGTGTTTAAATTATGTTTTCTGTAAATTTAAAAGAAGAAGTGTACCAGTAAATATACGCTTCTATTACTTTCATTTGTACCAGAAGTATCCTGTTTTAAGAGCCTTATTTAAGTAACAAATTAACATGTAAAGAGTGTCCCAGCTAAGAGTGTCCCAGCTATTATATCAGCCAAACCGGTAGGTCATTCTACACACGCTTTAAAGAATAAATTACCCAAAGAAACCACACAAGCCAAAATCCAGAGTTTCTCTTTTAATATCAGCAAAAGCATCTCACAACACTTTTTTATCAGACAACACTCACACTCACAAAAAATAAGACTTTTATATATGTTACACTTGTGGTATTAACTTGGCAAAAAAACTACTACGTACTGATATTTTTCAGCAGATGCGTTTCACACTAGGTCAGTGCATTGTTCAATGCTGTGAGTCACGGACAAGACTGTTGCTCAGATGTTGGTGTGAGTCTGTGGTGTATAGGTGTTCTGTGGTGTGTTATTGTTCATAGAACAATATTGTTATTGTTAATTATATGTTTATATATAGCATTTGATTGTGAGTGTTTTATCATTTAGAATGTGTTGTGGATAGTATTTGTGGTGTTTGTATATCTCGTAGTGTTCTGTTGTGTTTAGTTTGTTGCTTTTTTAAGTAGAGTAGGGGTTTTAGATTGGTGTCTAGTGCGAAACATGTCTGCTGAAAAACATCAGTAAGTAGTGGTTTTTTGCCAAGTTAATACCAAAAGTGTAGTAATAACAAACTCTCAAGATGTACAACACAAAAACTTCAAATTTCTATATATGTACTTCTGGTAATAGCCTAACTCCTGTGATGGCCAACTCACTATTCACAGTATATATAACAAATATGAATGGTGTGCATGCTTACACAAACTGGAAAACTCATCACTGAATTTGAATTTCTCTACTCTAAAATAATTTTACAAAATTGTTTCCACTGGCCTAAAGATTCCATCAGTCTCTGAATACACATCTAGGACATGTTTATCAGCTGGTAACATGGTTATGATACAATCTGCTGCTAATACTAATTCTTCAAGATTTTCTGCCACTTGAGCACCTTCGTTGGAAAGATATTCCTTGGCTTTCTTATTTACATCATATACTATGAGTTCTTTTTTCTGTAATTAAAATAAAAATTTCAAAAATCACATACACATGCTACAGTTTCCAGACTGCCCATTGTGAGTCTGAGAAATACACAGTTAATTTCTTTAAAATGCTTTAAAAATATCGAAAACAAGTTTTAACTTTGTAAGTAAAAGAATTAAATTCAAAATAAATGAAGGTATGGTAAAGGTAATATTCTCATATATTAATTTTAAGGTATATATGTAATTACTTATGTTGATTTCAACTTATTATGAATAAGATTTGACTAGAGTTTAATAACGTAAATGAAAAGTTTTAAGCATATTTGGAGTTAATTTTAAAAAATATATAAACTAGATAATATAAGCAGCAAATTGATGTTAAAAACGTTTTAAACATAAAGCAAACATTTAAATCTTAGCTAACAAATAATCAGAATTAGTATACAATATCAAGAGCACAGTAGTACAATATACTATAGTAAAAATATTGAAAACAACCCTATTACCACAAAAATAATAAAAAAATTTAAAACAAAATTAATTATAAATTCTAAAGTTATATATTTTTGTGTTTTCTGAAAATTTATGTGTAAGTTATGGAGACCTCTTTGATACCAATTGACTCAATTGGGGAATGAAACCTATAAATTTAAGGAAAGCATGGAAAGCCTAGCCCTTTCAGTTTGTTTTCAGAAGAGTGTTCTTACTACCTCTACTTCAGACTTTACAGCTGCCTACTGACTGTCGTACCGTTTACAGTTTCCTAACAAAAAATCTTTCGGCATTTGAATGCATAATTGACATGTAAATTAGGCTTGATATCATGTATATTGAATATTTTTGTGATCGGTGGACGTTAGTGACAAGCCTCTGAGGTCGAAGGTCACTCTTTTTGGAAATGAGACGTCCACAGACATAGATCACGTAAATCTGTGGTACAGAAAAACCCATAAGAAATATTTACATTATTTACAAAAGTTTATTACAGTATTTACATAAATATACATGGTATTCAACTATTTTGAAATGATTTATGTTCTGAAAAATTCTATTGTTGCACAGTTGATAATTACGTTTATTAGTATTATGAAGTACTAACAAGTTCAAGAATAGTTTAGTTGCTGATGGCTATGATTTGTAACTTCTGTAAACTTCCTTTTTTAGATTGATTCGTTTTAATAGAGTCATTTTTTATTTTGACTAATAAGACATTTGATATTTAAGGCAATGTTTGTACCTGTTGGTGTAATGTTTTTCAAATGAAGATATTTATGGCTATGCTTACAATTAATCAAATTATTTGAAAAAAACGTGTTTTTTTGACAATTTTATACGTCAGATTGAAAACAACATTCCTTTGATCTGAGTAATGCAGAAATGTATTTTCGTATTCTTTGGTCAATAATTTTTGCACTACATTATAATTGCATGTAACAACATTGACAACATCAGAAGATGGGTATTTCAAGCCGCCCCTATATATTTTTCTCAAGAAACAGAATTTCTTGTGACTTGTAGATCCTTATCTATGACTAGGTATCTCCAATCAGTGCAGTTTATTTTTGATGTGGTACTTTATGCACAATAGCGAGATATATGCAAAATCCGATGCACTTTGCAGCTCCCGAAATCATAATTATATAATTGAAAATTATTAAAAACCTTTGTAAATATTTACAAACTTGCCTGTAGTAGCACTTACATATAGGGCGACAGTTTCAGGAGATGTGTCCCATTGTCAACTCAGACCATAACTCTGAGTTTCGGTCTGAGTTGACAATAGGACACATCTCCCGAAACGGCCATCCACAACAATATATGTAAGTGCTACTATAGGAAAGTTTGTATATATTTACAAAGGTTTTTAGTGAACAAATATGAAAATTATTAATTAATATTCCAATAAGAAAAGCAAATCAAACATCTAAATAATTATATTTCATTTACTGTAATGCTAGATGATAGACAATATTTTTGTTCATTTCATCAGGCGTATAAACATACAAATTTAAGGTGCCCTAATACTTGAGCACCCAACATATAATTGTGCATGATAAAAGCTCGAATGTTCCAAATTTAATCCAGCAATGGTCAATTATTGCCCTTGTGACTTGTTAATGGTTATTGGGAAATGCTAGATGGAAAAGAAATTGTAGTCATTTGAAACCGAATGGTAAATTGGAATAAATCATCGGTATTCATGGAATTAAGACAATCTCTACTTTGAACTTGCTACTTATCATTTCTGCCTCGATCAAGTTGGGTGTCAGTTTTTTTGTTGAAGTCTGGTTCCATTGCACAGCTTTGGTGTATTCAAATTTTGCAAGAGTATTAATGGGAATCCTACTTTAAATGTCAATATTAACATAATTAATAATGTATTTTTATTTTTACATTATATTTATAAATCGCAGTTCAGCACACAACATTTGTATACCATCCTGAGCTTTGCAAAAGCTATTTCATTTGGAAAAGTATAAAGACACACTGTTCAGAATATGTAGCACTAACCAGCAAAATCACAATCAAAACACTATGAACATAAGAATGGAACTAACCACAGCCTCTTAGCACAAGGTCTTCTACCTGCACATAGAGTTATTTTAGAAATTCTACAGTAGGTCTGCAGCCTGTGACGTATGTTGGTGATTTTATGGTATAACCTAGGCCTTCTGTCTAGGTGGTGTTGGTTTGGGACACATTGTGCTGCTAGCTGCTGCAGTAGATATGTTCTCAGGAATGAGAATGGATTTATAGTTTGATGGCTAGATCTGAAAAACCTTTTTGGGAGTATTAAACACAATCTTCAGCAGGCATAACTGGATGGTTTTAATGATCTTTTGTCAATAAGAAGGCTCTTTTGTAACTATTATCCATTTGTCCTTTAGATTTGGGGGGAATTGGAGAACAGAAACAAATTCTTTTTATATAATTTGTTTTACAAGGGCGTTATCTTTCACCAGCTCTAATATAATTATTATTTGGTTTCCAGGAAATGAATGTTCTGAAGACCAGTGAGAAAGGAACCCAATTCAAATCAAACGTCTTTCATATTTACTTTTGCGAATGACGCTATTCTACAAGTAGTATCGTCTAGCGTGGAGGTTGCTGATATTAAACTATGGGTCTGTGGAGGAAGCCTTTAATTCTATTTTGTTGGTTTTAAGCAAGGTTTTTTGATTTGTATCAGATTCATAGATAGTTTTTACAAATTTATAAATTAAAGTTTGGATAGTCATAAACTAATGTAAAAGTGATTGATGAGATTCATAAAATTTGACCCTGATTTGGATTTGGACTACTCAATAATTTAGATTAAATGGGAAAATGCTCCATTTAAATCTCAAGGACTTCATTTAGATTTCAGAGTTGGTGAGTTTTTTATTCTGGGCCTAAAAACGGCATGGATTTATTAGGACACATTTCTTGGCCATCTAACAAGGGATTTTTTTGTTGAATGATTTCCTACTTGGATACAGAGGGAATTGAAAGTGGAAAGTATTATATTTAGACCAGTATTGCGTTTATACCTAAGCATAATGTTTAAATCAGTGAACCAATTTGGTCTAAGAATATCACATACCACAGTCTGTTATAATAAAATGTGTAAAACATGGTCTTTTGAAGAAGAGTAAATAAGGACAGAAGTGTATCTGTGTTAATGCATGATGATATGAACGTTTTTGAAGCTAGGTCAGCATTTTTTCGGTCTTTATATGCTGGAGCAAATCCTGGACAAGTAAGTTTTTAGGAAAGAAAATGAGTGAAGTCGATGCAACTAAGAAATTAGTTTTGGAAGATAATATTTAAGAGGAAGAACTACATGTTCAGTTTTCAGATCTAAAACTGACTGGGTGTATATTGGTCAGTTTTTCTTATGGGTTGGAAGACTACAATAAATGAATTATTCCACTTTGTTAACATTTTATTTGAGTTCCTCCCAGTATACACTTCTTGGTCCCAGTAAGTTGAAGAAATGGCGTTTGATAAGGAGTGATGAAAATGTTTTACACATGCATATACTTATAGAAGGTAAAAAGGCTTTGGAAGATAGGCGGTATTCTTTCTGTCATGAAAAGCTCCAACATGTGATGAGGGAAGTGGTACCAACCAAATCAGATATTCCTTGGCGTATTACTCTGATTTCTTTTGTGAAGGCTGGTGAGTGGCTGAGAATAAGGCAAGCTACTGTGATATCTTGCTTATTGGAGGTAAGGGACTAAAAAATCGTCATCAATACAGGCAATTTTTATTGTTTTCCTGCAAATTTGTATGAGACAACTTTCCATCTAGATATACTGCAATTTTCAATTGTCACCAAATAGGTGTTACTGGTTGAAATAACTATGCCAAGAGATTATAACATTCCTAACAAGCATTCATATAAAATGAATAATTATGAAGAACTGGTGCTTAATTTAAGGGTGAGGGGTGCCTTACAAGTTTGTTCATGACTGGAAAGTGATAGTGGATATTGATGTCTGTCGGAGTAGGTCTGGTTTTTTTAAAATTATTATTATTAAAAATTAATTTACACTTTTAAATGTTTTAAACTTGCCTATAGTAGCACTTACTTTGCTTGTTGAGGACGGCCGTTTCGGGAGATGTGTCCCTTTGTCAACTCAGACCGTAACTCACATCTCAGACAAAGGGACACATCTCCCGAAACGCCCGTCCTCAACAAGCAAAGTAAGTGCTATTATAGGCAAGTTTAAAACATTTAAAAGTGTAAGTGATTACTAGTAGCTCATGTGAAGATGGAATCAACAAATGTAAAAATTAATATTATGCTAAATTTAATATTACCAGAAAATGCAAGATGATCGTTAAATGATCAAAAGTATGTTTTGACCATTTTGAGATGTTACTTCATATCATTTAAATTTTGTTTTCAGTTGGTTTATTTGACAGTTTAGAAACGAAAAAAAAATTATATTATTCAAGAAAATCGTGTTCTAGCTTATATTATATACACTAATTGAGTGTTGAGTTTGCTGAATGGGCCAGATTTATGTAGAGAAAAAAACATTTTCAATACCTTCTATTAGCTCACTCTCTCATATAAATATGTTGTAAAAATTTTCAATAGTTAATAAAAACTTTTTTTATCCAATTAAGTTCAGATTTATAGTGGATGACAAATAATGTTAATGCGTTTTTTTCAAATATTTATTTATTTATTTAAATTTAAAAAACTTAATGTCCTGGTTGAATTGGAACTGAGGGACTACATGTTTAAAATCCAGCACTTTGGCACTACCCACCTTTCCCACAGCTTGAAATCAATTACTTAAAGATGTATATGAATATATAAAACAAAGATTTCTTGAAATAGTGAAGTATTACAAGAGGGGACAGAATAAGAAGATATACATCACCACCAGCTTCATAAATTAGAAATGAAAAAAAATAAAGCGAATAAAAATAGTAACAAACAAAAATAATAGTCCAAAGCCATATATTGTAAAAAGAAGAAAATGGAAAATTGCAAGGAAATTTGCTTTCTAATTTGCCACTTAATATTGTGTAATATTCTGTCATATGCATATATTCATATTTACATTAATTGTAATTATAAAATAAAAAGTAACTAAAATACATTTTTTCTTGGTCAACCTCAGAAGAAATTGACTTTAAACAATTTTGTTCTATACTACTTGTTTATATAGAATTATAAAACAAATGCCTTATCTAACCTTATATCAATTTTTTTTTATATATACTGTATTTATATATGAAAATTTATAGTATACACTAGAAGTAGTGTTTAGTTGTAATTATTTTATAGAAAGTACCTAATATATTCCTTTTCTTTATTGACCTAAGTAGGAAATGCCTTTAAAGATTGTTTTATATTACTTGTTTACTAGATGCTTAAGAAATTAGTTACCTGTTTCAATATGTTTTTTGCCATGCCACTTCCCATTGCACCAAGTCCAACAAAACCAATTTTTGAAAATGGTCTGTAAGCTAAAAAAGTAATAATTGTTGTTTCCCTTCAATCCTTAAGTTTTATTGTATAAAATTAATGTGCTTAAATAATGTTAACCAAATATAATAAATTAAGTGGGTAAATGTGTTGAATTATGAATTGGTAAATAGTAAACATTTTTAAAATATTAAAACAACTAGTTTACATTTCTAATTTCACATTCTCATAGAAAGTTCACATAGAACTGAACTTCTATGAATAAGCAAGTTTAAAAAATAATAAGCAAGTTTAAGAAAGCAATTTTAAAAAATAGGTAAATTTTATTTTATCTGAATATACTAACATTGTCATGATTGTTTTTTTTTCACTGTTTGTATTAGAAATTCAGCCTTGACATAATGCAGATAAGAGGTCTTATTTACTAAGTTTACTGCTTGAGAAAGAGAGAGGTAGAGTGTACTCTTGTTAGATATTAGGAATGAATTGTGAGCAAGCAAATTTAAACAACATTTTTTAATGTAGGCCTCTATTAGAGCTGCAGAAATTACATACATACGAGTATCAATACATTACCTGTCTAAATAAAATTACATTTTAACCATACAATTTATAACTAAAATCCTATGAAGGTATGATCAATTTATACATTAAATCTGAATAAAGAATATCTTTTACTAAAGTAATCGATAGATTTTACTTAATTTTATTTATCAAAGTACTAAATTTCTATACTTTTTGGTAAATTTGGTTAAATACAGAAAACTGTAACTCTTGTTATTTTAACAATATTAATAGTTAACCTAGTCTGTTGGAAAACGTTTTAAATAGATTAATAAGCTGATTATGACTAATTTTGTAAAACATCTTTAAAAAAAATTTATTATGACCCTCCCCTTGAAGGAATGTAAAGCCTAAAACGTTTTTGACACTGTAATCATATAAGCACTTAAATTAGTGCTTGTAGGAGTATGTCGAAATTTAAATTGATTAGTTTACATTACAAAACCAAAAGATAATTATAACGTTTATAAAAATTCTATCTATTCATTAAAATTGTATATGGGTATGAATGGCTAGGCAGGATAGGGAATTTAGGAAATTAAATATTCCAGACATTTTGTAGAGGATCTTGTTCAAGAACTAGTAAATGTGATGCAGAATGTAAACTAATTAAATTTGATTAATATCCAGTTTTTTCAAAGAAAGTTGTACAAAATTAGGAGAGGTAAAATTTATTATTTTTTTTGTATAAATGAAAATTATGCATTTTACAGAGAATTATAATGTTTAAACAGTCTTTTACCTACATATTTTTTCAATTTATAAGAAATTTATTTTTAAATATATATATATATATATATATATATATATATATATATATATATATATATATATATATTATCTTTGCGAAAGTAACAATAATAATACAATGTATGGTATTTTACAAATTTTCAGCTATTAATAGTTATGGAATTTAATTTTATAAATAATACGTATTATATATTTTAACATAGTATTTTTTTTAACAAGATAAATATAGTACCTCTTCTCATAATTTTTCACAATTATATTTTACAAGTTAATTTAACTTTGTTATTTTAATAACCTATGGTATTTACCTAACTTAAAATCATGATTGGAATATTTTATGGGTAAATCATGATGAAGTTTAGTAGAACAAACTAGTTGACGCATCATATTTGTAAACATCTTTCACAAGCTTTAACGATAACACAAATCCATTCATTTGCTGGACTGTCACTGTAACTAACTAGACTAATAATTTAAAACCTTGAATAAATTCTAGAGCAAGGTTCACGCATGCGCAATAATAGAGAAAACGATATAAAATCTCGTAAGTTAAATTATCCCTAGGCAATTTCAGCCAAAATAGATGTTTATCGACTTCAACACAAAATAAGAACTATTTTTTTGAAAGTTTCATGTTGTAGGCCAGAGCCTAGAACCATTATATTCTTCTTGCCGTTAGTAGGCTTTTGTAAAAAAAATTAACTTTTATTCCAGAAGTGGAGTTGTAAACTTGTATGCCGACGTTGTAGAATAATAGTATCAAATAAAGTTCCGGTTATTGAACATAAATATAATTTAAAATGGAATTGTTATTTATTTGCATTGTTATTAATTTTATTTTAAGTTCAGCTAATTGTATTAATAGTCAATTAATTTTATACGCAAAAGTTTCCTCAAATTGTAGGCCTATGGAAAATATTATGTTATTTAACTTTCAGTTAACATAATATATTACACATATTGTATAAATTCGTAAATATTTTATTATTACAAAAAATAAATTTGACCTTTTTCTTAACAAAACTGTTGAATATCATTTCGATTATAATTACTGTTTGGAATTTTCCTAAACGTCTGAAAACGCTCTTAAATCTATAGATTTTTCTAAACCGATATTGTTTATGACGCCGAAATGCTGGTGTCTAGATTATTAGACCTAGCAATGTTCCTAAAATCATTTTTCAAAAATTATTGCATCCCTATCGTTCAATGTTACATATGGTACTCTATAACTTCAAAGTTCGACTGATGATAATGAGGTTGCTGATAAGTTACACTTATCTATTTGAGTTCTTGATAAAAAAAAAGGTTTTAAAATAAAAATATAAACAACTATAAATTCCTCATAAATTATTCTACAAAATTTTTAAAGTAGGCTATACTTGAAAGTATTTTTGAATGAATAAAATATAATTTCGGTTCTTTTTAATTTACCACTTAAAACTATTTTCGAAATGTTTAGTTCTAACCTGCCTATAGTCCTATAAATTAAACTAACTTATTAATCAACAATTTATAAGGAGGAGCACAATTTTGTGGAGAAGTTTTCAAACAAAACCTATTTTTTCCTATGATTTGTTTTGACTCCTTCAAACAACATTCAAACCTCCCAATAAAACCCAGTCGACGGCCGAATCGTTTGGTAAAGTCTTAATCTCACTACAAGGTATTAAATTATTGACTTGGTGTGCATTTGTTGGATTTTTTTATGAAGAATCTAAAAAAGGCTGTTCTTGTCTATGGTAAATTGTTGGCTAATGGACCGGGCATCAACAAGCTCACTTCAGAATCCTAGTTCCGAGTTTGTCAAAATCTGACCCTTTCAGGACACTCAACGTTTCTGAAATGTTAAAATCCCCTACATGTAGCTAAACATGAGTATTTTAAATAAATTTAATAAGTTTGTGTATACCGATATAGAAATGTGAATGGGTGAATTAGTATAGTTTTAATTGACAAAAATAGTTTTATTCAAATATCCTTCCAGGGAGTATGTAATGTTAGCATACACAAATTGTATAATGTGTCCCGTCAGAGAAATGTAATGTACGCCCCTTAATAGAGATAATCTGTAGAGCAACCAGACTAAAAAAAATATTTACATAGATATGCGACTGTAAAACACCGACTAAGTGAAATTAAATAAACTAATAAAGTTGCACAAATTCTAAAGAAGGAATTTTCCGTTTTGGTAGGTGCATATTAATATTTTTTTTCATGAAGTACAGAGAAACATCTCTGTAACGTACTGTAGAATAACAGTAGTTTAGTAAACCTAATATTTTTTGTTACTATTTAGGGTTTTATTGGTACTTGTATTTAATATTATAAGTGTAAAACACCATGATTTTCATAGGTTCAACGATCACTTTAAAATAATTTACTTAGAAATAAGCAGAGATATAATTATTTTGTAGGCTAATCATTATTTATTTCCATCTTCAACTTGAGAGCTACTATTACTATTATTGTACACTCAGCATGTGTAGAAATATGTTACATTTTTTTACTACTTTTGGTATTACTTGGAAAAAACTACTACTTTCTGATATTTTTGAGCATACGTGTATCGCACTAAGTCAGTGAAAATAAATTTTCTTTGATGTCATATTATGTAAATATTGTAAAATTTAAATATAATGAATCAAAGAAAATTAATTTTAAAATTCTGGCGACTCTGTAACATCACGTTTGAGGCTAAAAAATAAATTCAGCTTATAAAAAAAAAAAAAAAATAGTCGGAAGAAATAGTAAGCCAAATCGACCAGAATAGTTCCTAAAATTACGGACAAAGTACATGACCATTGTTCTACTTCGAGTGTAGTCATAAAGGGGCTGGGGAATCTTTAACAAAAGAAGGGCTCAACTATTTTAAGATACGACTTACCAAAATACCTGGGTTATAATAAAACAGTACCGTTAAGGACAGCTCTTTGTAGATGGTTATGGGAATAACCAAATTAACTGAAAATACATGAGGGGGGAAAGATGACGCGGGGTTGAAAAAAAAGAAGTGATCGAGCTTGGAGGAACTTCAGAAGAGGGCAGACGTATTGGGGGAGGGGCTAAGTGTTAATAAGGGATAAAATTTTGTTAATAGAATTAAGGGAAATGTAATTTTTTGTATTTGTATAATTTTAAAAAGTACGACGTAAATAAGAAAAATATCACTAAGCAATGGTTTTTACCATGTGATACCAAAAGTAGTAATATACAAAAACAAAACACAAAAACTGCAAGTGTTACATTTTGCCTATAGTACCATTTACTTTCATTTTAAATGAGGACAGCCAATTCGAAAGATGTATTCCTTTGACAAAGTGGATCACAACTGACATCTTGGTTTTCATAAGACTAGGTTGGAGGGCCTATAATCGATGGCATTTTAGTGCTAATTTACGTCAAATTTGGTTTGTAAATTGTAACTGGATGTTTACATAGGCTTAAACTCAGCATTTTTTTGGGTTGCATCCAGTGGCAAGATCAGGGTTTATTTTTTGGGTAGGAACAGTCGTGACTACCGGGGAGGGGGTCTAGAGCCCTTCCACAGAAATTGTTTCAGATTTAAATGGTGTGTTTAAGGGTATTTTTACTCTCAGGGCAAACTAAACTAAACAAAAGAGCTATTATTTGCTATTTTATTGTGGCTCGGTGCATTCTAAATTTGTAATATTATGAGTATTTCTTTTGATATTCCCTAGATATATAAACATAAATCTTTTAAAATTATTGACAATTAAGGATTTTAACATAGAAAAATTTTTAAAAGTTGGAGCCGCTACTGGTAGCACAGAGGGGGGTCTCTCACATTTTCTCTACCATGTACCGTATGAAAGTGTGATATAGCTCTGTCTTCGGACCTTTTGCCATTACCATCCCAATTTGCGTCAATAGGTGTTGAGTATGTATGCCCGATGTATTTTCAATGTCCGTACATTTCATATTGTTTCTTCGTGTGGACTATGTTATCCTAATTAAGTTTATGGATGTATAGTTCAACAAAATTCTATTAAAACAATTAATTAATTGTAAGTTTAATTTATTACTTAATATAAATAAAAAATACTTTATGATGTATTTTATTGCTTTTAAATGACATGTAATGTAATTCAGTGAAGAGCGTTTAAACAACGAGTTATTACGTAGTCTTTATAACAGTCAACTCCAGTCACACTCCAGAAATCTCCAACGTCGGTCACACTGTGACACAAATAATTGACCCTTTTGTTCGCTCTGGGCTTTATTAATGTAGCTACTGTTGTTGTTGGAAGGTGTTACAGGACGTAAGTAGGCATGCTTTATGTCTTTTATAATATCATATTAACATAACCTATTTAATATTAAAACCTAATATATTATTAAAAAATAATTAGCTTGTAAAATATAACTATAAATTTACACTTCTAATTTTGAAGTAAACTGATTTTGTTGTAAACCATTGGAAAAGAAATGTTTAAAGACGTTTTGTAGAAGATACTAAGAAATACGTGTCCCATGTTTGTCTTTAGGTATCAATTGAATAAATAAACATTTTTATTTTAGGTATTTTTAGGGTACAATTATAATTTAAAAATGTTTAAAGTTTGCTTTTAGTAAATTTTGGCTGAAATTAATTATAAACGAGCACATGACGATTTATTGAGTTCGCTGTAGGCCTAAAATCCCAACTTGGTTTAAGAGAAAATACCAACAATTAATTAAGGAAATAGTTTCTAAGAATCTGGACAGGCTTTTTCGAAGAATGTAGGCCTACTATTTACATTTAGGATCCAAATTTATACCTGTCATAGACCCCACACCTAAACCTATTTATGTTTGAGGTTTTTATTTGTATGATTCATCGTTTTAGTTTTGAATAGTTGTAGGCCTATTATTTAATTTTTTTAAAAGGATAGAAACGTATCTGAGGAATAAATGCATATATAAATTATTAATTAAATATAATAAATCTATAAATCTGATGATAGTTATAGTTCAAAGTAGGTATGAAAAACAGATAAACTATATTATTAGTTTAATGTTTAATTTTTATTTAAGTACTACAATGATTAGAATCGTCCGCTCATACCTTTTGTTACTTGTGGAAATGTTATAAAAAATCCAGTAACAGATATTCCGACAAAAATTAGAGGCTATAAAAATGTTAGTAACAGAATTATCAAGAAAGTTATGTTTCATTAGTATAAGCCAAGTCATCAGTAAGAAAACAATAATAAAATGAAAAAAACTATAGTAATGGCAAAATGCGAGTGCCCCTGAACGCCAGG
Organism: Prosapia bicincta; assembly: GCA_036971475.1. Lineage (NCBI taxonomy): Eukaryota > Metazoa > Arthropoda > Insecta > Hemiptera > Cercopidae > Prosapia > Prosapia bicincta. Next base: position 4,485,862 of record JBAIZL010000002.1, read on the forward strand.
TAGTCTAACTCACACAAAAGCAGATGATTAGGACGGGCCGTATTCCTTAAGGCGCTCTGTTCCACCTAGTGGTGCTTCCTTGATCAAACTCTATATTTTTTTTATTTGATAACACACCTCAGAAAGTTTAGCATAAATTAATTCTGCACATCATTACGAGAAAACTGTTACCAAACAATGTACAATTGATTGTCACTGTTCATAAGAGGATAACATGAAATAAAAACACTGTAAAAACGCTAGAGGAAAAAACTCTGTACTTAATACGTTAAAGTGACTAGTAACTACTTAAGTAAATCATGGGTTGTTTGATATCATTTTTCTTCTAATTTTAAGTAGAATCAATATTTATTACCTATTTTTAGTTATAATTACAACTTAAAAAGTAAGAGTTTGGCTAGAAGATACCACTAAATGACCAATGGAGCGGAAATACGGCCGGTCTCGGGTCTGTCATAATCCACTGCGCTCGTAAGGGTGAGTGTGGATGCGTGTGAGAGAAACTGGCCTAGGGTTTACGCATTTTGATATTGCTTTTTTAAAATATAGTTATCTATAGATGGTTATTTCTATTATGTTTGTCTGTAGCTTTACTTAGTTCAAACGTATAACTTGAAGGGGATTTCGAAAGCTGCTGGAGAAGGTTATATATCTATAGATGGTTATTTCGTTTGTAATTGAAGAATCGGTAGGTTGAAATTTATAATTAAATCCAGTGTTCGTTATTTGACAAAATAGCATGACAAACTTCTGTTGTACACTAACAAAAGGTTCATGCATAGCTTCTCCTATGCCCACTGTTTTAATTTGAATCTATTCTGTCTAAAATTGTAATGTTTTAAACTAAAAAGATTGTAATGAGTTATAATTAACTAGCGCCCTCGTCGCGGCCTCGCCCGCCCTAGTTTAAAGTTGTTACATTTTATATAAACATTATAATGATAGTTGACAATAAATGATGCATATATTTACTACTATAAGCAGTATTTGTTGTTAATTGAGTTATTGAAGTTAGAAAAAAGTAGTTTATTTTAAAAATCATTTATAAAATCTGTTGACGAAAAAATTATAAATAAAAAATTATTTTACGAATCTTTTTTCTATGATATTTAATAATTTGGTAAAAATATTTGAAATACACATTCTCTATCTGAAAAAGCTCCAAATATAAGGCAATGAGTCTTAAATTAATGCAATAATATAGAAATGTTTATTTAAGAACCTATCTTTATTATTATAAAATAGATAAAAAGGCCTACTAAACTTTTTGGCCATTTTATTTTTAATTTTCACTGATACTTTGATTACCTCAAAACCTCTTTATGTACAACATGATGGTTCTTCCATCTGGAGCAAGAATCACTAAACTACTGGAAGAGCTTACTCTAAAATGTGCAACATAAAATTGTCCATGTGAGAAACAGTCATCTCTCAAATTAATTTAAGATATTTAAGTTTTGCCCAACAGTCAATGAATGTCGTGTTAATATTTGCTAAACTTAATTTACTATTTATGAACATAATAACTGGCCCGACAAACGTTGTTCTATTATACGTATAAATATTCAATCCAAACAGAAATTAAAAGCAAAATAAGAAAAAAAATCCAAAGTATAATGTTTTGTTTTATAGTGTACAACAATATTCAATAATGTACAAAAATATGTATTCTAGATCATATCTAACCATTTACTTATGGTTACTGAAAAACCTCTGTAGACACCGCCTTATATATATCATAGCTACTAAATAAATTGAAATCAGTACCTATTTCAAGAAGTTAAATAATAACCTAATTTATATCTTTCTCAAAACAATTTAGTCTAACTTGCAGTTTTTGTGTTGTACATCTTAAAGTTTTTTCTATAATTACACTTTTAGTATTAACTTGGCAAAAAAACACTACTTACTGATATTTTTCAGCAGACGCGTTTGGCACTAGGTCAGCGCATTGTTCAGTGCTGTGAGTTACGGAGAAGACGGATAAGACGAACAAGAGTCTTGTCCGTGACACAGATTTGAATAAGGCGCTGACCTAGTACGAAACGCGTCTGCTGAAAACTATCAGTAAGTAGTGTTTTTTTTGCCAAGTTAATAGCAAAAGTGTAATTTAGTCTAATTCTATATCTAATACAGTAGAGTCTCGATAATTCGGGGTTGATAAGACCGAGACCCCTCGGATTACACAGACATACGTTCTTGTGGATTAGAAACAATAGGAGTTTTAATGAACCTTAATTAACTTTATAACTAAAAATGCACTAAATAAGCTTATAGATCTTTATATGAACATTTCTTGGAAGCCCAGCTCATTTCCTTTGCATACTGTATGGCAGTAAACATTTCTTTGGAGCTCGACTCATCATTTTCTTTCAAATAGATAAACTAGGTTCAAACCGAAATAGGCTCGAATTTAACGGATGCTAGAAATATCGGGACTCAGAATTTCGAGACTCAACTATACATTCAAGTTAACACACGCAAAAATAGAATTAAAACTATTATTTTAAATATTTTAGTAAGATTTATTTTATAAATTAATGTATTTATTAACTTATAATTTGAAAAAGTGTTCAATTGAATAGCATTTCAACTTAATATTGTACCTACAGGAAATAAAGGAATATAACGTATGCTTTAAAATAGCTACTATGCAAACTAACCTAAACAAATATAAAAACTGTTGTAAGAAATGTTATTTTCACTTAATTTAACTAGGCCTATCAGCTGTACGTCATAGCGGGATTACCGCCATCTATTGATTATTAGTTGCATCTACATTAATAATTATTAATTTCAGTATAAGAGACTAAATGCTCGGACAGAAAAGTAGGCGGTTGAATTTTTAATGTTTTTCTTTTTTTAAAATATGTCGACTTAGGCACTCCCAATCGGCTACAAATAAGCCACAACCTTCTCAGGAGTGTGTTCAATAACCTCTTAAAGTTTTATGACGATCAGTTGTTCAGGTTGAAAATGTGTTGATTCCTAGTAGTAGGCCTACTACGTAAACTAAGCAAGTTTTTTATGTGTTACTATTTTAAAATACAAACATTTATGAAAAACTCTGTAACCTAAATTAATAATTTAACAGTTTATATAGCAGTAATGTTTTAGAACAAAATAGAACAATTTGTTTCAAATATAAACAGTATGTGATTTTATTAATTGTCATTCATAGCCTAAACTTTTATAAAATATGAATTAGTAATGTAAACTTGAAAATCTTCAAGTTGGAGAATTTGTTTTAGGTAAAAACTTATGTTTTGTTAATTGATTGTTACCGGGGACAAAAATATAAAAAAGAAACTATATTATAGAAAGATGAAACCTTCTATTCCAAAAGAATTAATACGTCAAAGTCCAGAAAGATGTAAAAATTATCCATATTCAAATAATTTATTCAATTATGTTTATATCATTGCAGAATGGAACTATGCTTGCGGTTTCCTACATTTGCGGCCCTCCTAACTGCAACCTATGGTGACTGGGTGGAATTACCCATGTTATCTCCTACAATTGCTCCATCAACAACCACAGCGACACACATATTTTCAAGTTCGTTCCCATCCACAATAACACAAATAGAAAACACAAAGGAAGAACTAGAAAGTTTAGAAAGCACAACTGACAAGATGGAGTTAAATGAGCATCAGAAGCTACACGAAACTAACTCTAGCGAACATTGTAACACTACAAAAAAGAATGACGACCAAACCGACGATCTGTATAACTCATTTGTAAAGGAACAGATAGAGAAAATTAATGATAAACTAACTAGTGAACCCCATAATACTATTAGAAGCAAGCTTGAGTTCTTAAGGCAATTTGAGAGAAAACTATTGAAACATATCGGTAAGTGAAATAAAGATAATAGGCAAATAGAATTGTTTGTTTATTTTTGCTATTTATCATACATTGTAACTCCCTACACACATTTGCTAAATAAAGTCGAGCAGACTTTTCAGTTTTCATGCAAGTAAGGCTTAAGGCAAGAAAATAAGCTTTTATTTTCTATTCATTTTTTTGACGAATAACAAAAAATTTAAAATCTGTTTAGATAGATGTAAAAATACGCTGTACTGTATTTGATAGTTCTTCCGTATGATTCCTTTTATTTAAAGTGTACAATTTTTATAAGTAGGTCAGTGGAAGGGATGAATTGAAGGAGAACCCGGGTAATAAATGCAGCATAAGGATATTCCAGCTCCTGAATCCTTGCGTAATCTATCGCGGATTTTCCCCAGGCGTAGTTTCTTTCTTGTTGAAAGCTGTGGTGAAAGCTTTCTTACAACAGTTTTTATATGTGTTTAGGTTAGTTTGCATAGTAGCTATTTTAACGCATACGATATATTCCTTTATTTCCTGTAGGTACAATATTAAGTTGAAATGCTATTCAATTGAAAACTCTTTCAAATTATAAGTTAATAAATACATTAATTTATAAAATAAATCTTACTAAAATATTTAAAATAATTGTTTTAATTCTATTTTTTGCGTGTGTTAACTTGAATGTATAGTTCAGTCTCGAAATTCTGAGTCCCGATATTTCTAGCATCCGTTAAATTCGAGCCTATTTCGGTTTGAACCTAGTTTATCTATTTGAAAGAAAATGATGAGTCGAGCTCCAAAGAAATGTTTACTGCCATACAGTATGCAAAGGAAATGAGCTGGGCTTCCAAGAAATGTTCATATAAAGATCTATAAGCTTATTTAGTGCATTTTTAGTTATAAAGTTAGTTAAGGTTCATTAAAACTCCTATTGTTTCTAATCCACAAGAACATATATCTATGTAATCCGGGGGGTCTCGGTCTTATCAACCCCGAATTATCGAGACTCTACTGTATTAGATATAGAATTATACTAAATTACACTTTTGCTATTAACTTGGCAAAAAAAAAACACTACTTACTGATAGTTTTCAGCAGACGCGTTTCGTACTAGGTCAGCGCCTTATTCAAATCTGTGTCACGGACAAGACTCTTGTTCGTCTTATCCGTAACTCACAGCACTGACAATGCGCTGACCTAGTGCCAAACGCGTCTGCTGAAAAATATCAGTAAGTAGTGTTTTTTTGCCAAGTCAATACTAAAAGTGTAATTATAGAAAAAACCTAAAGCTGTGTCACCCCTCCCTTCATGCTACGACCTATCTGTTACATTTCATTTAGATTATTCGAGGAATGAGCTCAATTAATTTGGTAAGTGTGTATTCAGTCCTGAATCCTTCCTTCTCTTTACGGATCAATAAAAACCACGCAATACGGAGGCTTTCGTTATAGGCTGGTTTCCACGAGGACTGGACGAGTTTTGGAGATTAGCTTCGGGATTTAGAAGGAAAACGGCTGCGGACTATAAGAAACTGAAATTACAGGCTCAAACGCAAGCTGATAATATAAACACATTTAATGTTTCTTTATAAGATTTTTAAAGAAATTATTTTTAGGCGATATCAACATTTTAATCAATGCCAAATTTAAAGCCATGTTGTTTAAACATGTAGTTTAGTCTTAATATAGACAATAAGCAAATCTTTAACTATAAAAATTTTAAGAAAGTTACAAAATCTGTAAGTACTTTTCATTTAACACAATTAGCATTATCAGAAGATTTTTTTAGGTAAGTCAGTCAGTCAGTCGGAAACTATATTTTTTAGGTAAGGTTTATCTTGTTATATAGGCCTCCTTCTTCATGCATGTGCTCTGTGATAGGTCTATTTATTACTGTACGGAATTTATTGTTCCTTTAAACATATTTCAGATAAATTCAATAATTGTTCAAATTAAACCTATACTTTGAAAATTCTGGAATTTTAACTTAATCCATTCCAAAAAAAAAAAAAACAGCTCCTTCAGAAACAGTAGATCTAGCATATCCAGAAAATTATTTCGGGAAAGGATCCGACCCGGGTCCTGGTAAATAACTCGGAAAATGTTTAAAACTTAACACCTGGAAGCAATATTTTCCACCACTCAAACTCTGAAAGAAAAAATACCGTTAGGATACCTTGACCACGAAAACAAACATACACCTTCCTCACAAGTAAACAGTGTCCTTGCAGTTTTTTGTGTTGTATATCTTGAAGTTTTTTCTTATAAGTTATACTTTTGATATCACTTGGAAAGAAAACAACTACTTACTGATATTTTTAAAAGAAGTGTTTCGTGACAAACAGCCTTGTCCGTGACTCACAGCATTGAACACTGCACTGATCTAGTTGTCAAGTCTGTTGAAAAATAACTTATCAGTAAGTAGGTCTAATGGATTTTTTGGCAAGTGATACAAAAAGTGTAATGTCTATACGTCTGACCATTAACTTGAGGACAGAACAATGCAGAGCATAAATTTGAAGGAAATATACACTTGAACCATTCCTCGAGAGGGGAAATGTTTTTCTGAAGCATTTTAAGATATGGTCTTCCCATAGGCGTTAGTAACCCAACCTTTTAAAGATAATCTGCCAAAAAGTGTAATTCCTTTAAAAATATAGTGTTTATGGTAAATTTAAATTTAATTTGTCGTACTCCCGACTATTTTATTTAAGAAACGAATTCATATTAATTCATAAATAAAAAAGTGATGTATTATTTTAGGGAGGTCCGAACAACTGGTCTCTCCCTAACCTACGCCACTGTCAGAGGAGTTTCCAGCTAGATGCTCCCTACGACTGGTGTTTCAGGGAGGTCCTGATTATCAGCCCTCTTCTTATCCAGTGATAATTATTTATTCGGAATCGGTCTGTGGAAAACTGTCTTCCCCTAATGGGAACAGAACTAAATATCTACTATTTGGTCAGTGACAGCTGCAAATCGCGTCACACATTAAAAAAAATATCTTGCTCTCTGGAATAGCTGCCCGGAATAAGGAGGATCCCGGCGCTATAGGTTGCTATTAGGCTTCTCGTCCTTTAGATGCGTAACGATAGCGACAGCGAAAAAGTTTACTTCGTCGCACGACATCATTCATCCTTTACTCGATGTTTTGTCGTACGGCAAAGTCAGTTGTGTTTATCTCAGCGTCAAGTCAACAATTATTTGTGTGCTCAGAATGTGGTATGCATCGTTATTTTTATTGTTATTTCTGCCTCGTGATTAGCGAATTAACTCGGGTTACCAAACAGGTGGTATTTATGAGACATATTTCACCCGTTATACGCAGAAACAGTCCATACGTCCTTTACTCGATGTTTTGTCGTACGGCAAAGTCAGTTGTGTTTATCTCAGCGTCAAGTCAACAATTATTTGTGTGCTCAGAATGTGGTATGCATCGTTATTTTTATTGTTATTTCTGCCTCGTGATTACCGAAATAATTCGGGTTACCAAACAGGTGGTATTTATGAGACATATTTCACCCGTTATACGCAGAAACAGTCCATACGTCCTTTACTCGATGTTTTGTCGTACGGCAAAGTCAGTTGTGTTTATCTCAGCGTCAAGTCAACAATTATTTGTGTGCTCAGAATGTGGTATGCATCGTTATTTTTATTGTTATTTCTGCCTCGTGATTTCCGAATTAATTCGGGTTACCAAATAGGTGGTATTTATGAGACATATTTAACCCGTAAGAAACAGTTCATACGTCCTTTACTCGATGTTTTGTCGTACGGCAAAGTCAGTTGTGTTTATCTCAGCGTCAAGTCAACAATTATTTGTGTGCTCAGAATGCTGTATGCATCGTTATTTTTATTGTTATTTCTGCCTCGTGATTACCGAATTAACTCGGGTTACCAAATAGGTGGTATTTATGAGACATATTTCACCCGTAAGAAACAGTTCATACGTCCTTTACTCGATGTTTTGTCGTACGGCAAAGTCAGTTGTGTTTATCTCAGCGTCAAGTCAACAATTATTTGTGTGCTCAGAATGTGGTATGCATCGTTATTTTTATTGTTATTTCTGCCTCGTGATTACCGAATTAACTCGGGTTACCAAATAGGTGGTATTTATGAGACATATTTCACCCGTTATACGCAGAAACAGTCCATACGTCCTTTACTCGATGTTTTGTCGTACGGCAAAGTCAGTTGTGTTTATCTCAGCGTCAAGTCAACAATTATTTGTGTGCTCAGAATGTGGTATGCATCGTTATTTTTATTGTTATTTCTGCCTCGTGATTTCCGTATTAATTCGGGTTACCAAATAGGTGGTATTTATGAGACATATTTCACCCGTAAGAAACAGTTCATACGTCCTTTACTCGATGTTTTGTCGTACGGCAAAGTCAGTTGTGTTTATCTCAGCGTCAAGTCAACAATTATTTGTGTGCTCAGAATGTGGTATGCATCGTTATTTTTATTGTTATTTCTGCCTCGTGATTTCCGAATTAATTCGGGTTACCAAATAGGTGGTATTTATGAGACATATTTCACCCGTTATACGAAGAAACAGTTCATACGCCCTATACTCGATGTTTTGTCGTACAGCAAAGTCAGTTGTGTTTATCTCAGCGTCAAGTCAACAATTATTTGTGTGCTCAGAATGTGGTATGCATCGTTATTTTTATTGTTATTTCGGCCTCGTGATTTCCGAATTAATTCGGGTTACCAAATAGGTGGTATTTATGAGACATATTTCATCCGTAAGAAACAGTTCATACGTCCTTTACTCGATGTTTTGTCGTACGGCAAAGTCAGTTGTGTTTATCTCAGCGTCAAGTCAACAATTATTTGTGTGCTCAGAATGTGGTATGCATCGTTATTTTTATTGTTATTTCTGCCTCGTGATTACCGAATTAACTCGGGTTACCAAATAGGTGGTATTTATGAGACATATTTCACCCGTTATACGAAGAAACAGTCCCATACGTCCTTTACTCGATGTTTTGTCGTACGGCAAAGTCAGTTGTGTTTATCTCAGCGTCAAGTCAACAATTATTTGTGTGCTCAGAATGTGGCATGCATCGTTATTTTTATTGTTAGATTCTTCGCAATTTATTACTCGAAGACAACGAAAAAGAAAACGTGAGTAGGTTAATATTTTGCGAAAAAGAAGTTGGTACGGAGAATTTCATCATTTGTACAATGACCTCTATGAAAATGAGGATAAGCATTTTGAATACTCCAGAATGAAGAGATAAACATTTTATTACATAAAGATCGATAATGTAAACGTAGGCATAGATAAGGCTCTGTCATGTCCCAGACTATAACTGTTATTAAATGACGATTGTTTACAATAAGACCACAATCCAGATATTTCTGCCCTGTGTTGGAGCACTTCGTGTTACACTAACATTTCAAAATTTACCATAATCTGGCAAATATATTAAACCATTTTTATACATATTATGTACATTTATGTAGATATTTATTGATGAAAGAGTATAGGCTATATTTAATGCGTATTTTGTGTATAAATTAATTGAAAAATCGGTAAGTCAAGTGGTTAAAGAAAGTATAAACTGAGAAAAAAATTTAAGACTTGAAACTGAAATTGAATGAAAACAACGCTACCATAAATACCAATAGGAGCATTATATATATATATATATATATATATATATATATATATATATATATATATATATATATAAAGTAAATGCTACTTTTGATCCGAAAGCAAATCAAAAATTTTCGACATATTTCGTGTAGCAAGCTTTATAATTTTCATACTATCGGAGAATTAGAAAAAAATCATTTTAAATACAATATTTAGAATATTAAATTATAAAAATAAATTATAATCATAATACATCCTACAACATACCCGAATATTGCATTCCAGGAGCAATATGAATCCATAATTTATTTTATATCCATAATTTTATAATTTATAATAATAATTATATTCTTGAATTTTGTAGTCCGTTACGTTCAGTGAAACTTAATCAATCCCTTTTACATTAGTTTATGACTATCCGAACTTTAATTTTGTAATTTTTACAAATTGACAAAATTAAAGTTTTGATAGTCATAAACTAATGTAAAAGTGATTGAATAGTTATAGTTTACAATTATAATTATATGTGGTATTGAGAATCTCGTTGATCGCACAGGGGAATCTTTTCTTGGACAAGATGAATAAGTTTCTCGCTATCAATGATGCACTTCGAAAGACAGATCCAACCAGAATAGGCACGCCGTGCAGCAAACCTCTCCTAATGGCTTGGCTTCACTTGCTTCTCACGTTTAGCTTTGTCGTGCGTTGTCGCGCACGAAAACATGTGACCTTAGAGCAACTTGTTGCTTTTTTTACGCATATAAAGGACGAGAGGCTTCATGTTAACGTAATACCTACGGCCTTGGAGGAAGTGTTTATCTCGGGAGAAAGTGTGCCCAGCTTATTCACTTTTTTATAATCTAAATTTAGCATGCATGTTTATTTTTTTCTATTTATTATTTAAAGGTTGTAAACTCTGAGATACTAGCATGAGGTCAAAGATCCCTTTACTTATCTTATTTCAAGGTCATCGAATTTTTTACCAACTTTTTTTATTGAAAGCTTATTGTTTTCTTTCGAAATTCTTTATTTCGAAAACTGCTGAGCGTACATGATATCTGAGCTTACTTTTATTTCTTTTAATTACTAAACACTTTTAAATGTTTTAAACTTGCCTATAGTAGCACTTACTTTGCTTGTTGAGGACGGCCGTTTCGGGAGATGTGTCCCTTTGTCAACTCAGACCGTAACATTGAGTCCTCAATACGCAACGTAAGTGCTCCTATACGCAAGTTTAAAACATTTAAAAGTGTTTAGTGATTACTAGTAGCTCACGCGAAGATGGAATCAACAAATGTTTCTTTTAATTCGTTAACTAAGCTCAAACTAAACTAAGCAATGTTTCTCAGCCATAGCTTTTTATGTTTATTATATTTCATAATTTTGAATTTTTTTAAAAATTAAATTATCTATATAGTTACAAACGTATTAAATTACTTATGCATACATAAACTTCTCCTAAAATTTCTGTGATTAATACACTATTTCTGCTCTGTAGAATGAAAATAATTGGGTATAATGTTACTTCATATCGTCTGCAGTGATCGGGCAACAACGGAGACGGACTGTTCACGTGACGGAAAGGTGTGGCCTGCGGCATGACAAATCATTGTCAATTCCCTTGTCATGCAGTCGTCCGGCAGTATGATCGGAAGGCTAAATGAAATCGGGGATATACTTCTCATGCAGCCTTCCTATCATCCAAAACCATCGAAAACTAAACACCATTCCTTTTGCTCTGCTACAGCTGTGTAATGTAATGATTTGAGTAGCAGATTTGAATCCTTTTTTTAAAACTTAGCTTGTTTCTCAAATCTCTCAGGAAAACCAATCCCTGAATTTGGGAAAAACCGATAATAAAAAACACAACAATGTTTCGATATTTACAGCCATCTTCGTATTGTTGGTTTTGGAAATGGCTGCGACTTGAAGACTATATATAAATTGTAGCTATACCTATGAAATAATGTTAGGTTATATACGAATACATGAGAAATAAATTAATCCTTTGGTAAATGGAAAAACATAGATTGTATTATTCCTTAACTTAGCCACTTCAATTTGTTTTGTATTAAATTTTTACAAATAATGATTTTATTATTAATGTGGCAAAGTTTATTATTTAGTTTATTTTTAATTATACCAATGCAACAAAAAATCTTGATGCTACTCTGAACCTAATTGTCAAACATAAAAATAAAGCATGGGGTATGAACACTACTTACCTTAAGTAGCATTTTGACCATTGTGCAATTAATGATTTGAAAATCATAGAAATTCCAAATATGAATATTTTTTTTAAAAGTAGCCTTTCTGAAAAACTATCTTAAAGTAATTTATCATTTTGAAATTAAAAAAAAAAAAAAAATTAATCTGAGTTTTTAAAAATTGTTTAAATATTATTTTAAAATTTATTATATTTTTTCAAAGTAAATACTAGCTAAAATACGCTAATTTCCAATTAACATTAAACAACCTAATATCAAAATTTATATGACAGTAATTTTCAGAGCCTCTTTAATATAAACAAATTTAAAACTTTATTAGAAAAAAGTTAAATTATATCTTGAAAAGACACAATAGTTGAATAAACATATTCAACATAAATAGGCTATCATAGAAAAATAAATATAATATGAAAAAATATATATTAGGGGAGACCCAGGCAAAGTGGATAATTTTTTTTTTAAACTGCTGAAAGATCTTGAATGAAGTCAAAAAAAATTTTGATGGTGTTAAATATCATCTAACATACATTCATTATTGATAGGAAGTAGTTATTTACTAAACTAAAAAAGCAGGGATGTAAATAAATCATTTATATATAAATATAATTATATATAATTTATAATATATAAATGTCAATTATTCGCTTTGTCCAGGTACTCTGGGCAAAATGAATAATGTAACCCAGGCAAAGTGAATTTTGTACTTATTAGCCTGATAAAAGAAAAATGTTGTGATAAAATGGACACAAGCACAAAATATCTCCATAACTTTTAATTTTACAAATTAACTTAATTTTAGTGTACACATTACATCAAAAATTTTTTAAAAATGTACCTTAAACTCTTAAAATTATTAACATTAAGTAGAATCAAAAGAAATTATATTGTTTGTCAACTTTAACTGTCATGACATAGGCCAAAGAAATATGATTCCAACCCGCAATAGTCTGAACACCTTCATGAGTCCATTCAAGACAATGCCTGGTCTGTATCCACTCATTTAGAGGGGGTCTTAGCCTTTTCCCTGGTAAATTAAACAACAACTGTCTTTTTTCTCTTTTAAAATTGTGAGTTTTTTCTTATTATTGACAACCGGTATTGTTTTTCTCTTTTTAAGGCTTCTTTAAATACCGTTTCTTGTAAAGAGTGGCAAAAGGAATATTGTAAGATTTTGACAACCCTGAAATGGAATTGGAACCATCTTCGTTAGATTTTATGGCTAATTTTATATTTTTTTCAGACCATTTAGTTTGGCTTGTCATCCTTTCATATTTGTATACCATCTGAAAAACCAAATTTGGTTTCAGTTTCCGTTTTAAATAACTTATTTCCTAGTTTTGTTGTATGATGAATGACGTATAAAATATACCTGGGCAAAGTGAATAGCCATCCACTAAGTCCGGTCTGCACTATTAAAAAAAAAGTACTGAAATAACCCACAATCACCAAACTGGTTATTTTGCAAGAAACGTTATGAGAAGAGAAAGAAATAAGCAGTCAAGTAAGCTTATAACATAAAAGTTTTTTTCATCATTACGTCTAAGAAAACTCGCAAAGAAGATAGCTTGAATATTTTTTCAGAATCAACGAATTCAAACAACACACAGCCCTCAAGCTCAAAACATCACTAGGGCGCAGGGTCTTGTGGTGATGCTTTGTTTTCTTCATTTAGTTCACATATTAGAAGCTTAGAGCGTTAGTGACACTGGAAAGGGAATTATCGTAAAAATCACTTTGCCTGGACCTCCCCTATACATCTACATAATATGAAAAAATTAAATGTTAATTCAATTTCCTAAAACATTTATTCAATTGTTCAATTGTGGCAACGTTCTTTTGCCAGTAATGTTCTTCTTTAAAACTATGGAATTTTGATTTATCTCTGTAGTGTTTTCTCCTATTTGTCACAATATTGTTTATTTTAGTTAAAAGTATATCTCAGTGACTTAATATTTTGCATTGCTTTATAATTTATCTTTACAAATTTATTTTCACAGTTTGTAAATATTAAAATGAATTATTTAAAAACTGTATAACATACCACAACAATACGTTCATTTGAAACACCAAAGTCAGTTTAGAATACTCTTTTTTAGTAGAATAGTTACTAAAAAGTCTTTTTTAGAATAGCTACTGTATTAGTAGCTATTTTGTGTGAACAGAAGGGTGGCCTAAAATTGATAGCATTCTATCTTATAGGAGGCTGAAGAAGTAGTAAGACGAAAACGTTTCCTCCAAGTGTATGTTAACAATTTAACAACTTTTAGTTAACAAAAAGTTTGGTCTCAAGTAACAGCAAAGGTATAATAAGAATTAACAACCAGCTCATCATGAACAGCAACAAGATTTCGATATCTTATAGGACTTACACTTACAAAACTTTTTTCATAAAAATAAAACAACTGTTTAAAATTTAACTTTTATCAAGCACTGTTACATTATGTTGGACAATGCTTGTGGGATAAAAAGAACAAAAAGCAATAAAAAAACCCGACATATGATACCCTTGTATTGCCATTGGCATAATGGTAGCTGAGGGCCAAGTGATGGTACATATGTGTTTGGTTATATCATAGTAGCTAAGGGAAAAGCACTATAATTTACAAATTGTAAACTTCGAGCTTCTGACACTTTAACTGAGGTGTTGTCTCTCATTTAAATCTATCCAAATAATTTTTAATTAATAATTAAAAAACTACTTTTATGATCATATTAACCCATGATCAACCTATGAAACAGTTTTCAATTGGTTTTATAAAACCTTATTTATATAAAAATTTGAATTTTGCACAATTTCACCTTCAAAATAACTATAATGGTAAAATTTTCAATTCTCATATCATGCAATTGATTATTTAAATTGCTATAACTCTTTATTTAGGAAATTTTAGTAACTTTAAGGGTAGAAGTGAGTGTAAATCACCAACATATTGAAATATGTAAAAAAGAAAGAAAACATATTTACTGTTATCACTGTTTACTTATGAGTTATCTTATAAATCAAAGGTCCAGTAAGTTCTGTAAAACATTTTTGAAAATAATATTACTAACATTTTTACAGAGTCAGTAAGTAAAGAATTATGGTTGGATGATCGCCAAGCAAGAGGGCACAAATATAAGCATAAGGGCTTTGGAGTAGAACTTCCACTTCTTACAATAGCCCTTCTTACATTTGCAGTATTTTTAGTTAAAATTGTTCAGGTAATAGAATGCTATATAATACAGTTTTCTAAAATTAATTGTATTGTTGTACTCTTATATTTAGAAAGTGTATGTTTTTAAAAGTAAAAACAAAAATATTCTTCATATTATTGTGAGGATATTCTTCACATTTATATATTTTATTACAATAGTTATTGTTACTTATGCTGATTTCGAACACTGGTTAGTCTGGTCTATGTATGTCTGTGTACTCCAGTCATTGCTATTTGAATGAAATGGATGTGATTAACATCTATTGTTGTGGTATATTCCTCCAGTAGGGTTCTATTAACAGCACCCTCTCAACAAACTTCCCTTTGTGTCAGCTCTCACTTTAAAACCTAAATTTAATTTAAACAATTAGTTTTTTTTGTAGCTTTCCTTTTATTAATCTTTTTTTTATTAACAGAAAAATCTTTTCTGTTTTAAGCACTCAAATATTTTCAGACTACAAAGTCTTATGCTTTCTGTTGGGCTGTTTTTTAAATTCATTTGATAACAAGCGTTACCCAGCACACGTTGCTGCGCCCAAAATCATAATTTTTGCAATAAGAAAAGCAAATCAAACATTTAAATAATTATATTTCATATACTGCAATGCTAGAGGATAGACAATGTTTTTCTTTATTTCATTAGGCGTATAAACATATAAATTGTAGGTTTCCCAACACGTGAGAACAAAACATATAAATTATCCATGGTAAAAGCTCGAATGTTCCAAATTTAATCCAGCAATGGCCCATGTTTGTCCTTGTGCCTTGTTTATTGGATATTGCGCAAAGGAAATTTTAGTCATTTGAAATCAGTAGGTAGATCAGATGAAATCATCGGTATTCATGGAATTAAGACCATCTCTCTTTTGAACTTGCTACCTCTGATTTCTGCCAGGATCAAGTTGGGTGTCAGTTTTTTGTAGTTATTCTGGTTCCGTTGCACAGCTTTGGTGGATTGCTACTTTTAATATCAATAAGTGTGATAGCAATAATTGTACATAGAATTAAGCAATTTTAAACAGTTTAAAATAATTATTACTGTATTTTTATTTTTACAAATTGTTTATAATATTTAAATTAAATTTAGTAACGCTAGTATAGATATGCATTTTAACATTAGACTTATGGAAAGTTGTACACTGAACCAACCTAAGCCTCTGGGGTGGAGCCCTGTGGATAGATTTACACCAAACCTCACACGAACCATTCTGGAAATATGTTAAACAATTCTTCCAAATTTCATTAACTTCTGTTGAGCCAAGCGTTCATAAAACATTACACACACACACACACACACATATATATATATATATATATATATATAAACATCGGTTTTTGAACAATCCCAAGCCTTTGGGGTGGACCCCTTTAGATGGATCTACACCAAACTTCACACCCACCATCCTGGGAGTATGTTAACATTATTAAATAACTATACTTTTTACGTTTGGAAAACTATTGACAGGAAGCACAGAATAGCCCAGCAGGCCGCCAGTTGGACAACCCTGCTCTAGATGTAGTCTTATCTTAAGCTAGGTCCAAGAGAAAATGAACAAATAGTATCAATTACTAAAACAGTTCTTTCATTGTAGTATATTAATGAGAAATTTTCTGTGCAACCATGCTTCACCATTAATAAAAGATTATAATAATAAACTTAAAAAAACCTAGACTCACTATGACTTGAGGAGAGAGTAGTGAGAAATCTTTAGTCTAAAACAAAATAAAGAAAGACAATATATAAATACTTTAAAAACTTACCCATATACAGTACTAATTATTTTATGTTTACTTTCTCATGGATATTAAAATGATCTATGTAACAGTGATATGGCATTTTATATATGTTACTGAATATTCAACATTTGATTTAACAGCAAGTTATCCAAGCAATGCAAGCAAATAATCTACAGACAAGTCAAGGCATCGTCCCACAGCCTATCCGTAAACGTCAGAAACGGGAACTTAATCTTGCAGCTGCAATGGTTTCCCAATATATGGAAGACTTTAAGGTAAAAGGAATATTATTATAATTGTATTTAATATAAATTGAAGGATACAAGTTCTATTATTATTTCATTCCAACTTCATATGAGCTATGTTTTTTTTAATAAAAACACTCGGATGTATATTACACTTGCCTATAGTAGCATTTACTTTCTTGATTATTGAGGATGTCCATTTTAGGAGATGTGTTCAATTACCGTAGTTCACACCATAACTCAAAGTAAGTTAATTCTTTTTCCTTACAGACAAATTTTATTATTTTTTTTAACATTGTTAAAAATATCAATATTTTTTATGGTTGTGTTCTACAATTCAAAAATTACTTATTTATTTAAATTACTGATAAGGGAAGAACCAAAAAGTAACTACAGTAATTGTTACAAAAGTTACCTATAGAAAACTAATAAGAACTTATTTTTAATTCAATTTTTTACACATATTTTGGGTTTTATTCGATTGTGTTTAAGAGATGTATAATTTTAATCTTAGGTTCTTACATTTAGAAGTATCTCAATGCAGCTTAAATATATTTAGTGTGAAGAGAACCGTTATTAAAATATTTGTCCAAAACTATCAACTTTTTGTAGTCTTAATAAAATATGAAAAGTTACAGATTCTGTAGCATCAGTATGATGCTGGGATTTCCTATAGTTTTGTTTTATAAAATATTGTAATACTTTTTAAAAAAATAAAATACCTCTTCAACTGATAAAACAATTTTTTCTTTACCAGTCATACAAACTAGAATCACAAAAATTATAATCTTAAAAACTAACGATTAAACATACATCCTCTGCTATTTGACACTAAGTCAACAAAAACTAAGCTACTATTGCATTAAAAGACAATGAAATAGTGGATGGAGTTCTCCAATATCACCAAAATTATATTTTAAATATAAGAAATATAATAATATTAAATTCAAAATTCTAAAATATTAAGAATGAATATTTCAATTTTGAGAGATTTAGAACCTGTTATCAAACTGAAGTTGGAACTTATAAACCTACACAGAAATAGAATTTGTTTAGCGTAATAAAAAATCCCTGCAAACTAACTAGTCCTGCAAATTAATTCATTTTAATTTATGTTTCAGATACACCACATTTTAAACCATGATCTGTTATAAATTACCTTCAACTTGATTATTAGCAACTGGATTCAATAAAGCGATAAAATTATCCTTACTGAACAAAAATATTGTACGAGTGTCTATTTGAAATCTTGCATAGTAATTCTTTTTTTTAGATAATTTTCTACATTATCTTTATTAAATGATCATTTAGTGCAATAGTAAGTTTTTCATAAATTTACTTATTCAACGATTACCATGGCCTTGTGATTCTTATTGCGGCAAGCCAGTACACAAAGTCTCAGTTCATCTGAGATTGATCACAAATATAATCAATCAATGTTTTCTTTAACAAATTTTCTACATCTTTTGAGTTTGAAACGATCACTGTTAGTGGTTCAGAATTTAGGCTTTGGCAATAGTTGCCTAGTTTTTTACAACTTTTATGGATGAGGAAGCTCACCAGGACTCAGAAGCAATAAATACTTTTTTGGTGACTTTTTCAGTGAAAATCATATACATTTTCTGCCTCTACAAGGATTAGAAAATTGATGGATCAAGTACATACACATATTTTTATACCATCTGAGATTTATATTCCATTGAATAGTAATTACCACTTGATCAGTACAGTTTTCACCCTTCATGTGTACATTTTATTTAACTATTTTAAATGTTTTTCAATACCAGGTTACTTACTACAAGCTATGAAAGAACCAAAGTTTCAACTTGATATCCAGTTGTACACTGACTGCATTGAAAAACAGGTTACACAAAACAGGTTGCTAATTGTACAGGTCACACAAAACAGGTTGCTATTTGTAGCAATAAGTGAGTTTGCTGCACCTAAGACACCAAAAGTGAGTTTGCTGCATCTTTTATCAGAGACATTAGTGCTCCAGGTATGATTATGCTTCATCACTGATCAAGACATTACCAGAGAAAGTGTTAGTGCTAAGTGTAAGTAGTTTTTAAAGCTGATCTCTGTATATTTAGTTCATAAGACTCCTATGTTGAAATTCCATTACGAATCATAGTTTAGTTTAAATTCATTGTACAATCAAGTTTTTGTAATTAGCTTAATGTTAGTCTTAATTTAGTTTGAAAGTCAACCTTGAGTTGTCCAACATCCACTTTTTATGTATTAACTGTAAGTTATTCGTATCATTTATAGGTTAAGGTACAAAAACTTTCTACACTATGCAACACTACATCCATACTATATGCATGTATCATAAATGTAATGATAAAAAAGGAGGGGAAAAAGATAGTCAGTCAGTTGCTCTTTGGTGTAAATAAACTTAGTCTTCCATCATAAAAAAACCTTTTCTACTTTCCCACCCATTAAATGTTCTCTCCAAAGATACACCTCCTTATATCCAGCCCAATACCAAAAGCTCTGTTTCCACATTCCTACCTGCAGCCTGAACTTCGGGGAGTTCTTCTGACAATGAAGAAACCAATCCATCCAAGTTTTGAAGTAGAGGTGCAATAATTTTAGATCGGCTAAGTATATTAATGATCTCTGACAAATACTTAGAATTTATTAGAAACATGCTTTGAATTCTTCAGGATCACCAACGTAGGGAATTTTGTTATTGAAACATATGTGATCACTAATAAGTTTGAAGTGTTTGTGATAGTTAACTACTTATAAGGATATTTAAATTGACTTCATAAGTTTTATATATGTTTGAAGGTGATCTTTTTCTTGTTAAATATTTATCCTTTAATTATTAATATACACTTTATAAACAAGAATATGTATAATATAAGGTGACACACAGGAGACAGACGGTTTTTAATGAAATAATACTCAGTCAACTTTAAAATTAATGCATGTTTATTTACAGAAAATCAAAGCTCATTATTTGCCATTTTAGTTAACAAACTTATTTGTGAAAAATAATGTCATCAAAGTGATGTCCATCATTTCGAATGGACTCAAGTCTCTTCTCAAAATCCTCCATCACACGGACTAAAATCTCTGCAGGGACGGCAGCAATTTCTTGAATGATTGTATTCTTCAACTCGTCTAAATTTCGTGGTTTGTGGTTATAAACACAGTTCTTAAGATACCCCCAGAAAAAAAGTCACATATTGACAAGTCGGGAGACCTGGAAGGCCAAGGATCATTGCCAAAACGTGAGATAATCCGGCCAGGAAACATGCGTTTAAGAACTGTCATTGAAGTGTCTTGGGGCCAGGATGCTTCTTAGCCAGTATGCCTCCAGTTGATCTGAAGTTTTCCACCCATCTGAGGATTGTGTTACGGCTCGGAACAGCTCCATGTCGACCGACATTAAACCGCGCATGAAACAATCGCTGCATAGCAATAATAGACTCACCACTTTTCACGAAACTGTCATAGACAAACACTCGACGTTGCAAGTCCCACTGCTCCACGGTGACTGAATAAATGAAATGGCATCTTGTGTGGATCAGAACTGTCCCCACCACTGCGCCCTCAGCATTACGCAGTTCAAAACCGTCCGTTTCCCGTGTGTCACCCTGTATTAATGGCTCAAAGGATTTATCCAATTCAATATATTGATATTTGTTGACATTATATCCTGATAAAGCTGCTTAATTCAACATTAAGAGTCTTGTTTTAGCTAACCAGAGTGAATGAAGTGTTTGATGTCAACAAACTTTTGAAACTAAATTGATGAAAAGTTTTGAACTTTTAATTTTTGTTTAAACTTTAATTTAGCTCTGCTGGTCTTGGTTATGTTGTTATACTACTTTGTTGTTATTAATAATAATCCTATCGATTACAAAGTGCGCTCAGTTATTCACTTATTAAATCCAAAAAATGTTTGTTCTGCTGATATTCACCAGCAGCTTCTTGAAATATATAGTGAAGGTGTAATGAATGATGGAAATATGCATAAATGGTGAAAGCTTTTTAATGAAAAAAGGACAAATATTCGTAATAAAGAAAAATCAGGACAGCCTACCATAAATGAATACTTGAGACAAAAATTTGGTAGGGAAATTCGCCCAAAACATTTCATTACTGACGAGCTTCTTCAAGAATTTTTGCAAGTTAGGTCAGTAGTTTTTTACATTCTTAGAGACAAACTCCACTAAAAATGTTGACAGAAGTACAAAAAAAGTAAATGTCACATTTTTTGTCCTTTTTGGAATTTACCATCAAAAGTTCTAAATTCCTGTGTTTATTATCTCTCCACCTGGTATATTCATAATTAAAAATAAATTTATTCGTTGGGCGTCAACTCCGTATTTTAAACAGATTAAAGTTAGTGAAAGAATTTCAGAATTTCTAGACAACGAAGGAACCTACTGATTACATATTTAGTTGAATTTAACGACAGTAAACTTTACTAATATAATTTATATGATCTATTTTAAATTGGCCCTGCTTGCTAGCTTAATTTCACGTGAAGTAAATGTGATTTCGCTTAAATTTTATGAAACTAGTTATGTCGTTTTCTAAAAATATGTTGTTGGCTTTAAGAATTTAATGTTATAAAAATATAATATGTAGTAAATAATTAATTTGTACTTAAGCAGAATTTGAGTAAGCTTGGTGTAGATCCTCAACATTCTCGTGCAGAGTCTCAGGTCTGGCATGGTCCACTAAGTTTCAAGGATGACACAGGAACTTATTATAATCTTGGTTGATCGAATCTTCGATATCTCTCACGACTTTACAAATCCACCTCCTCTTGCACCTCTAGCTCCTACATCTCATTGGCTTCCAAAATTTGAATCCTCTCTCTGAATTTAACTGCTTTCTCTCTTTTCGACTTATTGATGCTCCTCATTTCTTATGGTTCCTTTTCTCCCCACCAATAATATTCCTTTACTTATTTCAGCCAATTGTGGCCTGACTTCCATCTGTTGTCTAGGGCAAACAAATATCGATTGGGCTTTTCCACCACCTGATTTTGGAAATTAAACCCTTCTCCAAAAAAGGTCTACTTTAGGAACCCCATACTGTTTGTTTAACCCTGACAAAAACGTAAAATATTAAAAACTACACTCTCTATTTGGCGGATTTTTCTGATTAGGTTATTTGTACTGATTGATGAAAACAATAATCATTGTGAATCTTCACTAAATTTGGCTGTTACTTATCTCCATCCTGAACTTTTTGCCAACTATAAGCAATTGTATCTTAATTATATTGCTGTATAAACTTTCATTTCTGGGTAGCATTCATTTTTTCAATAATTATAGTTCAATGATTGAATTGGATAGAGGAAATGATGCTTCAGACCTATAACAGGTAAGGCATTTATTTTCCTTGGAAATGCCCTCAAATAGATAGATAGAACTCAGAATGCAACCATGTGCAACTTCATTCTGACAAGCAAAAACTGACACTAAAACATTTTAGTAGTTACATTTGTGAATAAAATTATATTACTTAACTCGTGTATTCTGCTTAAACAAAGATTAGTGTTTGAGCAGAAACATGAAAAAGCTACTAAAAATTTCAAACCTTTTCTTTAAAATAAAATACATACATATCTAGAAAAGAAAAAAACATGCTAAGGTAACCTTTTATATTTTTAGCTCAAAACAGATATAAATATTTTAAATAAAATAAAATTTTCATGAAACTAAATTAGGAAAAATAATTAATAAATTATATTTAAAACAAAAGAGATACTCTATTATGTAATCAAATAATTTAAAAGAATATTTTGTTAAACAGAATAAAAGATATTCAGGGTGACACACGGGAGACGGACGGTTTTGAACTGCGTAGTACTGAGGTGGTGGGAGGTGGTGTGGTGGGGATAGTTCTGATCCACACAAGACGCCATTTCATTTACTCAGTCACTATGGAGCAGTGGGACATGCAACGTCGAGTGTTTGTCTATGACAGTTTCGTGAAAAGTGGTGAGTCTATTATTGCTACACGGTTATTATTGTTTCGTGCGCGGTTTAATGTCGGTCAACATGGAGCTGTTCCGAGCCGTAACACAATCCTCAGATGGGTGGAAAACTTCAGATCAACTGGAAGCATACTGGCTAAGAAGCATCTTGGCCCCGAGACACTTCAATGACAGTTCTTAGACGGATGTTTCCTGGCCGGATTATCTCACGTTTTGGCAATTATCCTTGGCCTTCCAGGTCTCCCGACTTGTCAATATGTGACTTTTTTTGTGGGGGTATCTTAAGAAATGTGTTTATAACCACAAACTACGAAATTTGGACGAGTTGAAGAATGCAATCATTCAAGAGATTGCTGCCGTCACTGCAGAGATTTTAGTCCGTGTGATGGAGGATTTTGAGAAGAGACTTGAGCCCTGCATTCGAAATGATGGACATCACCTCGATGACATTATTTTACACAAATAACTTCGTTAACTAAAATGGCAAATAATGAACTTTGATTTTCTGTAAATAAACATGCATTAATTTTAAAATTGGCTGAGTATTATTTCATTAAAAACCGTCTGTCTCCTGTATTATAGAAAAAGGCCAGCAGGATAGCTTTAGAGCCAACAGAATAGAAAGAATAATTTTCAAAATAAAATAATTGCATAAATATGATCACTTACATAGTCAGAAAGATATAAAACAAAAGATAAGTGTTTCTCAGTACCCTCATTTAAAGGTTTTTGGAAAGAAAATCACATAATTATGATAATAATTCAGCATATATCGCTCCTGTAAGGTCTATGAGATAACAGGGTGTCTAGTAAAATAGCTTGAAGAAATTCCCTGAGTTTTCCCTGACTTTTCCTCTTTTAGATGTCTATAGAAAGCCCAGTTTACATTGGGCCCATCCATTGATATCTGAAGGATCTTGGATAAATCCAGACTTTGAACACCTTTTAAGAACGAATAGAGGAACTCTTTTGCTTTTGTGTCTGTAAGGAACACAGAACCAAAATATCGAGCTTTCACTTCATCCGTCTCTGCATCCCAATACCTAACACTCAAATCTATTTGGGCTCTTTGTGATATTTTGTTTAAACTGTCATCAAAGCCAATTACATAGTTAGAATTTGAATTTAATGATGTCAGTAACAGGTCTTTAATATAATTTGATAAACCGAATACAACACTATAGAAAATTTTATCTTTCCGCAATCTCATGTTCTGTGCACCAGTGCTATCAGGGAACATCCTTGGAAAGAGGCACACACTATTTTCTGCATTGCGTAAAGAAGTGTTGCATTACTAAATTCACGCACCATATAATATCTGCTTCGGTCACTTCATCTTTTAGTTTATATTTATCCTAAGGAAGGAGGGGAGGTAATGACGACATCTGCATGACGCGATTGCCCGCTACGGCAATGAAAACCGGAACCTTCCATGTTGAAATAAACAGTGTAAAAATAATCACCGTCAAATAAAACACATACTATCACAAGTCTAGACAAATAGCTGGCTACAAATGTTTACACAGCGTTCTGTGTGGTCAGAAACAGACTGAGTTATCTGTTATCCCCTCCCGTCCATATGATAGCAGAACCACTGCGCACCCCAAGACCACGGTCCAGGCTAAAACTTCCCAGCTGTACCAACTCGGCACATTTAATATTTATTGACATAAGTCCTGAAGTCCTAGCAACGGGCTTATCAAATAAATAATGGGCATCTAAATAAAGAAGTGTTATTTTCTGACTGCCCTGCCCCTAAACCAGCCCGCTGGCTTACAATACCAAATATTCGAGAGCAATGGCCACTAGTTTTGTTTCTAATCAAAATAAATATTTTCCCGATTTTTTCAAATTTTCCCTGACTTTTCCCTGAATTTTCCAGAATCTTAAAATTCCCTGACTTATCCAGGTTTTCCCAGTTTTCCCTGTCGCTAGACACCCTGGATAAGGATAGGTTTTACAGATGTTACAATGATTTGAAAAAAATTAACTTAAAAATATTCTGACCATTGCTAACTAAAACATGATTATCCATGAATCACCATTCCTAAAGGTACTATTAGGATCAAGGCAATCGCGGCCTGGCAGCGGCACCCATCACCACTGCTGTGTGAAGCTGCCACGAGCTTACGGAACCTTGGCCCAGGCAGCGACTGTCACAAGCAGAGGTCAAGTTGGAGCCAGTGCAAACAGTTGTGTTTTAAATATAAAAACTATGTTAGTTTAATTATTTGAACTTTGGCAGGTTATTTTGCAATGTGTATTTGATTCAATTTGGCTACTTTATAACTGTAAATGTATTTTATTCCTGACTTGTAAGTGATTGTAATTGTATAGTGTTTAGTGTTTTTTCCATGTTTTTATTACAATTGAATATGTAATAGATGTAATTGTTATGTTAATATTTAAAATTTTTCTGACATTTCTAATTTTAGCGGTTAGTTGCCTATATAAATATATATTTTTTACCTAACTCCTAAATCAACTGCATTTATTTAAACAATAACCTCTGAGTATAACAAGATTAATAATCTTGAGGTTTGATTTGTGTTTAGAAAGTGTATTTGTACTATTTGTGTAAAGAAATAAAAGTATAGTAGGCATTCACTTGTTTTATTGAGTTTCCTTCCTATATGCTCCCATATATTATCTCGAACAACATTGTCCTTATAGGTTTTGAGTTGAGAATCGTAAAGCAGGGTATTTGTATCTATTAGTTCTACTAAAAACCGGTCATTTTCATCAGTAAACTTCACTCCTACCACGCTTTCATCGGAAAGAGTTCCATAAAAATCCGTAGGACCGGCGACTACCTAGATACATATGGTACCTTAACCGTTCTGTTATCCCAACTGCTTGTCAACTTTGTCACAAAAATTGAAAGCCAGTACAGCTCTATTAGGGTATAGGCCACTTTGATGTTTGTAGTTCATCAGGTTTTAAAGTTTTGGTTCTGAATGTAGATTGAACATACTCTTGGCTCATTCAATTGCCTCAAATGAGCATCAGATATGTCAATTGTACTCCAGAATTTAGCAATGGATAGATTCAAATAGTAATTTGCAAGAAAGGCTATTTGAGTTGACTACAGTTTTTGCTATAAAAAGTAAAAAATCACAACATACCTAAAAATAATAAAAATAAAAGAAACTAATAAGTTAAATTTAGTATAATTCTAAACACAAAATTTATAATTATTTTGTAATTGTTATGTTATTATTAAAAATTTTTCTGATGTTTCTAATTTTAGCGGTTAGTTGCCTATATAAATATATATCTTTTACCTAACTCCTAAATCAACTGCATTTATTTGAACAATAACCTCTGAGTGTAAACATGATTAATAATCTTGAGGTTTGATTTGTGTTTAGAAAGTGTATTTGTACTATTTGTGTAAAGAAATAAAAGTATATTAGGCATTCACTTGTTTTATTGAGTTTCCTTCCTATATGCTCCCATATATTATCTCGAACAACATTGTCCTTATAGGTTTTGAGTTGAGAATCGTAAAGCAACGTATTTGTATCTATTAGTTTTACTTGAAACTCGTCATTTTCATCGGTAAACTTCACTCCTATGACGCTTTCATCGGAAAACGTTCCATAAAAATCCGTAAGACCGGCGACTACCTAGATACATATGGTACCTTAACTGTTCTAATATTCCAACTCACTGTATTGTCCCAACTGCTTGTCAACTTTATTTGTAACAAAAACCGAAAGCCAGTTCAGCTCTTTTAGGGTATAGTCCACTCTGAGGTTTGTAGTTCATCAGGTTTTAAAGATTTTGTTCTGAATGTAGATTGAACATACTCCTGGCTCATTCAATTGCCTCAAATGAGCATCAGGTATGTCAATTTACTCCAGAATTTAGCGATGGATAGATACAAAAAGTAATTTGCAAGAAAGACCATTCGAGTTGACTACAGTTCCTGCCATAAAAACTAAAAATATCACAACACTCCTAAAATAATAAAAATAAAACAAACTAATAAGTTAAATTTATTATAATTCTAAATACAAAACTTATTATTATTAACATAAAGGAAAGTTAAAGAAACTAAAATTTTAAATAAATGCTTGCTGTGTTGCCAAAATATCAGCAAAGGGTTGAACAATTTCACGTGTTGCAAAGTAGAATATTAGTCCAAATGTTATAGAAATAGGAAGTGCGGGTAGAGCTTTCTTGAATATTGCAAGCAGTAGAAGAGTTAGGCAGAGGCCCTATAACAACAAACATAATAATTGTTTATCCACAGACATTCAAATTATAATAATTTACCTCTAAGCACTATAGGCCTATCTTTACCTTGTAACCATTGCCTAAATATAACAGAAGTTTAATACAAGTACACTTTTTTTCTAATTTCTTTCTATTTAGAAAGTTTCCTTTATTTTCATTTCATAACAAACCATTCACAGATAAACATAACATTTTTTTCCAATCGAAAAGTTTCAAAGAATTTCATTAATTAATGATTTATACATTTCACTGATGAACTGTTCATGTACCCTGAAAGGAAATTAAAATGGAGTTTCCTCACGAACAATTTTATATGGTTCTACAAATCAGTGATGCGCTTAAAAGTGTGGGAAATTGAACAACATATTTAACAAGGTAAGTTGAAAATCAGTCAATTTTATATTTAAATAGTCATAAGTACGAAGGATATAGTAAACTTCTCAGGCTACAAGAAAGATTATTACTACAATAAGGATTTTATGCATGATTACATATATCATACATGATTTCCCCCACTGCATTTTCTAAATAAAATGATTATTTATAAGTTCTAATTTTTTACAAATGCTATGTCTCAATGTATCCACATCATTCACATATTTATACTTTATTTATTAAAAAAATTATAGAAATATTTATAGGAAAAAATAAAGCAAAATTTCTAGTAAACCTCTGTTTACAGATAGCAGTGACATCGATGAACCTGCAAAAAACCTCAATAATAGTGTGATTTTAAGATTTTTTAAAAGTCAAACAGGTGTTTCAAATAGCATTTTGCAAACTCTATGAGATTCTAGGCCTAGTTGTGTTTCCTTTTTGTTTCTAATTTTCCAGTAATGTTTCTAGAAATTTGCCAATAACCCTCCCATTATATTTTGGCAAGAAATATGATCTAGTCTAAAACCTAGGGTTGGGTCACTTTTTTGCTAGCATCAATAAAATAAGGAGATAATCAGTTAAAAAGGTGAGAAAAGGCTATGAGACATTTCTTTAAAAAAGGTGACCTAATAAGTGACATTTCTAAGAGTTACTAAATAATGTTAAATGTTATATATTCATACAATAATGTATAGAAAACTAAATAAGCAGGACAAAATAAAATCGTTTAATCCATTAAATGGGTTAACGGATTAAATGACTCGTAATCCGAGCGATTCAGCGGTTTTGCCTGCTTGATACTGAGTAATAACTATATTGAGCAGAAAGTCCACTTGACATAACTATTGACGACTCTATCATGTCTAGAACGTCTAATCAATGGACAATTATGGACTATAAATATTTATCCTCATCATGGCTTCAAGTTTTGAGAGGCAATATATATCCCGTAGACCCTTTCATTTATTTTTTTTTTTAAATTCTTGACTAAAATTTTGAATACAAATATAAGAAATTTATTTTAATTTTCCGAAAATGGCAAGTGTAGTGTCAAATATTAATTACAAGATTTCTATGTCTTGGGACTGGATATTAAAAAATTGTCCATAAAATAGAGGGTCCAGTAAGTGCCACATATATATGGTCAGGTTTTACTATACCATATCAAGTAAAATTACTAGTTAACAAAATTTAATTTTTCAAATTTCCGATTAAAAAAATGTGCTAACCAATAATTATTACACCCAAAGTATTTTATTTTTCCCTGGGTAATTTTTTCATATAGTCTGTCCTTTTAAGAGTATATTATTCTTACATTAAGATTAATTTTTCTAATATATTTAAGATCTTTATCAACTAAGAGGTAAAAACCTCAAGTATATAATTTGCTTATACAAAAATTTAAAAATAATAATAAATAATATCAATAATAAGATATTTTTAATTATTGCTGAACTTGAATATATTTTCAGTTAGAGGAGAGAATAATTGTTAAACTAAATATAAGTATCATTAACTTACAATCAATATGGCAACGAAACAAGCAAGAGTGGTATTCCAATCTCCATAAGATGATGCTTTGCCTACAAGCACACTATAAAATATAAAATCACCCAGTCCAAGTTTGACTCCTCCTGAAATTTAAAAAATCAATAAGAATCTCTGATCAAGATAAATACAGCCCGCCTATTTTTCCTTTTAATAAAGTTTGAGAAAGGTATTTTCTAGGTTATACGAGGTCTGTTCAAAAAATACGCGGACTGTTTGAATTTCGCGGCTCAAGTTAGTTTCAGGAGAATCCGCTTGGTATCGCTAGGTTCGTATAAATCAGCTGATTAAAAAGCCGTATTTCAGTCGCAGATATCTTGATTTGTTGATGAGTTACACGCAGTTTAGTAAAGAGTGTTTTTTTCGTTTGTTGGATTGTAAAGGAGCAACGAATTGCTCTGAAATTTTGTGTAAAACTAGGGAAACCTGGAACAGAAACATTTGCCATGCTTAACACGGCCTACAGCGATGTTGCCATGAAGCGTACTGCATGTTTCAAGTGGCATGAACGTTTCAAGGGTGGCCGACAGTCGATTGGTGACGATGAGCGTCCTGGACGTCCTTCAACGTCAACTGACGACCCACACGTTGACAAATCAACACCCTAGTGCACGAAAATCGACGTTTGACCATTAGGGAGCTTTCTGAGGAGTGTGGAATATCAGTTGGATCTTGTTACAAGATTTTGACCGAAAAATTGAAGATGCACCACGTCGCTGCGAAATTTGTGCCACGCCTGATGACCGACGACCAAAAAGATAATCGCGTCCTGGTTAGTCGGGAACTGCTTGATCGTTCAAATGAAGATGAGAACTTTTTGTCAAGAATTATAACCGGTGATTAATCATGGGTGAATGGTTTCGAAATTGAAACAAAGGTCCAATCATCCCAATAGGTGAGTCAAACGTGCCCAAGACCCAAAAAAGCTCGCCAAGTTCATTCGAATGTTAAGGTGATGCGGACAGTTTTTTTTTGATGCTAAGGGTGTAGTTCACTACAAGTACCTCCCTGAAGGCTCTACAGTCAATCAGATTACCTACATTGAAGTACTGAAACGTCTGAGGGACGCCGTCCGACGCAAAAGGTCAGAACTGTGGAGAACTGATAACTGGTTTTTCCATTACGACAACGCTCCAGCTCATTCAGCACTCAGATCTCGTGAGTTTTTGGCCAAACACTCAATCACTGTTCTTTCCTCCCCCCTACTTACCTGACCTTGCTCCTTGTGACTTTTTCTTATTCCCAAAACTCAAAAAACCCCTCAAAGGAAGAAGATTTGAAACGATTTCGGAGATTAAGGCAAATGCGACAAAGGAGCTAAACGTCATCACAAAAGAAGCGTACCAGGACTGTTATAACAAGTGGAAACATCGTTGGGATAAGTGTGTGCGTTGGGGAGAAGAGTACTTTGAAGGAGACACCAAGCGGATTCTCCTGAAACTAACTTGAGCCGTAAAATTCAAACAGTCTGCATATTTTTTGAACATACCTCGTATTTTTAGAATTTTTTTACACAAAATAAATGTTTTAAAATATTTAAAACTAAATATTGTAATGTAATAACATTTGTTTATAAATATTTAATTTTGGCAAAACGATATTAAAAGAAGCCTATACTTGAAATTAAAATGTTTTTTATTTTTACTATATACATTTGCAAATCATTACACATGCAAACAAGAACTTTAGGTTGTCTGAAATTATTGAGAATATAAGACAATATGCAATAAATAATTGTAATTAATATTTTGAAGGGACAAGTTGAGTGTTTCTAACAATATTTAACTTATAAACTGAAAGCAATATTTATAGTTTATAGGTCAATAGCAACATGTCACTGAATACAACTTATTTTGATAATGTTTTACTATAATTTGTGCTTCAATAAGTATAGTATTATTATTCATTCACATATTGTTTCTGAAAAGTCCTACTTATTACTTTTACAAATGTCTAGTTTCTCATATATATTACAAATTAAATAAATTTATTTAATTATTTTGATATTCATACCATGAAAGCTGTACTCGTAAGATATTGATTTATGTGTTTGATTTATACTTACATAACACATAAAAATTTGATTGGTTTACAAAGTATTTATGAATTACTACAACAGATGATTATTTAGATTTTAAAAAATAGTAGATGTACTATAAAATATAGTTATTGTTCAGTTTTCAGCATGTCTGGCTGTGAAATGTTTCAAAAAATATTATATCTTTAAGGTAGCTAGAGTTCAAACTTTTTCCAAAAGTTAGCCCGGTTAAAAACCTGTTTAAAAAAGTTTCAGAAAAACATTTCTGGTATCAAGATGGCAGGCAAGTAATATTTTCAATAATTAAGTTCAATAACACAAAAAAGAAACATTTTATGATAATATACAATAAGAAAACATGAATTATTATTAGATAAACATTTTGACAGCAAGTTTATCTTATGATAAAAATCAGCAGATTAACAAAGCATTTTACAAAACAAACTGCTCACTAATCAAGATATTATTATTGTTGTTTCACAATTAGCTGATGGATACTTTCAACAGTTCAGATGTATTAAAACATGGCTTATTAGACAAACATTTTGACAGCAAGATTATTATTCTATGATAAATAGCAGTAGATTAACAAAGGTTTTTATTATACAAAAGTATTCTAAATAAATTATTATTATTGTTGTTTCACAATTGGCTGATGGATACTTTCAACAACTCTAATAATCAACCCTTCACTGATTTTATCATCTAGTTAGTTTTACTTCTTGTTTATATTTTATTTAAGGTGGAAAACATTTAAAAAGTTGAGTTTGTTGATAATCATTCTACATGTGGACATACCAGCAGTAATGGTAGATTAGTGGTATGTATATTATATGCAGATGACGTCTCACAAAGGAAACACTCGGCCCATATTTTCTACTCTATGGACACTTTGTAGTTATATTGTTAGTATAGCTGTATAGTAAAGTACTATTGCATAGAGCTGCATTTTATTACGGCTCTTGGAGTTTATTTACCTAGTTCAATGTTACTGTTAAAGAACTTATATTCTTTATAGCCTAACCCATCAATGTTACCAATAGTTAACATATTTTTTTAATAACTGAACCTATATTTTGACTATATACATTGTATGTTTTATAATAGCTATATTTGATTACAGTAAACATTCAGTTTATACAGTTTTATGGTAGCTCGCACATTAAGTTTATTTTCCAATTTTCAAGTATTATTTAGAGTTAGTGATACTTAAAATCACTTGTTTCTTCTGTAGAATTTATATTTTAGTAGCAAATGTGGAACAAAAAATTGAAGTAGACAAACAGTTTGTCAATTATTACTTACATTTTTCATTTTGTCATAGTCGCCAAAGGGTTAAAATAAATAATTTTAAATGCTTTCAATAGACTGAACATACAAAATTTGCTAGATGATTTGTAAATTTTATTATAACATTTCCTAGTATTAGGATTATTTTCAATATTTTACTAACGTTCTTCATCATCTGCTTCTTGTTCTCGAACACAGTCAGAAACTGGAACGCCTTGAACCTGGGCTTGTCCAATCTGACGTCCCCTCTGAACTGCTCTTTCTTCATGATTTTCGTTCCATTCTCTTGTAAACCCGCTTTCGGGATCTTCTAAATAATGAAGAAAACAATCATTTTGAATCTTTATAATTACATAATACAAATGTATTATATAAAATACTTTGATGAAAGTATTATCATACAAATTACTTCCAAATTTGTAGCAAGTAATATATTTTTATAAGTAAAGAAATATTGATTCAACTGCTTATGGGAAGAAATAATTGATCAAGCTATGACATATATTTGGCTTAAACACACAGAAATATAATCTTATGCTGTGAATAATATAATTACTACAGAGATGACGCAAAGAAATATTCAAAAATTAATACAGTGGAATTCCAATCTTCCAAACTCCGACTAACCAAATCGCTGAACACCCAAATTGCTTTCAGATTTTCAGAAAAACAAGCTAAGATGGAAATGTACTACAACTTCCAAAATAATAATCCTGTCTACGAGGTGTGTTCAAAAAATACCCAGAATTTTCATTTCTTGAAAAAATATTTATTTATTCATCTACATTGATATTGTCCCCTTCAAAGTAGTCCCCACTAGATATTACGCACTTATGCCAGCGCTTTTTCCAATTCTCAAAACACTTCTGGAACTCAATCTTTGAGATAGCTTTGAGCTCTTTCAGCGATGCACTTTTAATGTCATCTATGATTGTTAAACGACGACTCATTAAGGTTTTTTTAATTTTTGGAAAAAGGAAAAAGTCACAAGAGGCCATGTCTGGCGAATATGGAGGTTGGGGCATCTTTACAGTGTTATTTTTCACCAAAAAATCACGAACAAGCAACGATGTGTGAGCCGGTGCATTATCGTGATGCAAAAGCCATGAATTGTTTTGCCACAAATCCCGACGTTTTCTTCGCACTGCTTCACGCAAACGGCATTGAACTTGTAGATAGTACACTTTATTGATCGTTTGACCTTGTGGCAAGAGTTCATGATGCACTATGCCATTAAAATCAAAGAACACAGTAAGCATAACCTTGACGTTCGACCGCACTTGCCGAGCCTTTTTCGGTCTTGGAGAGCCAGAATGCTTCCACTGGGACGATTGAGCCTTCGTTTTGACATCATATCCCCATGTTTTGTCGCCTGTTATAATACGTTTAATTAATTCTGCATCGTTGCTGACTTCATTTAGTGATTCCTGAGCAACTTCCATTCGCCGCTGTTTCTGTTCAAAATTCAACAATTTTGGGACAAATTTTGCTGCCACTCGTTTTATACCCAAAATGTTTGCAAAAATGTCATGGCATGAGCCAATCGATATGCCAACACCATCAGCGACTTCTCTGATTGTGATTCGGCAATCATTCATAACCATTGCTTCCACTTTTTCCACGTTTCCATCGGTTGTTGATGTGCTGGGGCGTCCGTCATCGTCAACGTCTTTGTGGCCATCTTGGAAATGCTTGTACCACTCGTAAATACTTGTTTTTTTCATAGCAGACTCACCATAAGCCTTTGTTAACATTCCACACACTTTATTTCATTTTTTACGCAAAACTTAATACAAATTCTTTGATCCATTTTTTTTACAATCGAAAATCACCGAGCTCATGAAAACACGTCTAACCTTAGCGGCTGCCACAGATAAAGTAAACAATGAATACATCTGAAAATTGTGTCATACTTCAGGGGTATGTATACCGACACAATAAAAAAAAATTGACAATCGGACTCTCCAAACGCACGAAATTTAAAAATTCCGGGTATTTTTTGAACACACCTCGTACATGTGCTATTGGCCTTTCCTCCTCCAGGCTAGTGTAGACGCATCCAAACATCATATAGATCAGTTCTGTTTAGTAAGCTGTCATCCATTACTAGGGGGCTGGCCCTAGTATTCTTTCGGATCTATCCGTTCTCTTCTATGTGAGTGCGTTTGTCGTTAACCATGACTTCTGTTCAAAAATGAGTTGTCTAATCATTAGCAGATAAACTAATTTTTATAGATCAATCAGATAAAGGAGTTATGGGTAAACAGTTGGCTGAGATGTTCGGTGATGGAAAATTAACATTTTCAGACACTAAAAGGAGCAAACCTTAAGTTTAAAACTTTGTGCCAGTGCTTGAGAATGAAGATGAAATTTCTAGAAAATCAATGAAAAAACAAAAAATAAGAAAAGTTGATGTTTTCCAGTGGTTTTTGGAACAACGTACTATGGAAAACCAATTGTAAATTCGATTCTTTGCGAAAAAGCTAAGGTCTAATTCTAGAAGCTTAGAAAAAATATAAAACTATACAAATATATAGTTTTTCTCCAACTTGTTAACATATTTACAGTCATTAATTAAATACTACCTTTTTTTACAAAAATCCAACTATGTGAATTTTTGTTCATCTGAATTTGGCTTGGTCCCAATTGATTCATATGATTGAAGTTCTACTGTGGATGATAATTAACAAGAACATCTTATACATCATGGTTAACTCATGATAATGCGAGGTGAATGGGATTGAGATAACATTGGTTATGAAGAAAAACTTTAATATTCAATTAAAGTTATGTTTATTGGGCAGGTTGTGTTGCATTTGGCTATAAATACCAAAGAAAGGTAGGTTAAAATGTACAAAATATTTATTACAAGAAAAAATCACAGCACTCCATACTTTTAACACGTTCGTTGTGGAGCCTTGCCCAATAAACTGAAATTCAGAAATCATACCTTCCATTTAGATATCAACGGGGTTTTTATCCATGTAAGCATCCAAAAAGATGTTTGAAGTTGATATGAGTCATCATAAGATTTACTAACTACAGGTCAGCTGTCCATGCTCATACGGTTTTAATTCCACAATGGCAGTAGTAACATTACTGTCTGTGTACTAAAATAAAATATTTAAGTGAAAACATTTGCTCGCGAAACAGCAACAAGCAGTTGAAATGTTTTGCTTACATATTTACCTACGTTCATTTTGTATCCTCTTTTTATGTATATATATTTTATAATTATTTTTAAAAACTTATTGATTTTCAATATGAGTACTGTAATTAATAAACATATTTTACGCAAGAGTATAACCTGTTTTAGGCATATTTATGAAGATTATCTAATGTTAGGTTAATGGCACTAATGATGTTTCTTTCAACAAGTATTTTTTTTACTAATACCAATCCTATAAAACTAAAAAAAATACAACTAATTAATTTTGGTTAAAAATTATTAGACTGAGTCTTAAATGAAATTTGCAATTATTTACTTACCATGCAAAGGGTAAGAATATTGAAAAAAAATTAGGATATTAAAAAAATATTTATCT
Source organism: Prosapia bicincta (assembly GCA_036971475.1). Classification (NCBI taxonomy): domain Eukaryota; kingdom Metazoa; phylum Arthropoda; class Insecta; order Hemiptera; family Cercopidae; genus Prosapia; species Prosapia bicincta. The sequence goes on from JBAIZL010000002.1 coordinate 4,521,713, forward strand.
CAAAACAAAAATTAAAATACCTTTGGTATTTTAAATTACTATTTTTGTATTGCTAAATCATCAAAATAAAAATATAACAGAATTTGTATTACTTTGTCCTCGTTATTAATTCATAAAAAAAAAAAATTATAGTTAACTTGAATATATATTTTTTTAAATCTAACAAAATTTGACTATAAATATTTGTGTACATTTTCCTTAACCAGCAATTTGAACAGACCTGAAATTAACATAAAGTTATTTAAAATGAAATATTAAGAAAAAAATGTAAATAAATTAATTTTAATAAAATGTAAACAAAATGAATTATTAAGTCATTACAAATATTATTAAATATTAAAATAGTTTTAAAGTTATTAGTTACTTGGTTAACCTCTACTAATTTATTTTCTCTTTATAGACCTTTTTAAAAAAACTACTTTTTTGCAGAACTGTATTCAAAATACAATTTATAATTTTTATTGAAATACAATGGTAAAAATATTTTAAAATAAAATATTACCAAACAAAGTAAAGAATTTAGACTCAGAAGTTTTACCTGAGCTTGGCAGATTAGAAGTGGGCTGCTGACGATTCGGAGTTGAAGTGGTAGGTGATTGTGAGTCTTCCGTAGTCAATTTAACAGCACTATACATTACCGTAGCTAAAACAAAATAAAATTTATTTTGAATTTGAGCTATTCAAATTATTACATTTTTTAAATAATAAAATTTTCTAAAAGTAACTTTTATAATTTGACACACCTTCTGGCACAGCTGTACACTTTACATACAAAATGCAGGTGCTATTTTTTGGAAAATTTTATAATTCAAAAGCAAAAGTTACAAAGCAAATAAGACACCAAAAATATTAAAAAAAGACATTGAAAGTAAGAAAGTTTTGAGAGTGATTTTTTCATAATGTATAAGATTTAAATAAGAATATTTGTATTATTAACTTATTAAAATCTAATCTGTGAGAAATTTATTTTATTAAAATTTACAATAAATTATATATATTTAGTAAAACATGTTGAGACATTTCTTAACCGAACAAACCAAAATGGTTTCTTATGAAAAAGTGTGAATTAGATGGAAATCACCTCCTATGGTTAGGTACTTTTATAAGTAAATAAAGGCCTCTCTTGTGTAATATACAAAGGTTTACAGAGTAAATAGAACATCAACAGAAAAATAATGGACAACGTGCAATATCACGAGATATATATATATATATATATATATATATATATATATATATATATATATATATATATATATATATATATATATTACTTTATCCATTGTTTTTCCGTTGCACTGACTTTATGAAGTTAATATATTACTATTGTAAGTAATTTTATCCACCATTAAGCGCAATGATTTTACCTTGTGTGATGAGGCGCCTTTCGGTCACTTGACCATTGTCGAATCACTGATTACTTTTTTTCAATTTTTCTGGTGTGTGGATGTTCGGTCCGTCCTGTTGGTAATTGTTGACGTCATACACATTTCCTCTTGAGTCTTGTGTATAATGTTTTTGAAGAGTATGTCTTCTGTATATGTTGTTTGTAGATTCATTAAATTGTTGTGTATGTTTTTATAAATGTGGTATTTTTCTAGTGAGTTTAGTTCTATTGGGTTATTATTTATTTCAAGTATGGTTAGGTTATTTTCGTAATTTGTTATTTCATGTTTATGTGATATTAGGTGTGCTGCAACATTTGATCCTTTTGAATTTTTGTTTTTGAAAGCTCTATAATGTTCTTCAAATCTTATTTCAAATGATCTGGTTGTTTTCCCTATGTAAAATGCGTTACAGTTGTTACATGTAATTTTGTAAATTCCTGATAGGTTATGTTTTTCTGAATTTGTTTTGTGGTTTGTGTTATTAAGATATTTGATTATTTTGTTGTTTGGTTTATATGTTGGAGTGTAGTATTCTTTGTTGTATGTATTTGTTATTTTTTCTATTTTTTTATTGGTGTATTTATATTTTAGGTAGATTTTTTTATTATTTTTGTGTTCCGGTTGTAGTGTTATGTTGAGGTTAGGTTTTTTGTGAATTTATTGTATATATTTTTTATAAGGTGTTTGTTGTATCCATTTTCTATTGCTATTTTTGTAATGTTATCTAATTCTTCATTTAATTTTTGTTTGTTATCCTGTGTATATTTTATTGCTTTATTTATCATGTTACTGTAAGTGTTAATTTTGTGTGTCTAGGGGTGGTTAGATTTGTAGTGTATTGTGGTGTTGTTGGAAGTAGGTTTCCTGTATACTGTAGTTTATATTTTATTATCATTTATATTTAGTGTGATGTTGAGATAGTTGATTGTTCTATTTGTTTCTGTTTCGACGGTGAATTGTATGTTTTCGTTGTATGTATTTAGTTTGTTTAATATTATGATGTGTTCGTTGTGAATTGTAGGTTGGTATATTACAAGTATATTGTCTACATACCTTTTCCATAGTGAAATATTGTGTGTTTAGTATAGGTTTAATTATTATTTGTTCAAAGTGTTGTAAATATATTTCTGGCATGACTGATGATATGGGTGATCCTATGGGGAGTCCAGTTTTTGTTTATAGTATTTATTGTTAAATTGGAAGTAATTTTGGTTACATATGTGTTTTGTTAGTGTTATGATACTATTTATTGTGTTTTCTTTTTCGTTATTGTGTATTAGTTTGTTTTTTATTATTTCTATGGTTTCTTCTATTGGGATGCTAGGGTACATGTTAGTTATGTCATAACTTATTATTTTTGTGTTGCTGTTTGTTTTTGTTTTTTTATTTTATTAATTAATTCGTATCCATTTTTTATATTGTATGTGTTGTTGATATGTATTTTAGATCTTATTATTTTGTCTAGTATTTTTGCGATTATGTAAGATGGTGCTGTTGTGAAATTTATTAGTGGTCTAAATGGTGTGTCGGGTTTGTGGATTTTAGGTATGCCTGTTAATATTGGTGCGCATGGTTTGAATGGGTATAGTCTTGTGTGGTATTTTAATATATTGTTATAGTTTAGGGTATTTCGGTGAGTGACTATTAAGTTTTTTATTGTAATAAGGTATTTGCTAGTTGGGTCTGGGATTTGTTCGTATTTATTTTCTTTTATGTAGTTAGTCATTGAATCGATGTATTTGGTATTTTCTATTATTACTGGTGTATTTGTTTTATCGGATTCTAATATTAAGTAGTCGTTATTTTCTAGTTTTTCTCTGAGTTTTATAATTTCTTTTTTATTTATATACTGTTCAGTTTTTTTTTCCGTTTTTATTAGGTTAATTTTATTATTAATATTGTTTCTTATGTGTTCAGTATTTTGGTGGGTAATTTTGTGGATGTTAGATTCTGTGTCAACTATTAGGTTTTTAATTATTTGTTTTTTGTTGAAATTAGGTCGGTTATATTTGAAGGAATTTGTTATTATTATTTTTTCTTTTTCAGTAAACTGTGTTTTAGTTAAGTTTATGAATTTATTGTTAGAAATGTGGATTGGTTCTAGGCAATTTTTTTAGGTTATGTTGTTTTATTAAATTTTTGATTTTTCTGTTTTGTCTATTTATTGTGTTTGTTTTATGTTTTATTATAATTTGTTGTGTTTTTTCGTGTATAATAGGTGTGAGAGTATCAAAACCTCAACACAACACTACAACCGGAACACAAAAATAATAAAAATAAAAAAATCTACCTAAAATATAAATACACCAATAACAAAATAGAAAAAATAACAAATATATATAACAAAGAATACTACACTCCAACATACAAACCAAACAACAAAATAATAAAATATCTTAATAACACAAACCACAAAACAAATTCAGAAAAACATAACCTATCAGGAATTTACAAAATTGCATGTAAAAACTGTAACGCATTTCACATAGGGAAAACAACCAGATCAATTAAAATAAGATTTGAAGAGAGCATTCAAAAACAAAAATTCAAAAGTATCAAATGTTGCAGCACACCTAATATCACATAAACTTGAAAATAACCTAACCATACTTGAAATAAATAATAACCCAATAGAACTAAACTCACTAGAAAAATACCATATTTATAAAAACATACACAACAATTTAATGAATCTACAAACAACATATACAGAAGACATACTCTTCAAAAACATTATACACAAGACTCAAGAGGAAATTTGTATGACGTCAACAATTACTAACACGACGGACCGAACATCCACACACCAGAAAAATTGAAAAAAAGTAATCAGTGATAAATGAGATAACTTCACAGAAAATATGGTGTAGTGCTGGCATTACAACCTCGATTAGGTACTAACTTGAAATTATGTTAGAGCGGATATTCTAATGGTAGAATAATTGTTTACAATTAACATATAACTATATATAGTGTATGCGAAGATATTAATAATAATATACAGCCAACACCATATCAGTTTTTTAAGAACTGTTCATCATAATATTGATAATACATATAATAGATAATAATGTAATAATTACATGAATATATTAAAGCAGGAAATATCTGTTCATTTCTCTCTTGAGCAGTTTCAACTAAAATTCTTAGTGGTCCCTTTGGTGTTAGAACAGCAACCAAATCTGAAATGGAAATAAAAATTATCTGTATGGCAATAACAATAATATTTCAAAAAATAGGATGCTTTAATATATTGAAACATTTTTGACTTACAATTATACTTAAACTTATTTACACTTGTTATAAATTATATCTAAAATATAATTATACCTTGATTAAATGAAGCCCATAAATTACTAATCAACAAATATGTATATGTAATGCTGTTCCAGTGTCCACAGAAAGCACATAACTCGACATATAAAATAGATTTTTTCATCACTTCTAAAAATATCCTCGTACTATAAAAGTCTCTGAGATTCAGTCGTCTTTGTGATGCGGATTTATTTTAAAAACTCCCCATACTTTTGGACCAAACTCAGTACATTTTGGATTGATGTATAATTCCTTTGCTTTGTTCAAGTTTTCAGTGCTTTAGATGTCAAAAGTGTTTACAATTGACAAATAACAGTAGGTATAACTGCAAGAATATACTCTCTTATTAAATTACATTAATGTGTTATATGTAAAGTATAATAACTGGTCATGTTCAGCTTAGCCATTGAGATAGCAAAATCCCTTTTCATTTAGACTCAAATGTTACCAGACAAAGAGTGACGCATTCTCTTTGTGTTAATAATTTCAGTAATACTACAAGATTTATTCTCCAACTCATACGAGGTCTGTTCAAAAAATACGTGGACTGTTTGAATTTTGCGGCTCTAGTTAGTTTCAGGAGAATCTGCTTGGTGTCACTAGATTCGAATAAATCAGCTGATTAAAACGCGGTATTTCAGTCGCAGATATCCTCATTTGTTGATGAGTTACAAGCAGTTTAGTAAAGAGTGTTTTTTTCGTTTGTCGGATTGTAAAATGGACAGCCTGAAGCAGCAATGAATTGCTGTGAAATTTTGTGTAAAACTAGGAAAATCTGCAACAGAAACATTTGCCATGCTTAACACGGCCTACAGCGATGTTGCCATGAAGCGTACTGCATGTTTCAAGTGGCATGAACGTTTCAAGAGTGGCCGACAGTCGATTGTTAAACGATGAGTGTCCTTCAACGTCAACTGATGATCCACACGTTGACAAAATCAATACCCTGGCGCGCGAAAATCGACGTCTGACCATTAGGGACCTTTCCGAAGAATGTGGGATATCAGTTGGATCTTGTTACAAGATTTTGACCAAAAAATTGAAGATGCACCGCGTCGCTGCGAAATTTGTGCCACGCCTGATGACCGACGACCAAAAAGCCAATCGAGTCCGGGTTTGTCGGGAACTGCTTGATAGTTCAAATGAAGATGAGAACTTTTTGTCAAGAATTATAACCGATGATGAATCATGGGTGTATGGTTACGACATTGAAACGAAGGTCCAATCATCCCAATGGGTGAGTCAAAGGTCCTCAAGACTCAAAAAAGCTCGCCAAGTTCGGTTGAATGTCAAGGTGATGCCGACAGTTTTTTTTTGATGCAAAGGGTGTTGTTCACTACGAGTACCTCCCTGAAGGCTCTACAGTCATTCAGATTACCTACATTGAAGTACTGAAACCTCTAAGGGACACCATCCGACGCAAGAGGCCAGAACTGTGGAGAAGTGATAACTGGTTTTTCCATCCCGAAAATGCTTCAGCTCATTCAGCACTCAGAACTCGTGAGTTTTTGGCCAAACACTCGATCTCTATTCTTTCCCATCCCCCCTACTCATCTGCCCTTGCTACTTGTGACTTTTTCTTATTCTCAAAACTCAAAAAACCCCTCAAAGGAAGAAGATTTGAAACGATTTCGGAGATTAGGGCAAATGCGACGAAGGAACTGAACGCCAGCACAAAAGAAGCGTACCAGGACTGTTTTAACAAGTGGAAACACCGTTGGGATAAGTGTGTGCGTTGGGGAGGAGAGTACTTTGAAGGCGACCCAGACGTGTAACTTCCAAATAAAGTAAATTTTTTTATGACCTCAGTCCGCGTATTTTTTGAACAGACCTCGTATAACTGCAAGAATATACTCTCTTATTAAATTACATTAATCTGTTCTATGTAAAGTATAATAACTGGTCATGTTCAGCTTAGCCATTGAGATAGCAAAATCCTCTTTCATTTAGACTCAAATGTTGTTACCAGACAAAGAGTGACTCATTCTCTTTGTGTTAATAATTTCAGTAATACTAAAAGATTTATTCTCCAACTCATACACTGTTTGTAAACTTACAAATCTGAAGTATTCAAGTTTCAACACGTCTACAAGAAAACCTCATCTTTTTGGTAAGTTTAGGCTTAATATATACTGACAATTTTTCAATATTTTTGACAACGGCAAATTATTCATAACTTACCTATTCCTCTGTGAGTTTATTTTCATAAAGCAAAACTACATTATAATCATACACGGCCATTGACTCAGATAATTTGTGAATTAACCACAAAGAAGTAAGTTATATTAAAAAATATGCTAACAAATTTCAATTTATGTATTTATAAAATACTGTATTTATTTATTTTCGGTTGAATTGCCTGGATCAATTTGCTACAGACTCTGTTATTTTGAATAACACTAAAGAGAGAAAGATTTTTTGCATATTGTCATATTATAGAACAGTTTATTTTTGGATACACAATATTTCAAATAAAACGTAGAAACATATTTTTAGAGTTTTTTTTAAACATATTTTTTACTCAATAAATTTTTTATGTCAAGTACATCCAATTAAGTTAGACTCGTGTTTTCTGTGCCATAATCAATACATAACCACGGACATTCCTCGAGGGACTATTTAATTGATACAATACACATATTTCTCAAGTAAGGAAAGTTACTGATATTTTACCAGTAACTCATTGATTTATTTGTCTCTATCACTGGATCTACTCTAACCGCTCGGCTCACGGCGCCGATCATCGTGCAGTGTAGTTGAAGGGGGAGGGTGTTTTCTCTGTTGTGATTTGGCAAAATGTCGCCGTCACTGAAAGTATAGTTACTGATATTTTACTGAGACTGTCATTGGTTGATCTGTCGCTGTCACTGGTTCTACTCACTTCTGTCGTGTGTGAGTGGTGGATTAGTGTCAGATTTCAGGACACTGAGGGTGTGTAGATGCTCTAGTTTGTTCTTAATTCCGTATGAGTTTATTTTTAAATAAAATGAGCATTCTAAAAAAACCGTGAGTCGTGGAATCACTTCACCCCTGTTGATGGTGAATTTGCTAAATGTGATATTTGTTAGGCAAAATAATTGTATAAAACAAATAACAGTAATTTGAAGTAACACATGAAGTGAAAACTCTCGATGGTGAAGCTGAAGCCAACAACAAACCTTTTACCTCCCCATCAAATTTAGAGGTAAATAAATTATTTATATATTATGCATAATTAAATAGTGAGTTATTATAATCTTTCATTAGAACGTAGGCTGTTATATTAGGTTATGTTAGATTTAAATGATACACTACTAATTTGTTTTGAAATAATTGAAAACATGCAAAATTATATGTGAAATAATAAAATTAAATGAACCGAGATGAGTGTTATAGGTACACACTTTTGTAAGCCTAAATTAGTACTTTTATTTTACCTTGCGAGGGACTATTCTCTAAGGAAGGTTACATTTTAAATGACAGAAGATCTCGGTTAAGTCTTGATAAGGTCAGAAAAATCCTTTTTGTTAATACAAAACGACCTATACTGTAAATAAACTGTATTTTGTAATTAAACCCTATGTTGTTAATAAACTGTTTTTTTTGTAGTTTCATATAAGATTATATAATTTATTACCCCAGTGTATGTGTTGCAGTAACTTCCTAATAATATAGTGACTGGTACTGTCTTTCGTCACCAGTGTGGCATGCCTGCCTGTTATTGGGGCATACAGAGCTGTCTCAGTATCCCTTGTCACTGGTACTAAAGTCACCAGTAAAAGTTACTGATCCAAGCCTGGCGCTATCACTAATATCACCGATCCATTAAAGTCACTGGATCGACCATCCCTTAATGAGATATAGACACACACAATCATAAACTGTCATCCTTCTCTAAGTCAAGCAAAAAAGCGTCAACACATTCTTGTAAAGATAACATAGCCGGATGTTAAATTTTGTTGTCTAAACTAAAATATTCTTTCTATACCATCATAAATGTTTCTGATTCCCTTATCAAATATCATCAGATCGATGAGTCATCCACTTCAGGTAGTATAACTAACAATACATAATCCACACATAAACAGAGGCCCCACGTATGAGCACCAACATGTGTATTTATTTATTTGTACGCATACAGTAATAAAAAGACATCATTGCATATACAGATGAATGCAATTGATTTATATTATTCAAGAAATCAATTTGTGTAAATTACAGTAATTTACACATTATTATTGACAAGGTCATAAAGACCATATTTGGTTTTTCGCCTAATGTATTTATAAAAAGGCCATAAGTTTAATATGACTTGAAATCAACAACAACTTAATAAAGAGCTATAATTAATTAATACAAAACTAAGTGAATACTTGAGAGCTTACTGGCCGACACGTTTTGAAATAACCGTTTATGAGCAGAGGCTCATAAAAGAAACGATTGTTTTGAAACGTGTCAGCAAGTAAGTTCTTAAGTATTCACTTAGTTGTGTATTAATAAACTTTGGTGTAAAAATTGGGAAAAAGAGTCTAATGGTCAACACCTTTACCAGCTCCAACCAGAACCACCAGTCGAGGACAAATATAGGGAAGTAGCACGATCAACAGCATCTTTTCCTGCCAGAGCAAGAACCGGCCATCTGGTGACACAGGAGTACCTATTTCGTTTTAATCTCACAGAGACTCCGTTGTGTGCACTCTGCGGTGTGAAGAGCGAAACAATTGAACACATTCTGCTGAACTGCCCTTACCCATTACCTACAAGAGACATCCTCAGACCAACTGTGACAAAGTGGCAAGATATTCTACTTAAGAAGAACCTGTGGGCCATAGCATCATATATATATCGTGGACATCGGGCCATCGGCTATAGTTAAGCTGGACGCCTGCACGAAGAAGTAAGTTGTGTATTAATTAATTACAGTTTAATCAGTGAATTAAAGATGATTGCAACAAGCAACTTTAATAAAGAAATTAAATAATCTTTTGTAGCTCATTAAAATAAGCTTTTTTCATTCTAAATAATTTCATACAAATAACAAAATGGTAAATTACAGTAGCATACTTATAACAGTTACTGAGTAATGCAACTGCAAATGAATCAAAAATTTATCATTCTAAATAATTTCATACAAATAACAAAATGGTAAATTACAGTAGCATACTTATAACAGTTACTGAGTAATGCAACTGCAAATGAATCAAAAATTTATTAGCAAGAGATATGTAAATGATGGATTTTGTTAGTAAATGCTGTAGAATAAGCCTAGCTCCTGTTAAAAGTTAGTGACATTGTCTGTATATTGTGCTCAACTTCTCAAAGCTATTTTAATGATAATTTTTGTTTATGCTCCATTTTTTCTTAGTGGGAGCTATTTTTTCTTTAATTTACTAGGCTATGTAATAAATTCTATCTCGCTTATATTTGTGGGATAGGTTTATTGTTCTGTTTGTTTATATTTGTATTTTAGTAAGATATGGCTGTAGCAAATGTTTTTGACAATGATTCTAACATGTCAAATTATAGCTTATTGTATTAATCTAGTGAAGAAAATATTATATAATAAGTGAAGAGAATTATGATTTAGACTTGGTGAGACATCATAATACTGCTGGTTTGAAAAGTATCTCACTTATTGGATATAACCAGTGCAAGCGACAAAAACCAATAGATTATAAATATAAATGGATTATATTTAAATATAAACCAATTATGAAAAGATATTTGTAACAAATTACCAAAGTTATTGACTAATACTTTCTAAGTTCTAGTGTCAGTTACATGTTTGTTTATGGCAATGAATACGACAAAAACCAACTGATTGTTTTTTGTGTGCTTATAAAAATATCATATGACTAAAATTGGTTTTCAATGACGCTATTGATTTTTTCTCATTTCCAGTTGTTTCCAGGTTGTAAATAGTATTCTATGGTCGTAAAATTGGGTACTTCTATTTTAAATTTAGTAGCGATCATATAAGTTTCCTTCCGAATGTACCCTTTTATTCAGGTTTTTGATAGACAGGTGTTAAAAAAAAACGTTAAAAAAGAATGTTGATAGACATTCTTATGACACAGAAATTAAAAAAAAAAACAAAACTATTCCTCAGATACCAAAAATATGTGGAATTAAATGGAATTATGTAGAAAAATAAGTAGTTTGTGTAAGGATATAAAGTAATTTTTGTTGTTGTTAGTTGTTTTTCCTAGTTTATCCAGATGAGAGAAACTTACTTTTTGAATATTGCAAGAAACTAAATATTTACAAAATTGTTTGTTAAGAGTTATACTGTAAGATAAACTGTTACAAGTATTTCTGTTTTATTCAAAGTGTTTTATTAATTAATTATGTTTGTAAAAAGTTTTGAGGTTTTTTGTTTTTCTTGGTATTTAGAAACATTTTGTGCCAAAAATCTTTGTTGCAATATGCACGGTGAATTCTGTGTGCATTTTTTAAACATCTGTCTATCAAAAACCTGTATAAAAGGGTATACTCGGAAGAAAACTTATATAATTTCTACCAAATTTAAAATAGAAGTACCCAATTTTATGACCATAGAATAATATTTACAACCTGGAAGTGAGGAAAACCCCATAGTGTCATTGGGACCCAATTTCAGTAAAAAATAAACAAAATTTTATAACCAAACAAAAGATGTTATTAAAAACATTCTAAATACAATAGCAGAAAAGTTATTTGTAAAAATCTAACACTATGTAGACGTCAATCATAGTCACTTTCTCAGTTGTCATTCTCATAGATCTTCTTTTCTTGTCTTTTTTTTGTGAAGCGTCTTATGGGCAAAGTAATTTCTCACTGCTATCAGATAAATAACTAAACAATGATTCATTATTTAATATTTCAATGTCCGAAATATAACTATATTGACCAAATTTTAAAATGATAATTCTCAAATCTCATTAGACTGACATACGTTACACATCTTGGGTTAAAAGCACATACACACTGACGATTTGTAAGCAAATCAAAAAGAAAGGAATCTGACACATCTTGTAGACTTCATTTGTTTATTATAATATTACAATACTTTCGTCACCAACCACCAAATAAATATGGTGTGCTTCAAATGACCATTTTTTATGTATAGCAGACAATCGAGAGAATAAACTAATGTAAATTAATTTCTCATGACTTCAGAGGTTACTGTGCTACATCACAAAAAAAATTATGCTCTTTCACTATACATATCAAAGAAATGTACGTAATATGCAGCAATCATCCATTGTAAAATTGAGAGCAATGTTTTGTATATATACAGAAATTAGTAATTAATTTAAGTAGTGACTTCCCCTTTAAAGTACGAAAATATACCAAAATTATTATTTGGTTTTTGACTATCTAAAATTTATTTGGTCCTCTACATATCTTACTGGTAACATATAATTAAAAAATGAACTAACTGATAATAAGATCTGGTAAATCATGTTCAGTAATGCATGAAGTAGATAATATTTTTTTTGGCGCCAAGTATGAAAACATCGTTCATGTAATTTCATTAGTGTTATATGTAAGAGTAAATCACTTTCAGGATGTTGTTCATATTTTATTTAAATTAATATAAATTTAATCCATTATTTAAAAAAAATTATTAACTATACCACATTATGCATTATATTCATAGACCAATTAAAAAATTAATTATCGTTGAATTTGTTCAAGACAAATAAATTAATATAATAACATGGAAACAAATAAAACAGTTAAGTACATACCCCAAATAGAAATAACACCAAGGACAACCCATGTGGTCCATTCTGGAAGATATTTTATAAATACTAAAGCCATGAGTGCAGCTACAAATATCAAGTAAGCCTGCTGTAATCTTAGTGGTCCTTTCCAATGTATACATATCATCCCTACAGACGCAAAGTTCCACATTAACAAAGCTAATGTGAAATAATCAAATGGTATATTGTAAGCACGAAGAACTTCCCTATAAAAAATATTAATTAAAATCAGTATCACATCTTTTACCAACCCTATTTTATTCTATTTAGTAATGGATTGTTATGACCAAATAGATTTTCAGTTAAATCACTAACCTTTTCTGAGAAATACTAAAAAACTTTTAAACAATATCTCTAAAATAAATTCTGTTATTTAAACATCATTTCACAAGATAAACTAGCGTTATACTTGTGTTTTTTAAACATGAGTTTTATAATATTTTCCTATTTTAATTTATCCTTAATTTACAATTTATAGTATATTCTCTTTTAAAATATTAATGTATTTGAACTCTGTTAATATACTCAACATCAGAGGAAAGTTTTGTTTGTTAAACATTTGTTAAATAGAACATTTCACTAACAAGAGTGTTTATTTTAATTATTAAAGTTGTTTGAAGCTATTGGCCTATCTATATTTTGGCATTATCAAAAACTATTACACCTATTCACTGAAATAATAAAATCTTTATACTTGTCTGCACAACACTTAATACTTTTTAACGCTATTGCAAAAAGCAATCTTTGCTACTAATTTCACAAATTTTCACTCTATTTTTCATTTATTAAAAAAATTAAATAAACAATACAATTTATGTGGAATAACATTTTTTAAATTAACACTACACTTATAAAAAAATTAAATTAACTTACATCAGATATAAATAAGAAAATATTGAAAGTAACATTAAAGATGACAAAATCAACCAACCATGGATTATCTGAAAAAAATTAGAAACAAATTAACATGAAAAAATATATTTAAATATTTTAATTTATGATTAAGTAAATGGGTCAAATTGAAGATATTGGACAATTTAAACTGACCTAACCTTCTCTTCTTTCTCAAGGACAAAGATCCACATTAAAAGACCTTTACCACACTATAGCAAAATAAAATTTTCAAATACAAAAGAACACACAAAAAAACAGAAATGCATAAACTTAATATAAATCATTTACAATGACTGACCATATTTCTGAAAACCTGCCTTTAAACAGATTTCAATCATCTCAACCAATTTTTCATTGGATAGTATAATAGAAAAGATTCTGTTCAATAAGTTGAATCAACAGACTTTAATTATAAGTTTGTGCATGTAATTACATTATAAAGTTTTATTTCAAAATAATTATCTTTACATATTGGGTTTTTAATCAATTTTCTACCAGTTTAACAATTTTATTAAAGAACCAGTATATTTATAAAAAATAGTACTAAAGTCAACCCCTGATAACTTGCAGGCAGATAATTTGCTGCAAAAATTCTGTAAAATATTTCTGTCCTAATAAATACTATAAACATTTATATGATGACAAAGAGATTCCATAAATATCATGTTCTAGCAACATAACCAAACAAATCAGTCAGTTTATCGCCTGGAATAGAAACATGTATTAAATAGGAATTTATTTATTTACAAAACATGAACTATACAACATCTCATTTGTAAAAATTTGTGATTAAATTTTATTTACAGGCATTGCATGCTAAAAATCTATAGTTAGAAAAAATTGTAATACTTGGCCAAATTGTAGTTAACTTAATTTTTTTTAAATTTTCACATATGGTATTCCAAAAAAATGTCTTGAACAAGCAACAGTGGTTTCAGTACCGCAAAACATAAATAGAACTTAAAAATAACATAAATGATATTGTTGGAAACTAAAAATAACATCCTCTTACATCTGCTACTTCTCAGGACGAATATTCAAGCTTTCTTAAGTTTGTTGCTAGTACACATGGACAAAGGGGTTGTGAGTTAATGAAATCATATACGCTCTGATTTCCTAAATATACTAAAGTTATGTCAAGGTGCTGTTTTTTAACAGAGTGCAGGCGGAACAAGGCCTGATGACCATTACATAGCCATTGAAACAGAGCCTGTTTAAATAAATAGTTGTACAGGAGTTGCAAATCAACCAGATTTATTTAAACAATAATCTCTGTGAGTGTAAACATGTTAAAACTAAATCGTTAATTTCGTGAATGTAAATTGGTATACTTCTAGAGAAAAACACAGGATCTACTGCCAACATATAAGTGATAGTGATAGCATTACACACATCAATAGATATGTTATATGTTATGCCACATTACCATTTAACAAGGTGATACACCAAGTAAAGGTTTATTTGCCTTAAATATGAAATGCAATAATGACATGACAGCACTGTCCATTCTGAACATTTTCGTAAATGTTTATTTCCTTTGTTTTTAATTATTTCTTAATTTCAGTATTTTTGTAACTCAGTGTTTACATAACCTTTATACATATATGTATATTAATTTAGTAATATAAAAACAACAACATTTGCTTTGTGTTGCTATGATAAGGTTTTGCACATTCTAAAGACTATTTTTTTGTGGTGCTGCAATGGTTCAAAACTTTGGATTTCTGAGAATAAATAAAATTTATTTAAAAAAAAATTAAACAAGGTTGAAAAGAATAAACGAAGCTCAATAGGACCATATGTTATTTAGAACTAAATAGGAGGAGTTTATGTTAATTTTATAGAACAAATTGTTGTACTTTCCACACACAAAAAATATATAAATATAATTAAAATACAAATAGTTTATGAGTCAGGTTTAAAATAATAAGAATAACAAAAAGGTAAACTTATTAAGGTAAACTTAAATATTGTAAAGTAATACCATCATAAAATTTCATTGAAATCAATATACAATGTAAGGGTAAAATTTGAACAAAGGAGCGGCATGATAAAGTATTTATAAAAAACCAAAATTCCTATAGAACAAGGACCAACCTCACTGACCAATCAGAAGAAAATTAAATTAAGATATTTGGAAATAGAAACTTTTTAGTAACATGAATGAGAAAAAAATTATGCAAGTAATTGAAATAATGCAGCGTTAAAAAGTATATAACAGATGAGTGGAAAAATAAGTGTCAAGTGGTCTGATGTCTACATATTTGTGCTAAAATATTTTATTAATGATGAAAACCAAAATGTAGCTGAGTAGCTCATAAAATCACCGTCCTAGGAAAAATTTCAATTAATAGTTATGATGCGAAAAGTAGTTTCAAAAGCAGTTAAATAGAAAGTGTTTAAATAATAATAAAAATCCTAACATTAAAAGTATCTAAGTTATAATTTTGTAAACTTTCTCACTTAACATCAAGAACTATGGAATGTGGGAGTTGTCGAGAATTCAAATTATAGGAAGAAGATGAACAAATAGCATCAATTGTCCATCCAACATGGTGGGTAGTGAATGGAAGAAAGAGAGATGGTTGGAAACTAGAGGTACAATGTAAAGGATTAACATCGCCTCCCAGGACCTAGGCAATCAAGTGAAAGGAAGTCTCTTGATCCTTCGTACGTGATATGCGGAATATTCTACCAATGGTAAATATCACTTCAAGTTGCTAAGCAGAATATTTTCCTATTACTTATAAGAAATCATTATATCAAGTAAAGTTTAGAAAAAGATCAATAGAATCCATTATAATGTTTCTTCAGAGTTTGAGGACTATGTTGTTAGTTGTATTACTCATTTCAGCTGTTGGTAGACACGAATAGTTGAGTTTTGTTAGGTGTGTCGTATGTGCATTCATTCAGTGGGAAGCCTGTACTTGGCAAGGGGATACATATTTCCTCCCTGATACGGCAACAAGCTGTTGACGTTTTTTGCTTACTTGTTTACCTATGTATTTATTTTATGTATTGTGCAATTTTTTTTATTACCCTTTTTATGTATATATTTTATTATTTCAAAAATTTACTGATTTTCATTATGATGATTCCTGTAAATAATAAACTTTCTAACCTGTTTTGACTGTAATTATGAAAATATTTTATGTCAATTGTCACTAATAGTTTTTTTTTCGTAAGGGTACTTGACTATGAACTAACTTATAATAATTTTTAAAAATAATAAAACCTTAATTTAATTAAAAAAATGTTTTTCTCATTAAATTAAGCGCTCAAGTAAAATTTCCAATTCCTTATGGAGCGTGCAAGAGGTTAAAAGTTCTGGCAAGTTAAAATTTTTTTTCTTAAATTTTAAGTTATCTTTGAATTATGCTCAAGATTTAAAAAGCTCATATCCAGATTTTTACAGATTTTTTAAAGAAATTTTAAAATTTGTTTAATATGACTTTATTATTACTAAATAAATATTTTGTGCTAAAAATTAGCAATTTAATGAAACAAAATGGCACTCTATGAATGTAGTTAAAAATATTCTACTTTTTGTGTTAACGTATTATTTGAATGTAACAGATATAGAATTAGACTAAATTGTTTTTACAAAAATATTGGGGATGTAACTATCCAAAAGCACTCGAATAAATAAATAGAATAAATAGGACAATTTGGAAAAAATTTATCAATGTAAATCATCTATTTCCATAAAAATCATACAATTAAATTAAAATTTTTCATAACCAGTTTTCTTGACATTCGTTTCTTCTGATAAGCAGCGACATGCAATGAGTAAGCTAGCTAGTATGTATGTGTGTGTGTGTGTGTGTGTGTGTGTATATATATATATATATATATATATATATATATATATATATATATATATATATATATATAAAGTTAATATATTACTATTATAAATACTTTTATCCACCACTAAGTGCAATAATTTTACCTTGTGTGATGAGGCACCTTTCAGTCATTTGACCATTGTCGAATCACACCAATGATCAAAAGTATTTACAATAGTAATATATTAACTTCATAAAGTCAGTGCAACGAAAAAATAATGGACAACGTAAAATATATATAGGAATTTTTGGACTAGATAGGAGACTGACAGACTTACCTAATGGCAATAGTCCAAAACTGCAATCTCTTAGAAATAAATAATAAATAGACACATATAAAAACTTAACACACTATTGAAATATTTCAATCAAAAATTATCTTTGTCAACCAAAAAAGAAAAGACTGAAGTAAACCACAGATGTGTAAAATTATCCATCTGATTGGATATTTATACACATCTGGTTCACTTCAGTCTTTTCTTTTTTGATTGACAAAGACCATTTTTAATCGTAATATTTCAATAGTGTGTTAAGTTTTTATATGTGTCTATTATTATTTATTTCCAAGAGATTGCAGTTTTGGACTATTGCCACTAGGTAAGTCTGTTAGTCTCCTATCTAGTCCAAAAATTCCTAAATAAGCTTTAAGCTCTACAAGAACTAACCTATATATATATATATATATATATATATATATATATATATATATATTTTTTTTTTTTTTTTTTTAGGTTAGTTTTGGTTGGTAAAGATTATTTAGATTTTTTGGACTAGAAGACTGACAGACTTACCTTGGTAAGAGTCCACTCTGTAGTCTTGAAATAGAAACACATAAAAGCACTTAAACAATGATATATTTCAACCACACAGTGGTCTTTGTCAATCGAAGAGAAAACACAAAAAGAAATATCAGAGAATGAAATAAAATAATTATTTTATTTCATTCTCTCATATTTCTTTTTGTGTTTTCTCTTCGATTGACAAAGACCACTGTGTGGTTGAAATATATCATTGTTTAAGTGCTTTTATGTGTTTCTATTTCAAGACTACAGAGAGGACTCTTACCAAGGTAAGTCTGTCAGTCTCCTAGTCCAAAAAATCTATGTATATATATATATATATATATATATATATATATATATATATATATATATATATATATATATACATATATTATTATTTACAATACCGGGAAAAAATCTTTGCATTTTTATTAAAAAGGCTATTAAACTGTTGGGCAACTGAGTTGATGCCTAGGTCGGCCATGACTCACTGTTGTAATAAATGTGCTCATTTAGTACAAAAATCAAATAGTAAGAGAAACCAAACATTTATAAGTTTGAAATACTATACGTTGGAGCATATTATACTATGTATTTAATAAAACAGTATTCTACAAACTTGTAGTCTTTGTATTGTACATTTTGAGGCAAAAAACCAATACTTACTGATATTTTTCAGCAGACACGTTTGAACAATCCGCTGACCAAGTGTGAAACGCGTCGGCTGAAAAATATCAGTAAGTAGTGGATTTGTTTGCCAAGTTAATATAAAAAATGTAAGTATTCTAAAGTATGAAAAATATTCTACCTAAAATATTACCTTGTAACATCGGTGTTTATATAACAAGATAAGAATCACAGTCATAATCACAATAACACCCATTAAAATAAGGGCATTAGCCACAGCATTCCATATCTTAGTTCCTGTCTCTTGAGCTTCTTCATGAAAAGGGGTATACACTCTAGACAAAGAAAACTTATATAAATTATAACAAAAAAGTCAAGAGCCTCAAAACATTTTACCGAATCAGCTTGATTAATAGTAGTTACTTTAATTTGTAATGGCTCTAAAACATTTTATGAACTATTTTAAAGTAAATAATCTTTTTTTAAGAATAGAAAAAAGAAGAAAAATTAGTATCAATTTATAATTCACTAACCTTCAACACTGTACTGCTGTTAAAAAAATAATATAAAATTTGAACTTCAAACCACAAAGACAATTGAGTTGATAGTAGATATTATTGGAAAAACTCCATTATGTTAAAAATTATTTTAAACAAATAATTTCATATATTTTTTAAAAAAATATTGTTACTAGCTACATTTTTGTAGTTATAATTTTATATAGTTGTAGAAGTAGAATTTTGGACTTATTCATCTAAACTTGAGAATGTTCAAGCCTCCAAAACAACAGTCCATTTACAACAACTTAAAGCAACTGCGGCGTAAATGTTTATATTAATTAAAACAACCTCTCACCACAAATTCAACAAATTTTATTTTAACCTTATGTACATTTTGACTACAAAGTAATCATCTACAGAGGTATTTTTACAAATAACCTCTTAACCTTTTATTTGTAAAAATACCTCTGAAGATGATTACTTTGTAGTCGAAATGTACATAAGGTTAAAATAAAATTTGTTGAATTTTGTGGTGAGAGGTTGTTTTAATTAATATAGTCCATTTACAGTTTTTATAAACAAATTTATCTAATGTCTATGTGGTCTCAGTTCAAAAAAGAGAAAAAGAAAAGACTGAAGTGAACCACAGATGTGTATAAATATCCAAATGTCACAGATTTATAGTTTATGATATGGTGCTATATGTGATTTGTGTAAATATTGATTATTTGAAACTAGATATTAACAGTCTGTCAGAAGGAAGGTAAATGGAGTTGTGAAAAATTACATAAGTTTGAGTAATGTAAAAGGAGTTTTATCTGATTTTGAGGTTAGCAGGCTCTCTGAATTTGGTGTACCACTGGTATGATAACCCCCATCTTCTCAATTCTGAAGGATTGCAATTAGGGAGAATTGAGAAGATGGGAGTTATCATACCAGTGGTACACCAAATCGAGAGAGCCTCCTAACCTCAACATCAGATAAAACGCCTTTTACATTTCCCCAAACTTATATCATTTCTGTAGTGTATATTATGTTTTAGGCCTTTATTTAGTAATTCTATTTCTTCAGTGGTAAATGTGATCTTAGTGTTGTTTATTGTTTTTTCATAAAAAGATTGTTTTGGCTTTTTTATTGCTGGATTATTGTTTTTTTCATTTAAAAGTTGATTTTATCTTCTCTTTAAGTGTTTATTGTAGTGTTTTAGTGGCCCATTTGTGTGATTCTGTAATTAGTTCATGTGTGAATTCATGTCCGTGTGTATTAGAAATGTTTACAATTACATTTAACTTTTTGTTAGCTAAAGGTTGTTAAGTTTTTAAATTACATTTTGAGGAAACGTTTTTGCCTTACGACTTCTTCAGCCTCATATTTTTGATGCTATGATTGCTGCAGTTGTGCTTCTTTGGTACCATTTTTTGAAAGTTAGAATTGATTGAAAGTGATCGAAGAGTACGTTTGATCTGTGCCGTGTTTGTAAGAGAAAACGTTTCCTCCAAATGTAAGTTAACAATTGAACAACCTTTAGTTAAGAGAAAGCCTGGTCGCAAGTAATAGCAAAAGTGTAATAAGTAATCAACAACCAGCTCGTCATGAACAGCAACAAGATTTTGATATTTTCCCTTTTTTTCTTTATCAGAGTTTCTTTATTAGGAGTTTATCCTATGGCTTGAATAAACAAATAAATGGAAAAGATTCACTACACACTTCCACAAGTAGTTACTAACACTACTAGTAGTGTTTCCAAAACTAGCAGACACGACAATCAAACGTGACACCTGTTTAATAACTGATGGGAAAACAAAATCCGAGTTACTTATGGACTCTGGATACGATTATCGATGTCTGGAACTATTACAATAACAGTAAATGGACAGAAGTGATACTAAACCTATGTGCCAGATTGACAAATAGTTGTTTGTCAGCGATGACTTGTTATAAATAAGGAATGCCTATCTTTTGAGTAGTAGGCCTAGTAGTTTACAGTGTAATGAATGTTTGGACAATAATCAGATATCTTTGTGATAAATAACTATAGTACTTTACAAAATAAATAAGATGAGAACACATTATCCTATGACCTGCACAATAACTATACTGTCTTTTTTTAAAAATATGATACACATTAGCAAGGGCCTGTGTACTAACTCTTTGGCTCTCAGCCTACATGCAGGCTAGTGTGTGATGCTGCATACTATCATAGCCACTATATTTGATCAGTTTGTGTATTCATTTGACATACGTCATATAACAAATTTTATTACATTATCTTTGTTAAATTGTTACTGGAAAGAAAGAATTAAATATTACCTGGTGGAATAATTTTTAAGGGCTAATAATAGGAACTTCAATTAAAAATAGTATACCTTTTACGAGGTATAAATAGCTACATGCATTTGATAAATACTTTGTAACTCACAAATAAATATCCTTGATTTTATAAAACGTAATAGTATTCATTGTGACGACGACGACAAGCATACATAAAGATACGGGTACAAAGAGTTTAATAACATGAGCTGCTCCATATTTTAACTCTTCTTCATCATCCCATTCCTGATTATTTCCCTCAACAGGTGCTTGAGATTGCTCCTGCATCTGCTGAGAAGATGGCCCTGCAGAATTTCCACTTTCATTATTAGTCTGAAAGAAAAATACAAAAATGTTTATTGTAAATAAATAAAAGTAAAGAAAAAAATACATGTACATCCTGTAATATACTATTTTATTAATTAATTATATGATACTTAAAACACTTAATTTACAAAACATATAACTCTCCTTTAAAGATTTTTGAGAATACATAAATTAAGAAATATCCTTACAAATTACAAAGTATCCTACTTGACACAGAAACTTCATCCAACAATTTAAACTATATTTGTCATGATTATCTGCTTTTCAATTAACTGCCAATCAGTGTAACACTGCACCAGTGGCTTAAAAACATTAATTATTTAAAGCAAAGGAAATACTGTAATTGGCCAATAGCATACACAAGAGCAAATGTTATCATTGTGACCTTTGCCAGTGGACGAAAAAAATTCAGCACCAGCTCACCACACACATTGCTACAGTAGAAAATAGAGGATGTCAATAATTTTAAAGCACTTTTTTTGGTTTGTGACATTTAAAAACACTTTATATTTTTTTAACAAATGTATGTATTGTAAAAAAAAATATGAACCATTGTGAAGCTTAATTTTTCTAACTAAATCTATTCTTAATAGCTAAGTTGTATTGTATTACAACAAAGTTAGGTAAATGTTTACTTTAATCACACAAGCGATTTCAGGCAAAAATCTTACCGGGCGATGCAGAAACTTTTAACAAATACCAAAATAAATAAAAACATTCGCTGACGTCCCAAATAATTACAGTTTTGAAACAAATTATTCCACCCCTCACCCCTCCATGGTCATTAAAACCTTACAAAATCAATGATGGTAATTATTCCGACATGCGACTACCGCTATTTTCGTGAATTTTTTTAACTTTTCTTATGTATTTTTTTACGTCCTAAACACGAATCCAACATTATTTTTTGTTGGTGATGCCATTTTTTAAAAATATACTTAAAACCCATAACCTTTATTGATGTATGTTCCGACGTGCTACTACCGCTGTTCCGACGTGCGACTACCGCTATTTTCGTGAATTTTTTTTACTTTTCTTATGTATTTTTATGTCCTAAACACGAATCCAACATTAATTATTGTCGCTGACGCCGTTTTTTTAAAATATACTTAAAACCCATAACCTTTATTGACGTACGTTCCGACGTGCTACTACCGCTGTTCCAACGTGCGACTACCGATATTTTCATGAATTTTTTTTACTTTTCTTATGTATTTTTACGTCCTAGACACGAATCAAACATTAATTATTGTCGCTGACTCCGTTTTTTTAAAATATACTTAAAAACATAACCTAAACTAATCTTTATTGATGTACGTTCACAAGAATCCAACATTATTTTTTGTCGTCTACGTCGTATTGCCATTATTAATTTATTATAATACGTATAGATTTGGTTATAATTTTATACAACATTACTATATATTGACCTACATTAAAATATACCTACGAAGTATCCAGTCAGGATAGATTTGGTTATAATTATATTCAATTTTACTATATACCTATATTGAAATATACATACAAAGTAATCAGTCAGGATAGATTTGGTTATAGTTTTATACAACATTACTATATACCTACATTAAAATATACCTATGAAGTATCAAGTCAGGATAGATTTGGTTATAATTTTAGTCAACCTTAACATATACCTGTGACGTAGGTATATTTTAATGTAGGAATATAGTAATTTTGTATAAAATTATTACCAAATCTAACCTGACTGGATACTTTGTAGGTATATAGTAATGTATAAAATTACAGATCTAGACGTAGTGCAGTGCGCTGTAGCAACTGCATGCTCGGTTCACGCTATAGGCCTACATGTCATTACAATCTAACATTTAAAATGTGAAATAAACTAACTTTCACAAAAATACATAAAAATGTAGGGAACGTAAATATGTAAAAACGTGAAAATACATAAGAAAAGTAAAAACAAATTCACGAAAATAGCGTTAGTCGTACATCAATAAAGGTTAGTTTAGGTTATGTTTTTTAAGTATATTTTAAGAAAACGGCGTCAGCGACAAAGAATAATGCTGGATTCGTGTCTAGGACGTAAAAATACATAAGAAAAGTAAAAAAAATTCACGAAAATAGCGGTAGTCACGTCGGAATAATTACCTTAATGTTTAGCCTTGATTTTTTACCTTGAAACTAGAAAAATGCATTGAAAAGTATTTAGGTTATTATTAAAATTTTTTTTACCACTGAAGGTTAATTTTTTATCATATTTTAGTTGGGACTTTGTTTTTGGGCACGCAGTAGTAACAGCGCACTGTACTACGTCTAGACTTACCCTATGACGTATCTAGTCAGTATAGATTTGGTTGTAATTTTATACAACATTACTATATGCCTATCGAAATCTTGTTGCTGTTCATGATGAGCTGGCTGTTAATTCTTATTACACTTTTGGTATTACTTGCAGTCAGACTTTTTGTTTGCAGTTTGAAAACAACAAATCATTGAATTTCTTAGATATCACCATAACAAAAAAACAAAACAAACATGAATTCAACATGACAGGCAACAATGACAGACACACTGATACACAATTCATCGAACCACCCAATACAACATAAACACGCAGCATTTAAACTTTTACACACAGACTAAATAAAATACCTACAACTAGGTACACAACTAGCTATACAGGAACTAAACACAATCAAATATGTAGCTCACAAAAATGGATATGACAATTATTTAATAGACAAACTACATAGAAAAATACTCAACAAGAACAGTAACAACAACACAAACACAAACAAATTCATCAAAACAAAATCACAAATTAAACAGCACACCAATTCAAAAAAGCAGGATACAATGTAGCTTACAGAACAACAAATAAAAGCCAACCTGCTATCAAACACAGCATTAATAACAATACCAACACATACAATAACCCAGGAGTATACAAACTAAAATGCAACAACTGCAATAAGTTCTATATTGGACAAACAGGCAGATCTTTAGCCGAAAGATATAAAGAGCACAAAAGCTCACTGCGTACTACTATTGAATCCACCTTCAAAAATCACCTCAAGGACACTTAAACACTCATGCAAAAGTATGGAAAATAACATGAGCATCCTCCACACATGCAACAAAGGCCATAAATCAAACACACTAGAACAGTATGAAATATATAGACATAGCAACACATAAAAATGACATCTTAAACGAACAAATGCTGCACAGATCACACATACTCTTCGTTCACATCTATTCTAACTTTCAAAATAATGGTACCGAGGAAGCGCAACTGCAGCATTCCTAGCGGCAAAAATACGAGGCTGAAGAAGTCGTAAGATGAAAACGTTTCCTCCAAGAGTAAGTTAACAATTTAACAACTTTTAGTTAACAATAAGTCTGGTCGCAAGTAATAGCAAAAGTGTAATATATGCCTATATTAAAAATATACTTGAACAGTATCACTCTACTCTACAGGTATATTTTAATATATAGTAATGTATAAAATTACAACCAAATCTATCCTAACTCCAGACTTTATAGGTATAATTAAATACGTATACATAGTACATCGTCCCACTGATACACGAATGTAGTACTTCAGACTACTCCTCACTGAAGTTTTTACCCTACTTTAATTTGTTAAAATGATTTTAATTTCCCTGAGTGAGTTTTTATTTTTTTCGTAGCCCTGATGAATTTCTGTGTCAGCCGGTAAAATTTTTTTGGCTAAAATCCTACACGTGTTCGCGGGAAATAAATACCATTATTTTTATCTAAAGTTTTCATTTTAGAGATATCAACACCATTTTTAATACTTGTTCAATGTTCCTGAGGACTTGCTAATGAAACAGTAAAATTCATATTGCAAAATAACTGGCATCTTGATACCCAATATAAACCAACATTTAACTGAAGAAAACTCATATATTCTTGAAACACTCTAGAAAAGTAAGGTTATGTATAATCTTTGGCAAAAAGATGTTAAAAATCTAAATGAAATCGGCAAATTATATATTCACCAAAAGCCAAAACTCTGACAATTGTTAAAAACAATTACTTGTTTTCCATGAAAAAGTTTGTTCCAACACTATATGTAATTAAAACTTATTTATCAGATCCCATAACCTCTTGAGTTAAAGTTAACATACTTTACTGTAACTACTTCAGTCGAAATTTTGTCATTCCTCTAGTTCAGGGTTAGCTCAATAAATAATATTTGCAATTTTCGTAACTTACAGATCTGTTTTGACTTTGAGAGATGCTTCCATGAGAAGTTGGTTTACGTTTTTGACGGATTCTTTCTCCTACCAACTCTGAGCGACGATCACCAACATGTCCATCCATTAAAGAAGTATATTCAGTTGCTGATTCTAAATCACTATCGGACATTCAACTGTTTTATTAAAATTTCAATTATTCAAGAAGTAAATTATCGCAAAAGCAAAGTTGATAACATGACTAATACCTATTAGGTTTCAAATTTCATATACATAACAACAGATTAATGTTTAAATCAGACTAGAAATCTGATGAATAAAGACTAACCCTAATTTTTTGTGACATATACCATAGAAGTCATAGAAAATGAAATGGAAACAATTTGAAACAGGGTCCTGCTAATTTATTCCATGTTTTTAAAAGAGGTTATTAATAAAAAAATCAAAATTGAAAACGTCAAACATTTCTTGTTCTAGTAAGTGAAGTAAATATTTGTTTCAAACCAAACTCCTATAATACGTATTTAAATACGTATATATATATATAGAATACAAAACTTCCGAATCAATAATGTAGTATTTCATATTGAAACTTTGTAACCTAATTTGCTTGATGTATGTATATATTAAAAAAAATTATAAATAATAAAAACAAAACATAATTACTGACTGAATAAATAGTCATTAGCGCCTTGGCTAGTCTCTTATAATTCGTTAACATAAACTAGGAAACCTATATACTGATCTTAATTGCGAAACAGTTGAAAATGTTGGTAGCAAAAAGTTATAAAGTTTTACGTTAATTATGAGTGAATTCAAATCGTAATATTACTCAATTTCAACACAAGGTTTCACTGAACTTTTAGAATAACTAAATCCACGAAAATTGCTTTGTTAGAGTGACACCACTGTAAATAAATGTGTGTGTACAATAAATGTTTTCGATTATTTCTGTTGGTTGCACTGTTAATATTTTTGATTTAAATGATTTAACGGCAGAAATGTTTCTCCCAAAGTTATTGTTTGTCAAGTGTCGAATATACTTGGTTTGCAGTAAAAGTTTTAATATTTATTCATTTTGGTGTTCATCTTGATTATATGTATAATAAACTAAGTAACAATTAGAAAATTATTTAGAAATGCTTGTAATCCTGGTCTTATAGAATTGTCTACTTTAAGACGACTTCAAAATGTTTATTGCTGATAGTGATAGTGATGAAATCAAACTAGAAGTATCAAAAGTATTAAAATCTCTTGGTGTGAAGCACAGATTTAAAAAACTTGATGACAAAGTGGTAAGTAATAGAATTTTTTCCATTTATTTTGGATCTATTTAGTAAGTCTACTAAAAACCTCAAAAATGGTTTCTTTAAAAAAATTTTTTTAAAATATTTATATAATTGAATAAAAGTTTGAATTGCTTTAAATAGTTAATAGTACTTCATGATTCCTTGTCTTGAACAAAATATTTGCTCAGTTGAATTTGTGATAAGCACCATATAGCTCTTTTGATCACTTAAGCATTTGATAAAAATATCTACAAAGTAATGGTTGACCAAAATGGATTCAACTTCCATTAGTAGTTATATATACTTGGGATATAGATGCTTGTATTAAAATATAGCAATAAAATATCTGGTAAGGATAGATTTGATAATAAAAAATAAACCTTATAAATATTGGACAGTAGTTTACTGTGCTCTAACACCTTCGATTGTTCACATATATTACTTTGAAATACATTCTAAACAAGAATTTGTATTTGGTTTGATGTATGGCTACATTGAGTGAACCTCATGAATAAACATATATTGTTAAATGCATATTTCAGTTTTATTTTTAGTTGAATTATATAATTTGTATATAACTAAAATATGTCTATATATGTAATAACAATTATAAATATTTATAAACTTACCTATAGTAGTACTTACTTACATTTGTTGAGGGCGGCCGTTTTGGGAGATGTCAACTCGGACCTTAACTGATCTCAAGGTTTACGTAGGTTAGGGTGGGGGTGGAATATTATGGCAGTGTGGGTGTATTTTGTGTGTATTAGGAGTTATGATGTCAAAAAGTGCGTGTGAGTTGTAATGTAGCCTAATTGTGTATTGAGTATGTGTGTAGGGTGTAGTTTGAAGTGTCTGTATATTTCGTATTGTTTGGTTGTGTAGCGTTGGTTATTTCCGTGTTGTTTATGAAGAATTTGTAGGTTAGATGTTATGTCTATGAAGTCATGTTTTGCGGAGTTGAGATGATCGGCGAAGTTTGATTGGTAGTTATTGTTTGTTAGTGCTTTCATATGTTGGTAACGTGTTTAGAAGGACCTCCCTGTCTGGCCTATGTAAAAACTGGGGCACGAACTGCAAGTTAGTTTGTAAACTCCAGTGTCGTTGCAAATGTCGTCAATTTTGTTGTTTGGTTTAAATTGTTGGTTGAAATGCAGTAGCTCAGCACCATACGATATTTTGGGAAATTGTTCAAAACCACCAAATTGGACGATATCCACAAGAATTTTTTAAAAATTGAAGTAGGAAAGTTACTTTTTTTCAATTTAAAGTAGGGTAATAAATTCAGCGCGGATGTAGAAGTTGTGAACAGGCGCGGAGTGATACTTACGTCACAGTGCTGCGCATAAGGTTGTACGCATTGTCCGCGGTACGTCACGCAACCTTACGTGTGTAGATATTTGAGAAACAACTTCTCCAGTTAGGATAGATTTGGTTTTAAATTTATACAATACTGTATACCTATATTAAAATTTACCGAAAAAGTGTCAAGTCAGGTTAGATTTGGTTTTAATTTTATACATTGAAATGCAGTTGTAACATCACGAAGCATTTGTATCACTCCGCGCCTATTCACAACTTCTACATCCGCGCTGAATTTTTTACGCTACTTTAAATTGAAAAAAAGTAACTTTCCGAGGTCAATTTAAAAAAAATTCTTGTGGATATCGTCCTATTTGGTGATGTTGAACCATTTCCCAAAATATCGTATGGCGCCAAGCTTTTGCATTTTTACCAAATTGTTTATTGAGAGTGTTATGTGTGGGGTGAGCTTTTTTGTAGTGTGTTGGTTAGATTGTGGGTTTTGGATGATCTGTATGCTATTGACAAGTATTTTATGGGATTGTCCTGTTGTGTGTTTGTGTTTGGGTTATTAGGTTTATTTTTTAGGCGTTTGTATAATTTGTCAATCTTTGTTGGGTTGTATCCATTAGTTTGTGCTATATGTTTTATGGTGTTTAACTCTTGATAGTGTTCTTCTTTGTCTAACGGTGTTTTAAACAGGCGATATATCATGGTGTTGTATGCGGCTAGTTTATGTTGGTGTAGGTGGTTTGAGAAGCTATGAATGGTCGTATTGGTACTAGAGGGTTTTCGGTATATTTTGAGTTTATGTGTTTGTTTGTCTATTCGTTTAATTGTAAGGTCTAGGAAGTTGAGAGAGTTTTGTTGTTTTGTTTCGATGGTGTATGTTACTTTTGGGTGTATGGAATCAAGGTGTTTTAGAAATATGTGTGCTCGGCGTGTGTTACCTTTATATAATGTTATGATATCGTTGACATATCTGTACCAGTTAATTATGTTATCTGAGTATTTATTGTTGTGTAAAATTTGGTTTTGTTCAATATGGTGTATGAATATTTCTGCTAAGATGCTAATTAGGTAGGCTATCTTTTTTGTCGTAGAATGTGTTATTGTAGGTGAAGTAATTTTGAGATGTGATTAATTTTGTAAGGTGAATGATTTCGTCAATGTGTGTATGGTGTATTTGTGTCTATAAGCATGTTTTTAAGGATGTTGATGGTGTCTGGAATACGGATGTTTGTATATAGATTTGATATATCGAAAGAGACTAAAGTGGAATTGTGTGTAATATTTAAGTGTTTTATTTTGTCACCATGATATATTGCCTGCTTAAAACACCGTTAGAAAAAGAAGAACAATACCAGGAGTTAAACACCATAAAACATATAGCACAAACTAACGGATACAACCCAACAATGATTGACAAATTATACAACTGCCTAAAAAATAAACCTAATAACCCAAATACAAACACACAACAGGACAATCCCATAAAATACTTATCAATATCATACATATCATCCAAAACCCACAATCTAACCAACACATTATGAAAATACAACTACAAAATAGCTTACTCCACACACAACACTCTCAATAAACAATTAAAACCAAACAACAAAATCGACAACATTTACAACAACACTGGAGTTTACAAACTAACTTGCAGTTCGTGCCCCAGTTTTTACATAGGCCAGACAGGGAGATCCTTCTACACATGTTACCAAGAATATATAAAAGCACTAACAAACAATAACTACCAATCAAACTTCGCCAATCATCTCAACTCCAAAAAACATGACTACATAGACATA
Organism: Prosapia bicincta; assembly: GCA_036971475.1. Classification (NCBI taxonomy): domain Eukaryota; kingdom Metazoa; phylum Arthropoda; class Insecta; order Hemiptera; family Cercopidae; genus Prosapia; species Prosapia bicincta. Next base: position 4,552,044 of record JBAIZL010000002.1, read on the forward strand.
ACATCTAACCTATAAATTCTCCATAAACAACACAGAAATAACCAACGCTACACAACCAAACAATACGAAATATACAGACACTTCAAACTACACTCTACACACATACTCAATATACAATTACATTACAACTCACACACACCTTTTGACATCATAACTCCTAATACTTACAAAATACACCCACACCACCATAATATCCCACCTCCAAACTAACACCCTAACCTACGTAAACCTTGAGATCTGTTACGGTCTGAGTTGATAACGGGATACATCTCCCGAAATAGCCGTCCTCAACAAATATAAGTAAGTGCTACTATAGGCAAGTTTGTAAATATTTATAATTGTTTAGTGAAAACTAGTAGCTCATGTGAAGATGGACTAAACAAATATGAAATATGTCTTCACCAGACACGTTGAAGGTATATTATCATGTACGGTTATATTAATGTAGTAAGTTGACTATGATTTGAACTAGTATCAGGCTTAACTTGAAATCTTTTTCAAATCTACATGTATGTCATATCATTTCCGAGTTGAAAATGATTAGATAGTTTAGTAGTAAAACACTTTTTGACGTTTAGTAGTAATCAATAAAATTCAAACACATCTATAATTACGTAATATTTCAGAGTGGAAGAATATCTTCAACTTTATAATTTGGTTGTCCTTATATTTCAATAGGCTCAAACTATGAAGGGCGTTATTTAACCCAAAGTATTATAGTTTCCTTTTTTGAGTTTAACTAATGCCTTAAATGTTCTTTGCTCTGATCTATTAACCTATCTCACTTGATTCAGTCTTTAGCCTTTACACATATAATATACATAGATCTCATATACACTGTTTTACTTAATTTCGCCAAAGTTCCTTAACCCTTGGAATGATGGACCACTTTAACATGTTTGTAACCCTTCTATTACCAAGTGGCATACTGGTGCCACTTTAGAACAAAAGCCTGGTGATGATGGGGCTATTGCTAGATTGTGGTGGTAACCATGGTTAGTATTTGCAGCAAAGGTGTTGACAGGTTGCTGCTTAGAGCTATAGCTTGTCGACATCCAGATTATGTATTTTTTCAACTATATATAGTTTCTAAAAATGTGTACAGTTAGCCTTAAATGCTACTACACTGGAAATTTTACCTCATAGCAATAAATTCAAGTAAAAAAACATTACGGTAGTTTTATGCAGTTTAGTAGTTACAGTACTGTATAACACATCAATGGATATAAAAAATATGTTTATTACAGAACAGAATCCAATAGGAAAAAAATTGAACTTTGATAGATAAAGATTGTCTAAAATGATTCAACAGGATGTTTACATCAGTGGTATAGACCCCAGAATTTAGATGACACAGAATGACATCAGCATGTTTCTATTTGCGTAGAACAAAATGCCTTGGTTTTTTTACTGTACATGTACAAGTATAGTATACATTCTACCATAAACACATCTCCTTCACCCTTCTCTACTCTTCCTACATTCTCCTAACACGGATGTCATACAAAACGTTAAGTCAGTAGATTATAATCAGTCACATTGGAGATTTTGTACAGTAAGTATGTATGTGCTATAGGGTCATTTATTATTCAAGTGTGAGTTGTTTTCAAGAGTAGAGTGGTATGTATTTTATTCTTATGAAATGACCGGGATAAAAGAAATTATTAATCAGTTGATGATAAATTGCAAATTTTGAACTGTTAGAATCAAAATCCACATCTGAGAAATCAAGTCAAAGCTGATCTGAAAATTCCCAGTTCCAAATTAAGAACAATTTTAAAAAAGAGAAAAGAGTTAGAAGGAAACAGAGTGCAAGGTGAAATAAAAAAATTAAGACTTGGAGGTATGAAGATTTAAAATGTTTTGTTACAATGGTTTCATCAAGCTTGTAGCTTACATCTGCCTATAAATGGGAAAAACATGAGAAATGGCAAAAAGAGCTTCAAATCAATAATTTTACTGAGTCCAGTGGATGGATTGACTGATTCAAAACAAGATAAAGCCTTTAATAGTAAGATCAGTGGTGAAGCATAGTCAGTAAATGGGGAAGATGTTTCTTCATGGGAAAAATCTTGTTACCACAGTTGCTGAAGGATTTCTCCCCATGTGATGTTTTAATGCTGATGAGTTTGGACTTTTTTTTCAAAGTTATGCCAGATAAGTCGCTTGTTTATAAGAGGGACAAATGCCACGGTAGAAAACTAAGTAAAGGGAGACTTTCAGTACTAGTGTGCGCAAATGCAGATGGTTTAGAAAAATTTAAATTTCTAAGTCACCAATAAGCTCCAAGAACATTGAGTTTTTAAGCTCAATACGATTTCTTAAAGAAAGAAATCGAAAGATTGTTCTATTTATTGATAGTTGTCCAGTACATTCGTAAAATATTAAATTAACTAACATAAAAATTTGTTTTTCTATCCCTGAACAGCACACACAAGCTATAACCCACGGACCAGGGGGTAGTAAAGGTTGTAAAGCAACTATAAGCGACTAGTGCAAAGATACTTATTTGACATGGAACAAGATACTCAGCAACATCCTGTAAACATTCTAGAAGCTAATAATTATGTTGGTTCAGTATGGAATGATGTCTGTACTGAAGTCGTTTGAAACTTTTTCATAAAAGCGGGTGTCAAATGATCTCAGTGTGAACTGGCATTGAAATGTACTGACAGCAAAGTTTAGTGAAAGAAATTGCTTCAATAGCTTCTATTACAAATGAAATGGGTGAGGATGATGATGATGAAGAAGAAGACAAGCCTCTGTTACCAGTAACGACTGGTACAGCATTTAATGACTGGCCAATGGGAGACGATTACTTTATCAGGGTACCCAGAATTTCAGACAATGCTATCGAAAGGTTAATTGATTGGAAACATTAGTGTAAAATTCTTGTTTAAAAAAATCAAAACAAAATGAGATCGAAAATTATTTTAAGCAAATATAAAAAAAATATTCTATTTTAATATTCTATTATATTATTAAAAAAATATACGAGAAAAATATTCACTCTGTTGAAAAGATATCTAATAATGTATAGTATGTAGTAAGTGATTATATTTCTGTTATGTACAGTTGTCTTTCCTTATTTAATGATTTTTTGTTTAAAATTATTTTGGAGAATACGTGGGAGTAATAAGTGGGTATAACAGTGAGTAGATACTGTATTCTTTTGTATTTTTTATGCCTCTTTAAGACTTTTTTCTTTTTAACCCTTGTAGGACCAAGGGTCAGGCCATTACTTCAAGGACCAAGGGGGGGGGGGGCCTGGCAGGCCCACAAAACAAAAACGTTCATTTTATTAAATATATATATATATATATATATATATATATATATATTAAAAAAAAAAAATATATATATATATATATTGAACTCATAAAAAACATTACTTTTCATTATTTACTTTATATTTATATTATTGACTAAACTATTACATGAATATTTGATGAAATATAATAAAAAATATTGATTAAATAATGAAAACATAAAAATTTTATTTAGTCAATAAAAATGTTTCTTAAACCTAATATTTAATCAGGATCGGCTCCACCCGCTTGGCATTTCTCACAGGTGACAGTGTTCTTGCTATGATTTCCACATATATGTTTATTGCAATGATTACAAACAGACTTTGACTTCCCTAACTTATCATATTTTACTTTCTTTGACCTCGCTGCACCGACACAAATGAAGCATCTTCCATGACCAACTTCAGCTTGTGGGACTGGTTGAGGTCGAATGTTATAAGTTAGTTTTTGTTCAAGAAGTTGTTCTATAGCTAGACTTTCGATGTTTTGTGCTCATACATTTACTTGCGGTTTGATAAGCTCAAGCACCAGCATGCGTAAAAACTGAAGCCGCTGATTCTTTTCTCTCAGTTTCCAGTTTGGAAAGTTTCCAATACATCAAATATTCTGTCTATTTCACTGTTATGATCATATAAGTTACTCATATTTCGGTGTAAATAATAACACAGACACAACCTCAATAATGCTGTCAAACACAAATACACTGGCAGACTGAAATGACAAGCGGCAAAAAGAGGGAAATACCATGGTCACCCAGTGCTACCAATCTTACACAAATTTAAGTAAAAATTACCTCAGTCGTTTAACTTGTTATATTAATACACTATTGATGTTAAATATTGTTTGTTTTCATAAAAATAAAAAAAAAGTTGACATATGAAACATTATTTAAATGGTTACGTTGAGGACCAAGGGGTGGGCCTCAGAGGCCCAAACGGACTTTTTTTATTCTTATGGACAGGAATTTTTGTAAAAAAAATGTAACAAGTCTAGAAACCGATTCTTCAGTTACAGATTGACAATAAATAATTTTATATAAATTTTCCGAAAAGGTTTTCTTTACATAAACGATAAAATTAAAAACTATGGGCCTGACAGGCCCCCCCTTGGGTCTACAAGGGTTAAGACACTATTTTTGGACGGCCTTTGAAAATCGTATTTTTACTGTAGTTACAAAATATTTTATTTTATTGGTAACATAAAAAATAATGAAATTATTTTCGTGTGAAGTGAAATCACGGGTACACAATATATTATTGTACCTGATTTTGTATTCTAAGAAAGGCATGTATACACTATACAAATGGTAGAATAAAAAATGGTTGATCACAATAATATAGACTTAAAAATTCTTTTAAGAGTTTTGTTCATGTGAATTACACATAGGAGATGTTTACCCTCTTTAACAAATGAATTTCGGTTATAATATGGAGATTTAATACAATAATTATTTTACTGAGAAACACAAATTTTAACAAATGTAACAAAACTCTTATACCAAAATGAACTATTTATGCTGAATTCAAATATGCAATCAGAATTTTTCTATCACACACAGTTTTTATGTGCTGCCTCCTCTGCATACTACTGCTATCACACTATATATTATACTATTTTTATTTTTGATAACTTGACCATGAGAAATGTTTATCTTAAACAAGACAGATAAGCATATCAATGGGAAGTAAATAGCTGTATATATGACATTAAATCATGTAATGAGTCATTTACTGCATGATTCATTCACAGTGCAATCGTGAAAGTCTCACGCACATCAGGACTGCTTAATCATTGCCTTTGTGTCGTACTTTCGGTTGCTTCATTTGTTTTTTTCCATTGCCAAGTGTGCTGTAATAATTTAAAATTATGCCTAGAAAGTGCATAAATAACCCGAATAACTTTTGTTGTATATGTGGGGATTTGACGTTTCAAAAACAACAACGAAGTTTGACTCCAGTTGTTAGAAAATATTTTGAATTATATTACGGTTGTATAGTTGGAGATCAAGACAAGAACTGAGCTCCTCATACTTGCAGTCCAACTTGTGTCAAATGTCTAACAGGTTGGGCTAAGGGTAAGCACCATATGGGTTTTGCAATACCGATTATATGGCACGAATCTAAAAAAAATAATTTGTTGGACCTTTATTTCTGTTTAACTAAGATTAGTTCTAAATCTAATCCGCAGTACCCGAATTTGGAGTCTATCATAATACCAGTGTTTCATTGTGAGGACTTACCATTACCACAGCCGCCAGCACATGTGACTATAGAAGATGAATATTACATAACTATTGACAAACGACATAAAAACATGATTCGACCTGTATCACTGATACTTCCCGTGTACCTCATCTGGTAACTCAATGTGAATTGAATGAACTCGTGCGAGAATTAAGCCTTTCAGAGAAACAAGCTGAGCTCTTGAGTTCTAGGATAAAAGGTTGGAATATATTCCACGCTGACACTAATATATGTTTCTTTCCAATCTTCAGAAAGAGTTCCAAGATTTATATTCCGATGAAAATAGTTTAGTGTACTGTAACACTATTTTTGCTATCATTGACGCACTTTATTATGAACATAACCCTACTGAGTGGAGACTGTTCATTAATTCCTCAAAAACTAGCTTGAAGGCTGTTTTGTTGTATAATGATAACAAATTTCCTTCTGTAAAGTTAGCTTGTGCAGCAGATATTAAAGAAACAGATGCCATTATGAAAATCTTGTTAGAAAAAATTAAATATAAACCGGTACCATTAGTTGTGATTTAAAGTTGTCACATTATTAATGGGTTTGCAACTGGGTTACACTTAATTGTTTTTTTTTATGCGAATGGGGTGGCAGGGACCAGGTAAATAATTATTCTATGAAGTCACTTGTACCTGGACAGAAAAATGTATTGAATGTTCCACTGGTTAACAAGGAAATGATTTTGTTGCCTCCACCTCATATCAAATTAAGGCTATTTAAAAAACTTTGCTATGGCAATGGATAAAGATGGTACTGACGTCTATTGTTTGAAAGAGTAATACCCTCGTGTTAGTGATGCAAAAATAAAAAAAAGGCATGTCTTTGGGGCCCCAAATAAGAACTTTGATTAAAGATAAACAGTTCCATACAGTACTGAGCAAAGTAAAGAGGTCTACATGATATGCATTTACAAACATTTTAGATAACATTTTACGATATAAAATAGCTCCAAATTACCCCCAAATTGTAAATAAATTATTGCAATTGTACAAACAAATGGGGCGTAATATGCCCTTGAAGGTTCTTTCCTTGGATTCACATTTGGATTTTTTTTTGGAAAATCTCGACGCAATCAGTAACAAGCATGGGGAACGTTTCTACCAGCAGTAATGAAAGTAGGTACCAGTGACAGTGGAGTGCAAATATGCTAGCAGATTACTGTTGAACACTAAAGAGGGATGTTACACATGTCAAATACAAAAGAAAAACATTAACTTCCACTTTTTAGGTAAGCTGAAATGGCATTTGTGCATATAAATTCATTTTTTTTAAAGGTTTACCTCCATGTCACAAAAAACGAAGAGTGAGGGGGAAAATAATTACATATTTGAATTCAGATTGAAAAGTTTGTTTAAGATCACATATTTTGTTACATGTGGCAAAAAAAGTTTGATTTGGTTCCTCAGTGTTATTTGGAGCATTTACTATCACAAACAAGCTGTTAATACTTTTTCGTTTTGATATTATTAGTAGTACATTATATGTAATTTACCTTATTTACTTGTTCTCATTAGCTTGTTTTAATGAAGTTTATGATTGATTGCCAAGAGAGGTGTAATGAATGATTGACCCTGGTAAAGAGTTGATCCTGCCCTGGTAAGCAACCCTGCCCTGTATCTATAATTTCCCCTACTTCTATTACTATAGAATGGTTATTTTTCCTTCTTATTCTTACATTTTCCCTCATACCATTACTTATCCTCTCTTACCGTTTTCCTATGCGACAGAGATGTAATGGATAATCACATTCTTATGGCCCTGCTATAAAGTAGATCTATCACAGGGATGTAACTTCCACACATGTCCATGAACACCTATGTCATAGATACACTGTCCAAAACAGGGCAGTTAATATGATTAACTTTATCATATCTGTATCCATCCTTTTCATTTCAAGCTTTGGAAATTATAGATTTAATCACCATATTTATTATAATCATTTAAGTCACAATAAAAAAATATTGGTTATTTGATTTCAATGTTATTAGTTTTTTATTAACTATTTATTAGGAATATACTGTGGTTGAATTTAATAATAAGTACACAAAAACCTCTTGAACACAGACCTTCTTTATTTTACCCTTATTTACATGTCAGCTACCAAGTAACTATCCTCAGAGGGATAACATACAAAGACTGATTAACTCTCCAAAAATACCTTATTTATAATCTACATAACGACTTACCCCCACTCTGACTGCCGCAGCCCCACCTCTATCCGTAGATTATAAATAAGGTATTTTTGTAGATTTAATCAGTCTTTGTATGTTATCCCTCTGAGGATGGTTACTTGGTAACTCAAATGCACATAAGGGTAAAATAAAGAAAGTTTGTGGTTAAGAGGTTTTTGTGTATTTATTATTAGTTTTCTATATTATGTAGGTCAAAGATTATTATTAGTTATTATGTAGGTCAAATATTTTACATAATACATGTTAAAACTTTCAATTGCTCACACATACATATTAACATAGAATTTCAATTATAATGAAGTTTGAGAATGCAAACATTATAAACCTAAAAGCAAAATTTTTCAACAAATTTTCTAATAACATTCTAAATTTATTTTTACTAGGTAAAGAGTACTATCTGTGATTACTAAATTTGAGTGGAAATATCTCACTGCTAAATAATAATTTTAAATGAAGAAAATACAAACACTAGACATGTAATAAATTCTCAGGCATTGTATATACCTTAACAAACACATTTAGTTATGTTTCTTTTAGAATTGATTTTCTAGTTTATTTCTAATATAATTTGTATGAACAATTTGCATGAACTTTTAGTCTAATGATTGTAACAGTAAATTTGAATAAATTGAACATATTCACTAGAATTTAAAAATATTTTCTTTGATTACAGAATGACAAGAAAGAAGAGCTGTTAGTTTTTACAGTAAAATTAGAGAAACTAAAGAAACAAAAAGTTAAACTACCACAATGCTTGAGTTTTGTAGAAGTTCCTTTTTTCTTGGTCCAAATGTGTTCCTTTATAGAAGAAAACATTACTGTAGAAGGGCTCTTCAGGAAAGCTGGTTCATCATCTCGACAAAAAGAATTAAAGGTAAATTTTGTGAGCTCAACTGGTTATTTTATTTTACTCTTTCCAACTAATCAGGTGAAGTGTGAACAGCTTGCTGCTGCTGAAAATACTTAGAAGTATAATTAACTTTACACTTACAAAACAGATGAGGTTTCCAAGTCAATCTTTTTCGAAAATGAGATTTTAGTGCCATCTAGTGGCTCAAAACGAATACTACAATGTAGCCAATTTATCAAAGGGAAATATCATTCTATGTCAATGTTATTGATGAACTAAACAAAATCATATATAGGGAAATAGCATTCTATGTCCAATCAGCTTATTCAATTACAGTGAAAGAATATTTTATATCATAATTCCAGCTGTTATATAATATTATTTCTCCAGCAGTTCATTAGTTTACAATATTACTATTTGTGGATGGAAATAAGTGAAATGCAACTAAAAAGCGCAAACGTCATGGACAAATATCTGATGCAACAAAAAGAATCTGTGCTGTATCTCACTTGCCTGGTGATCCTTGTCAATGTTTTGAAATCATCAAAGAAAAGGAAAGGGATGAAGTATTGAAACAATTCAATCTAATCGGAAAATACAAAAAACAAATGGAACATTTGACGGGACTAATAAGTGTTTTGCCAAATGAACAATGTAGACCTAGAATAAATGAAGCGGACTCTAATTCTCTCAAACAATTTTTTTATGAATACAAAGTGAGAGTTTTCGCAGACGGAAAATTTAATGAAGTCATCGTTTGTCAAAAAGCTTTCATATCATTACATGGAATAACAAATCAGACAATTAATACCATTAAGAAATCTTTTAACCCTCAAGGACGCGCGCTGTTGTAAAAAGTACAACAGTTTTAATATTTTGATTCTTGTTGAAACCTGTTGGTAGTTATTTGTTCAAATCACCTTTCTATTCTTCTATTGGTCCCCCCACTACTCTTATCAGTTGTCATCAATGTCTTTATTCTATCAACATAGCCTCAGTGTGCAATTAGTTCTGGTCAGTCATCACTGTTGTACAAAATACAACAAGGCGCCTTCTGACGTTTTTATTTTTTCGGTGCAGTTTTTTTTTCTCCACGATGGAATGTAATCTTTTTATATACATTATTTTAAAGAATTATGTAATTATTTGTTTTGTTCAACATTTTTATAAATTTTCATGTTTTTAGGAGTGAATTTGGAAGACATTCCAAAAATTTACAGGATCTTTCTGATGAAGAAATTGATAATGCTGATTTTATTGAAAGTGACGATGATCTGAGCGACGGTAAAGCTGAAAAAAGCTATCATAACTCAAAGTGAATTGGAAGGTGATTGGCACTCTATGTAAGAACAAACGGGAAATTCCACCAGAATTGTTGCCTAATAAAACCAATCAGCCAGGTATTTCCTTGTTTGGGTTCCAGAATGATCGAACCATGGTCTCATATACGACAAAAAAAATAAAGCTGTAATATTGATTTAGACTATGCACGACTCAGATGATGTTGACGAACAAACAAATAAGCCAGAAATTATATTGCAGTACAACAGAACGAAAGGTGGAGTTGATAGTAATGACCAGCTTTGTGCTACATATAGCGTTGCCCGGAGGACAATAAGATGGCCAGTTGCATTATTTTTTGCTCTGATAAACATTGCTGGGGTCAACTCACAAGTAATTTTTTCATTGGTAAGACCAAACTTTTAATAACTCGATTGAAAGTTAAGGAAAATGTAGAAAACCGAGATGTTGTATAAAATACAACAACGCGCCTACTTACGTTAGATAAAAAGGCGCGCGTGCATGAGGGTTAATACAACTGGGAAAACTCCAGTAGACAATCGTGGGGAACATAAAAATAGAAAACATGCTAAATCACAAGAAACAACAGATAAAGTTCATGAGCATCTTTCATCATTGAAAAGACGTAAATCTCATTATAGTCTTAAAAAATCCAGTAAAGTGTACCTTTCTGAAGAACTGAACATAAACAAACTGTATAAAATGTACTCTGAGTTAAATCCAGAACATCCAGTATCATACAAATTCTATAGGAATGCGTTTAACACAGAATATAATTTTTACTTTCAGTACCCAAGAAAAGAAAAATTATTCTACTGAACTGCCAGAGGATTGACCACACACATTGTATCAGCCAGATCTAAACCTATGCCATTCAAGCTATTTTCCTGTGATTAATCTTTGTTCAAACAGTGGGGATTGTTCCTTTCTGAATTTATTTATTTTTATTTATTTATTACTAAAACTCGGAGGGATCTTATCGGTGTAGAGTACTTAGCTGCAGCCTCTGTACTCTCTTCCCATCCCTACCACAGGACTAGCTTAGTGGATACCTACCTCTTTGCAGAAATTAAGTACCCACCTGATGCTGAATCTTTTGATATCCTCTGGTGTACATACCTGCCAGCCAAACCACTTTCTCCTTGCAGCTCCCAAAGCAGGACACTCAAAGAGTACGTGGATTGGGCTTTCCTCTTGGTCCTCGTCGCATCTCTTGCACACAGGGGACCTAGATTTTCCAATTTTGTATTGGAACCCCCTCAGATTCCCATGGCCTGTAACCAGCTCTACAGTAGCTCTGAGTTGATGTCTACTTAAGGAGAGTAGTTCTTTGCCCCACAAATCTCCTGAGTAACCCCACAGTACCTTGGATTTGTTACACCCCAAGGTTACATTCCATTCTTCCCTGCACAACCTGTCTATATGTGCCGTAATCCTCTCGCGCCCCTCCTGAGGCGGCATGCCCACTGCCCTCAGCAACGGTCCTTGAGTTATACACCCTTGTTTTGCTAAGGCGTCAGCTCTCTTATTCCCTATCCAGCCAGAACATCCTGGAATTCAGGTTAGGTTGAGCGAATTGTACTTACTCAGCTCTGCTAGAGAAGTTTTAGTCTCAGCCACCCGCCTAGAGCTCGTACTGGCCTTACCTAAAGCCTTCAGAGCTGCCTGACCGTCCGAGCAAATCCAGATGGTCTTGCCCCTCTTGCCAGACCCTATTATTTCCTCAGCACATAGTTTGATCGCGAGCACCTTCCCCTGGAAAACAAAGTTGTAGTCTTCCAGGCGATGACAAAATCTGTCTTGGTGTCTCGGTCCATTAAATCCTGCTCCCACTCCTTCCTTCATCGGTGAACCAGATTTCACCATGTTTGGGTCTACACTCCGCCCATGCCTCTCTTGCAGGAATATGGATTTCGTAATTTCCTTTTTCCCTTTTAAGAGGCAGTATCTTATCCTGAGGTTCTATCCAGAGCTCCTTCAGTGAATCCCCAAATAGCTGTTTATGACGTTTGCTACTTGTCTTCCACTGCCCGGTACAGCTTAGCCGGTATGCAGTTTTCATTGCCTCCATCCTATTATGAAGACTCAAGGATGGAAAACCCAACATAACCCTCATGGCCACACATGGTGTGCTTCTCCTTGTAGCTGTTATGCTTCTAAGGAAGAGCCCCTGCGCACAGTCCAGCACTCTTTTACTTGTTTCTTTCTGTGCCCTGTTCCACCAGACAATTAAGGCAAAGACCAACCTCGGCACCACAATGGCGGAATAAATCTAGTTCATCTGACTTGGACCCTAACCCCATTTCTTGCCTATTGCTCCTCTGCATTACCAGAACATAGCTATGGCTTTTTTGCACTTATCCTCCAAGTGCTCACACCAGAATAGCTTCATATTCAGGATAACTCCCAGATATTTAGTGCTCTCAAAGTAGCTTAATTTGGTATTACCAATTTCCATCATCTCCAGCGATTTAGTTTTATATCGCCTAGTGAAGATGAATGCCACAGATTTCTTTCTTTGAATGCATAGTGCATTTTCCCTGCACCATGCTTCTGATACCTTGAGTGCCTCTTGAAGCAGGTCTTTGAGGACTTCTTCAAATGGCCCCCTAACAAGGATAGCTATGTCATCCGCATATCCTACCACCTTGACACCCATTCCACTGAGCATCCTTAGTAGACCGTCCACGACAAGGCTCCACAGCAGAGGGGATAAAACTCCACCCTACGGGCAGCCCTCCGAGACTATCCCATTTAACGTACACCCTATCCAGGATGCAGTACTTATACGGTTTTCCAAGGAACTCATAATCCAATCTATAATTTCATCAGAAATCCTGTGATCCATAGCTGCTCTCTTGATGGCCAGTCTAGAGGTACTATTATAAGCCCCTTCCACATCAAGAAAAGCCCCAATACATATCCCCTTGTTGTTGATCTGACCCTCAATAAAGTCCATAACCGACAACAGTGTAGTCTCCACTGACCTACCAGTTCAGTAGGCGTGTTGGTCCTGATGAAGCGGATGCTGCTTCAGAGGTCCCACCTTCAAATAGTGGGCCACCAGTCTTTCCAGTGTCTTTCCTCCCTGGTTTGGGGATAAAGATAACTTTTGTTTTGAGCCACTGTCCGGGCGTGTAACCTAAGGCAACACAGCCCCTGAGTAATCCTGTCAGTGGCCCTATAATTTCCTCCAAGCAATTTTGTAGTAATGCTGGAGTAATATTATCTAATCCAGGCACTTTATTAGGCTCAAAAGACAGAATCGCCTCTCTCACCTTTTGCGCTGAGATCACCTGCCCAGCAATATTCCAGTCCGCCCTTAGCCCAGTACGGCAGAGATTTTGAGCACAGTCCCTTACAGGTCTAATATCAGGTAAACTGTTCCTCATACGCAGAGCAGGGTTTCCTCTGGGGTGTCAGTAAAGCTACCATCAGCCTTCTTGACAAACTTAAGCTCTCCCCTCGGTCCATCTGCTAACACCTTAAACAGTCTAGCAGTGTCACTCAGTGTGCTTGCCTTCTAGTCTCTTTCCGTCTTGCCTCTAACTCGCTGTTCCACTTAGGGTTACCATGCCTAGTGTTTATCCGCTAGAGAGGGCAATTTTTCTCAAACGACGTTGAAATTGCAGTCCTGATGTAGACCTCAGTATTTTCCAGTTCGTTTGATATACCATACTTACCACGGAAGTCTGACATCCGCCTCCTCACCGAGGACTTAAAACCATCCCAGTTTGTCCGTCTCGGGTTTCTAAGCCACACCACATGGAGGACAACTCCCTTCATCGTAGTAATGATCCGGTGATCTGACATGGAGGGCTCATCCGAAACCTGCCAGTCATGCACCTGCCTTACCATCTGTCTATTACAGAAGGTGATATCTAGTACCTCCATTCTGTTTGATTGACAAATGTTGGCTCGACACCTGTGTTTGAAATCACAAGGTTTTCTTCAATCAAGAAGGCGAGGAGCTCCTCACCTCGCTCATTTGTGTCTGTGCTGCCCACACTTCATTATGAACATTGGCATCACAGACTACTAAGATTCCTATATTCCTCTACATGCAGTACCGAACTAACTTACAAATTCTGCAGGGGGCGATTCTCTATTGTGGGCGCAGTAAGTGGAGGCCACGATGAACTTCTTGCTCCCACTTTCCCCGCTCTTACCTCGAATTCTAACCACCGCAAGGTCCCTAGTTCAGAATTCTTGAATTAGCGTGGCTTCTAGTCCTCTGACTATCACACATGCTCTGTGCCCCTCATGTTCCCCACTTGTGTAGGTGCGCCCAGCTGCAGTCAGACCCCTTATACGGTTCCTGACCAGCCATGGTTCTTGCATCGTAATATGTGCCTCACATTTAAGCACCTAGTTAGGACCACTGAGGCGCTTTTACTGTGGTGCAAGTTAATTTGCAGAATCATTGCTTGAGGGTCAGCCATAACCAACTGACCCCTACGCCTTCTCCTGATTTTCCTTCTCGCCCTTCTTTTCCGGGTCCTTAGAGGTCCACCTAAAAGTGACCTCTCCAGTCCCCAGGAAGGCCTTCTCATCTCTTACCTTGAAATGTCTGGCTGATGCCTCATCTAATCCTAGGCAGAGGAGGCTTGCAGGTCCCCGCTCAATGCACTGTAGGATCTTCCACTTCGAAGTGTCAATTTCTGGGTTCTGCATCCCCATGAGTTTGACCAACTGAGTGACCTCCCTTTTTGGTGGTGGTACAAGCATCGTCACTTTCACCATTTTGATCAGTTCATCAGGCAGGACTAGCCTTGCCTAAGTCTCGTCCTCGAGCTTAACTGACGGTACCACTTCTCTCAGCCATTTTACTGATTCCTCCTCAGCACTAATAAATGCTGCGACTCCATTCCTTAAGTATGTGTCCCTGAACCGCGGAACAAAACCTCCACTAGGAATGTCCAAAATTCGGTCCATAACGGTGCCCTTAAAGTGGTTGAATGCCGCCATCTCCATCCTCATGCCGACACTATCCCCAAAGGTCACTAGTACCTTCGGTAGGTTGGCAGAGATCGACAAGAAAGACGGCCCTCCCGACCCAATAGGCCTATACCCTTGTCTATTCCTCTTGGCCTCCCACTCTGAGGTAGGATTAAAGTACTCCTTTCCTTCCTTTTCCTCTCTTTCTCTTGTCGTATTAAAGTCCTACCAGATCCACTAGCTTCCGGAACGACAGGGCGGGTTCTAGCCCCAGCCTCTGTCAAACCCTTCTGCTGCCTGGACCGGTGTTTCCTCAAAGGGGGTGGCGATGGTTCTCTGCCCTCCGCCTTCTTTGTTTTCTCATGTTAGACAAACCAGAGTGCTCTCCTCCTTTGTGCCCCACTGATTCCTCCTGTTGCCTTTGCAACTGGTTTTCCATCTGTCTCTACGGGGGCCGAAGCCACATCCATTGGGATCTGGCATGTGTATTCTTACACTCTGCTATGGAAATAAAGGTCCGCCGCCGCAGAGCCCCGCTTACGGCGATAAGGCGACTTAAGTACTCAGGGGGGGGGGGCGCCAGGTGCCCCTGAGGTTCCGTTAAAGACCCTCCTTACCCTGAGGGCCACAAATCTACATCGGCACGGATCGCATAGTACCTTCAGATGGGGGGTATATGTACCCATCCAGACCACCAACCTGGATGGGAGGGTGCTTCTTGGTTGCCGGCCGCAAGGGAAGGGCAGGGCGAGAGCCGGGCAAATAACAACCCTTCAAGTGCTAGGACTGGCCCTTTTTTTTGAGCCGCCTTCATGTACTCACACATTTGCCTGGACTTCCCGTTTATAGGCAGCCACATACGTACAGCTCCGCTCCACCCGCCCCCCACGCGCGGATTAAGCCTCCACCATGTCAAGGTCATGCAGCCCATAGGAGAGGTCCTTTTTCAATTGGGATATAAAAAAATTCAGTATTCCCAATATGACCAATATCAGAGATTAGGTTTTAGTCATTTCATCCTAGAACAATTTATTTACGAACCACCTACAATGGTGCTTGGAACTCCTTCATTATAAAAGACAATAAAAGTAGAAATTTAGTAGAACTTCCAGGAGATGCCTACTCTGACTTACTCAAGATATCAGATGAAAAATTCAAAGACTTACAAATTTTAAAGAGATTCTGTCGTAAAGAAACACTGAAGTATTTTGCAAATTTGAAACACTAGATTATTATTGAACACTGATACTGAATGAATTTGTATTACTCATATTTACTTTTATTACCATGTTTACACTCATTGCTTATTATTATGAAAACTTCTATGACTTGTGATAATTTTAAATAGTAAGTTTGTTCATCTTTGTTATTTGGTGTTATAATGTCTTCTCATAATATATAACACTAATAATCATTATATTGTATATTTCTGTATATTTTGAAATAAACATAGAATGACATTATGTTGGATATTATTATTTATTGTTTCTATAAACAACAAAATAGATGGAATATTTTCAATTCTTATTTTCATTATTTAATGAGTGCGGAACAATTGTAATTGTCCAATGAATATCAATTTCATTGATAATGTGTCATTTTTAGCACTAATTTTCGATTTTCTCAAAGGTAAGATAAATGACAGAATGTTCTTTGCCTGTGGTATTCACTTAGAGGTGTAGTTAACTTTATACTTACAAAACAGGTGAGGTTATTGAACTTGTGGAGAGTACTGACATTTAAGATTACAAGCCATATAAGTTGAAGAATAAATCTTGTAGTCACTGAAATCATTAACACAAAGAGAATGAGTTATTGGTAACAACACTTCAAGTCTAAACCCAAAGCGGTTTACTCCCACAATGGTAAGGTTTAACTTGTGGTTTATTGTACTTTACAGAAAACACACTAATGTAATTAATGGAAGAGTCCGTTGTTGTGGCTATAGTGTTAGTTATTTGTCAATTACAGACACTTTTGACAAATAAAGAGGTCAAATTTGAAGAAGACAAAACTATTAAACATAGAAAACTTAGCTGTAGATTACTTTCATCTCATGAAGAATTTATAACTTCTCTGAGTACATAGGCAAATTGCTATACAAAGTCAAGTGAATTTTCAGAGATTTATTTGCACAGAGGAAACTTCTGAAAGCTTAGAAACGCCAATTGTTTATATCTAGCTTTATGTCTTTGTCAGGAATTTAGAGCAGCATTTGAACACAGGGACCAACACCATATTTGAACCTCTCTACTTAACATATCACCTCTAAAAACCTAGTTTTTCAAGCAAGGATGGAGGAAAAGAGGGGAGAGAAGAACCAGAGGAATAATGATGGTAAAGGGGCAAACTGCGATGGTAAGAGGGAACTAGGATTTCAAAAAAGAGTAACGTAAGTGGTTGACCGCCTTGAGAAATCCAGGAATGGTGTCAAGAAGTAGAGTTCATGGGTTGGAGTACTGTTGGGTGAGTCTTTGGCTTAGGGGATTTCTTCTTGAAAAAGTGCTCATGCAGCTGATCTTCAGGACTACTAATGAGACAGGACAAACCTCTACTGTCTCCCAAAAGCGGCGTGAACTTTGTCGAAGGATTTAAAGAGATGAAAAAAGCATGTTGAAAAGATTGCAAACCTGTAATGTAACCTAGGTTGCTGAAGTAGAAGGCAGTATTGGCAGGTGGGGCAGTTTTTATTATAGAGTGGATTTTTCCTAGGATTTGAATAAAGACTTCAGCCCTAATGATGAAGTCAATTTCTACAGGTTGGTCAAAGTGTGGATCAACCAATTGTAATCTGGTATTTGCAGCAGATGTACTGTGGTAACACTTAGGGATGGTCGATATTTTCTGTTACGGTGACTTGTCATTGATATTCTTTTGTCTCTGGTGATACCAGTGATAAAATACAGAAAATTCCAAAGTTGCTTCCGTTGTGATTGAGCAAAACCCCGCAGTCTCTTGATGAAACAACTGTCATTGATTGATTTGTCGCCATCACTGGCTCAGCTTTTGATTATCGTGCAGTGTCGTTGACTGAAGGGGAGAGTGGGGTTGTCTCTGTTAAGATTGGGCAAAATGTCGCTGTTGCGACTGAAATAATACTGATATTTTACCAAGCCTGTCATTGGTTTATTTATTGCTGTCGTGTGGGTGGTCGATTTCTGTCAGGTTTCAAGATAGTGATAGTGTTATGTACAGTCGACGCTACTCGGCAGTTTGTTCTTAATTTCGTAGTTTATTTTTAAATGAAATGAGCCTTCCAAAAAAAAGTAAGGTGTATAATCATTTCACCAGTGTGGTATGCCTGCCTGTTATTGGCACATACAGAGGTGTCTCAGTATCCCTTGTCACCAGTGTGGTATGCCTGCCTGTTATTGGCACATACAGAGGTGTCTTGGTATCCCTTCACCAGTACAAAAGTCACCAGTGAGGTATGTCTGCCTGTTATTGGCACATACAGAGGTGTCTCAGTATCCCTTGTCACCAGTACTAAAGTCACCAGTGTGGTATGCCTGTCTGTTATTGGCACATACAGAGGTGTCTCAGTATCCCTTCACCAGTGTGGTATGCCTGCCTGTTATTGGCACATACAGAGGTGTCTCAGTATCCCTTGTCACCAGTGTGGTATGCCTGCCTGTTATTGGCACATACAGAGGTGTCTCAGTATCCCTTGTCACCAGTGTGGTATGCCTGCCTGTTATTGGCACATACAGAGGTGTCTCAGTATCCCTTCACCAGTGTGGTGTGTCTGCCTGTTATTGGCACATACAGAGGTGTCTCAGTATCCCTTGTCACCAGTACTAAAGTCATCGGTGAAAGTCACTGGTCTAAATCTGGTGCGGTCACTAAAAACACCGATCCGTTAAAGTCACTGGTTTGACCATCCCTAGTAACACTGTGGCAGGGAGTGATTCCATATGTGGTATCATGATCACTGGGACACTGAGTTTTAAGTTGTGGTTGTGTGGAGCTATCAACTGTAAAGTAGCATTGTCAGAAATGCAGGTGTTCTTGAAGTGATACCAATCACATTGAGGTTTGACATTTGAGTATGCAAGCCCAACGAGATTCTATGGCTCTCATAGTAACTGCAAATATCTGGATTCCAGGAATGATGTCCATAAGTGGAAGCAGTGTAGCAAAACTATCCATGACCATTACTTTAGCAATGGTCAACAAGTACAGGGAGTTTCTAGATTGCTAGAGAGGGCAGGCCATTGTGTCAATGGTTGGTGGGGTTGAGTTTGCATGGTGTGGTGTCGCCATGGTAGGAATTATTCTTTATTATGTGCCTCATCATAAAGTAGGGTATGGTGAGGCTTCATACAGATTCGGTATACTGTTAACATTTGGCTTCAAAGTGTGTGCCAAAGAAATTGAAACAAGGTTGTGTCTTGCTGATATGATTATGGTCTTCAAGAGTTAACAATTGAAATTACTAACATTAAAAGATAGGTTGTTCTAGAGAGCAGTAACATTTGATCGGTACATTTCGATTTTTTTTTGTGAAAGTGAAATGAATGGACAAGGCTAGTAATATAAATCTATATGAATTGGCTTGTTTAGAAATTAAATCAGTTTTCAAATTTTAATAGGAAAATCTTCTTCGTATGGAATGGTTAATTCACACTATCTGGTTTGTATTATGTAACAGTACAAATCTAAGAATAGAAAAATGATACAGAAAATTTTAACATATTGTTATTAGTTAAGAACATTCAGTCCAGTGTTTTTAAAATATAAACTTCAAAAATATTTGCACTAGAAAACAATCAGATATTAATTTTAACAAAACTATTTATTTTTTTCACAGTTTTTTTCTCAATTGTTCCAGATCAAATTGGAGAGTGGACTAGTCTTTGATACAGACTCGCCTTACCATGTAATAGATGTGGCAAACATATTGAAATTATTTTTAAGAGAACTACCTGAGTCATTAATACCTTTTAAATACCATGATACATTCCTTAGGTAAAGATAAAGAATATCTTTTATTGTAGTCATAAGTATACATTTCTTAAATTAAAAATTTACCAAGATTTAAATAAACAGATTTGAGCTTTCAGGTAAACAGAAAGAAGTCACAGAGGGAGCCGGTAAATAAGCGGGGTGGGGAACCAAGGTCATGCTATTTTTGGCCAGAGATAGTAGTACTGTAATGGTGGTGTGGGCAGGCATGTTACTGTGGTGAAGTGTCCACTTCCCACTCTACAAATCAGGGCGCTTGCACCACAGTGCATCACACAAGCGTTTCTCAGAACACCCAAATACAGTTCTTGATTTACGGTTTGACATTGATGTACAAACTCATAATAAACAGTCCCATTAACGTCAAAGAAACAAATCAGCAATGTTTTAATTTTTTATCTCATTTACCTTGCTGTTTTAAGTTGTGGAGATGATGGCGACTTCCACTGGCTTGATTGCTTTTTAGTTTCTGGGTCGTACCCATAATACCAACTCTCATCACCAGTTATTATTGTAGAGAAAAAATTTTATCATCTTTCAACTGGTTTTTTACCTACCTGCACACTTCTACTAGATTTTGTTTTTGTTCATCAGTGAGGAAGAAAGAAATAAATTTTGCTGCTACCTGATGTATTTGTAATTCTTCAGTGACAATTCTCTAACACAAACGCCAAGAAATGTTAGTTAAGTTAACAAGCTTGTCAATTGTAGTTTGCTGGTCGAGCATAATCAACCCACAAAGTTTCACAACATTTTCCTTGATTTTTTAAGTTGAAGGGCATCCAGGTTGAGGCAAGGTTGAAATTAACATGTTGGCATTTTTAAATCATGAAAATCACTTCTAGACTTGTGTTCTACTCTTAGTGTCTTCCTTATAAGATTTATTTTAATAGAACAAACAGTTTCTGCTACGGTTTTCTCTAAGAGAAAATAAAACTTTATTGATGAATGTTGTTCTTAAAAAATTAACAAATTCAATGGAAGCATCTAATTAAGGTCACATCTACTCCCTGTTAGCAACAGAAGCCATTACTGCGACTAGCTATCTCACAATTACGGTTATTTTTGGATCCTCCCTTTTATTGACTTTCAAGTGCTAACAAACATTTTGCAATCAAATATTACACCTTGCCTTAACCAAAAATCTCTTCATATGTTACTTCTGTTCCTTAAAAGAACCTCAACACTCTTTCAATATCAATCTGAACTTAGTAATCTGACTCAACTCAAATAAGAAAAAAAAATACCAGTGTCATTGAATTTAAGGTTATATTGGTCATAATAAATATGATAATGGATTTTTAATTATTGTTAATAAAATGTACACGTATTTTTAATCAATGTTTGGTCCAATGAATTATCTTTGGAAACAAATTCAGTTTCACCAATGCTGTCATTCTTCTAGCAGTTTTCAACAAGATTGTCTTACTAGCTTTGTGTCTAAAGTGGTGGAACAAAATTAATAATAATTTGGTATATTTCTAATTTTTTGTTTGTCAAAACCTTATCCTCTTATGGTATCTTGCAAGTCTGTAAAGTTTTTTTCATTTCATAAAATTATCTAGAAATAAACTAAACATTAAAACTCATTTATTTGTAGATAACTTATTGTTCACCCAAGAAAATATTAATTTATTCAAGGAAAGACAGTAAACTAAATTACATGTAGTTTTTATTATTAATTTATAATTGGATAGTTTATTTGTTACTTCTGGAATGTTGAATTTGTGTCTGTTTACCTTTGGCTGGTTTTGTATTATTTTGTCGTAATGTATAATTTTTGCTAAACTTGTTTTAGCTGTTTGAATAAAAGCAGAAAAACATTTGATCAAATTCACTTACATTTTGTTTTTAATTGTGATCTGTTGGGATGAGTCCTCTGGTTTCAGTTGTCCTCGAGTCTTATCCAGATATCTAAAAGTTCTATCTTTAGCTGTAACAAAAATTAAACCTAGCAAAAGTATATTGGAATAATATAGCTAAAATGAAGTAATTTTTCTCACAGCCATAACATTTGATTTTTGTTTTAACATTAATATGGAATGTTTTCTTGTAGATGGGTTTACAGTTAATGTGTGTATTTAAATGCTATTTCTAAGCAATGGTTCAAACCGGATAACCCAAAATATGGACAAAATCACTAGACACAGTTAGACAATTTTTTTTAATTCAACATTTCAATTGTCAGTAGATATAAAAATATTACAATATCATAAAATTTTAATAGAGAATATGTCAAATTGCAACAAATACATGCTGTTGCTATAATATAAACTATAACATTACTACTAAAAAAATTTCTTTTTAATTGTATTATTAAATAAAATTATGCTGTTCCAGATGTCTCACTCTGAAGGAGAAGAAAGTAGATGCTCTTCTTTTAACCTGTCTTCTTTTGCCACTTGAATATCTGAATAGCTTAGCATTTCTATTGAATGTGAGTAATTCAACAGGGTTGAATTAAAGTAATAGCTGTGAGATACAAATATAGGGTTGTATTGTGAAATTCTAAACTGTTCCTTTGCAGAAAGGGGATATGTCATGAATATATGTAATATGTATTTTAAAAGCATTTATGTAATGCATCATTACAAAGTATACAGTAAATCTTCCCCAGACACGTCCATTTAATAGAAAAATATTTCCTAGACCAGTGACATTATAAACCTCTCTTAACAATAGGCGCTCCTACGTACTGACACTACATTTGCGATTCTCAGGCATAAAATTAAATTAAATTTGTTGTCTATATAAGAATACACTGTCTATAAATGGTCTGTCTTTATTCATTGCCTCATACCCTTTCCTAGACAGTTTAAATTTTTTTTTATTGCTATTTATTGATCTCTGTGAATAGCAAACACCTTCAGACAAAGAACATTTGGTGAAGGACATACTATATCCACTGTTTAGAGAAATCACTGTATCGCCTATGCTGTATCCATCATTATACCCTTTTAATTTATGTAGTGAATTGAATTTTTTATCTATATAAATAATTGTAAATAAAATTACATTTATACTTTAAAGTAATTATACGTATTATAAAAAGATGAAATACTATAGCCTATTTATTGTTAATGGTAATAAACCAATAGCCTTAACTGTAACTGACCAAAAAATTAAACTATAGTACTGTATTAGTCAGGAAAAATGAAGTTACGTTTTAAAAAAATCAGGGTTACATTTATTAAAATATGTTTTAGTCTCTTTACTATAACTTAAACCTGACTTATTAAAAGTGGCACTTCTTGTAGAATTAGATGTGAAAGTTTATTCATCACTTGAGCTTCATGTCTTATTGCAAAGCAAGGCTTCGCCTGAAACCAAGCATTAATGTTGACAGGAAGTAAAACTAATTGATGCTATGACTCATCAAAAACCTCCTACATGGCAATGAGAAGAAGAGATTAGGATGGGGTAGACCATTGACCTTGACAAGTAATGAGTGAAAACAACCCCCAAAACTCTCTCTTCCACAGACTATTCACTTGTTATATCAGAAAAAAATAGTCAATTCTAAATTTCATCAAATAATTCAATTATTGCTAACAATTATTTTTACTTAATTCTTCATGATTATATTTATATTTTAGGTTAAGGCTAAGACTCTGCCCAAAGTCCACGACCTACAAATTAGCCTGAGACCCACTGGATGTAAACTGCTGGTTTAGATAATTTGTGGGAGTGTAGACTAATAAAATATTTTTTTTTTTTAAATTGTGTTGATAAAAATTCATTACTACAAAATAAAAGATTGAAAGGACTTTGCAACAGTAAAAAAATCATTTATTTTAGTTGAAAACTATTTTGAGGCTGTTAGTGTTGACATGATGTAAATTCAAAATCTAAAATCTTAATTGATAGAGTTGCAATTAAACAGTTTGATAAAGAAATATTAATATTAAAGAAAACAATTAAAAATTCTTTCAATTCTTGTAAGCTTTTGAGCTAGGCTTACAAGAAAAATATAAGTAGCAAACATGCAAAATAACTCAACTCTCACATTAAAAAAAAATTACTCTAATGTTGAACATGTTTTGACAGTGAAGCTGTCCTCATTAGTGAACACTGACACTGACATTATTTAAACGTTCTTTGTTTGCAGATGTACAGTACTTTACATCCTATTAGTGTTATAGAACAACCAATTATTTATTATGTAAAGATTATATCTATTGTTTTACTGTATTTGGAATAAAATTAATACTATAGACTGGATAAATAAAAATAACATGAAGACACAAACAAATTCTGCTAAATGATTACATAGACCTGTGTATAATTAGGTGTAGGTCTATAGTACTCTTGAGTATTTTCTTAATGTATACATCAACTTTAAAAATTATATATACACTCTTAGTGTACAGTTGTACTGCCTTTGCAAAAAAAAAACAAGAAATGATTGTTAACACAAAACGTTCTACTAAAAAACACCCGTCATATACCACAGCCTGTCTGTACTCACCATTGTATGCTCCACTATACAATAATTAATCAGAAAATTAATGTTTGGATAATAGATACCATACTATTTATTACATACAATATAAACCTAACAATAAAACATAATAATATTTATTTACATATAATTATAAAACTGTAGAAATCTTCATTCAAGACAGCAAAAACTTATGTCACTGCAGAAAGTCTATTATGTAAATAGATGCTACAGAAGTCAAAGGGTTAAACAGTAATCATTTTGCAAGGTTTTTAAAAATTCTGGCAATAAAGAAACAGTTCTTGTTAACCTTATTTCAATTTCAATATTTTGATAAACTTACTTAGGTTTCTGTGTGAATAATATACTTTTCAATTCAGCTCAAGTAGCCAATTCAATACTCTTATACTCTCAATAAGTTTAGGGACTCTTGATCTTGACCATTACAGTTAGTTTGCTATAATAATTTTAAAGTTGAAAATAAATACAGTAGAGTCCTAAAATTCCGAGTCCCGATATTCCGAACTTCCGTATAATTCAAGCCTATTTCTATTTGAGCTTATTTTATCTATTTGAAGGGAAGTAAATCGGGCATGGTTCCAAAGGGCCATAAAAGTTTTGACAGTTAACAAATATCCCTGCTCAAATGTCTAGTCTTGTGGGTGACATCAGAAAATAAACTATCTTGAAGCAAACAAATCAATCAAACAATGACGACACTCGTGATTAGCTGGACTGGTCTTTATTCCCTCTATTAATAAACCCATTTGGGGCTGTTGCTATATTGATCTGGATATGAGGGGTTTTACTGTATTAGGGTTCATTAGATGTCCTATTTTTTTTAATGCCCAGGAACTTTTTCCATGTAATCCTAGTTTTTGGTAATCAGAGATCTCGGTCCCATTCACCTCTAATTATCGAGACTCTACATATGGAATGTGCCTATATGGAAACATTTTATTTAGTTGAAGTATTACTTAGTATATAAACAGCATGTGTTTTGAGGTCAGAATATTATGCAAGTATAATTTACATATAATGCCTCTAAAAAATTTAATGTTAATCATTTCTTCTAGTTTTTGAAGAAAGTGGCTCTGAACTGTGATAAAAACAAGATGGATGTAAGTAATTTGGCAATAATTTTAACACCAAACATCATGCCTGTCAATCCACCAAAGATTACTCCACGAGGAACTTTGCGGATTAATCATCATGTTCAAGTTGTTAAAGTAAGTTAGAATTACTAAACTAGTAAATTTAATTTCAGTTTAAAAATAGTTCCTTTAATTTAAAAATCAAAAAGAGAAAAAAATACTGAAGTGACACTCAGTCACTTATATATATATTTAGGTTAGTTCTAGGAGAGCTTAAAGCTTATTTAGGAATTTTTGGACTAGATAGGAGACTGACAGACTTACCTAATGGCAATAGTCCTAAACTGCAATCTCTTGGAAACAAATAAATAGACACATATAAAAAACTTATCACACTATTGAAATATTTCGATCAAAAATGATCTTCATCAATCAAAAATGAGAAAAATAAAAGACTAAAGTGAACCACAGATGTGTATAAATATCCAAATGTCACAGATTTATAGTTTATGATATAGTGCTATATGCGATTTGTATAAATATTGATTATTTGAAACTAGATATTAATAGTTTGTCTAAAGGAAGGTAAATGGAGTTGTTAAAAATGGTAGAAGTTAGGATGAAGGTAAAAGGAGTTTTATCTGATGTTGAGGTTAGGAGGCTCTCAAGATTTGGTGTACCACTGGTATGATAACCTCCCTTCTTCTCAATTCTGAAGGATTCCAATCAGAGGGGAGGGCCTTAATTATTTTGGTGGTATAACAATCATTGAAAGATATGATGTTGTGACTAGCAGCGTATCGAGCGGTTGGCCTGTCTATGTTCATGGTTCCAACGTCATGTCTGTGGCCATTCATTCTGATGCTCAGACCATCCGTGGTAAGGCCTATGTACTGTACCGGGCAAAATTTACATTGCAACTGGTATATTACATTTTTGGATGTACAAGTATAATGACCCTGAATCTTGAAGTCCACATTGGTTGCTAGGCTATGGAAACTATTTATTGGGATGTGTATTGGACATGTCTTGCATCTAAGTCTACTGCACGGAAAGGAGCCATGAGGAACAACTGTAACGCATTTTACATAGGGAAAACAACCAGATCATTCAAAATAAGATTTTAAGAACATTATAAAACATTCAAAAACAAAAATTCAAAAGTATCAAATTTTGCAGCACACCTAATATCACATAAACATGGAATAACAAATTACGAAAATAACCTAACCATACTTGAAATAAATAATAACCCAATAGAACTAAACTCACTAGAAAAATACCACATTTAAAAACATTATACACAAGACTCAAGAGGAAACGTGTATGACGTCAACAAGTACCAACACCACGGACCGAACATCCACACAAGAAAAATTGTGAAAAAGTAATCAGTGATTTGACAATGGTCAAGTGACCGAAAGGCGCCTCATCACACAAGGTAAAATCATTGCACTTAATGGTGGATAAAATTACTTACAATAGTAATTAGTAATATATTAACTTCATAAAGTCAGTGCAACGGAAAAACAATGGATAACGTAAAATATCAATATATATATATATATATATATATATATATATATATATATATATATATATATATATATATATATATAATTATTTTATTTCATTCTCTCATATTTCTTTTTGTGTTTTCTCTTCGATTGACAAAGACCACTGTGTGGTTGAAATATATCATTGTTAAGTGCTTTTATGTGTTTCTATTTCAAGACTACAGAGTGGACTCTTACCAAGGTAAGTCTGTCAGTCTCCTAGTCCAAAAAATCTATATATATATATATATATATATATATATATATATATATATATATATATATATATATATATATTAAAACTTTTTTTGGATAATCCAAATATTAGTTATATCAGATTAGATTCTCTGATTGAAGAAGGTTCTACTGTTTGTTCAAAAGAATAAAATTCTTAAATTGGTAGATTTAATAAAATACATAACTAACAATGTATATTTTTTGTTTTAGATTCTAATTGAAAATGCGGAATTAATTGGAGTAGTACCTGACTGCATTTGTGAACATTTATGTCTGTGTCATCCATCTTTGTCTGCTTCTAGTCATGATGAATTAGATTCTTTTCAGTCCAAGAAGAAGAAAAAAAAGAAAAGACGAAGTGGATCACTTACAAGTTAGTTGATAAACATTTTTTAATTGAGCTTCATTTCTCACATTTCTTTGATCTTACTATTACACAGTAGCATAATCTATTAAGAAACTTGGCTGCTGGCCTTGGATCTAGTGATTAGTTTATTTATTACATTTGTGTTTTGTTAATTTATAATCTTCAGGCTTATTGTCAAATAAATATGTCTATGCTACTCTGAAATGTAAGCTAAACACCCATTTTTTGTTGTTACCAAAACCCATTATTATTTGTAAAAATAGTGAATTAGAGAAAAGAAATGTATTGAAATTATTGTTTTTACACTAACAAAAATGCTTTCACTAAAAGAAAAACCATGGCATTATATACACACACACAAAAAAGAGGTGTATGACTGTTCACATACTAGTAAAAAAATTAAAGCTAAAAAAATTCTTACATAAAAAATAAGTAAAATGTATAACCCTGTTAAAAATATTTTTATAACAGCGTATCTTTCTGCTATTATCAATATAAATGTTTAACACATTAGTTTTCTGTCTTTTCTAACTACGTAATCTCCTTTGTAGTTAAAGCATTTTAAATGTCTTTCATTTATTAGTAACCTATATATAATAATGTTTGTCTACTAAACCTAGATGCTCTCTGTGTAACTAGTTTCTACATTCATTGCATCTAAATAACTAGCCCTAATTGTATTGGTTTATTCCACCACTTTCACTAGTTTTACCTACTTTCAATTTATTGTTCTTGTTACTTTGTTCATTATTTTGTAACCATTTCAAACTGTTGAACGTTATGAGTAATGAAGGATATAAAATACTATGTGATTTTAAAGTTTTTCGTTTGTTATTTTTAAATTGAGTTTTATTTTCAAATTTTCATCAGTTTTGTTCTTTTTTAATCTCCTAACAAATTGGTTTTTATGATTTAATTTTTTTTAGGTTGTGTTCCTCTTTCATAAAATAGTGTAGCGGAGTATGAATCTTATTTTGTTTCACGTTTGTAAGATCTGATATGTTTTTTTTATGTTTTAAATTTTTTTACTATTTGAAAATATTCCCTATGTTGTCCTATATTTAATCTCATACTCTCCACTTCTATAATATTTTTTCTTGTCTTAATAATTAGTTACTTCTAAGGGTATTTGATGTATTTACTGCAATATTTATGTTGCTTCTTGAAAATTTTTAATTTTGTAGCCGTCTATATGTAAACTTAAATTTAGCCCATAATTGTTTTGTCCTTTCCATTTTTTGTTAAATGTTTTATATTTCATTTGATTTTTGGTCCTAATCTGATATCTTTATAATCATTATTTTCACTAAATTTGGAAAATTTATAAAGTGAAAAATTGGGTTTTTGTACTTTTTTAAATAATGGTATGTTGTGCAATCTATTAAATACTAAAGAAATACTACTATAATTTGTTCTATTTGATGAGTGGATCTAATAGAAATTTTAGTCCTTTTGTTTAAAATTCTGTTAAAATACAAATAAATCTTTGATTTTTAAAATAAAAAATCTAATTTTCTCGAGTTTCTTATAATTGTTAAACCTATAAAATATAAAGCTTAATTGTCTTATTTTACCAAAGTAAATTTAAATCTTCTATGTACTTGTTTATAGTTTTTAAAATGTCTTCTATATTATCTTTATTTTTAATTGTAAATTAACAAATTGGTTGAATATCTGATATATTTTAAACATTTACATTTTATAGAGTATTTGAATTTCTTCCACTGTATGAAAATTTCACTTGATACTCTTGAAGTCAGTTCAATTAATAAATCCATCTTTTTATTAAAATAATTAATTACTTTAATTCTAATGTTACGCAAGTGCTGAAATCATCTTTCTATTTAAATCTTCTTTATTTTGTTTCAGTTTTTGTTTAATGCCTGTTCTAAATTGACTTTAAAACATTTTATTAAGGGCTCTACAACAAAACTAGCCTTTAATTTTCAAAATTTTGACCCAATTTTGTTTTTCTAAACTATTTTACACAAAATTTATTTTTTTATTAGGTATTTCTACAATTTTTTAGATCTTAGAAAATACACACATACATTCAAATCCTTTGTTTTTGTGTAATAAAACATTTGACTTCAAAATTTGAATAATATGAGTTTTGTTGTGTTTTCAACGAAAAAATCACGTTTTGTCTTGAAACTATTGTTTTGGTTTGAGTACAAACAATAATAGTTATTGATATATTTTTTCAAAATATATTACGAAAATAGCAAAAAAATTAATAACAAATATTTGAACATTGTACCTTAACCCTTTCAGGAGTAATGACGTACCGGTTCAGCACCAGCAACATTACTCGCAGGAGTAGGATAATATATATAAATATTATGTTTAGGAGTAAAAAAAATCCAGATTATTATAAAAACCTCTATTTAGCTATAAAATGAATACTTTCAATACATCGTAAGTTATTTTTAGTTTAAAATTATATATACATATTTTTTTTTAACTTTCTAAAAATTATTTTTTGGTATGGAAACACATCTGTTGCTAATCGCCCATATAACATTTACCGGAACTGAAGCTTTACTTATCAAAGATAAAATAGGTTTACATTTGATTCTATATACAAAATATTCAAAAACAAACATATAAGACTCGTTTACAGGTCTTTGTGATAGAGTCAATAGACTTTTCTTGATAGTCTGCTTATTATGTACGAATCGGGACATCGAATTGTGGTTTTGTGTTTATCGTTTATACATGAGTGACAAAAACACAAACTATAGTAAAGTAATAAACAAAGATTTAAAAGGCTCACAGAATTTGCAAAAAACAACCAACACTTCATATCAAATAGGAATGTAGCATTATAAACTAACAAAAAATACAAACACATTAGGAGCGAAGATTGTTCAGAAGATTATATTTGACATTGTAGTATGGATCGGGAAAGAAGTATCAGACCTCACTCTTCGCGATGCAGTGTGTTATTAGGAATAAAACAACAATACGTAATGTTACATAAAAAAAAGGTACTGCTACAACATTACTCATTTGAGCCAAACTAATAAATCACATCACTACTTCTTTCCCAGTAAAATACATACTCTTCAAAGGGTTAAAATAATTTTGTAAATTATCTGAACTTCAATAACTGATTGTAAATTGTTTTCCATTACCTCTTTTTCACGAAACATCTTCAGCTTCTTCACCAAAATTTAATATATTATATCTAAATTTTGGATATAAACACTACTCTTTTTATATTCTGTCCAATTTTTAACAAAATTTACAAATGTTTATTTTAACACTTTGTATACTAATCCCAAATATAGTTCAGGTTTCCCAAACCTGTATTCTAACAAAGAACGAATATAGCTGGAGATGAAGTAAAAACTGCCATGTTTTCGTTATAAAAAATTATGGTTTCCTCATATTTCATAATGTTCTGCAAGCCATGTTATTTGAGTGACACATTTGTATTTATAAAACCATTTCATCCCCTTCATTTTCAAATATAATTTATTCGGTCTATATAATAATTAAAAAAGTTATGAATTTTTGTAAATATGCTAAAAATACTTAGTGATAATATTTTTTAAAAAAACTGGCTTTGTATGTAAAGAGTTGATATAATTTTAATATTCTTAATTTTGAAAGGTGTGACAGGTTGATGGTTTCCTTTCTGTACTTCAGCCAGTTCCAAATTTCTCGTACCAAATTCAGTTTATCAGAAACATTTAAATCATTTGAGGTCTGCCCAACAAATGTGCTAACTGATTAATATGGAAGCTATTTATAGCTTCTACTACCTCACATGTAACTGAAGAGCCAATGAGCTGCTATGGCTCATCTGAATGTCGAGGTGTATGTGTGTGCCAGTTGTGCTTGTTTGCTACTGTTTGTTGAAATGAAAATTGAATACAAGTTATTTAAAAAACTTTGTGCATACATTGTGCCCAAGTTGATAATTCCAGATTAAAAGTTTAAAATGGTTCAATTTGTTTGTGACTGAAAAAATTCTGTTAAATTGGATTCCTAAAAGATAGGAATCATTTTCCCCATTATAGTTTTCAACTTATTTTTTCCAGTATGTAAGAAAACAGCTTCTTTATATTTACAATACACACACCTTGAACTTTATAACTATTTTTTGAAGTTTTTTGTGGGTCCTAAATATAAAACCAATTCAATTTAATGCAATACTTGTTCAAAGTAATGGTTTTTACTTTTGGATAATTACTCAAGATGCTTGTATTTTATTTTTTGTTTTATCAGGAATGTTGAATGGACTCAAAAAAATTGTTGGTGGTAAAGGAAGTCCAGAAGAATCTAATGCCATTACCTCTACACCTGAACAAACAAGTGCATTACATACTCCTCGAATAATGTCTACTGGAAAAAAACAAAAGGCTACTGATGTTTCATATATTGCACCTTTGTCAGCTAAAAAGAAGTAAGCTTTTTGAGAATTGTAGGTAGTTATTTATTAGGGTAATTGATTGGACATTTGTACTTATGTTTGAGTAATTGATCGAATGTTTGTATTTAGCTAAGTATTCATTTTCACCATTTGCATAACCTACATTATATTAGTTAAAATTGAGTAATGTATAAAATTTGCATGATTTTTTATATTGTAGTCGAACGTAATAAGTTGCGACATTATATTGTAAAGATTATGATTAATTTAAATACTTCTATTAACAAAGATTAATTTTATTGATTTAATTGTTTATTTGGTTTAAGAGAGTTAATTTTTTGATTTGTCTCTTTTAAGACTAGACATCTATGCTCTCTAATTAATATTTATCATCTCTCGAAACTTGCAGTATTGATGACAATAGGTATTTATGTCCATGTGTTTTCCTGATATCAGACATGATGGGAGCTGTCATCAGGTTTCAAATCGAGTGGACATTCTTGCTAAGTATAATTGTTACTCGGTGTTGGGCATTAGCTGATGTTTGTTGTGTGTTGTACTATGTGAACACAGAAATTCTACTGTCATCTGCAGAATTTAGAGGAATTCTAAATTTGAAAACTATATTGTGAAAATATATATACACATTTTTTTTTTTTTTAATTAGTGTATTTTTGTATACATCCAAAGTAAATAATAATAGTAGGGGGCCTAGAATCTAATTCAAACCTGAAACCATTAGTAACGTTGAATTTGTTTTTACTAATTATGCTTATAAATAATAATAAATTAACAAATAACAAACTAACTAAGGTAGAAAATAATTATTAAAAAAATGCTCCCCTATAAAATATCTAATATGTAATCCATTATAAGGGAGATTATTTTTGTAGTAAAATAGAACTCAATTGGTACAAGATGTTAATGTGTACCTGCTGGGTCGCTCGGAATGTGAATCATTTAATTCGCATTGTGTTAATACCAAACTAATCAACCCATTACAATTTGTAAATTTTTGACATTTTTGAATTATCATGTCTAATAAATTTTTTATACTAAAATAGTACCAAACATGGTTACAGATTCATCAAAAATTATACATAGCTAAATATCATTGACACAAATCTTAAGGAATTAAGAATTTATGACTTATTTCAATTTCATAGATTTTATGGCAATTTAAAAGGCATTAATTATTAAAGTCAGCATCTTATTTGATATGTATTCATTACAAAAATAGTTTCTTTTGTAAAAATTACTGAATTTACGTTTTCCCCACTTTTTATGCATATCAATATTGTACTAAATTTTCCGCATTTCTGAGTTCTTTAAATTTCTTTTAACATATGTTTTCAATTACAATATAAATTTTAATGAATGTATAGAATAATTATTCTTGAAATCAATATATATATTCATTTTTAATAATACATTTTATATCTTATCCATCCATGAGTGTATATTCAGTTTTGCATCTCTTGTCTTGTTTAATTATTTAAGTAAAGCTGATAACAATGACTTCCATTTATTAACACAATAACAGTAATTTTGACTGTCAAACTTCCAAAAGGAACTTTTTATTTAAGTTAGTTCCTGTCCTCATAGGAGATTAGTTTTAATCACCCTAATTACTTTCAGAAAAGTTTAACCCATTATTTTGGAAATGAGAATTTTATGGGAACCTAAAACAATCAGAACAGGACAGAACTGTCTTTAAAAAGAGTGTTTTAGATAGTAAAAAGATGAAGATTCTACTTATATCTTCATATTTCGCCATCTTTATCTATAGCCATTAGTTAAAGTATAACTAATGATATAATTGTAAAGACTTCTGTTAAAGAACTTCATGAACATAAAAAATCACTGACACAATATTAAGTTTCTTGATGTAATCATCTTGAATTCACTGAATAAACTTAATTTAAACTACTTAACTAAGTGTATGTGTCTGTTTAAACACTCTAAGAAAACATATACAACCTTTTCAAAAAAAAACCAGGCTATGTCCATGACTGTTGAATAAGTTTTAGATATTTCTTTAATGTTTATGTCCGTTTAACCAATGCCTTTTTTACTCAATATGGAAGTGAACAGTAAACAAATCATAGCTTTTTGCTAACCATATTTCACATCTGTTCTCATCAACACCGTGGAGAGGTTATAAATTTAGTAATATTTAATTTTCTGTAGATGTGTTGCTTTTGAATTGTATTTAGACAGTAAAAACTTATATGTAAGAATTTACAGTTTGACATTTACAGTGGATTAATTAATAACTTCTTTGCATGAAAATTATGTATCAAAAAAATTTGTGGAAATACGTTTTTTTAAAAAAAAAAACTTAAAAATTTTTTTTGATGGTTAGTGTAATTTTGATTTTTGTTAATAGTTGACAGTTATCTCTTCACCTTCAATTTGTTTTTTTTTTTTATTGGTTTTACCTGTTACTCAAAAATATAATTATTCTAAACAAGAGTAAAGTTATTTAAATTGTGGTGATTTAACCACCCAAATAGCCATTAAAACTAAATTTTCCATATAATCATAACTTTATCTTTAAAACACACTTTCATCAAGTAATCCTTCATGATATACCATTCTAGTTATATCACAGCTATATATGATAGTCGACTTTCGAAAACTTTAATTATGCGTCCTTATTTTCGAGCATCATAAATATATATAAATCATGTATACTATACAGCTATATATTAAAATATACCGACAAAGTATTCAGTTAAGATAGGTTTGGTTATAAGTAATTAAATTTCCAAATGTACAGTAAATTATTGCCGAAGTCAAGGAGTTTATATTCATTTATCATCAACTGATATTAGGTAGTGATAGTAAGTTTCTTAACCAATATAGCAGCATGTTGCATTGCATTAAACCACTGGACTATGGGAGAGTCCAGTGAGTATTTATAAAAAAGTAAATCTTTATAAATATTTTCTTGTGATTAAATAAAATTAAGATTTCTGTTGATCAAGATCAATTTTTGATAAATATAAGATATTCATTGAATTATCATAATATAATAACAGTAATTATTATTATATTGAAATACACTGACAATAATGTTTGCATGTGAAAAACTAGCTTTCAATAACATTATAAACATTGAATACTTCCTAAAAAATTCCAAGTTCTAGAATTCTTAACTTGTCAACAAAAATAGTCCACAAAAGTCATGTTGAAAAAAATGAGGTAAATTTGAATTTATGATTAAGTAAGTTTTTATTTTAAATTTCGTTGAAAGACAATTTGCAATGTAAATATTTATTACTCTTTGTGACGTACAATGTAGTTTATGTTCCGAAAATTACAGTTTATATGTTTGTTAATTAATAATAATAGTTTGTTTTTTATTTTAAATTTGGTTACAACTGATAATAATGCTATAGGTAAGTCCATGGTAATTCAATTCACTTTCAGCCTGAGTGGTTCACAGACATCTGCAAGTTGGGAAATACTTTATTGTACTTAACAAAGTTATTTTTTTAAAACCAAACCTATCATTACTGCTAAATTGAATAGTAATTGAATATAATATAAAAATAGTATTTTTTTTATATATTAAAAAAAAAAACTCTGTATATGCAGTTTGATTGTGAGATTATGAGTTCTGGTTGAAATTGTAATAATTCAAAATTGAAGAATTGTTTATGATTTACGTACGATGTTTAACAATAATTTATATCTGTTTGAAATGTATTTTAGAGTAAAAAATGCTAGAAAAGAAATCAAAGGTGATGGAGTAACATTCAATTTTTACATTTTTTTAGTTACAAATTTATGTAAAATTGTTTAAAACTTATTAAAATGGGGCTCTTTAATAATTCACTACTGTTTTATTTGAATTTTATGAATACTATTTGAAGAAGTTAAGATGTTAAATGTTTTATTATCAAACAATTGAAACTGACTTACTTTTATATATAAAGCTCGTAATTAGCTTAAAAGTTGAAATTCATTTTTATACATCACTTACTATATAAAAATATAATACTATATTTTTGTGTGTATGCATTACAATTTTTTTTGTAAAAGGTATTAAAAACTAGGAATGTGCATGTTTTCTGGTATGATAACAACTTTAGTCAGTGGATGAAATAGTCAAAGAATTTCATTAATGTTAAAACTAAGAGTACTTGTTTATGTTCTGTGAGGAGCTTTTAAATAATCCTCTTTAAACAGAAATTAAAATATAGGCCGTTGATGTTAGATCTGCATTATCAAGACTAATAACATATTAACTTAGATTTAAACAATGTCGTTTAGATAATAGGGATATAGATATTCAAGTATTGTTTGCTTATGAATTGAGCTGGTTTCATGTTATGTTTAAAGTAACTAGTCTAACATATATAGGTTTTTATGAAAGCAAATACCATTTCACTAAATGCTAATAAAATGAGTAGAAACAAAACCAATTTGTGAAGAAAGGTGTAATGGAGTTGATTATAAAGTACCTTCCCATAAAATAAGTAATTGCCAATAACCTAAAACACGAACTTAAACTAGAAAATAAAAACACCATAAAAGCTCAATTAATTTAACCGACAGATTAAAAACAATAAACAAAACCAAAAACGCTAAATTTACATCAATTGATATCCCAAACATGTACTCTGATATAATAATAAACAAAACCATCCAAATAATAAAAAACAAATTAACTGATCTTAAAACCGACCCCAAATACACAAACCAAATTACAAAATGCCTAAAGACCATACTAAATCAAAACTATTTCATATTTAACAATAAGATATACAAATAGATGGCTTAGCAATGGGATCACCTCTCTCAAGTTTAATGTCAGAAAATACCTTCAAAACCTTGAAGAAATAATCACACAAACCATTAAACACACAACCCTAACAGATATTGGATACTATATGTTGATTATGAATTATACATCTTTGAAAATGAAGTAATAAATAATTATATCATCCCAAAAGAAATCAACAACTTATACTCTAACATAAATTTTACTGTGGAAGAAGAAATAAACAATAAAATAAACTATCTAGACCTAACAATAGGCAGAAATACAAATAACATTGAATATTCAATTTTTAGGAAACCTACACAAACCCTAAATACAATACCAAACTAATCTAACCATCCCCCACAACATAAAACGGCTGCTTACAACTCAATATTATACGGAATTCTAAAACTACCACTAAAAACCAAGGAAAAGCAAAAGAAAAACAAATAATATATTAAATAGCTGGGAAAAAATGAATACAATAAAAATAGGTAAATTACAATTTAAAATATTAAATAAATTAAAACAACCTAAACATGAACCAAATACAAAAAAAAAATGGGTCACATTCATATACACAGGATAAAACATAAAGAAATAACTAAAATACTAAAAAATAACAATATTAACATAACACAAAAAAACAGGAAGCATAATCAATAAAATAAACCGACCTGAAAAATATGTCCCACACTTAATAACAGAATATATAAAATCGAATACCCAGATTGTAACTAATTATACATTTTTTTACTTCTTTGCACAGGCACCAGCCTCAAGAGTAGCCGATAGCCCAATTTCCACAATATATTATCTTTGCCAGCCCACAATGCTGCTTCTTGTTAATGAGAATATCTTGCCATGTTGCCACTTTGGCTTTCAGGAAGTCCCTCATTGGCATCGGGTACATGCAGTTGAACAAAATGTGCTTTACGCTTTCATCTTCATTTTCACAAAGTGCACAGATTCAAGAATTCGAAAGATTAAATCTAAATAAATATTCCTCCAACACTAGATGACCGGATTGTGCTCGAGCTGCAAAAGCTGCAGTCAGACGTGAAACTTCCTTGAATTTGTCTTCACTTAATGGTTAAGGCTGAAATTGAAAAAGGTGATGACCTGTGGCCTCTTCTTTCCAAGATTCAGTCCAACATTTATGAAAGTATTTATTTGTCAAGCTTTCACAATACATGAGTGGATACTTGGCTTTAAATGTTGGGCACATATGTGATGCTGCTTGAGCTGTTTCACTGGCCCTCTCATGTCCTGGTATTCCACAATGAGCAGGTACCCATATATATGTATATATATTCCGCAAATTTTATTAGGGAACTAGATTGCTTTAACTTCTTATCTTCTGAATACATAAACCACAAAAATTACACTATTCTTTATCAAAAGGTGTATTTTTCTAAAACTTACTACTCTTATCAAACAAAATTTTGAATTGTAAAAGAATAAGAAAAATGAAAATGTCCTGCATACACAAAAAAATATAGTATCTTGAAAACATCTTCCATTGATGATATTGTGCTTAAATTATCTTTGAATTTTGAAAACATTCTGAGAGCCTTATTAGAGTTGATTACATATTATTTGTGTACCTAGAAGACTTATATATAAGAAATCACTTTGCATGTTTGAGGGTAAATTAATGTTGCATGTACATTGGTTGGTACAGGAAAGAAGTTATTCGTCTTCTACCTCATGGCACCATTCTTGCAGACTCCTATGCACCCACACATCTCACACCCCGTATTGTAGTAGCACAGCAGTAAGTTCTTTGGATTTAGCTTTTAAAATTATATTTTTTAAAATAAAAAAAAAGGTAATAATTATTCTGGCACTGCCTCTTGGCTTTAATTACTTATTTGTTTTGCTTTAATACAGCTAGTTTTAATACTGTAGGTGAATTGAACATGTGTCTGCAAAAATCCTTTTCAGACATCAGTTGTGAAAATACAAAAGACATACAAGGTTTGATCAAAAAATATGGTGAATAATTTTTTATTTAAAAAGTAATAAACTTACATTGAATTCAATTTAACCTCCTTCAAAGTACATGTCAGAAATGGGGTCAAAACGTTTTCCTTAGGCATTATTTTAATTTTTTTGTGAAGATCCAGAAGTCGCATGGTGCTAAATCGGGTGAGTATGGCGGATGTGGACGGACAGGAACACTTTTTTTGGCCAAAAACTCACAAATGAGAAGCGATGTATGACACAGAGCGTTGTGATGAAGAAAATACCCATTTACCGTACGAGATGTTAAGATCTTCCGATAGCTCTCGAATAGACATTCACCTGTTTGTACGAAACATTGTTTCTACTTTTTGCACATTGTGATCTGTTTTTGAGGTTAATGGACGTCTCGGACACTGCTTGTCTTCAACCGACTCATTTCCACGTTTAAGTCGGTCATATCACTTGTACACAGTCTTCAGAGTTACCATATTATCGCCATACACAGATTTTAACATTTTGTGAGCTTCTTTGGTATTCTTTTGCAACTTAAGACTAAACTTATTGTTAATGCATTGTTCAAAATCCAGGATGAGCGACAGACACGACGAAACACGACCTCACTCTAGCGGCTCTGGCAGTCGACTGACAAGCTCTAGCATGTTGAACTTGTTGCTGCATGTTCAACAGATTATGGTACTAGGCCGTCATATGGATGTAGTATCAGCAGTTGCCGCTCTAAAAATTCATTCACCATATTTTTTTATTACACTTCGTATATGTACATTTGTGTATATTTGCGTATACGTATATGTACATTTGTGTACAGCATACAGAAACTGAGGACAAACCTCTTGATAACAATGAAGATTTAGAAAGATTTTAAATCAAATGTTAGAAAG
Organism: Prosapia bicincta; assembly: GCA_036971475.1. NCBI lineage: Eukaryota > Metazoa > Arthropoda > Insecta > Hemiptera > Cercopidae > Prosapia > Prosapia bicincta. The sequence goes on from JBAIZL010000002.1 coordinate 4,591,571, forward strand.
ATGAAAAAAAAACTTTTCATAAGTATAAGTATTGGATATATATAAGACAACAGTATCTCTTAGACAAAAAACAACATTGTGTCACTGTTTGATAAATGTGTAAAAACGTCTCTCCTTAGCTAGAGATAAAGCTATAAAATTAATAGTGCAGAACTCAGCAAGGAGAAAGTCATTGGAATGCCCCCCCCCCCATATATGTAGGAAGGTAAAGGAAACCTATTGTTAAAAACCAATTATGTATTTTGTTTATTTACAATGACTGTGAAATATACTATATTACTTAAAACAATAGTTTAGTTCTATATGTTAAAGGCAATTTAAGAACTTATCAATCATGTATTTTAAAATATATAAATAAATTCTACGGCGCACTATAGTTAAGCTTTGGTTTTGTCAGACAGTTTATGTGGTTTTACAGGTTGGTACCATAAGCTTTTGTCCATGTTTCTGGCTCACGCAATTAAGATTTGCTAACTGTTGCAGCTCCTCAGACTCAACACAGTATAATCAATGACACATTCCAGTTTGAATTATTGACAATGTGGTAATTTTGGTAGTTTAAGAATGATTAGGAGTAGAACAGTGGAAAAACCATACTTAGATGCTTCTTGGTTGCAAAAGGCCATGCATTTGGGTAGCTGTAGTTGAACATTATCTTCATATGTGTATATGGTGTGTGTGTGTGTATATATATATATATATATATATATATATATATATATATGAAGTTAATATATTACTATTGTAAGTAAACGGAAAAACAATGGATAACGTAAAATATCAAGAATATATATATATATATATATATATATATATATATATATATATATATATATAGAATATCAAATGTGTTTTCCTGTTAGAATATTTTTAAGATCAAATAATATACACAAATACAGGAATATTTAATTTATTGAACAATAAACTCAAAGCTTTTCGTTGGTTTACATTACCAACATCTTCAGGAGTTACAATAGTAAGAATGATAAAAGAACTGTCTAACAAACATATTGTAATAGATTTGGCACCTGTGTATTGCTTTATCTAGTAGATTCATGTTTGTTAGACAGTTCTTTTATCATTCTTACTATTGTAACTCCTGAAGATGTTGGTAATGTAAACCAACGAAAAGCTTTGAGTTTATTGTTCAATAAATTAAATATTCCTGTATTTGTGTATATTATTTGATCTTAAATATATATATATATATATATATATATATATATATATATATATATATATATATTTAACATTATCCATTGTTTTTCCGTTGCACTGACTTTATGAAGTTAATATATTACTATGTAAGTAATTTTATCCACCATTAAGTGCAATAATTTTACCTTGAGTGATGAGGCACCTTTCGGTCGTTGACCATTGTCGAATCACTCCACTTGCACTTAATGGTGGATAAAATTACTTACATAGTAATATATTAACTTCATATATATATATATATATATATATATATATATATATATATATATATATATATATATATATATATATATAGATTTTTTGGACTAGGAGACTGACAGACTTACCTTGGTAAGAGTCCACTCTGTAGTCTTGAAATAGAAACACATAAAAGCACTTAACCAATGATATATATCAACCACACAGTGGTCTTTGTCAATCAAAAAGAAAACACAAAAAGAAATATGAGAGAATGAAATAAAATAAATATAAGTTGTAATCACAGATTGTCCTAAGGTTAAGTGTTTTTATGTGTTTCTATTTCAAGACTACAGAGTGGACTCTTACCAAGGTAAGTCTGTCAGTATCCTAGTCCAAAAAATCTATATATATATTGTGTTATTTCACGTTGTCCGAAAGGTGTCTCGTCACATAAAGTAAAAATAATTGCACTTAGTGGTGGAATAATTGTTTACAATTAACAATAATAACTTTATATATATATATATATATATATATATATATATATATATATCCACCATTAAGTGCAATAATTTTACCTTGAGTGATGAGGCACCTTTCGGTCTTTGACCATTGTCGAATCACTGATTGTTCTCTGCTGTGGATGCTACGTCCGTGAAGCCGGTGTTTGTTGAAGTAATACAAAACAAATACTCCAGTAATAATAGAAAATACCAAATATATCGATTCAATGACTAACTACATAAAAGAAAATAAATACGAACAAATCCCAGACCCAACTAACAAATACCTTATTACAATAAAAAACTTAATAGTCACTCACCGTAACACCCTAAACTATAACAATAAATTAAAATACCACACAAGATTATACCCATTTAAACCATGCGCACCCGTATTATCAGGAATACCTAAAATCCATAAACCAAACACACCATTTAGACCACTAATAAATTTCACAACAGCACCATCTTACATAATCGCAAAAATTCTAGACAAAATCCTAAGGTCTAAAATACACATCAACAACACATACAATATAAAAAATGGATACGAATTAATTAATAAAATAAAAACGATAAAAACAAACAGCAACACAAAAATAATAAGTTATGACATAACTAACATGTACCCTAGTATCCCAATAGAAGAAACCATAGAAATAATAAAAAACAAACTGATACACAATAACGAAAAAAGAAACATAATAGATAGTATCATTACGCTAACCAAACACATATGTAACCAAAATTACTTCCAATTTAACAATAAATATTATAAACAAACAACAGGACTCCCCATGGGTTCACCCATTTCATCTGTCATGTCAGAAATATATTTACAACACTTTGAACAAATAATAATTAAACCTATAATAAACACACACAATATCTCACTATGGACAAGATATGTAGACGATATACTTGTAATATACCAACCTACCATTCACAACGAACACATCATAATATTAAACAAACTAAATACATACAACGAAAACATACAATTCACCGTTGAAACAGAAACAAATAGAACAATCAACTTCCTCGACATTACTTTAAATATAAATGATAATAAAATAGAAACTACAGTATACAGGAAACCTACTTCCAACAACACCACAATACACTACAAATCTAACCACCCCTGGACACACAAAATTAACACTTACAGTAACATGATAAATAAAGCAATAAAATACACACAGGATAACAAACAAAAATTAAATGAAGAATTAGATAACATTACAAAAATAGCAATAGAAAATGGATACAACAAACACATTATAAAAAATATATACAATAAATTCACAAAAAAACCTAACCTCAACACAACACTACAACCGGAACACGAAAACAATAAAAATAAAAAAATCTACCTAAAATATAAATATACCAATAACAAAATAGAAAAAATAACAAATATATACAACAAAGAATACTACACTCCAACTTACAAACCAAACAACAAAATAATAAAATATCTTAGTAACAAAAACCACATAACAAATTCAGAAAAACATAACCTATCAGGAATTTACAAAATCACATGCAACAACTGTAACGCTTTTTACATAGGAAAAACATCCAGAACATTTAAAATAAGATTTGAAGAACATTATAGAGCATTCAAAAATAAAAATTCTAAAGTATCAAATGTTGCAGCACACCTAATTTCCCATAAACACGAAATTACAAATTACGAAAATAACCTAACCATACTGGAAATAAATAACAACCCAATAGAACTAAACTCACTAGAAAAATACCACATTTATAAAAACATACACAACAACTTAATGAATTTACAAACAACATATACAGAAGACATACTATACAGAAACCTCATACACACAGATCAAGAAATAGTGCGCGTAACTTCAACAAACACCGGCTTCACGGACGTAGCATCCACAGCAGAGAACAATCAGTGATTCGACAATGGTCAAAGACCGAAAGGTGCCTCATCACTCAAGGTAAAATTATTGCACTTAATGGTGGATAAAATTACTCAAATACAGTGCAACGGAAAAACAATGGATAATATTAAATATCAAGAATATATATATATATATATATATATATATATATATATATATATATATATATATATATATATATATATATATATATATATATATATAGAGAGAGAGAGAGAGAGAGAGAGAGAGATTTTGGACTAGGAGACTGACAGACTTACCTTGGTAAGAGTCCACTCTGTAGTCTTGAAATAGAAACACATAAAAGCACTTAAACAATGATATATTTCAACCACACAGTGGTCTTTGTCTATCGAAGAGAAAACACAAAAAGAAATTGAGAGAATGAAATAAAATAATTGTAATCACAGATTGTGTAGAGTAGAAATCAGATGTCACAGTAGCGACTTTGTTACAGCATTATTGCCAGTTTATCGAAATTCGAACGCCATTGTTTCTTGTTTCGCCACAATTAATCTTTTCTTCTTCTATATTTCTTCTGTTTATAGCTATTCTAATTCCACTTTACCATGACATTCCTTGAGCTTTTTGGGATCCATTTTCGAATTTGTTTAAGGTAATCTATCATCTATCATTCTTCTCATATGTTCGAACTAGGAAAGCTGCTTTCTTTCTATGGTGTCTGTAGTGATGCCTCTACATAATTATTTCTTTAATTCTGACCATTCTTATATGATCCTGTATTGTGTATCTACATCTCCAAAAACTTTTCCATTCCATTTATTTGTTTCTGTATGTTCTTGTTTCTGCCCAAACTTCAGAGTTGTAAGCCACTGTACTTTCTACCAGAGTTGTAAATAGGAGTATTTTTGTTCTTTTCATTATGTGCTTATTCCATAATTATAAATTTCGTCCTCTCTATATTTCTTGCAATAAGTCTTTTCTATTGTTTCCGTCTTCAATCAATGTTGCTTTCAGGTATATGTATTTCTTAATATTTTGTATAATGTTCCCATCAGTGTTTAAATCTTCCCCTACACATCCTACTGCCATGAATTCTGTTTTCTCAGTCTTAGTTTCTAGGCCTCATTTGTTTAATTCTTCCCCTAGTTTTCTAACCAAATATTCATTATTATCAATATCTTCAGATAGATCAACCTAATCGTGTGAAAATAAGTGTAGTAATATATTCCTCTCAAATTTGTATTCCCATTTTTCTACATTTGTTTCACCAATATTTCAGAGCTAAATTTAAATAAATCTTAAAGAGAGTGGGATACAAACAGATTCCTTGTCTAGTCACGACACAACTTATATTACCTTTATAGAAGTTTTTCACTGTGTTTATATACGGTGTATGTATTCTGTTCTGTTTTTGGCTATCTTATAATTTGTTAATTGGAACATCATCTTCAATTAGCATAATAGTGAATAATAATCACATTAATCAGGATTAACAGTCAGCGTAGACTATTAATAGTATTCTGCATGGGTGTATTGATGATTTTTGTATTCTTAACTATCACGTAGTATTTATTTCAGTCATATACACCTTTTTGAGGGATCTAGGTTTGCAAAAGAGGCACATTAGGTCTTTTTTGGGGCGGGATTAAAAAATTGCATTAGAGTCATCTGAGAACCTGACTTAGAAAATCTGAATATTAGGCAGTTGTGTGCATAAAATATCTTTACATCTTCTAGCCAGGACTGTAATAATAAGAATAAAGTAGATGAAATTGATTTTAACACTAATGTTTAACTCTTGAATTTTGTAGTCCATTATGTTCGGTGAATCTTTATTATCTTAATGTTGAAGTGATTAACTAATGTTTAATCAATAAATTTTTTTTTAAAAACCACTACTTACTATTATTTTCAAATATGAGTTTAGCACTTGGTATGTGCATTGTTCAATGCTCTGAATAATGGACAGTTATATGAATCAAATATCAAGATCTACTGTACTGTTATTCCTAAGTATTTTGTGGTGGTTTTGTTATCACCAGATCTGGAATTTTTCTTTCCTCTCTTAGACAACAGAATTTTGAAAGCCAATTTCGTAACAGAATTTAATCCAATTTCATACAAAAATTTGTCTGGCATAATGCAAAAGCCACTACCACTTATAAATGTTGTTATTTGTAAACTTCTTTTTTATATTCAACCATACAAGTCTTTGTAACCAAAATGTTTAGAAATTTTTTTTGTGATTTGAAATTATAACACTGTACTATTGATTAACATACCATAACTGTACATTGCACTTGAAACTATAATAGAAGATTACAGTAAATATAAATTTTCTAATCTGTCAACATGGAGACCTGACATATCAATATTGTAGGTGTTAATAGTGCCAGTCTATACTTTGTTGGTATACATAAACTAGACAAATACTTTTTGCAACAACAAATTATTTGCATGTTTTTGACTTTGCATATAAACAGAAACAAATGTTATGTTTCAATAATACTGAAAAATAATATAGTTGTCCATTGTACGAGTATATTGCTTTTCTATAAAAACAGTTTATATAAAAATTTATGACAATTTTTCTTCATTTGACATGTATAGGAATGTAATGTATTTTTGTTTGGTTTATAATTACGTTAAAGGTTATTGATATACAACTACAATAACATCAATGAACATCAATATCTTTTGTTTATTTTTAACTTATTGGGGTAAAGTATTTTCTGAACTCAAAATTTTAATGAAATATCTTCAAGTATTACTTGTTTTTTAATTAAGTGTTTTCAAGTGTTATTTTAATTAATAATGACTGTGCAGCATTTTAATAAATACAAAATAAAATCAAACCTAAAATCCTTATTCGGTTGTTATAGCTTTAAATTCATTATATCCATGGGGGTTGTTAGTTCATTTAAAATAATAAATATAAATGACATTTAATAACAAATGTGATTAACAAAATTTTAAATAGTAGCCTAAAAATATTTTAGTCTATAGCAGAAGGATTTGAAAATGTTCTACAGTGCAACTCATTTAGAATGTTTCTTGGATTTTGCATGTTACAATTTTACTTACGATGAAAACATTTTTCTAAATTTTTAATTAATAATTCGGAATTTAAATATACTTTGTATATGTTGTCTGACAGGATTCCAAGAAAGAGTAAATCCCCAACACAAAAAAGCAAAAGCAGATTCTTTGCTAGCAAGTATTCCTCTGACAGGTAAGAGTATTTGACCATATTACCAGTTTTATTTTGTCATTATTTCAGAATGTAAAATTTATTAACAACTATACATCATTAACTGTAAAAAATAAAAATTACAAAACATTTATGTACAGTTTCGCTGTAACACAGCATCTGATCACATGATTGTTACAACTAAATTAAACTAAGTTCCCATGCTTAGCAAACGGTGTTTGTATATATATATATATATATATATAGAATATCAAATGTGTTTTCCTGTTAGAATATTTTTAAGATCAAATAATACACACAAATACAGGAATATTTAATTTATTGAACAATAAACTCAAAGCTTTTCGTTGGCTTACATTACCAACATCTTCAGGAGTTCAGAACTCCTGAAGATGTTGGTAATGTAAGCCAACGGAAAGCTTTGAGTTTATTGTTCAATAAATTAAATATTCCTGTATTTGTGTGTATTATTTGATCTTAAAAATATATATATATATATATATATATGAAGTTAATATATTACTATTGTAAGTAATTTTATCCACCATTAAGTGCAATAATTTTAACTTGAGTGATGAGGCACCTTTCGGTCACTTGACCATTGTCGAATCACTGATATTTTTCTGGTGTAGATGTTCGGTCCGTCAATCACTTACAATAGTAATATATTAACTTCATAAAGTCAGTGCAACGGAAAAACAATGGATAACGTAAAATATCAAGAATATACATATATAGGTAAAATATATATACAATAAATTCACAAAAAAACCTAACCTCAACACAACACTACAACCGGAACACAAAAATAATGAAAAAAATCTACCTAAAATATAAATACACCAATAACAAAATAGAAAAAATAACAAATATATACAACAAAGAATACTACACTCCAACATACAAACCAAACAACAAAATAATAAAATATCTTAATAACACAAACCACAAAACAAATTCAGAAAAACAACCTATCAGGAATTTACAAAATTACATGCAACAACTGTAATGCTTTTTACATAGGAAAAACAACCAGATCATTTAAAATAAGATTTGAAGAACATTATAGAGCATTCAAAAACAAATTCAAAAGTATCAAATGTTGCAGCACACCTAATATCACATAAACATGAAATAACAAATTACGAAAATAACCTAACCATACTTGAAATAAATAATAACCCAATAGAACTAAACTCACTAGAAAAATACCACATTTATAAAAACATACACAACAATTTAATGAATCTACAAACAACATATACAGAAGACATACTATATAAAAACCATCATACACACAGATCAAGAGAAAGTGCGTGTAACGTCAACAAATACCAATATCACGGACCGAACATCTACACCAGAAAAATATCAGTGATTCGACAATGGTCAAGTGACCGAAAGGTGCCTCATCACTCAAGGTAAAATTATTGCACTTAATGGTGGATAAAATTACTTACAAAAGTAATATATTAACTTCATATATATATAGGAATTTTTTGGACTTGATAGGAGACTGACAGACTTACCTAAAGGCAATAGTCCAAAACTGCAATCTCTTGGAAATAAGCACATATAAAACACTTAATACACTTTTATTTGAAATATTTCGATCAACAAGATCTTCTTCAGTCAAGAAAGAGGAAGCTCTACTAGAACTAACCTAAATATATATATATATATATATATATATATATATATATATATATATAGATTTTTTGGACTAGGAGACTGACAGACTTACCTTGGTAAGAGTCCACTCTGTAGTCTTGAAATAGAAACACATAAAAGCACTTAAACAATGATATATTTCAACCACACAGTGGTCTTTGTCAATCGAAGAGAAAACACATATAAATATATATATATTTAGGTTAGTTTTGGTTGGTAAAGATTATATAGATTTTTTGGACTAGGAGACTGACAGACTTACCTTGGTAAGAGTCCACTCTGTAGTCTTGAAATAGAAACACATAAAAGCACTTAAACAATGATATATTTCAACCACACAGTGGTCTTTGTCAATCGAAGAGAAAACACATATAAATATATATATATTTAGGTTAGTTTTGGTTGGTAAAGATTATTTAGATTTTTTGGACTAGGAGACTGACAGACTTACCTTGGTAAGAGTCCACTCTGTAGTCTTGAAATAGAAACACATAAAAGCACTTAAATAATGATATATTTCAACCACACAGTGGTCTTTGTCAATCGAAGAGAAAACACAAAAAGAAATATGAGAGAATGAAATAAAATAAATATAAGTTGTAATCACAGATTGTGTAGAGTAGAAATCAGATGACACAGATGCACAGATTAAAGATATATATATATATATATTGTTTCCATGAGCATATGAGTGATTATAGTTTATATAAGTCTGTCAGGGGAAAAGAGATAAGGCTATTAGGAGAGAAAAAAAAATATCCATGGAATAAGCTGGATAACGAATTCCCCGGAAAATCCCCTATGAACAAAGAATACGCAAAACGATCGAATATTATACCATAAGCTACACAAATCATGACCCCGGTTAATGCAATTCAGAAATAATCTTCAGAAGACAAAATAAATACAGAAAATAATTTAAAATGTCGATGTATTTGACGGATTATAAGATGTACATTTATATGTCTAACTATTTACAATACGTACATAAGTATATGTCAAAAGTAAGTATGTATGTACATATGTAATTTCCTTTACACATAATACTATATTTTCACTTTTCAACAAAAAAATCTGTCACTTTCGTCTGTTTTTTTTTTGTGCGCATTGATTTAGCTTAAATGTGAGATCTAAGTTTCTTGAGAACCATTTTGTCGCACAGTGTCTACTTGTGTCACGTGTGTCACAAAGCCATAAAGATCGATAATTTATATGACAGATATGGATAATGCATATGTCATGTCCTAGACTATTTATAGCCGAGATTAGCTGACATTTGTTTACAATCTTATGATACACATTAGGTTTTCGGGCGTCCAAGCAGTTTGTCGTCTCTTATATACAGTAGTCTGCTCGCCCTTTTTATTTTGCTAGCCTGCGTCAGGATGCTTCCCTTTCAATGTAAAAATTAGTACATACATATTTACATATCTATTCCCTTCATCTTAACTTCTATTAAGCCTTATATGTATTTACGTCGTAATTCACCATTTGGAAATTTAAACACATGAATCTGATTGTAATAAAAATTGGATATTTGTAAAACAATGGCAGACCCCGCATAATCCGCAAACCGGTTAAACCGCCCCACGGATAATCGGGAGTTTACTGTATTATACTGTTTTATTTTTCTATCTAAGATCTGTAATTGTTAAATTATAATTTATACTACTGTGCGCTATATTTATTATTATAGTGTAAAATCTTGTAAAGTTTAGTACTTTAAATTATTTAATTTGATTTCTTATCTAGTTTCAGTTGACTTGTATAAAATTCTTAGGGTTACAATTATGTTATATTTCTTACTAGTTAACACAAGGTTTCATACTATTTTTTATATAACAATTTATTAAAAGCCAAATTTATTACATCTCACATATATGAAGCTACTTTCCTGAGTACATTTTTATTGATTAGGCGAATTTTTTTAAACATATTTCCTTCATTGTTATAAAATCAAGTTAGTTTAAATAAATATTTAATTTGAAAAACATTTATTCTATATTTAACATGTAATATATTACAAAAGTCATATAATGTTAAGCTGAAGAAAGGCGTGTTCTTCATTACTGATTACTTTTGTATATAAAATATATTTTGTATTATCTTATGAGAAGGGATTTTGCTATTTTCATGCATTTGTGTACTTTACATAGTTTAATTATGTTAAGCAACTAACTTTAGTTAAATTGCCTCAGCAAAGTTCTGGATAGTTTTCACAAATATTTCATCAGGCACATCTGCAATAATTTAGTCAGAGAGAAATTTCAGGTTTAAAAGTGTGAATGTATATTATATACTTAAAACTTCCTTACAAAATCCAGATAAAATCGTTAGAATACAAAATGCCAAGAAACATTGTTAATTGAAAGATGATATTTGGAAAAGGGGTTTATCAAATGTCTTTTAATTTTTGGGCACAGAAGAGTGTTTTAAATGGTGGAATGGCATTTTCTTAACTTTACAAAAAGCAGGCACTTATATTCATTATCCGTAAGTCACTATTACACACAAATACATTTTAATTTGGAGTTTTTAGATTTGTTTTTATGAATTATGTGGTTATGGTTCTGTTTATTAGTATGTAATACTTATCCATATGAATGAAATAATGATTCCTAACTATCTCTATCAAGTTTTTTTTCTTTTGAAACAAATGCGGTTCACTTGCCACTCCTTATTTTAATCATATTTGTCAGAAGCATATTTGATGATAATAACCGACCTTGTAATCACGATGTACAGAAGTACCGCATTGAAGTCACTGAATTACGGTCACTAGTGTTTACTGAATATGTAAGCCTAGCATTACAGTAAATCATTTTAATTCTATAACACTACAATTACAATGTAATTCAAGCACATGTATATCATAAGTGATTACTTACCAAATTTTGCAACTCTAGATAGTTTTATGTAAAATTTTATAACTAGGTCTTCTACTTGTTATATTTTGCTGCATACTTAATGTCAGATTATTTTATTACATTGTAGTTTTTTTTTAACACTAATTGGATCTAGCATAATTTAAAAATATTTATTGAACCATGTAAAAACCTTCATAAAACACTTTAACACATAAAACACTTTGACCTTATTTACACTTTCAAATCTATTTACTTTTTCACAAAGACTTCCTCAATATGAGATTGTCTGTAATCTTCCAGTTAAAAATTGTTAATATTCATAATGTTTGTTGAAATTGTCTATTTTCTGTTGAACAAACTCCGTTAGTATCTCAAAATTTTGGTGAGATTCTTGATTAGATCTTTATGTTATACATCTGTCACTTTAATCATTATCAATATCTTCTTCGGTAAGCTTTCATGTTGAAGCAAGTGTCTTAGTGGTCAGTCGTTTCAATGCTTTCATCAACTACCATCCACTCAGTGTAATTCTTTTGAAGACAAATCAAAAGGTTTCAAGTTTTCTTCTGACTCTTCCTCAAATGTAGTTTGCTTTTGATTTCCTTTAATAAAAAAACTCACCTTTTCTGAAGCAAATTTTCACAGTTTTTTTTCTCAAGCTTGATTCCAAGATGAATAACATCAAGAAAAGAAAGATTTTTAGTAAATTCATTCGAGGAAAGCGTTTGAAATTTATTCATATTTTCTATCATTCTAGCAAGCATCTTTTGTCAGTAAGAAGCTTTCAGATATTTAATTATGCCTTGGTCACATGGCTGAATAAGTGATGAAGTATTGGCTGGGAGGTAAACACGTTGATATGTTTCACCATAGTGCTTACATAGCCATGTGCCATGCAATTGTTTAATATATTATATATTGTTTATTATAGAAGGACGATGTATTGTAATATAAGGATATAAACGAGACTCCCAAATGCCAAGTTGAGACATAGCGTATCTTTGACTCATTTTTGGTAATTTACTGTATCGATCTAGAATGTCAAGTTTTTTAAAGACTTGAACCATGTCATTTCTTTTGAGATTTGCACATCTTACTACAATTTAAAACTTTAAGTGTTCAAACTTCACAAAACAAATGAAAAAAAGGACTTCCAATATATATTACGTATAATCATAAATGTATGTGATAGTAAAGAAATAATCGGTGCAGTAGTTGTGTGAACAGATGGCATATGAACAACTAGATGGATAAACAACTCTGTACATTTTATGAAACCTGCAAGACACATTTGAGTAATGTCAAACAGGATATGAATGACTTGTCGATAACAGGACTGATGGACAGAATGTTAGTCACCACATCACTCAATGGATTTATCAGAATTTATAATACAGTAGAGTTTCGAAAATCCGAGTTCCCATTTTTCGAGGTTCTGTTAAATTCGAGCCTACTTCTATTTCAGACTATTTTATCTATTTGAAAAGAAATTCAAGTTATTTACTGTTAGGCAATGCACTGTTTGGCCGAGACAATACAAGAAGGGAAAACAAGTCACGGTTAAGGAACAGCCGCCTTGGAAACTGCAATGTGATATATTTGCATGCCAACAGACGCGTTTCTGTTACTATCTCTACGTGACGCCTCAGCCTGAAAACGATCTGAATAGCAGACGCAGAAGATACATAACAAATTTTTCCAAAAAATGTAGCAACTGTGATGAACAATGTATTCCAAAGCAACATTAATTTGTGTAAGTACTGTAATATATAAAGTTCTAAGCGTATTTTGAGCATTCTTAATTACACTATTAGGGTTCATTAGAACTCCTGTTTTTTCTATGTACCGGAGGAACATATTACTGTGTAATTTGAGTTTTCGGTAATCTGAAGGGTTCTCAGCCCCGTCTACCTCGAATTATCGAGACTCTACTGTATTTGTAAATATTTTAGTTCGGTTTCAATGCATATTTTATGCACGACAAATTAAATGATAACAATAAGCGATTTAGTTATTTATACGATTCTGTGTCTGTCTTTAAGTGAAACGATAATGATAACATTGAGCGTAATCACACTATGTGGCCGCTACTGTATATTAAGAGTTAATAATATACCAAATTTTAAAACAGGGCTATACTATTTTCTACTTTATTTTAAATTTAAATTTACATTTTTCTTTTCTTATTCAACATAAAATAAATAACAGCATTCTCAAACGGTTAGTAAAGTTTCTTAAGTGAAATAAAAAAATAAGACCTATACGATTGCACTGAGAACTATGGAGTATTTTGTTATAATATGAGTTTTTTCATATTGGTATTTTAGATTCAATTGTTTATATGTATCATCGTCCCGACATTTTAAGTTTGTATGGGAGACAGATTTTCAAAAATAAATTAAAGTGAAAATCAAATAAATAAAATTAATTTATTAAGTAATAGATAACATTTCTCATTATATAGTACATTGAATAATATGTTATTCAGCATCAAAGCATATTTCAGAAGTAATTGAAATTATTTTTGTTTAAAGTATTTACCACATAAGAATATTATAAAGGATATTAGCATGGTCAGAATTAATGTTAGAAGATATATTTTAAAATAATAGTAGATTTTTACTCTTAAGGAAAAACAATTTGGAACCTTACTAAGTGTTCATGCTTAAAATAAAATGTTCTCTATGGAAATCAAACTTGTTTTTTGTTATGTAACAATTATTACATATCAAATATGTTATCAAACCTGTAACAATTATTATGTAATGAAACCTAAAATAACAGTAAAAAAAGCATTAAGTATAGTTTATTTTAATACTCCAATATATGTTCTACTAATACACAAAAAAATAATTTATAGTATTAATTTATTAAATACTGTTAATGTTTTCATTATTATCATTATTGTTGTCCATAAATAAAAATATGGTATTTATAAATGCAATTTTTTATTCTAGTGGTTTATGCAAACCTAAAAAATCTGCATCTACATCCCGACTTCGCCTATCACGTCTAAGTATTAGTGGCAGGAAGAGTAAGAAGAAGATGGTAGGTTCCATGAAAATTTCTTTAATACGTTTGTAATCCTGATAAGAGTTTTAGATAGATTTTTTATGATTATTTATCAACAAAATTTTCCCCTTTTTAAAAATATTTTACCCTGTTTATAGTATTATAATACTAATTTTAAATATTAAGTTTAAAACCATGGTAAATGTTTGTTTAAAGGAAAGTACAGTTCATAAGTTGAATTCAGAAAGCTATATGTGAGGTAATATTAGGCTTGTAAATTCACAATACTGGTACTTATCAACTATTGTATTGTGTTGCATTTCCTTCAAAGTGTTTCTCTCCTAACTGAACATACCAACCCCAACGATGTTTCCACTTTTGGAAACATTCCCTGAAGTGTTTAAACCTTTTTGCTGGGTAAATCAACTGCAGTCAATTTGACAGCTCTCAACACTGACTAGGTAAATCAACTATAACCCACACCGTCAGAAAAATGTTTCCACTTGCTGGGTAAATCAACTATAGACCCATGTGTGTTGAAAAAATAAATTTGGTTTTTGCAGCAATCTTTCGGGTATAATGATGTTTTTAACTTCAACTTCTCACATGTTTTTAATACAAATTGAGGCTTTATTTACGTCCTTTGTGCGTTGCTTGTTCATGTGTTTTGCAGTTCTGTACAGCAAACACAGTGCAGTTAACTTGTTTTATTCATTTATACTAATGTAATTTCTGTAAATGGAAAAGAAATTTTTTGGAATAATTTTGTAAAACAATCATTTAACAAAATTCTTGCACAGTGATTTTTTTCTGTGGGTGTTGAAATATTCATGACTTTGAGGTAAAACAATAAAATGTTGTTTTTTTTTATTTATGATAATGTCTGATGTGGTAATGGAGCTGATAAGAAAAAAATATATATAATATATGTTTCAATTGCAAATTATAGTTTAGGGCCATTATATTGATTCCCAGCAAAAAGCACTCTACTTATTTGTCAGGATGTCTTCAATTCAGTCAAAACACTTCTTTTTCTGTGAAATTTCAGTTTAGAAACATAATAAAGTCTGTAGGGGTTTTACCAGGGAAATACAGTGGTTGGAGATCAAAAGGAATTTGAAATGAAATTGGATGATTAAAAAGGTACAGTGTACTGAAACATTATTGTGGTGGAGCACTTACTTGTTTTTTTCTAGTCTTTTCTTTCACACTTTTTTATGCAAATGTACCACAATACTTTTGCAGTATTCCTGTTTAATTTTCTATCCTGGGGTAGTCTTGATGCACATTATAGGTAGAATTGAAAGCCATCACCTACATTGTTTTCAAATCTGAATGACTTTTCTGCATTTTTTCAACTATGGTGAATGTTGATTGAACGATTATGAAGACTGCTCTTGGTCATACACATAAATCTATGACTATCTTTGTTAAACAAATCTGGATTATTTTCAGCTCGATTAATCTGTTCTTGAGCCTCTTGAAGTTGGTGTTTTTTCTGTGCATGCAGACAGAATCTGGTGCTAGCTACTCAGATTCAACCGTCTACCATGATGAATTGAATGAACAAAATACAGTTTCCTCTTTAGAGAGCATTCCAAGGGTAAAGCAAGAAAGACAACTGTAGTGGCTGCCTGGCAAACTGACAAGCCATGAACTTCAAAAGCCAGTAAATAGCATTTAGTCAACTCGAGGAGCCTATCCTTTATCTTTATGGGATATTGCTTCAAACACGGATTATTTAAATTTTTGTGTTTTTTATTTGATAAAACACTTTCAAGAAGGACCATTCTTTTGTATGATTTGACGCAACATGTTATTTTATATGTTGGCCAGTTCTTAGTGGTATTTGGGAGTATACAAAACTTGTATGGTCATTTCTATCGTTATTAGATCATGCATTGTTTACATTTGTATAGCACATTGATAATTGTTCTGAAATTTCAAAGAAGTATTCGCTACTTAGACTTGCTACTAGTGCTTATAAGTCAAGCCCAATCTCTAGTTTTCTTACTGGAGGCTGGGGTACTTGTTCTTTTACGGCATCAGATGCTTTATATTTCATACATCTATTTATATTTCATGCTGGGCTTTGAAATAAACTGAAATATCAAGCATTCTAAATTGTATTAAAAAACTCCTTCGAAGATCATGACAATCTGTGTAAATATTTAACCACTTCATTCAGCATAAAACCTTGCACATTTTGAATAACCTAGATTTACAACCAGCTCCCTACATTGGAACGAACCTTGTGCTACATTCCTCCATGGACGGTACAATAACCTAGATTTACAACTGCCCCCTACATTAGAACAAACATTGTGCTAGATTCCTCCATGGACGATACAATAATCTAGATTTACAACTGCTCCCTACATTGGAACAAACATTGTGCTAGATTCCTCCATGGACGATACAATAACCTAGATTTACAACTGCCCTCCTACATTGGAACGTACCTTGTGCTACATTCCTCCATGGACGATACAATAACCTAGATTTACAACTGCCCCCCTACATTGGAACGTACCTTGTGCTACATTCCTCCATAGACGATACAAATTACAAATTTGGATTTTTCACTCTCCAGGTATCTAAAGCACAATACTCCTGATGCAGGTTTTTACAGAACTCACCGATGTAGTTCATTAATTTCACAGATAATTCAAAACTGGACATCAATATTGGATGCGCATTTTATGTGTCAGAATTAATCTACTCCTATGGTTTACCCTCAGCCTGTAGTATGTTTACAAAGTAGTTTTTTGCACTTCACTAAGCTTTAACAACTATTCCATCTACAGAATTACATTATCATATGTATTTCAATTTCAAAAGTGCTTTTCAGGCAATTCAAGAAATTAACTCCAACAGGGTGGTCACTGATTGAGAAAAGGGGAACATTAGGATCTATACAAGAAATCTTAGCTTTAGAAATAATGAGGGATTGTCCATTTAGGATTGCAGAGCCATTATTGCCACCACTGCTAACATTAAAGTGTGCCAGCAGATAAAGAATGAACCTGTAATATTCAGGTCACTCCAAATGTAAAGCCCCTGGTGGATTTAGTACTAGACATCCAAACAGATACTCTGAGTATAGAATATATATTCTAGAGCCCTAGAGCTAGTAGATAAGGGGACTGGATAGGAGGTAGCATACCAGAAGTACAGCGTCCTAATAATATGTTATGAAATTTGGCCTACATTTAATCTCTTGGGAAGATGAACATTTGAAGTTCTTGGAACTTTCAAGAGCATATGGAATGTTTTGAATGATGTTTCTGGAAGCATTATTAATACTTCATTACATATTTCTTCACTTCTTTATTTTTTTCTGAGTAATAGTGTTTTATCATTTTTGACAAAGCTGTTTTTTTGACATGTGCACTTCTCTTCCTTTCCCTCATCAGCTCTTCATATTTTTAAGTAATATGCATCTATTTGTAAAATCTTTTAAAGTTTTTTTAACATTTTTTGAAATTTCTGTAAAGGAAAAAATGAAGGCATTAAGTTTTTACGACTTTTGCCACAGATTTAACACTTTAGCTGTGCCATGTAGGGCCAATAAGTCGGACGGTCCAATAGCCTAAACAGAAAACTATCGTGCCACTATGCCCAACACTGTTGTCTAGTAACATTTTATGTTTAATAGTACTACTCAGCTTGTGTTGCTACTTTTAGAAAAATGAATGCACTGTATTGAACAACAAGCTTCACTCTACCTTCAGAACTAATTATGATGGTTTTTGTTTGATAGAAAAATGCTCACGGTATTATAAGCAAGGTGTTATTCTAGGGACTAATTGTCAAGAGTTACGAGCCGACACACTGATTTATTAACAATTTTAGTGAAGTTGAGTTGATTATTCCAACCAAAAAAATTGGTTCATTGAAAGAAGTTTATTGATGTATGCTTTAGTAATGAAATAAATCATTTTCAATGACGTATTATATTGATTTTTACTATTGTTTTAAAAATTTTATAAAACTTAAAAAAGAATTAATCAATATTGACTAAATAATAAATTTAATTGTAACATAATACTTAAGAAAAGAACCTGGTTGAAGTTAAGTACAAACATTGGTATACTTGTATAAACTCTCGTTCAATATACAAAATATTTATAAACTCTATTTATCACGTCTTCGTGATAAGCTCCAAAACACTTTTCTTGTTAGTCAGCTTATTATGAAGATAACGGACATGGAATTGTGGGTTTGTTGTTAATTGTTTACACACACAACATAAAAAATATTAAGACAGTGTTGCACAGATGAGAAAACATAATTTTTAAAACAATCTCAGGCCAATTGGCCCAACGGAGTTTATTTAGGTACCATTTGTGATATTAAAAAACTGGCAGGCCAATTAGCCCGACAAATGTGTTTATGTATATTATGATAAGAAACATATTTTCTTACCTAAGTATGATAGGAGAACAAAAAATAAGTATACATTTCAAAAAAAGTTTAAAATATTTTGCCAATTCTCCAGAAAAACTTCGATATTGTGGCTAGCAGCTAAAGTGTTAAACCCATTCTTTACCAGGTATGAGGACCAATCCGCTTATTCTTATTTTATGACATTCATTTCAAAATATTTTAGACTCCTGCAGTTATTTTGTCTCCAAGAGTAACTTTAATAACTTCCATTAGTGTGTTTTGGTGAGAAGGTTTTTTTGAAAAGCAAAATCTTCACTTGCATACACCATTTATGTGTGATACTTTCAAAATATTCTTAGAAAAATATTTGAACTAAACCTTTTGTTAGTGAAAATTAATAATTTAATAGAAACTTATTTATGTGGTATTTATTCTTTAAGAATTGAAAATATTAATATATAGAACTTACTTTTTTAGGAGAATGAAGATTCTGGTTTAGACAGCAGTTTAGCAATGACTCAAGATGTTTCAATAAATAATACCAATCTTTCTGATGAATATGTTAGAATATCGAAAAAAGAATATGAAGCAATTAAAACCAGAGTTTCTGAAATAGAATCAAGAATATCTCATGAATTTCAGAATATAAGAGGAGTTTCCATTAGTGACATAGAAGATTCACTCAACACATCAAAACCTGAAATAAAAAATATACAAACTGCATATGAAAAAACCTTGGAAGAATCAGAAAAAATAAACAACTCTTGTACAGAAGATTTAGCTAGACGTTTACGCCGAGATTTAAAGATAAGAAGGAGTGTAGATAGTTGTATTATACGATCACCAAGTGCTCGGAAGATCGGAACATTGCGTAGAAGGTCAAAAGACAATTCTCCGTTACTAAGGAATTTTTCATTGAATACATCAGACAGACCAAAATTTAAAATTACTCATTTTTATCCGTCTAAAAGTTTACGCAGGGGAAAGCCAAATACAATATATTCTGGACTTCCTCAGCCAAGCCCTCTATATTCATCTGACAATATACAAAATTCCGAATCACACTTCATAAAGAAAGTGGGATTACCTAATAACAGAGATTTTTATTTTGATCAAAATACAAGTTTAGATATAAATGATTTGGAATTTGGTGTTTTAACAAGAAGTCAAACTTTGAAAAGATCATCATTTCAAGAACATAGCAACAATAATTGTATTCTATCTCCACTCCGAAAAACAAATAGCTTTAGTTTTCATAACTGCCCTACAGCATCACCAAATAATATTGAATGGGAAAATGCAGAAAGTTTTTTGTTACATGATTCTGAAAAAGATTCTAAATTTATGTATACTGGGAGACCTTCAATTGCTAAAATAAGAACACAAAATGCAGGCATGGTGCTTGCTAAAGCAAAACTGTTTGATTCAGTGATTGATAATGAGAAAAATGTTAAAAATGAAACTACAACCAAGAATGAAAATGAATATAATCAGAAACTAAATAATAGCCCTGGAGATAAAAAACCAGCAAGAAAACCACAATATATAAAGAAGAACAATTCTTTTACCAAAAATAAAGATTCACCATGTTATGTCAACTTGCCTACATTAAATAGGCATATATCTCCAAAAAAATCGCATATGAAAAAGACTGATTTAAACAAGTCTCAAAATAGTCATGTAGTTGCTCAACACAGTAAAGAAAACACATATCCTGATATAAATTTTAAAAACAGGAGGACTACTGCCATAAGGTCAAAGTTTTCAAATTACTCTGAAACTATCACACTTCCTAAAGGATTGAAAGATACAATTTATGATGTCTGTACACCTTTGTCAGAAAAACAATCTTCTTTACAATTAGTGTCACCCCTTAAAGACTCTAACCGATGTATATTAAAATCCAGTAAAAATAAGACACCACCCATCAAGAAACTTCTTGTTACACCTAGATCATCTCACTTGTCTCCACTCAAACCTTCTGAATGTAAAGGTTGTAAAAAACCAATGAAAGCTGTTGGTCAAGCTTTAACTCCTCGTCGCTCACCAAGACAACTGAAATCTCGAACAGTAAATCATTAACATAAAAAAAGACAATTTACATTCTTCAGTTGAGGTTCCCCTTACAGTACTAAGTAAAATAATTGTTTTAAATATATTACTTAAAGAATTAAATTGCTATATTTTTCATTTTTACTTATTTTTAAAACTTTTATAACATTCTTTTAAAGTTTACCTCTATTTTTTTAAATTACTTCCAAATACGAGTAGTATAAACTATTTTAATCATTACTAGCTCACATGGCAAATATTTTTTTTTTAATTCTAGAAGAGTGATGTAATTTGATTTAAAAAAGGAGACGATCGTTTGAAGAAATGGTAAAAAATTTATATAATATTGCTTATAAACATTGTAAAAATAATACATGAATTGTTTATTTTTACTAAAAATAGTGTTAATGTAGAGGGATTGTACAAAACAATTGCTACTTTCCTCTAGGAATGTAAAATTAGCTTGAAGCTAGATATTCTATGGAATCTAATAACAATATTGAAATATATTTCAAATATAAACATTATTATTGTTAGACTTTGTGAAAATAAGGTAATGGAATAATTCCTATAAGGAATAAGATGTTTTTCTTTTATCACGTGTTCTCAGAAACACTTATTGGGTGATTCAAAGAAGTATGTACATCATCAGTATTTAGAATTTTTACAAGAAAATTCCTAAAGACTCATTAATAGGCATTTTTCAGGAACTTTATTATATACATACATTATTTAAACCCATTTATAGACAAGGTCAAACCGTCCTGTCAAACTTTTACTAACAGGAAGGATGATGTGGTCAGCCTGTTATGGATTTTTGTCATTCCTTGAAGAGAATATTTACAGTAATATGTCATGCACAAAACTATACGTCTGTGTTGTTAATGGGATATTATTGTTACTCAAAACTTGCAGCATAAATAGAAAATATGACCTGTAATTTGACCGTCTGTCAGAAATGTTAAACGTAATAAAACCTTTCACCGGAGTTTCTCGCAAAGTATAGTTTTTACTTGGTTTTGGTAGGTAGCTTGTTGTTAGTCGTATTATTGTGTAAAAATTAAATAATTGTGGCCGTCTAAGATGGTCTATTGAAGAGAGTGATTATAGTAATGTAAAGAGATATTCATATACACAAAGCGTGCTTCAAATTCTATTACAGTAAAATAAAATTCTCTGATTTAAAAAAAAATCATAAAAATATATTTTTTGAATTAGTGAATTTTTGTGTACATTTCAAGTGAAGAATGTTAGGGAAAGCTTAGAGACAAACTTCTTAGCTTTTATAAAGTGGTTTTACATAAACTTCTGCTTCTGGTCAATCCATTTTGGGCTTTAGCTACAGAGAGGCTTACAGCTTCAAATATGATTTACTCTATCATGGAGGCGTGAATAATGACCCCTATCAAGAAGCACCTAAACATCCTACCAATAAGTGCCTGGCTGTACCTATTACCTCACCACAAGGGCAGTAAGATTCTTTTAGAGGCTTTTCCCAACTTACTAAGTTACTCTGATCTGGGAGGGTCATCTGGAAGGAATTAAAGTAGAAGTTCAATAGGGCGGGTAACCAGTCATGTATTAAGGTACGCCCCTTCATATCTAACTGGATGCAAAACCCACCTATGGTTAACCACTCACTCAGTCGGACATATTTTGCGACGCAACTATTACATACTTAGAACGTCTTACTTAATGATAATGTGTACTAAGTTCATTTGCTATGTTATGGGAAATCAATGTTTAATTTTATAACACTGGGCATATTTATCATAATTTTTTCTGTAAATAAACAACTGGTCCTAGACAGTTGTTTACAATGTACTGCACAGTAAGCACAGACATCTGGCTTAGTTGATTGATCACTGTTTATGTGAACTTATCCTTATTCAGGATCTCCTTTATTTATTTAGTGTTTTGCTTTTAGTTTAGTTCTGACATATATTGTTATATAGATATAGTACTTTCTAATAGTCTTACAATGTGTGAGTTGTAGGCCTACTGCGCTATTTGTCCAAATGGCCTGGGACTACATCCAAACATTTACTTTGAAAAGTTTCACACTGTTAAAAACTATAAACAATATATTGAAAGGTTTTTCAAGTGGTAAAAAAAGGAGTTTTTGTAAATAAACTCAGCCTAAACAAATTAAACAATTTTGAATAGGCCTAAATTACATTTTTCAATCATTTATATTTAGACCTATATATTTTTTGTGATACCTACTTTTGTAAATATATTTTGTGCTTGTGTAAATATGGAGTTTAGTACTATTAGGTTTTGTTTTAAAATAATTACATCGAAATGAACTATTATATCAGATTCAAACATAGTTGCAGCTGAGAATTATAGTATGTACACCATTCATGGCATTTTTATGCATCTGCATAGTTTTACATTTTTTATAATAAATATTACAAATAGTTCTTTGTAATATTACTTATGCATATATTTTTTTCAGTATTACTTTGGTCTTAAATTAACTCTTTAGGAAAGTTCTATTTCATCAACAAAGCTAAATATAATTTTTTTCTGTAATAAAAAAACAAAAAAAGCATTTTATCAGGCCTACTGAATTCAAACTTCAGGTTTTCAACATACTAGCCTCATATTACTGTTCTTCATTTTGTTCTGAACACAGTGGAATATAATAATATATATTTACTTGAATTCTTAATCTCTTAGTGAATAATTAAACATACGTGTGCAAAACACATGCTAACTAATTGGATCTGGTGGGACAGCTGGCGACCAAATAATTGGAGTACAAAAGGTTAAGAAGATGTTAATGAATTAATGGACATTTTTTGTAAACTACATAAGGGGTCCCATCGAGGCCTAAAGCTGATTCTGATAGTTTCTTTTTTATTTGTTTGCTATATCCTCTAACTTGGGGCTGCTTTGAATCCGGTTACCAAACAGGGTTGTTAGGTCTTTGGATGTTTGGATCTCTGTGCGGTCTCTCACACTTCGACATATCATATGTGTTTTTAAAATAATCATAAATCTGTTCATTGGACAAGAGAAGCTTTCCACTGTTTGTTGAAAATGTTTTTTTGAGTATTGAAAACAATTTTTTCAAAGTTTACTTCATGTTTAGCTCTGTTAAATTTGTCGCCATTATTTATGATTTGTAGTGATATTCCTTTAATTAATTTTAGGATTGATCTTAGTGTCCTAGACAGTTGGTGATGTAGATGGTTATCGCCCATGGTTTCAGCTTTATGAAGTGGCTTTATCAATTTGCTTTTCTTTCTCCGCATTTTCATTTAAAAGTGTTGTTTTTTTGAGCATAACAATTTGGTGGTAGATAACCCTCACAAAAGTATGCATAGACCTTATCCTGAAAAGCATCTACTTAGCTATTTAGGTCTTGGTTAAATCCTAGATGTTCTAAACAAAATTGCTAAGTTTTAGTCATGCACTCTCCGGGTAGAGGTTTTTAGGATAGGGATGTGCTGTTGTCAATAGGCTCCTGGTAGTTTTCATTCAGTAGCTCACTTTGAGGTACGTGAAGGTTCACTCTATTCGCAGTAATTGTTAAAGTACTGATCGATGGGTACGTGCTTCTAAACCGTCATGTGCTTTTAAGTGTTTGTGGTACCAGGCTCGTCTTGTAAGTTTTCCTATACAAGCATTTCAGTTCTGTATTGTTGCCAAGGTCATTGTTATTATCGATCAGTGGGCAGATCTGCTCCCTCCCCTCTCGGACTGTTCCAGTAGTATTTTCCTTTTTCAGACTTTTTGGTTTCTCGTCTTGGATTGCTAGGCCATTCTCTTAGGCTGTAGCAGTCAAATGTTTTTCCAGCGTCATGCTTTCTCTCTAGACTGTCCTTTTTGTATGAGACAAACTTCTTAGCATTCCATGGATTCACCGTGCGGGTGCCGGGTCCATTGTGTGGGAGAAGGAGTAGCCCCAAGACTTGGGATTCTGGGTGTAGGTTTAAGAAGCCTCTTTGTGATGATCAATAACAGTCACCTTTACTATTCATGTCATCCTCTCTATCTAGCCAAATTTCATAGGAGCCTGCCAATGCAGCTTTAGATACTCGTTCTAAAGTAGAACTTACTGCAGTTTTTGACAGGCCAAGGTCTTTTAGTAGGTTATAGAGAGATTTTGCAACTTCTACTTCTATAAACTAACTGTTTAGTCATTTTTGTTTAGTTCCTTTATCAGGTCATAATATTTATTTATTCTTATTGTGTGGTCTTTGGATATGTTTGTTTCCCATGGTAATGTTAGATCTTCCAAGATGATATGTTTAATTTTTCTATAAAAACGCAATATATCCGGTCTAGATAACAAAACCCCATCATCTGGAATTTTATAGTTCTTTTCTACCTATCTATTAGAATAGTCCAACCAGGTCCAGGACCTATAATTTCTCATCTGCTTGTGGTCAATCCTTTTTGGGCTATAGCTACTGAGAGACAGCTTCACATATGATTTGAAGTACTCTATCATGAGGATGTGAATAATGCCCTCTGCCAAGAAGCACCTTACATCCTACGAATAAGTGCCTGGTTGTACCTATTGCCTCATCACAAGTATAGCAAGACTTTTCAGAGACTTATCTTCTTAATAATTTACTCTGATGTGGAAGGTATTAGGGTAGAAGTTGAACAGAGCGAGTGACCTGTCATGTATTAAGGAACGCCACTTCAGAGCCAACAGGATGTAAAACCCGCCTATGGTTAACCCACTCGCGTTTCATTTCTAAGTTCATTGCGTGCAACCTGTAGCTGTCATTTTTGTCTTGTTGTAGAAAGGATTTTATAATATCTCAATCTTGCTTTGTACTTCTCGAACCTGACCCGGTTCTATTTACCTCTGCACCTCCCATAAATTGTTAATGGAAACTTTTAGCTAACGCAAACTTCAAACTAAGTAACATTACTTAGTTATTACTAATAATTATTACTAGTAATAATATGGAACTATTTAATAGGTAAAAAAGTTATACTCTTATAAATTATTTATTATTTAGTTTCTTATAAATGAATATTTTTGTGACAAAATACAACTCAATTGACATGACAAATTAAATCGCAACTGCCAGTTATTATGGCGTTCATTTAATTTTAACATTAATATGTTAAAAGTGTTGATTCAGTCATTGTTATCAAGATGTTATTTTACATAATAGTGTATTTGTAAATACCTTTCTGTGTAATTATTAATTGTAGAAAATATGTACCTACATTGTGTTCATTTAATTATAATCCTCTTAACGAAAAGAATGAAATGAATACTCTAGATTAATGTCTATTTTATTAAAATAATTTATGAAGATGTTTGATAATTTTATAAAATGTACAGCCATAGCATTACTTTATGTGCAATTATTTTTAAACATTTTGTAAAAGATAAATGTGTGTAATACTTGAAGAGTTTCTAGATACATTTGTAGTTAATGTTTTTACTGGTGCCAATAAACTTGTTATTTTAATTGAAATTTTATTTTATTATTTATACATATTTGATTATGTCAGTAGCGTTATCAGGGTTTTTGTATACTGTCCTGTTTTTGATTTTATGGAGACTGTCACTTCATCAAAACATATTAGTAAATTCAGTTGGATATCATAAAACGATTTCTCAGTAATAATTATGATAAACTCTTTCCTTAGCAATGTGTGTATATATATATGAATGTTGTTTGTTTGTATGTATACACCTTATGCATTACTAAACAACTGAACGGAAGTTAATGAAATTTGAAGGAATTGTTAAACATATTTCCAGGATGGTTCGTGTGAAGTTTGATGTAGATCTAGGGCACAGCCCTAGAGGCTTAGGATAGTTCAAAAACGATGTATGTATCTTATAGAAGAGTAAACCGCTGAACAGAGATTAATGAAATTTGGAGAGATTGTTTCACATGTTCCCAGGATGGTTCATGTGAAGTTTGGTGTAGATTCATCCTCAGGGCTCCATCCTAGAGGCTTAGGATGTTTCAAAAATCGTTATATGTGTGCATGTTTATATCTTATGAATGCCTAAACCGCTGAACAAAAGTTAATATAATTTGGTCAGATTGTAACAATCCTAAATGGTTCGTGTGAAGTTTAGTGCAGATCCATCTTCAGGACTCTGCCCCAGAGGCTTAGGATGGTTCAAAAACCGATGTATGTATCTTATGGGTACCTAAACTGCTGAGCAGAAGTTATTGAAATTCGGAGGAATTCTATCACATATTTCCAGGATGGTTAGTGTGATGTTTGGTGGAGATCCATTCACAGGGCTTTGTCCCAGAGGCTTAGGATAGTTCATTTTACAGCATTCAATAAGAATAATGTTAAATTGTGTATCCATACTAGCATTAATTAATTAATTTAAAATCTATAAACATATTGTAAAAATGAAAACACATTAATAATTAGTTTAATATTGACATTAAAAGTAGAATCTCCGATAATACTCTTGCGAAATTTGAATCCACCAAAGATGTACAACGGAATGAGACTGACACCCAACTTGAATGAGACAGAAATCATAAGTGGCAAGTTCAAAGGAAAGGTGGTTTTAATTCCACAAATAGGAATGATTTCAAATGACTACAATTTCCTTTGCATCTTGCATAAACAAGGCACAAGGACAATCATAATATGTTGCATGGTCACATGTTGGGGACACCTAAAAATTTGTATGTTTATACACCAAATGAAATATAATTATTTAAATGTTTGATTTGCTTTTCTTATTGGAAAATTAATTAATGATTTTTCATTATAAAACTATGATTTTGGGTGCAGCAACACATTCCGGCTAAAACTAGTGTCTAATAAATAGTAATCTTACATTTCTTGATTTTATAATTCATTCAACTTTCAAAATAATGGGAATTTACTTTGAATTATTCCTAAATTAATATATTAGACTTACAAATTATCTTTACAGCTGCAATCAGCTCCAAAAATGGATCCAATGCTGTATTGCTCTGTTTTAAAATATTTCCTAAAAGCTTTATAATTAATCTAAAAATATTATCTACTTTAAATTAAATATTAGGTACACAAAAGTAAGTTTCAAATTACTTAAAATAAACTAATGATATCTCAAACCTAGTATAAATTGTACTGACACCTCAGCATAACTAAAGATGTTTAGTTTTTCACCACAGATACTCTTGTTGCAATAAATGAAAAAAATATTATATTTGGCAACATCTGTTGTTTTTTAAGAGAGTTATCAATTTACCAGCTAGGCCCATTTCAAAGAAAGATTTTCCTTTCATCTGAAAATATAGATACATTATAACCTCAGTATAACAGACCCTGTTGAAGGGGATCTCGATATTACAAACTGTGTTGAAAAAAGGGGTCATGCCATCCGTCAACCACGTTGACAAGCATTGGCACGATAGCTTAAACAATTGCTGACAAATCGATTATATTTTCTGCCAAGTAGAATTTCCCCAAAAATTTTTACAGTGGAAAAAAAAATACAGTAGAACTATTAATAGTGTAAAGCATTACTAATGATTACAATACTAATTTATCCAGTGTGTATAAATGTTTTGATGAACAAAAACTTTGAATACCACGCCTTACCCAAATTGTCACTGGGATAAAATATCAATATCACATCTGGTAAAACTACCTTGAATGATGCAAAAAAAAAAAAAAAAAAACTGTAAATAGTGTGTACTTATCAGTAATACAGTAGAGTCTTGATAATTCAAGATAGATGGGACCAATACGGAAATATTGGGTTATACGGAAATACTTTCCTGTATATTAGAAAAACATAGGGGTTCTAATGAATCATAATAATATAGGTAATTTAGAATGCACAAAATACGTTAATAGAACTGTATTGATTACAGTACTTACATAAATTTAAAATTGCTTTAGAATATATTGTCCATCACGGCTGCTACATTTTTGGGAAAAAGTTATCAAGTGTCCTCTGCGTTTGCTTATCAGAATGTTTTTGTTCTTCGTTGTGTGGACGTCTTAGCAGAAGCACATCTGTATGCGTGGTGTCTGTCTGTTGTTCAATATAATTTAGTGCAGTTTTTAAGGCAGAGCAGATCCTTAAAAAAAATCCCTTCTTGTACTGTCTCTGTTGAACCTTCATCTTTATCCTTGTCATCACTGCTTTCAGTTTTATTTTATTTATTCATTTTTCTTTCTTTTTCCTGGTGAAAAACCATTTGTGGTTATCATCGCCAAACTAAATCTAACACGGAACAACGCAATATTTTAAATAAATTTAAATACAACAAAAATTACAAAACAACAACAATAAATCTATAACAATAAAAATTTAAAAAAAAAACTATAACTAAATAACAACAAAGAACAATATAACAGTAAATAAATAATAACAATATGTAAAACAATAATAGCTAACAATTTACCAATAAATAAATCTCAATAACAAGAACACAAAATAAATTAAATTAAAATAAATAAAAGATACACAGAGAATTATATGTATAAATAAAAAAATATATTTTATGTATTAAATTTTTTTAAATATTTTCAAGTGGTGAAAGAAAACGATGACTCTGCCAATGGCCGAGGCATTGTCCCTTAGCACCACCTTCAAACTCCCTTTTAAATTAAAAAGGGCACGAATATTGCTTACATTAACACAATCTACTAAAATATGTTTTATTGTGAAGATATCACCGCAGTATTGGCATATTGGTGGATCTTCACGATGCATCAAATATCCATGAGTTGCAAAAGAGTGGCCAACGCGAAGGCGTGTAACCACCACTTCCTCCCTACATTTTGAACAAATAGAAGACCATGGACATATGGTATCTTTAATTTCCCTCAGCGTATTCTGAATCATGGTATGCCATTCGTCATTCCAAGCAGTGAGCAATAAATGTTTCGCGAAACACACATAATCAGATGCCATAACTAGTTCAGTAATAGGCACCAAACTTGTAGCTTTCTTCGCCGCTTCATCCGCTTTAGTGTTTCCAAGTATTCCGCAATGTCCAGGAACCCAACAGAAAGTTACCCCCACACCCCCCCAATTGAAGCCTGTGTACAGCACACAAAATGTCCCCAACTAAAGGGTTGCTAGAAAAAACATCCTGAAGAGCACTTTGGGAATCCGAACACAAAAGATAATGCGAAGATCGAGATTGAATGACGGTCAAAGCTTTAAAAATAGCAAATAGTTCTGCCGTGAAAACACTGCAAGCTGAGGGCAATCCGTACATGTAGCTACATCCAGATGCATAAAATGCACACCCAACACCATTATCCAGTTTAGATCCACCAGTGAAAATAATTTCACTGTGTTGGTGGGACTTATAAATGGATAAAAATTCCTGGTGCTAGACCACAACAGGAGTATCGTGTTTTATATAACTGGACAATGAGAAATCGAAGTGCGGCGTTTTTATTATCCATGGAGGTAGATAGCACATTTGTCGTTCAAACATAGTGGGAAGTTGCAACTCAAGGTCATCCAATATTCTTAACGTTCGTATGCCAAATGGAGCGGTCGAACGTTGACGTGTATTGTACACTTGATTTAGCGTGTTATTAAAGACTATTTCAAATGCCGGGTGGTTGGGTTTGCTTCGAAGAACAGAAACGTAAGATATTTGTAGCATCTGACGTCGTCTAGAAAGGGCAGGTTCCCCAGCTTCGACAAGAAGACTAGGGATTGGGCTAGTTCTAAATGCACCAGTAGCCAGTCTAAGTCCAGAGTGGTGGATGGTATCAAGAGTTTTCAGAACTGGCAGGTCGTGCAGATGAGTAGTCTTGACAACCATAATCTATGCGCGATCTAACGACTGCGCGATAAAATCGAAGCATACTAGTTCTGTCTGCTCCCCAATTCGTACCACTAAGGACTCTTAATGATATTCCCTTGTATACCCCATGATTTTAGAGTGTTCAGAATTCCTCTTTTCCATGCCATATCATATGCCTTTTCAAGGTCAAAGAAAACTGCAACGAGTGTTTGACGCAAGAGAAAGGCATCTTGAATAGCGGATTCTATCAAAACCAATTGGTCAACTGATGATCGTCCTAGTCTGAAACCACATTGTTCGTTGCTAAGAAGGTTGTTGGTTTCTAGGTACCAGACAAGACGGCGGTTGACCATCTTCTCCAGTAGTTTGCACAAGACGCTTGTAAGTGATATAGGCCTGTAACTACTGGGGTTGGTTTTGTCCTTACCTGGCTTCAAAAGAGGAATTACAGTCGATTCTAACCATGAATCGGGGAAAGAGCGCTCCTCGAATAAACGATTGTATACTCGAAGAAGGACAAGTTTTGCCGATGATGGTAGATGTTTTAGCATGGAGTACACAATGGAATCAGGACCTGGTGCAGAATCCTTCGTTGACGCAAGAGCTGACTCCAATTCCCCTATAGAGAAAGGGGTGTTTAAAGTAGAGTCCACAGACAACCCAACAGTAAACGGTATTGCTTCTTCCTTCAGTTTATACATCTGGAACAATCTATTATAGGCTGTAGTAGCAGAAAAGTTAAAAAAAGATGTACCAAGTACATTAGCAATGTCATCACTGTTTGTGATTAATCTCCCATCTGGTTGCTTCAGCACAATGGCTGGCAACGGAATGGAAGTACCACAAACTGATCTTAGTTTCCTCCACACTGTGGAGGACGGAGTTGTTCGTCTAATTGTGCTAATGTACTGTTCCCAAGAGTTCTTTCTACTCAGCCTAAATATCCTCCATGCTTTCGCATGGAGTATTTTATATTCCTGAAGGTTTCCATTTGTTGGGTGTCGTTTAAATTTCCTAAGAGCTCTTCGTCGTAAACGGAGGATTTCTGTGCATTCATCGTTCCACCACGGCACAGGCGGTCGGCGTGGATGCGCAGAGGTTTTCGGAATGGTCTTTTCAGCGGCATTTAAAATTGCTTTCGTAAACTTTTCTATATTTTCACCAATGGGTGTCAGATAATCCATGTCAAGTGATACAAGGTAATTCGAGTAGGAGTCCCAGTTGGCTTTTCGCAAAATCCAACTGGAATTTCGAGCATAACAGGTTTGGGAGTCACATAAACTGATCTTAATAGGCACATGGTCGCTTCCATACAAATCATTGAGTACCGACCATGTGTATCTAGTAGCTAATTGAGGGCTGCAAATCGATAGGTCAACAGCTGTCCATCCACCAGTAGATGCTGCTAAATGAGTAGGAGAACCGTCATTTAGCAGACATAAGTCTAGTTCCGTTCTTACACTCTCAACAA
The DNA here is from genome assembly GCA_036971475.1 of Prosapia bicincta. NCBI lineage: Eukaryota > Metazoa > Arthropoda > Insecta > Hemiptera > Cercopidae > Prosapia > Prosapia bicincta. The sequence goes on from JBAIZL010000002.1 coordinate 4,623,774, forward strand.
GATCACCTCGAGAGTTCCTAGTCGAAGATCCCCAAGACGAATGGTGGGCATTAAAATTCCCTACCAATAAGAACGGAGTTGGTAACTGGCTTATCAAATTCACTAAATCACTGTGATGCAGGTTTTCTTGTGGTGGCAAGTAGACACAACACACAGTGATTTTATACGGGACAGCTGTTTGAACGGCTACTGATTGTAAAGGAGTTATTAAGTTTAGAGAAACAGCATCGATACAGTCACGGGTTAGGATGGCTACGCCACCTCTAGCTCGATCTTCTGTAACGAAGTCCGATCTAAAAACTGAATACTCCCTTATATGGAAATTATGCGATCCGTGGAGATGTGTCTCCTGTAGACATACAAACATTGGATAAACATCTCGCATGAGTACTTTAAGTTCTTCTATGTGACTCCTAACACTGTTGACGTTCCATTGTATCACTGACTTGTTAATTGTTGACGACATGTATTAACTCAGCAATGGATTGATCTGACACCCATTGGTGCTTTCTCCTTTCTTGTTTGGGACGTTTTTAGACGTCCCAGGCTTACATTTTTCAGATTCCATATTCACCCGTTCAGGGATGGAATCTGAGGAAGATTGGGTTTAGGAGGAGTGGTTTTCACATTCCCTCCTTTGTTAGCTTTTGTCCTAATACCCGGTAACGACGGTTGCGATGTGGTCTGGCATAACACTGGTCTACGTGGTTTGTTTTTTTCCAAAATCTTCTGCACAGAAGCTTTATTAGCCGTTGACAATGATTTTTGCACAGAAACACAAGGCTCACTTAATGATTTATTTCATGCTCCAATCCCCCCAGTGGAAGGGATTGGTACAAGAGGTAAATCACTAACCGTCGCTGCAGGTTGTACTAAATTCAAAGTAGGACCATTCGTGACTATTGACAAAAGGCGAGAAACTTGTTCAGTTAGAACATCAATTTTTTTCGACAGCTCAGCACAGTTGTTACAGGACGATTTGGAAGCGGTCAGAGTAGTGGCATAAGTCTTACTGTCTGCCTTTGGCTGAGTAGATCTATACATTTTTTTGGCGTCTGGAAACGACAGCTTGTCTTTCGCCATGATGCCTAGGATAGCTTTCTCTTCCTTAAAAGTAGGGCAGTTGTAGGATCGCGCTGAGTGGTCACCACCACAGTTGGCGCATTTCGGAGAATTAACACATTCCTTATCATCATGGCCTTCAACGCTACATATACCCAATACGTTCTGCTTCGAACAGGTAGAGCTGATATGCCCAAAACGCTGACACTTAAAGCAGCGCCTAGGGTTAGCCACGTATGGTCTCACTGAGATCCTTTGGTAACCTGCATGCAAGTATTCGGGTATTTCCGGCTTTCCAAAGGTTACGATAAAAGACGCTGTTGCTACTTTTTCTCCTTTGTCCATTTTCATTATAGGGATAACGTCCGTAACTAACTGAGAAGACAGTTCGGACTTTATTTCATCGATTGGAAGGTGCATTAAATCCCTACATTTGATGACCCCCTTTGAGTAATTCAAAGATCTGTGGGGAGCCACAGATACCATGACCTGGTCAAAGAAGGAGGTCATTTTTGATAGAGAACGGGTATGTCTGTCGGTGGAAGTCGCAATTAAAAGTGTTCCGTTTCGAAGTTTCTTATTAGAGGCTACTGGGCCTCCAGCACACGCAGTAATAGCCTATTAATCAGGAAAGGAGAAACTTTGGAAAGATCTTTCTCTTCTTCGGCACTAGAAACAACTAAATACTTTGCTGATGGCAATGTCTGCGACGTTGCCACCATCAACTTTTTACTCAAATCCTTGTTAATATGTTCGTCAGGAGAATCTGTGTTCTTTTCAAACTAGTCATATTTGACGGGGTTTTTGAATCCATAAATTTTTTAAGCCAGCCATCGTGTCAAGCGTTACGGGCGAGACTATAGGAACGGGTACACCCTTGGATCACAATAAGATCATTTCCAATCCTCAGAACTCTGAGGCCTATAGCTTTTCTCCTTAGCTCGACTGGATGGGCATCAGTCGAGAACTTGTAATACTGTGCACAGGCTCCGACACCCATGGACACCCCGAGGTTATACAGCGTCTATCACCGACATTGACTGTGGGTAGGAATATGGGAACAGGGCAAATCAGCCCTCTTTTACATCTATCTTCCGTATAATTTATCATGAACAGTAAAGATCAGGGGCAGAGCCTATTTAGGATTTGATAGCATATAAATTTTGGTCTTCTACTAAGAATTTAAAAATATTTTCGTTTCAATTTTTATATTTTAGGAAACAGTTTTTTTTTACCTGCATAATATTACAAAAATCCATATTTAACTGTAGTAAATCATAAATATAATTTATCAGACAAGCCTTATATATATTATATATAATCAATAAACAATATATGTGTCAATAAAAACAATTAAAGATGAATTATTTTTAATGAAATTACAATATTTAATTAAAAATAAAATATAATAATTTCTACGTTATTTTAATATTACTTTCAAAAGTTTTACTTTAAGTAATGTATTAACATATCAGTAGGCCTACTATCTTTATTTCTGATGATTAACTCAGTAGGTTATTAAACATTAGTATAGGCCTATAATGATGGCAGGTAAAAATAAAAACTCTAAATATTAACCGCAGGCCCCTATTAATCACTTTTAATAACATTTTTTTTTATTAATTAAAAATATTTATCAAAATAGGTACACATATTAATTAATGTAGTTTAACTAGAACATTTACTTGCATTCCATTATAATCTAAAATATGAAGGTCTGAAAGGCAATAGGCTACTATTTATATGGAGTATAAATCCTTCACTGTTATGATGGTAATTTTAATAATTTACTCAGGTCTAGTGAATGTGTTGCTTAGCAACAAAACAACAATCTAAATAAGCTGCAAGTGTAAGTAGTCAATAACCTATACTTGAGAACATCCATCCAAACCTGAGATGTTTCAGAATCATTCAAAATACTTGTAAAATCTTGCAGTAAGAGTAACTCTAATTTGGTTTTATATTAGTGTAAAATGATTCGAGCACCAGATTTACCCCTTCTTCCAGGAAACTCTTTTCAAACAAATGTAAGATTAAAAGATTTTTAAAATTAAAAACTGTTTTCTAGTTTTACAAATTCCTGCCTGTTATTATTAATATTACTGATATGAATAATTATTGCAGCACTTTATAATAATAAAACAGTTGGACATTTAGATTATATCACAATGAATTATTAATAACAATATATTTAACTTGAGGTTAGGAAAGTTAATTATTAGTTATTAAGGTTAAGATTTGTACAAAATATAGATTATAAAATATAATATCCTTGTTTTAATATATTGTAAGCTTCAAGTTATTTGGAAATAAGATGATTGTTTAAAATTTGTAGGGTTATCATGAAATGAAAAATCTTCCAAGGCAGTTTAATAGAAAATTGAAAAAACTAATCACTGAATTAATCCTCTGGAATATATTGATGTAAATTTATTGAACTTAAGTTTACTCTCAATTTTTAAAGTTTAGGATTTACCAAAGTTTTTTCCAACAATTGATAATCAAAGACTCCTAAATTTTTATTTAAAAATCAAGTTTCAGAAGTTTGTAGTTTTCAAAATTAATATTAATTTGGTTTTGTTTTTTTAGATCTTTCCCACTGCACTTTGCATTAACTAACTTTACCCGGCTATACTTTGCTCTAGTGCAGCCTGCGTAAATTGAAATGAATGAATGAATTCCTCAGGAAGTAAGCTGTACATTCAGGGAAGTTTGGTTGTATGTGAACGTAAATCTTATGTCCGGGCACTCATAACGAATTCATTTACATCCTGAGATTACATGTGGATATGATGTGATTTGCTGGTAACTGAAAATGACAGAACGTTATTCTCCCAATGTTAACGTCATTTACAACTGCATCTAAATAATTAACACATTTTTTTAAGCAAAGCTTGATCTGATAATCGATGAACATCAAATGTTCGGTTTAAAATTTTACATGTTTTGGTTAAAATCTACATGATTTATTGGTAAAACAATTTGAAATTGTAATGGTATAATATACAAGAAGTCAACCGACATCTTATTTCTTTATACCCTAAGCTAATATACACTATCAAAACAGGAACAAACAACTTCCTTGATCTAACAATTACATGTATTGACAAACACACAAATATTGATTCCATCTTCACGTGAGCTACTAGTCTTCACTAAAACACTTGTAAATATTTTAAAATTTGCCTATAACGGTCTGAGTTGACAATGGGACACATCTCCCGAAACGACCATCCTCAACAAATATAAGTAAGTGCTACTATAGGCAAGTTGTAAAATATTTACAAGTGTTTTAGTACACACAAAATTTAACATATACTGTAAACCCACCTAAACAAACACTGTGTAATTCCTCGAACTACCTTCATCTACACAAACTAGCTGCTTATAATAACATGATCTATTACCGATTCAAAACACCCTTAGAAAAACAAAAACACACCATGTAGTTAAAACCATAAAACATATAGGACATGCCATTGGATACAACACATTAATGATTGTTTTAACTATATTACTACTTGAAAAATAAACTCAATAATCCATCATCAAAAAGCCCAATCACCAAACCCACAAAATACGTAACACTAGTATAGAATCATCCAAAACTCAAACTAACCAACACATTTTGTAAATATAATTACAAAACAGCTTACATCACACATAACACCCTCAACAAACAATTTAAATACAATATTACTTATTAAGTAATTTACAACTCTGCTAGTGTATATAAACTAACTTGCAGTTTGAGTCCATTTTCTATATAGGCCAAACAGGAAGGTCATTTTACACAAGAAGGCATAAAAGTACTCATAAACAAAAATACTACAAGTAGCAGAAGTGAATAAAAGAAAGGGAATATCTCTATGTGGGTATGACATCCTTACTACAGGTAGGTATTTTACCTTTTTCATCTTTTTACGTTAGAGTGGCTTAAAGTTGAAGGTAAATCTTTTGGGATATTTCCCACATCTCATTATTATGTGTAATTATCCAATGAACTACATTGTGCCCCATGAGCTTGCAGAGTTTAGTCGTTGTTACTATTTTTTGCAAATGTATTTAATATTTTCTCTTGTGTGTAGGTCTATATTACCACAGAATAAGTTATAATTTTACTGAAAGTTATTTCTAAATACTGTAATGTCTTGTTTTAATTCCAGATCGGTCAAACTCGATTTCATAAATCACATCTGTTTGATATTTTTGAAGTACCATACTTGTCAGATAAAGAAAGACCAGGAATTGGTGGTAAACCATTATATTTTAGCAAATCAAATCAGTTTCCTTCTATATATACCAAGGGAGATGTATCTGAACTACCTCCATGGGTTGTTTATGACCGTCAGGTAAATTTCTTGTTAAAAAAATAATAAAATAATGAAAAGTAAACTAGATGTAGTATAAATTGCTCTTCTATAATTATCTTTTAATTCTATAAAAACAGATAGTTATGATAGTTCCTAAGACTGAAAGATTTAAAAATAATATTTAATGTAAAAAAATTTTTTGCCTTCTGTATATCTAACTAGTATTCTTGAATTTTGTAGTCCATTATGTTCAGTAAAACTTAACTAATCACTTTAACATTAGATATGTCTATCCAAACTTTAAATTTTGTAAAAATTTACTGAGACAGAACGTTTTTGATCGCTATGTTGAGATCTTCATCAGTGTCTTATGCTTGGAGTTGTTAGGTTAAGAGGTGGCGATTTTAAAGGCAAATTATTGATAGTATTAAAGTGTATGTGTGACTTGTATTGGGTTTGTTTGTTTAATATGTTTGTATTTTGTGTTTTTGTGTGTTTGTAAATTTCATATTGTTCTAGTGTGTTGAGATGTGGTCCTTTTTTTGTTGATGTGTAAGATTTCTAGGTTATGGTATGGTTTTGGTTACCATTTAAAGTTTTTAGTTGTAAATTACTTTTAATTATGGTAGTTTCAGAATCTGTATTGAATATAAGTTAAGGAATATTTTTGATATACTCGTATATGTAAATCACTTTATTGTATGTTTTTACAGACACTTACGTTTGATGCTTACTTTCAAGAATCAATCCATGAAGTACGAGGTTACAATCATCTAATTCGAAAATGCAAAATATATTTCTTTTTAGCAGATGGAACTATTAAAGTCGTTGAACCAAAAGTTCCAAACAGTGGCATACCTCAAGGTAATGCTTTGTAGGTTTATTTCAAGGATAAAGATTTTAAATTATTATATCTCTATTTGTCTACAAATTATAGCGAAAAACATACACACTCACACACACTGCCACAGTCAACACACTCTACTTATTCCACTCTTTTATTTATTTTGCCCCTTTGTATCTGATATTAGTGTATAGGTGTTTGAATTGGTAAAACTAAAGGGTTTCTATATAAAGGAAATAATCATGTTATTTGTCATAAGACAACCAGATGAAAATACTTATCACAAACCAACTCACCTTGCCACCTGACGATGACCAAATTAATGACAAAACAGCCTGGTAGACTGGATCAAAATGTTACAATACTCTATATTACCTATTTAAAAATAGGTACCTGTGAACTGTCAAGCAGGATCTGCTAGGAAATATATCTCCAGACTTAATTTTTTTAAAACAACTATTATAAATAGGTTAGCTTAAATTCTGAATGAATTTCTAAGGGTGAATTCTTTTATAATTGTATCCCAATGTATTGTTCCATTCTTACAAAGGCCCAATAAATTATAAGACAATTTAGACTAATTCAATATTTATTACTTCACACATTTTTATGGCTACACATTTTAATGCTATTTACACACTCAACATTTGTAAAAGTGTCCAAACACTGTTTTAATTATCTCTAATATTAAGTACTAAGTTCGCTAATAGTCTATTTACATTTAATATGCACTGTGTTTCACTAAGCTTTTACTATCTTCATTACATTGTAAACACTTATCCTTAACTAGTATGTCGTCCTAACCAATCCTTTATTAAAAGACTTGTCGCTTTCTCACAATTTCTATCCACTTTATTTCTAGAACGTTCTAGGCAGTGTACCTCTTGCATCTGCCCAAGTTTGAAAGGACTTGTAAACTTGTCAAGCTGCTTGCCATAAAGCCTGTCACAAAACAGGTATTTCTAGCTGCTTCCTTTGGGATGGACTTGTAAAGAATCTCATTGGTCTTTTGTTCTTTCTTCAAGCTCTATGGGTTGAGTATGCAGACCATGATGTCAACGCCTGAGTCCTTGTAAATCTCATATAAATCTCTTTTATCATCCCTCATGATTTTCGAGCCCACAGCCTAGTCTTAGGATAGCAATCTTCTTGATCCCCCAACCAAAGAAGATGATCCCAAAGGTGCAGCAGGCTTTCTCGTATAGCTTTATATGTTGATCTTCACTGAGAATCGTCCTTTGTTACCAAGTAGAACAGATGTTGATCTTCATTCTGTAGATCTAGTGCTTTTTCGATACTAGTGTCTTGACCCTCCAGGTCTTCAGTTAAATCAAAGTTTTTCCTGAAAACCGTAGCTATATCCTGTGTCATCCTTAATTTTGCACTTGTACAGTGACATTGCATGCTCCTGTAGTAGTGCATATAAGACTTTCTAGACAGCTGTCATGACAGGTGATACTATCTTCCCGGTTGAGCCGCTGTTTGCTGCAGCGTTTTGTCTGCAGCATGATGGTCCCTCTGCACACTGGTCTGAGCTCACTCAGATTATTACTCCCCTTTTAAGAAGCAAGTCAGTTAAAATGCATAAATTTTGTTTGTCCCCTTACTCTGTAGATGACATGATGTAACCTCTTTAAATACCTGATACCTCAAACTTTTTTTCAATGGTTGTCAATCACATTGTTCTTTTCACGGATGCCTCCTAATCCCTATGGTGGACACATATTGTCCACTAAATGCAGTTGTACATGCAATTGTCTTTCTCATGGTCTTCTTCAGGAATACAACCAGCAATCTGACCTGGAGACCTGAACATTAGCTGCCACATTAAAGTGGTATAATCCAACTCTAAAAGGAACCTCCTGCTGTACAAATAGTTATGGAAATGCACAATCGGTATGGCTAGGATCTCCCTCCTGGTCACCAAGTTATTGAGCTAACTTGCTGAATTATCCAATGACTAGTTTGTCATCATCCTGTAGTTGAGAAAGTACACCCACGATGACTGCATTGCTGGCATCTGTGTTAATAATAAACTGGCCTTGGGTAACTCCAGATCGGAGCACTGCCTATAGGCTTTTTAAGTTTCTCAAATGCTTTATGACATAGTGTATCCCATTTGAAACTACGTCAACATTTATATCATGCTTTAAATGGGTAAAAATTTAATAAGTTTTTTAAATTTGGTTCTACAGGAATTTGGATTACTAAATTGATTGGAACATCTAACTAATTTAATTTACATTTTAATTGTAATTTTCAGGGTATATTCCGTTTATAGCCTAGACACATACTAAGAAAGGATTTTGCAAAGTGTGATTTTAAAGGCTAAAAATTGCAAAATCGCAATATTATACATGGTTGATTCAATCATCTGTATACAACTGCATATATTTTTGGTTAAATAATATGGTATTATAACTGATTTTAAAGGCTAAAAATTGTAAAATTGCAATTTTATACATGGTTGATTCAATCATCTGTATACAATTGCATATATTTTTGGTTATATAATATGGTATTATAACTTTGAATTCCAATTCCATAATTATTATAAAATATTTTTATAAATTATTTTTTAAAAAAATTTAAGAAACTAACATATGAATTGACAATTTTAAACAAGTGCGAGTGAAGCCGCCATGGAGCAGTAGTGTCTTATTTGTGAACATGACATATAATTGAATATTTTGTATTTTATTAATGAAAAACAAATATACTTAGTGTATTTGCTACCAAATTAATTGTTGTATTTTATCTCCATTGTTAATTAATTAATATGATTTTGTGATACTTATCCATAATCAATATAATTATGAACATCTGGGTTCTGGGATTTGTTCTTCGATTGATGTAGATCGATAGGCCTCCTGTCCTGTTGGCATCGTTTTGTACTTTTCAAGTTTAACTCTATATCATAACTTTTAATGGTATAAATTTTCTATTGTGAAATATATAACTATATCTTGAGGTATAATTAAAGAATAAAAATATGGTACAACTCACAAATATAAAATTTTGTATTTCATACGCGTTTCAACGACTAATTTGTCGTCATCCTCAGTGAAGATACACAAATCAAATTAACTAAAAAAAATATATATTAAACATAACCTATTTATGTTTAATATAGGTTATGTTTAATATATATATTTTTTTAGTTAATTTGATTTGTGTATCTTCACTGAGGATGACGACAAATTAGTCGTTAAAACGCGTATGAAATAAAAAAAATTATATTTGTGAGTTGTACCATATTTTTATTCTTTAATTATAACTTTCACTCACAAGCCAGCTCAAATATTATTTATATCTGAAGGTATTTTAAAGAAATTGAAAAATGTCGTAATTATCCATCTCGATTGTGGTTTGAGACCTCATGCCACACATGATTTCACTTTTGATGCTTATAGTTTGGAGTCTAGAACATAAGTGCCCCCTTGTCTGATTAATCTGTTCTGACCACCTTTAATTTTCCACCTCACTATACTTACTTAGTTACTTCTTTCTTGTTGATTGATTCTCTGTAATGCATAGAACTATGTTTTTATCTCTCGTACTTTAAACTTTTTAAACCATCTAAATAATATTTTTTTAATATTATTTTTTCTTATTTTTATTTTATTTCATTCATGCAGATTTTTTAAATTTAATTATAATTTTTTTATCTTCTGCTTTAATTTACATGTCAATGACGATTCTATGATAATTACGTCTTGAGTTGTTATAACTATTTTTATCCAATTTTCTTTTGATATTTTTTGTATATATTTTTTTTAGGTTGTTTAATGGCTCGACAGAGAATCAGGCTGCCAGGCTCAGATACCTTTTATGACATCATTAATTTCAATGTTGGAAAACAAATTGAGTTGCATGGAAGAGTTTTTAAAATTACAGATTGTGATAATTTTACTAGAAATTTTCTTAATAGACTAGGAATTGCTGTTCCGGATCCTATCTACATGCCTTCAGATCCATATACTGAGACGAGGGAGAAGGTGAGGATGAATATATACTGTATAATATTTTTGAAAAATCTTCAGAAGTGGCTTTTAAAATTGTCTTGTTAATTTTTTTACATTTAAAAACACTAAATGTAAACCATTCTTCATTACTTTTCTAGTAAGTTTCTAGAAAATATAATTTTATATTAGTTCTGTATTTATTTCTTTGAAAAAAAGAAGTAAAGCCAAGAGTATGAAATTGATCCTAATCTAAACTAATCCTCATCTATCTGATTTGAAGACCAGGTATTTCTATTAACTAAATATATTTAATCTAACTAAAGTGATTTAATTTTAAATAAATGTGGAATAACATTGTAAAAATAACTTTGATCTTCATTCTAAGCATTAATTTTCAAAGATAAATTTTTGTGAAAATAAGTCCGTTAAAACACTAAAACTGGGGCTAAAATATTTTTTCAAAAACATTCTTTCAGTTTGAAAGTGTATATAGAAACATATATATATTTTAGTACATTTTCCTGCTTTCCCTAAACAATATTTTCCTTTGTTGACAAGTTTTGAAATGACTCCATTTTCAAAACTTAATTTGTACTATAAATATTATAGGTTTTATTCCATTTTGTTAATTAAAGTTATATGTTTATGATAGAATCACTGATGATGATGACATAAAGTCATTGAAATGCATTTGAGATTAAAGTTTTATAATTTTGAGTTGTATATATTTCTTGTGTTTAAATCGTACTGTTCGGCCAAACTTTGAGTTTGTCTTTGTATTCAGTTAACCACACCCCCGCCACTTGTAGACTTCGCTTCCTATTGATACATGCCCACTCTTGCTTCTTGCGTCTAACTACTTAATAATCTCAAACTTTAAATTATAACGTTAACTTTAAATTTTAGTTTATAAACCTTTTCCCCTTGTATATAAATTTAGCCCATTTCTATCTCTCTGTTTCCTTTGTGGGACTTTTTATTTTATTTTTTCTTGCCTTCTTGCATAATATAGTGACAGAAATGGGCTAAACTTATATATACAGGAAAAGAGGTTTATAAATTAAAAAAGTATTTTCAAGAAATATAATATAGAAATTTGAATGAAAACTAACAACACATTAAAGAATAAATTTAGGGGTAATATAAAAGTTTAAATAAGTTCAGTAAAAACGGAGTTTATAAAATGCAATGTAATTGCAAAGCAACATATGTAGGACAAACAGGACGAAAGTTTAAAACCAGATATAAAGGGCATATAAGGTCATTTGAATATGAGAAAAATTATTCGAATTATGCTACACATTGGTTTAGAGAGCCATACAGAGCAAGAAACGAAAATTAAAATGAAGATTTTACATTATTTTATTAAAGCAAGTCGTTTAAATATTTTAGAAAATTTAAAAAATGTATAAACCAAAGTTAAAAAAGGAAAAAGTATTAAACGAACAAATAAATATACAGTCAAATGTTATGTTTAAAAGTTTAAAATCATCAAGTAGTTAGACACGAGGAGCAAGAGTAATCGTGCACCAATAGGAAGCGAGGTCTGCAAGTGGGTAGGGCGTGAATAACAGTAAATTTTTAGTAAAGTTTATTTTCTTGAAGGATGGTAAATTTTAATTAATTATGCATAGATTTTGTGTAAATTTTAAATTTTAGTATGTGTTAATTTCTTGTATATTAATGTTCATAAATTTTAAAAAGGAGTAGTGATATAGAGTTTATTGTAATGATAAGTGGAAAAAAGAAACTCTCCAATATATTACTAAAGAAATAAGATAAGTTTTAATATTTTAATACAATTTTTTCACCAATTTATAAAGTAAATAATGCCGATTCCTTTTGAGTTTCTACACAGTGAGTTAATATTGTTAAATATTAAACGGTCTAATACCATGTAGTAAAATATTTTATTAAATGTACTTTTAACCCTGGAGAGAGGGGATCCCAGTTTGTAACCTCCACTGGGGCGTCAAGTTTGACAGAACTATTTATGTTTTAGTTTTTTAAAATTGATATACTTGTAAATTAGGCTCTATCAAATGGTTTTTAAGAAATATAATATAAAAGTAAAAAAGTTCTAAGATATTTATTTATTAAAATTAAACAAGCTTGTAGAAAATTATACATAAGAAAAAAAATTTGTACTGGCGATGGTAAAACAATAACTATACATTAAAAAATTATCATAAACTTATTGAAAACAACGTTAAACACAAAACAACAGGCTGGTTTCAAAAACATTTAGACTATGTTCTTACAAATTGCCCTATTCAGTGTTTGGGCAGTTCAGGCATAAATACTGTGTGTGGCCTAAAAATATACATTTTTGGCAGTACTTATAATTATAATTAGTTTTTATTACCCCTTTTACAAAAAAAAAAAAACGCTGTTCAGCAGTTTTTGAAGTGGCAGCAACCTGTTGCCTTCTTAGGCAGATCTCAGGATTGATGTTAGGTAGCAAAGATCTGAGTTGAAGCTCTTCAGACGTTAAGCTCAATGCCAGTTCTTTCAAATACCCCCTTCTACTTGTAGTTGTAGTAGTTGGATTATGCTACATCAAATGTAGCACACAACTGATCCACAACTTCACCTTTGGTCGAATTATAAAAAGTGATTATTTTTGGCTTCATGGCATCACCATTACTTATTACAACCCTCCTCATCATCATCTGAGCTGTTATCAAGCTCAGAATAGAAACTTTCATTTAGAAGTTGGCAAATGAATGTAGTCTTTTTGAAGAATACTGGCCATTGTTCAAAGATTTTATAAAAACTTATTCGATATAGCTGATAATATTAACATTTTATTCAAAAAAAGCATTCATAAACACTAAGAATAAATATTTTTTATTTATTTTAAATCACAAAATTCAGTAACAAGAGCCATGGCGCCAAAGTCTGTCAAACTCAAATCATAGTAACACGAGCCGGGATGTCAAGTCTGTCAGACTCAAAATGTAAATAAACGCTGAAGTGAATTTGATGGTACTTTGAGATTGACTGGGATGCAAAAATAGACAGTAAGACAAAGCATTAGGTTTCTGGCGCATTCCTATCAACCGTGGCAACAAAATTTCCTTGCTCCGGGTCTGTAAGACTTGGCGCCCCGGCTCCAGGGTTAACTAACATTTGGTAGCATAAGTTGTTTGGAAACATTCCAATGTATAAATATATTTTATTCCAGGCAAAAATTGAAATGCAGCCTAAAAAACCAAACACTCGTATAGATACCCTAGGACAATTTCTGGAATTGGATGGAAAAGTATTATGTTTCACAGCTTACTGGGATGAATCAGATACATTGTATGGAGAAATTCATAAACTTCAAGTTTTATACTACTTGGCAGATGATACAATTGAAATTAAAGATATTACCTACAAGGATGATCATCGTTTAATATATCGAAGAGCCAAATTACCAAAGGTATTTATAAAGTTTTTTTTTCAGTTTTTGTGTTATACATCTTGAGGTTTTATAGGTTCTATGAACAATAACACATCACAGAACAGAAATACACTACAGAACAGATATACACCACAGAATCACACTAACTCAACAAATCAGAGCAACAGTCTTGTCAGTAATTCACAGCATTGATTAATGCACTGACCTATTGCAAAACGCGTCTGCTGAATAAATCAGTAAGTAATGGTTTTTTTGCCTAGTTGATACAAACAATTGTAATTATAAAGTTTGTTCACTTTTAAAATGTGTTATTTTATACAGAGTATAGATTTTTCTTAGCTTTAAATTTAAGAATAATTTGCAAAATATTATATATTTATATATGTATTACCAAATTCAGAAATAATTTATTTATTGAATATGGTAACTTTTCGGTATTTATATATTCGAGTTTATTATTACAGTACATTTTGTATTTTCAACATTTTTAGTAGTATTTATATTTTTTATATCATAACCATTTTGTTTAGATATGTTTTTCCATAAATTAAATATTAATTTGTTAGAGGCAAAACTTTTTTTAGGTCAAATAAAAAAAAATCTTTTTTTTGTCATGCCAAAACACTGTCAATTTTGTACTTCAATAAATTTTTATTGTTGGAGAGCTATGTATTTTATTTTGTAATTATTTTATTCATAGATAACAAAAACAATATCACAATACAAATCTGAGCTCCAACTTAAACTTAAATTTATTGAAATATTAATAAATTAAGTGTCTGTCCACTCATAATCTCATTTAAAAAGGACATTGTTTTTTTGTCGAGTTCAATTCATCTTATGTTGTAGTAATTGTTCATAATGTTGTAAACAAAGTAATGTTGTTTATGTTGTTCATAATGACAAAGTAAATCATTGAAAAAATAATGTATTTATTCTGTGAAAAAATAAAAGAATATATATATATATATATATTAGGCAGCTGCCTAGTATATACTATTAGCTGCCTAGTAGACAGTCTACTACAACCTCCGGTCTGTGATGCTTGATGATGGAGTTACTATCAATCTTTGAAAGTTAACTCACATAAATACCAAGTAAGATTCTTGTTTAAGTACGTATAGTGAAATTGATAAGTGAATACAAGATGTTTGTTATAAATATTAAAAAAAAATTAAAGTCTGTCAGATGGAAGAGAATAGAGTTATCTGATGTGAAATTAGAGGGAAGGTGAATGTAATAAATAAACATAAATTTCATATGTCTATGAAACTAGTTGAAAAAGAAATTAATTTATTTTTTTTCAGGGAAATAATTGTGTTTATTATATTACTATTGAAAATAAAAATGATACTCTTTAGCATATAAACAATTTGTATAAATGTATATAATTGGCAGGCTTGCAAAGACATTTCAATTTAAAATTACAGAAATAAGTTTTTTCTTATGTAGTTATTAAGTTGTTTAATACAAAATTAGTTTTGAAGTTTCATTAATATGACACAGAATTTCAAAGCACTAGAAGGACCTGGTTCGGATTCTCCTTTTACTGTACTAAATGTATTGGGTAGTGGTTTACAAGATGGAAGATTTGTAGTAGACCCCTTGAATTGTGGTCACAATGTAATGCAATACTACAAGGATAATGATCTGTCTATTGGAGCTATTATTAATTTTTATGGTCGGAAAGTTATTCTAACAGAATGTGATCCATTCACTCAGCAATATTATCGTGCAAAGTATGGTATAGGTAAGATAAATACACGCCTATTTTTATTCAAACATTTTAGAACATTCTTAAATGTTGTTACATGTATGATTAACAGAAATCTGAATTTATAATTATGGATTATTATTATTATTATTATTATTAAAGTTAAATTTTTTTAGATTTCTCATAATGTTACCTTCTATAATAGTATTTTAGTTTGTATAAATGGTTGTAATATTTGAATACATTTGTTAAAACTATTAAGAGAGGTTTCTATAAATGAATGTTTTATTATTTTGTAATTAAATTACTAACAATTATTGTCTTTAATGTAATCACAGTTTAAATAGAGGACACAATCTGAACTGAAATGGCATTTTACTTATAGGAATCAGAAAATTTGGATAAAAAATAAATATTTTATTACTTTTTTAAGATTTGTAGTGATAAAGTCTTTTAGTGCTCATGGTAGATTTAATATGTTGAGGTATTTATTATTCTGAGAAAGTCAAAAACCTAATTATGTTAGATTTAAATAATTTGCAGTACCTTTTTCAATTATGATCTTCCTCACATGAATTCTACTTTACATCCCAAGATATGCCGTATTCCAAGTAAGAATGAAATAGAGTAATTTGTTTATGTACATAATATCCTCATCGTACTCATTTTTCTATATAGCAAACATATGCTTTAAAACTAAATACAATTTTAAAAAAGAGTCTTTTCAGCATAAGAGAGATGAAAAAACATTTTATAAAATACTTCAAAAAAGATTTATGTTTATACTAACCTTACTCAATACACATTTTCCACATCACCAAATTTCCTTTTGCAATTCTCCATGACAATAATCTCCTTCATATATACCCTTAAAGGATTTATTTAAATAATTTTTTCAGGTTGCACACTGGTATTGACCAGTTTTTTGAAGAAACTATTCAATGATATTAAATTTTAAGTTAGATAATTAAATTTAAGTTCAACTGTTAAGCTAGGTAGAATGAGAAGTATAGGAAATAGATTGTTTTTGAGATACATTGAACTAGATAGGGCAATTTGTATAGATACTAATATAATTAAACAGAATTTCCCCAAGTCTAATGATGGGAGAATAATAGCTTGATATATGAGGTCTGTTAAAAAAATAAGCGGACTGATTGAATTTCGCAGCTCAAGTTAGTTTCAGGAGAATCCGCTTGGTGTCGCTAGGTTCGTATAAATCAACTGATAGAAACGCGGTATTTCAGTCGCAGATATCTTCATTTGTTGATGAGTTACACGCAGTTTAGTAGAGTATTTTTTTCGTTTGTCGGATTGTAAAATAGACAGCCTGAAGGAGCAACGAATTGCTGTGAAATTTTGTGTAAAACTAGGGAAATCTGCAACAGAAACATTTGCCATGCTTAACACGGCCTACGGAGATGTTGCCATGAAGCGTATTGCATGTTTCAAGTGTGATGAACGTTTCAAGGGTGGCCGACAGTCGATTGGTGACGATGAGCGTCCTGGATGTCCTTCAACGTCAACTGACAACCCACACGTTGACAAAATCAACACCCTGGTGCACGAAAATATATGTCTAACCATTAGGGAGCTTTCCGAAGAGTGTGGGATATCAGTTGGATATTGTTACGAGATTTTGACCGAAATATTGAAGATGCACCGCGTCCCTGCAAAATTTGTGCCATGCCTGATGACCGAAGACCAAAAAGCCAATCGCATCCGGGTTTGTTAGGAACTACTTGATCGTTCAAATGAAGATGAGAACTTTTTGTCAAGAATTATAACTGGTGATGAATCATGGGTGTATGGTTATGACATTGAAACGAAGGTCCAATCATCCCAATTGTTGAGTCAAACGTTCCCAAGACCTAAAAAAGCTCGCCAAGTTTGGTCGAATGTCAAGGTGATGCTGACAGTTTTTTTTTATGCTAAGTTTGTTGTTCACTATGAGTATCTCCCTGAAGGCTCTTCAGTCAACCAGATTACCTACATTGAAGTACTGAAACGTCTGAGGGACGCCGTCCGACGCAAAAGGCCAGAACTGTGGAGACGTGATAACTGGTTTTTCCATCACGACAACGCTCCAACTCACTCAGCACTCAGAACTCGTGAGTATTTGGCCAAACACTCGATCACTGTTCTTCCCCCCCCCCCCTACTCACCTGACCTTGCTCCTTGTGACTTTTTCTTATTACCAAAACTCAAAAAACCCCTCAAAGGAAGAAGATTTGAAACGATTTCGGAGATTAAGGCAAATGCGACGAAGGAGCTGAACGCCATCACAAAAGAAGCGTACCAGGACAGTTTTAATAAGTGGAAACATCGTTGGGATAAGTGTGTGCATTGGGGTGTAGAGTACTTTGAAGGAGACCCAGACGTGTAACTTTCAAATAAAGTACATGTTTTTTTATGACCTCAGTCTGCGTATTTTTTTAACAGACCTTGTATTTGTAAAGCCAATTTCACTAGAAAATTTAAATATCAATTGATGAGAGTAGAGAAAGTAAAAGTCTTTACAAAACTGATGTCTAACTTCATAGCCTTAGGTTAGCTAGATTTTAACTTGAATGAATCATTTATAGTCGAAATGAATGTTCGTTCATTTAGGATCAATATTCTTAGTGAATGTAGATGAGTCTATCAAACTATGTCTCCCAAACTCCGAGAACAGAGTTAATTGACCTAAGAATTTGAGTACTTAACACTTCTAAATCAGTGTCCTCAGGGATGAAAAATTCCATATTAATTGCCATATAACCCTTTACACAGAGTTATGTATAGAAAGGCCATTTAAATTCTTTTGAAACATTTTTAAGCTTTGGGTGTGTCAAACATTAGAGAGCCAAACTCACCTTTTTAAAAATTATAGTAAATCATAAAGGATACAGACAGGATAAATGCAGATACCCTGATGCACTCATTTGAAACTCCAACCTCCTCAGGGGAACTCTCTTAGTAACAGATACATGAATGAATACCTTTAGTTCATGTAGATCGTAAAGTACACCCATCTATAATAATATAGAGAAAAAATTGACCAAACTGGTATTCTATGGATAAAGTCTTGAATCTGAACAGCAGTTTGTAAAAACATGGATTATAATACACAAAGATTGTTATGATTACTACCATCCACCAAAAGGCAATCATCTAGGAATTCAAGAAACCTTAAAGTAAAAGATAGGCTTTTTCAAGTATCAAAATTTTTTCATCATTAATGGTGATCGTATTTAGATCAAATTGAATTCAACAAAATAAAGATTTTTACTTTTTTAGAATTATACATAATTTTAGAAATATTTTGCCTATAAGAAACTTATCTTCTTATTTTCATAAATGTATATCGAAGAAATAATACATGTTTTTAATATAAAAATTCACTTTTAGAAAAATAAAAGTAAATATTTATAAATATATATATTTTTCTTGGTATAGCCATCATTATCTTTGTAGATGACTTTACACCAGCACCTCGATTGCAAACAAAGGAAGAAAAAGTTGAAACTGCAGAAGCTAATTATAAATTGCCTGATCTTCCACCACACAATGGATTTGGGACACATGAAGATTCGGCTATTAATTGCCGTACAGTATTCCCAAATTCACGTCCAAAGAGTTGTAAGCAATTTCTGGAAAAAGATAAGTAAGTTTAAAAAATATAAGGTCTATTAAAATATGGAAAGATATATTATATTTTAATTAAAAGGTAATTAAATATTTTTTATGTTAATGACAGATGGCAGACCAATTCATGTTTTTACAATACTCTACGTATTTTTTTCTCTTTTTTGGAAAATCCTTTACAAAAGCTAAAATTTATTAATCTAATATTTAACCATAGCTTACTTACAATTTATAAAATTCATAACAATACATTAAACATTATAAAAATCAAGCAATACACTTGTAAAAAAAATTGACTTAAATATGAATATTTATTAAGAATGTGTATTGTTTGGTTTTTATTATGTTTAATGTATTGTTATGAATTTTACAAATTGAGAGCTATGGTTAAATATTAGATTAATAAATTTTAGCTTTTAAAAAAGAACAAAATCGAAACGTAGAGTATTGTAAAAACATGAATTGCTCTGTGATCTGTCATTAACCTAAAAAATTGAATAGTTATTACAAACATTAAACAAAATTTTAGGTAGTTAAATAGTTATTTAGAATACATTTAAATTTTGCCTTTATTGTAACCAATATTCTTAGAATATATTTTTAACTAATGGTTTAAAAGATGAAATATGGTAGAAATGAAGAAATATATAACTTTATAGTTAAAAATATAAATTGCCTAAACTATCATATTTTTATTTTACTATTAGTAGATTATAATGATTTTTTTGCGGGATTAAGCAATTATCAAAGGTATAATACAAACATTCTCAAACTACATAATTATTGACAGTTTCTTAAATTGTGTACACATTTTAAAAATAGTTAGAAATTTAATAAAACCAGTTTGTTGCAAGAAAACACTTCTTTTAATTTCTTATCACTTCTAAATGCAGTTAAGTCTAAATTCATGAAAAAAACTTCAAGTATTCAAATAATATATATATATATATATATTCTTGATATTTAACGTTATCCGAGTGATTCGACAATGGTCAATTGACCGAAAGGTGCCTCATCACTCAAGGTAAAATTATTGCACTTAATGGTGGAAAAATTACTTACATAGTAATATATTAACTTCATATATATATATATATATATATATATATATATATATATATATATATATATATATATATATAAAATACGTTTTCTTGTTTAATAAATTAAAACAACATAGGTTATTCAAATACAAGAATATTTATTAATTTATAACCAAAGCTCTTCGTTGGTAAACAGTACCAACATCATCAGGAATGAAAATTACAATAATTTGTTATTATTTTATTAATTTTCATTAATTATTGTAATTTTCATTCCTGATGATGTTGGTACTGTTTACCAACGAAAAGCTTTGGTTATAAATTATTAAATATTCTTGTATTTGAATAACCTATGTTTTTTTAATATATATATATATATATATATATATATATATATATATATATATATATATCACTTACAACTTTTTTAAAAAAAATGTTTTAACTTGCCTATAGTAGCACTTACTTTTTTGTGTTGAGGACGGCCGTTTCGGGAGATGTGTCCCTTTGTCAACTCAGACCGTAACTGATCTCAAGGTTTACGTAGGTTAGGGTGGGGGTGGGATATTTTAGTGGTGTGGGTGTATTTTGTGTGTATTAGGAGTTATGATGTCAAAAAGTGCGTGTGAGTTGTAATGTAATTGTGTATTGAGTATGTGTGTAGTGTGTAGTAGTAGTGTGTGTAGTATGTGTGTACTAGTAGCTCACGCGAAGATGGAATCAACAAATATATATATATATATATATATATATATATATATATATATATATATATATATGAGTGTGTGTGTGTGTGTGTATGTATGTAACAACTTTTTTCTATGTGTTGAGACATGTCTTGTCTTTTCAGTTATCCATCACAGGTGAATAAAAATTAGAGGTTGTAAGAGGAAAACGTTTCCTCCAAGTGTAAGTTAATAATTTAACAACTTATAGTTAACAGAATGTCTGTTCGCAAGTAATAAGTGATTAACAACCAACTCGTCATGAATAACAACAAGATTTCAAAAAAGAATAAAAATTGTTACTAAGTTTGTATGATTGTAATTGTTTTCGTAATTTACTAGTTAATGGTTTTGAAATATCAAAATAAGTTGTGGACTGTGTTTTTTCACCATTTCTAACTATATTTAACTACTCAATTCTGTATCTATCTGCTCCCTTAATAGCTAAAGTTAGTTGGAGAAATGAAGGAAGTGTTTTTAGTGACATATTGTTTGCTTTGAAGGGTATCTGTTTCAGTCTCTTATTGTTAAGTGACCAGTGTAACAATAGAAGGGAGATTAAAAACTCTCCCACTAGATGGGTGTGCCCCACCCATCAGTGGTGGTTCTGAGAATTATCCTTATTCTGGAAAGATGAAAAAGCAAATCATTGTTCTGATCTATATAGAAACAAGTTCTAACCATCCAAGCTCAATGAGTTAGACTTAATCTATATATAATCTATATATCACAATCAACCAACATTTTATCATTGTTTGTGTGTTAGAAATATAACTTACCATTTTTTAAAATATTGTTTGTAGAGATGGATACAACAGTCATATATTGCGATTCACAGCTGAGCTAAAAACCACAAGACCAATTGATAGGTGCCGTTCAATAATCATAAGCTACTATCTTAGTGATGATACAATGTGTGTTTATGAAATTCCTGAAATTAACTCTGGTAAATTTTGTATTTGATTTTTATTACCAATCCTTAGCATGTATATTATTGGATATCTCATTAAGATACATGTTAGGCAAATGTGTATATTGAATCATTGTTTTAATGTGTTAAGATGTGGTCCTAGAAATTTGTACAGTACAACAATATGAAATTTACAAACACACAAAATACAAACATATTAAATGAACAAAACCAATACAAATCACACATACTCTTTGACACTATTGAAAACCTACCTTTAAAACCACCACCACTTAACCTAACAAAAACTCCAAGCGGAAAATTTAGACTGATGAAGATCACCACGGAGTGATCGAAAATTTTCTGTCTCAGTAAGTTTTTACAAATTTACAAAATAAATTAAAGCTCAGATAAACTAATGTAAAAGTGATTAACTACATATTTATATACACTAATAAGATATTTAATTTTGACTGTTTTGTTAGGTTGCTACTGTATTTAGTTTTAGTATTGTTACTGTGTTACCTTTCCATTTTGATATTTTTAATAATCTACCTTTTTTTGCAAACTCTCGGGTAGAAATTTTGTAAAATATCTTTAAGCCATAGCTAAAACTATATTTTAAATTCCTGTTAGATATTAATTTCTTAATTAAAGGTAGTGGGAAGTTATTTATTTATGATTTGTAATTTAAGTAATATTTATTTAGTGATATACCTTCCATTCTGATGTAATATATGTTACAGTTTTCTTTATTGTGAACTTCTACTTCTTATTTTTTGCCTCTGTCTACAATTTGAGTTCCTAGTTTACACTTTAACACAATCAATATATTAACACTTGCCTAAAAAAACACTTACGTTTTGTATAAATGAAGACAACTGTTTCGAAGACTTGCCTCATTATCAACTTTGACATTACATTACATTCTGATTTGTTATGGTTTGAGTTGGTAATGAGACACATCACCTGAAATGGCTGTCAAATTAGCACTTAATTTAGAGAAAAAATAAGTGCTTGCAAGTGTTTACAAACTAATATATGTTCAAGCTTATAACCTTCTACTTTTATATCTTCTATTCATTTATCATTTAAAATTTATAAACCCTCTGTTTAAGTAAGCTATCTATTTCCATCCTAAATTTTATATAAATATTTTAAACTGAGTAATGTAATTTTCTAAGAGCAAATTACTATTCTATGAATTTATTTTAAAAAAACTTGTCTAATGACTGATTTTCAATAAGAATTTTAAACATAAATTTTAAAATATTACTCATGAAAAAGAATTATTTATTTTTTAATACGTAAACTTAATTTTTTTTATTATGAACGTTGAAGGGTAATGTGAAAATATTTGATAGGTCAAAAAATTAATTTCCGATCATTTCAAAATCATTAAGGCTACTCTTAAGAATAATCTAATATAAATTGTTATGGATATTTTTAATAAGAACGTGATAATAATATGTATTTATGACAGGATATTTTGGAGGAATGCTAATTGGTAGGAGGAAAATTGTGAAACCTGGTGAAAACTTATTGGGTAAGGATCCACCAGCATGCTATACTCAGCAAGATCTTTTCATTGGCAATACACTCTGTTTGGAGAGTTTTAATATGACAATTACAGATGCTGATGAGTATGCACTTCGCTATATGGAGCTTCATAGTTGTGAGGTTAGCTTAAGATTATTGTAAATATATATTACTTCCAATTTTAAAAAAATGTCCTATTTTTAAATAATTTTATTACTGAATTACCGACAATTATAGTCATCTAAATGACTAATCAATGTAATCAATGTTTATATATTTAATCTTATGAGCATCCTCTGAAATCTGTGTCAGGTATTGTAATTTGAGAACAGGTTATTTTCCTTATAAAAATGAGAATTCAATACTCAGATATTGTTATAAAATTATTTGTCAAAATGAACAAATCTAATAAAACAAAATTACATGAATAACTCTTGGATTTTGTTTTACATGATGTTAAAATAATCTTTAAACTTCAAACGTTACTATGTTATAATTTGGGCAAACTTATAATTAAGGTATGTATTTAAAAAAAAAACTTTATGAAACAAAATTTTTTGTGAGACAATGATGATAATTTCCTAGTTCAATAAAACATGTTTCGCCAGAGTAAGATTTTAAAATATGTCTTTAATTATCATTTTGGTCAAGTTTTAGCATTAATAAGTTTTCAAAAACCCATGTGAACACTTTTTACAATCTTGTGAACTAATGTATTTTTTCTAAAACTTGCAGTTTTTGTGTTGTACATCTTGAGGCTTTTTTTACAATGCTCTTATTGATATCTCTTGGCGAAAAAACCACTACTTACTGATATTTTTCAGCAAATGCATTTCACTCTAGATCCAGGGTCTCCAACCTATAGCCCGCAAACAGATTTTTACGAACAGAAAGCTAGCATAGTGAAAAAAAATTTATTTGGTAATATTTTTCCTTTTAAACATTTTTACCATTAAATATGAGTACAGTATTCGTCTCTCACCTGCCACTTCTTTTCTCTATAAGTGTAAAACTACCTGTAAACAAGTAAAAATACTAAACAAGAAAATCTAAAAAAACACCACTGAGCTCTTGATTAGAAAAAACGTCATGGGTGTATGGGGAGGGGGTTAGACCTTCGGCCCTGAAATATTGCCAGCCCGCTTTCCTCCAAAAGTTTTCGATGTGGCCCTTGAGTAAAAAAGTTGGAGACCCCTGCTCTAGATCAGTGCCTTGTTCAAAAGCATCTTTCAATGCATTGATCTAGGGTGAAATGTGTCTGCTGGAAAATATTAGTGGTTTTTTGCCAAGGGATGTCAATAAGAGTATTTTCTTTGATTTACTCAGTTTACGGATCATGTTTAAGTCAAAATGTTCTTGCTTATATTTTCACTGCTGTCCTAGAATATTCTTACTAAACTCTGAAAATCTTATGATGTCTTGAATTTGATTTAATAATGCGCTTTTATAATTTAAACCATATGTAGCTTCTTGTACTCTTAATTTCTAGCTTAAGAGTGCCCTAGTTATGATGAAATGGTTGTAGCTAATCAAGTAATTTTATTACAAAAATTGTGAGATTGCTCTTTAGATAAATGTTAAAAATTTTATTTTTTGCTTAAGAAACATTAAAGTTTAAAATTAAATTTTAAATTTAGGTTTAAAATTAAAGGAGTCGAAATTTTAAATATAGTAATCCCCCTCAACATTTGCCAGTTTTAATTATTCATGAATATAAATGTGGAGTAGAATTCTTGACTCACAAATTATATGTTTGATTATTTGTAAACAATCAACACTGAATACCTTTTTGTAGCTGTGTATACATTTCCAAGAACAGAACCTCCATCCAAGTAATATCACATGTTGGTTTGGACACTAATTTTAAGAACACTTGAACAAAGAGTTCTCAGGCCATATTATGGCTTTCATAACAGTAACATTTACATTTATGAAGTAGTCTTTCCAGGATCTGTTCCACTTTCAATTTGGTGGACACATCTCCTGAAACTGGCATTATTAAGAATCATAAACAATGTGTAAGTGTTATTAGTTACTAAAAAATGTTTTTTAAAAATAGGTTAAAAATGTATTACTACAACTTCAACATTAAAAAATAATCCTATCATTAAGTGATTAATACTTTCCACATTTACTGTAGCTCTGAAAATAAAGATGTGATATTGAGATTTGTTATGTAATTTTTCTACAGAAATATAGTTTTTGTATCATTTAAAAATGGCTTTAGTAATTAAAACAACTTTTTCTTTACAGTTTCCCAAAAGCAACATTCGCTTGATTCTTGATAAAGTGAGAACAGCTCTAAAGCCTATTTACAAAGATTTTGTGGCTAGTCATTTTGTGAACAACAAACTTCCTGATATTTCATACTTCAATTTCAGGTTACTTATATTTTTTTAAAGTAAACATTAGGAATTAGATTTAAAATTATTTTTAACTGTTTTCTTTATTATTGTAAATGGGTTAGTATTTATGAAGTAATAAACAAATTTAAAGACCGGATAATTTGTCAACCTACTATAGTCCATAAATAAAAGATAAGAATATAAAAGACTATTTTATCACTAAAAGGTATGTAAACTTTGGGTTAATTTTTTATATTATCACCTTGATAATTAATGCATTTGTCATACCTGTATACCAGCTTCCAACGCCCTTTTCAATTATTGCTGCTGCCAATGAATGAAAATGAGTTTTGATAGTTTTTTTTAACCTCCTCATTAGATTGCAACCACTGCCCTTCTTGCTATTTCTTCAGTCAAGAAAAATGTAAGTTAGTGCTAGGTCAGTACTGTATGCAAGGTGATTCAAAATACTCTAGAAGCCGTTGGATTGCAGAAGCTCGAGCATTGTCATACATCAAAACAATTCCAGCATTCAGGATGCAGAATGCTTCTTCTATATCCAAACAAGTGGTAGTTGATGGTGTGGCCTAAGGTGAATCTGTATTATATGTATATTACGCCCTTTGTCATTGCTGCTTTGAAGACATCAGTGCTGTGTTGATAGTTCACAACACCTGTCTTCACATCAAGGATGATGCATCCGTTCAAGATGTCAAGGATAATATGAGGCCAGGACGACCTTCGACCTTACTGTCATGATAAAAATATTGCTCATGGGGAACTCCTTATCTTTACTGATTCTCTCCATCTATAAAATTTGTATCAACATTTTAAAAATCCATCCCACCTATTTCTCTGAATAGATTATTGTAAATGATTATACAAAAATTATAGCCATGTTATTACACACAGTAAATGGTTATGTATAATGTATTTTTGAGCTTATATTATATAATTTATCAAACAAAAAGTTATATAAAATAAGTTTATGTTAGTTTATTTTAGATAAAGTTAATGTTCATATTTCTCACAGTTTGTTTTTTTTTTGGTTAAGCCAAATAGTTATTCATAAATATATGATGCTTATTAAAAAATAAATGATTTATATGCACAGGGAATCAATAAAGAGTTTTATGGAGAACAATATAACTGAACACGAGGTACTGACCTTAGGCAGGTATTACAGTGCTGATAAACATCAACAGTTAATAACCAATTCTATATTACAGTAAGTAGTTTATTTGATTTCATAGTAAAATAAATGTTTAAAATATTGAATATAATTAATTTCAAAACAATTACTTGGGTGGGTTAAATTTTATTTATACAATTTTGAGAATAGAAATTGAGACTTTAAATCAAATCTTAAAACAAGTAAAATTTTTACTTGTACATTTTTTATAGCTATTAATTTCTATAAAACTTACAAAGAGGAAACATATTTCACAGCACATCAAATAATTTTTGTGACATCTGTAAGTAGGAATATTTAAAAGTTACTGTGTGAAAATAGTTAAAAGTCTAGAAAGAGAAATTAGTGATAAAATATTTTACTTATATTTAGAAAATACAAGACAGAATATATGTTTGAATTTTAGAAAAAATGAGCACCTAAAAAAGGAAGGATATTATATTATAATTTGGTTTTAAAAAATGTAGAAAAATATAACCTTAAAGTTAGTTGTCTTCTTCATGATTTCTCTAATTAATTATAAATAATTACTTTTAAGAAACTACGCAAAACAATAACTTACTACAATGGCCGCCCATGTATAATTTTATAGGGGGGGGGTAAATTTGATACCTGGGGGAATGGGATTCCCACCATGAGAAGGGGGGTCCGAGGAAATTTTGAGGGTTAAAATGGCGAGTTTTAAAGTACTTTAAAAAATTTGAAACTTCTAATTTTTACAGACTTTTTTGTATCGATTAATTTATTTTTTTATAGAATAAGTAAATCTTTATTCCTTAAAATACTAAAAAATATAATAAAAAGCTCCGAGATAAAAGGAAATGCCTAATATCTATGTATCGTATTAATATACATAGGAATTTTGATGAAATTGATTCTTGACGTTTGTTATGTTTCGTTATTAGAAAATGTTTTCACTTACCAATTAGGCTAATAATTTATAAATTTTGTAAATCGTAACTCGCTACCGTACACTATAGTCAATATATAATCTCCCTGCTTCCTACTTGCACCCAATACAGTACTACAATGTGGAACGCAGATGACATGTAACAGAGAAGAAATGCAGTGTCAGTTGGAAGGGCCTAGGTTGTCCTTCCTGTCATGTTTTCCTTATCATTGGGATAGCTGGCTCGCTGTGTCAGCGTCTAGGATATTAGTTGTGTCCTGTTTAACTGTTTTCCTTTAATTGACGCAACCATTAACTAGTCCACATTGACATAATCACATAATATGGATATTCGATAGTTTCTGACTTTAAAACCTACTTCGTTCAGTCAAGGTGTTAATATAGCAGAATCGCATAAATATACTATTTATATTGTTAATACTGTGAAAATTTATTATAATTAAAATATAGTTCTTCCACATCAGCTGAAAATAAAAAAGAAATATTTGTACGAAAGTCTTAATAATTTTAATTTGTATTTTTCTGGGAGCTAGAGGGGCCACGCCCCCCCTGCCCGTGTGTATGAGTGCCCATGCTTACTACATTAATGTGTTTTAAAACCATTGTTTCATTGACAAAGCCTACCTGCTACTGGTAACTTTTGCTCAAGGTTGCAGGCAAGTGATTTACTATAGGTGCATTGTGTTTTTTTTATATTGAAAAAAGATGTTATAGTTAAAGTTTTATATGATTATTAAAAATAATTGTAGTAGTCTTGTATATTCAAATCATATACAAAGTGTATATATATATATATATATATATATATATATATATATATATATATATATATATATATATAAAGTATAAATATATGTAAATGACAACATATTATTATTATTTTTTTTGTAATATATATTTTAAGTGTGTTTTATAAACCTTTTCTTGATTGTGATAGAAGTAATTTTTTATTTTATTACATTTAATGCAATATATTTCTCTTTATAATACAGAATTTTTTTAAATGTTTGCTTTCAGAAGTGTTGCTCAAAATGAATTAAAGCGATTGTTATATAATGAGTTTGAGCGACTGTTAGAAACGTTTATGTATTTTGATAAAAATAAAACAGGGTCAATTGAAAAAGCTTCTGCATATTCAATTTTGAGAGGAGCTCGTCTACCACTAGATGTTGACCTTATAAACACAATTCTAGATAAGTAAGTTGAAAATATATCTTTCATATTCACTGGGAAATTATATTATACAGAATATAACTATGTGAAATTTAATTTTTATATACACACATTTTCAATATAATTATTTAGTTGGTTTTTTACAGTTTAGTTATGTATTTGTTTCGACGTGTTCAAACGTTTTAGGGACAAAACAAATATTTGAGCAGTGGTCCAGTATTGCTTCATTATTTGTTAAATACCAGTATTAGGACTGAAAATTTTAGTTAATAACTGAGTGATTACCAAAAATTTTGAGAAGACAATTAAAATGAACAAAACTCTAACTTCTGGAAAAACGATGTTATGATTAATATAGATGATTTTTTATTATAAAAATGTGTGCTTTATAATAATGTTTTCTAAGGAATATGAATTTAGAGTTGTAAATCAAATTTGAATTTCATTCCAATATGGAGTTTTGAATGAGTTAGTGGCTACTAAGTTTGTATTGTTTTCTGATATTTAGTTTAAAGTCTTTACTATATGTATATTGTTTCTACTTAGAATTTTCTTACAATGAGACTATTGTTTCAAAACCCATTGATAGTTTTTGCTTAGAAACTATTGTTTCAAAACGCATTGAAAGTTTTCGCTTAGTTCTTCAAATAACTACTTATGAACTTTTTGGAAGTAGCCAGAGAAAAGCATATATTTTCACTTATCTACCATATATATTTATTCTTTAACGGCATTCCTTTCTTCCTACCATTAAACATAGTTTGACTTTTCAAGATTGCATAGTTACAAACTGCAATCTTATATCTTTTTCTTTGTTCCAGTATCACTAAATTTTTCATTGCAAGCACTGTAAGGTTTCAGTTATTTCAAATTCAAAATGTCATTTTATAATAGTGCTACCTTCTTTAGTGTATTCTCCTTAATATTTTATAAAGGTTAGAACAAGGTTCTTAACCTTTTACATTCTGTGACCCCTTTTTCAAGTCGAGTATTCTAGCTATCCCCCAAGTTTTAAAACAATAATTAAAAAACTACAATAATATTTTATTCATAAAAAACATTTGCAACTAATATTAATTAACATTAATTTTGTCATTATAATTCTTTAATAGTAAGGTAAAGTAGAAGATTCACTGATTTTATACACTTGCAGAAGTTTTTTAAAAGTTTTTAACCTCACACTCCATTAAGCTCTAGCATTGTATGCAGTACAAGCACTGATTACATCACCGCTTTGAACCCTGCCATAGCATAATCTCAGTGTCTGATTGACTACTACCAAGACTAAATGTGCACTCTTTGAATAGTATTCCAAGCAGTTACAGTTAGAAACAATGGATAATTTTGTGAAAAGAGCCTCTTCAAAGTAATGATAGTTGTGAATGTGTGAAAACAAAGTTCCACAAATATGATCAGTTTTTGTGCTACATTTGGTATGATTGTGGTAATTCTATTCACAAAGATATATTATTTTGTAACCCTCAGCCCAATAATACAACAGGTGAAAGCCTTTATAAGGTGTTTGTTTAAGTAACTGAACCTTTCAAAATTGATTGGAAGCAATGCATTTCAATTTGTAGTGATGGAACAAAGGTTCTGTAGGGGAAAGAAGAATAACTTGATTGCCAGGTTCAAATCACTTAAGTCGAATGTAAGCTGGGTTGCCGAATACAAAGGCAAGTTTTGGTAACTAAGAAAATGCCAGATGAAATACGACAAGTTTTAATTGAAGGTGTCAAGCGAGTAAACTACATCAAGAGTCTTCTGCTGCAAAGCAGGTTGCTTGAGAACTTGTGGAAAGAGGCAGAACCTTGCACAAACATGTTTTATTTCACACTGAAGTACAGTGACTATACTATGGTAATGTGTTAAGCAGGTTGTACAAATTAAAGTAAAAAATGGTGCCAATTTCAACTCACAGTAAACCCAAATGTTCTAGTTTTTTTACTTATGAAAAATGGTTTGTGAAATTTCCTTATTTGGTTATCTTCTTTCACCTTAATACTTTGAACACATCCCTAAAAGGAACAAACAAAACTGTTCTGTAGGCTCAAGAAATAACATGTTTACAAAAAAATGTATATACTAGTTAAGGATATGAATGGGGTTTTGTGGGTAGTTTCTCTGCTCAGTAAACAAGATAACATAAAATTTAAGGGTTGTGTTGGGAATTGAAATAATAAAAATAATAAAATTCTACACAATTGATACACACATACACACACACACACGCACACACACACACACACACACACACACACACACACACACACACACACACACACACACACACACACACACACATATATATATATATATATATATATATATATATATATATATATATATATATATATAAGTTTATACATATACAGTAGAATCTCAATAATTCAAATTAAATGGGACTGAAACACCTTGACTTACCGAAAACTCGGATTAAATGAAAATATGTTCCTGTGCATTAAAAAAAATAGGAGTTTTAATTACTATGATTAAAAATTCACGAAATAAGTTTATAGAACTTTATATGAACATTTCTTGGAAGTCCGGCTCATTTCCTGTGCATACTTTATTGATATACACATATCATAGAAGCACAACTCATTTCCTTTGCATACTGTATGGCTATAAACATTTCTTAGAATCCCTACTCATTTCCTTGTATATCTTTATATACATTTCTTGGAAGCCCGACTCATTTCCTTGCATATCTTTATAAACATTTCTTAGAAGCCTGATTCATTTCCTTGCATACTGTATGGCTATAAGCAATTCTTGGAAGCCGACTCATCGTTTTCTTTCAAATAGGTAAAGTAGGCTCAGATAGAAATAAGCTCGAACATAATGGAAGCTTAAAATATCAAGACTTGGAATTTCGAGACTCTACTGCATATTTAACGTAGCAGTACTATTTTCACGTATTCATTTATCACTTACATTTTAATGTTCTTAAACAAGAATATTACTTGGTATATTGGCTAGTTGACTTTCAAGAACTTATCAATTACCATCCTCTGATTTTTGAGCTTCTTAGAAATCTTCTAATATGCAGTGCATAGTCTATTTAATATGCAGTGCATAGTCTATTTAATATGCAGTGCATAGTCTATTTAATATGCAGTGCTGATTATTGTAAATAACTGTGATTCAGTAAAAATATAATTACTTATTCATTTAGAACTATCTTGGTTTAATTTTGAGGGAATTATTAACTTATTAAGGTGGAATGTCTTTGTATTGACACCTTTAGTTAAACATTTACAAGCAGGATAGCCGTATGATCTGTCTTGGCACCAAGTACTCAGTCTTTTTGACATACAAGCAGACTTTACTGTCACTTGTTTTTATTCTAGTACTGAGTGCTAGCTGTAGTGTTACCAATTTATGGGAAATTTACTGAATGAATCAAAATGGTTCCTGTATCAATAGGGTTTTCATAAAGTAATTCTCATTATAAGTTTGGCAAGTTGTCAATTGGTTTAATAAAGCATTAAAACACTGTTATATTGTATATGGGATGATCGTCTTGAATTTAACTTATTTTATATCTTCAACCTACCTTTAACTTTAACCCAATTTTAATAAATTTGCTTGTTGTAATCATCTTGAATTCACTGATTAAACTGTATTTAATTAATACATAACCAAGTAAATATTTAAGACCTTACTTGATGACGGGTTTCGAAACAATCATTTCTTTTATAAGCCTTAGCACCTACAAAGAAATATTTGTTTCGAAACATGTCAATAATTAAGCTCTTAAATATTCACTTAGATATGTATTAATTGATTATAGTATTTTTAATAATTGAGATAATTTGAACCTTAAGAAATATGTGTAAAATTTATTGTACAATTATCATAATATAAATGTTTAGGATGTGTGTGGATGGAAAAGAGTTGATAAACTACAAGGATTTAATTCACTTCTTAGACTACAAAAAAAATCTTGCTTCTTCAATGCAGCCTATTAGTATAACAGTAAGTGTAATTTACAAGATATTATATTGTTCTTGCAATTACTTTATCTATTGAATGTTTAATAATAATATGTAAAAAGATGATTTTGCTAATGGCTAGCTAAAATATTTCAATGCCTTATTATTTGAATATTGCTTTAATATTACAATATTAATATATTGCTAGAAATATTGAATATTGTAATATTTAAAAAAAATTGCTACTTTAATGCTGCTTATTAGTATAATAGTAAGTGTATTTTACAAACAATTATTTTATTCTTATAATTATTTTATCCATTGAATATTTGATAAAAAAATATATACAAATATGATATTACTAATGGATAGCTAAAATATTTCAATACTGTATCAATTTTGAATATTTTAGAATACAAAATGTTAGAAAAAAAATGAAAGAAGACGGAGAAGAAAAATAACAGTTATTTGAGCGTAAGAAAAAAAATATTGTATTTGATGATGCATGTGCAAACTGCAAAACCAATTGATTTTTTTAGAAATATTAAACAGATAAAATCATCATGTTTATGGTAAATCAAAACCAAGCAAATGCAGTGCAGGTAATAAGCAAGATGAGATTGAATCAAAGTAGCAGACTGCACAAACGGAGCCGTACTAATCCAAATGGAATGAAAAAGTTTTAAGGTTTGTTATAGTATACAGGTTTAGTGCCAAATGCTATGACTGATAGATTACTGGTCAAATAATAACCTTAACAAAAATGTTATGCCCTAAACAAAACCTACAAGTATGGGATAAAGTTATTCCAAATATATGATTCTTCTAGTTACACTTTCTGCTAAAGGTATATATGGGGGCAGGAACAGGAGGCAAAAACAACTTAATATTAGCATCAACAGTTGTTATAGACAACTGTAACCATGTTCTTAGATCATGGATCATGGAAAAACCAAACATTTTATATACATATATATATATATATATATATATATATATATATATATATATATATATATATATATATATCATGATATTTCACATTGTCCATTATTTCTCCGTTGCACTGACTTTATAAAGTTATTATTGTTAATTGTAAACAATTATTCCACCACTAAGTGCAATTATTTTATGTGATGAGGCACCTTTCAGCGATTTGACAATGGTCAAGTGACCGAAAGGGGCCTCATCACATAAGGTAAAACTAATTGCACTTAGTGGTGGAATAATTGTTTACAATTAACAATAATAACTTTATATATATAATTTCTACAGCTCTGTGGATTTATCTCACATGATCTTAGCAAGAAACACCCCCTTGTCAGAAGCATTAATAGCAACAGCTTGGTACACTCATAAAAAAACAATTCCATACAGTTCTAATTGCAAGATGATGCTACGTAAGACTGAAGTAAAGACATATAAGCGCTTCTGGAACGCAACCATGGATGAACTTAAATGCAATAAAAATGCATGTTTGGAGGACAGTGGAAGCCTCCAAGATGACTGCAGAATACTAAAGGTAGCCCAAGCTGCCCTTTGATGCTCCATAACAGTCTCAACAGAAAGGCTTAGAAGGGATTCGTAGCCAAACTGGAATTCAGAAAAGATTGGTTAAAGGTGCACAAATTCCTGTCCAGCCTAAGTAATGGTATAAGTACCCGTCACTGGGAACCCATAACTGTCCACAGAAAGATTTATTTACACCCACAATCGTAGATAGTGCCTTGGGCACACATTATACAGCTGTAAGCACTTTAGCCATTACCCTGTCTGAGAAGAAGAGCACTCTCACCAAAGACTTACCAACATGCTCCACTGCTGAGGAATGGATTTGTTTCTACTGAGGTTCTCTTCTGTAGAACTCAAGTTGTCCCTTAACATCATTGAGAAAGGCAAGTCAGTCGGACCAGATGAAATTTTCCCAGATTTCCTGCACAATTTAGGTCCCGCAGCTAAAAAGACTTTACTCACATTCATAAATCTTACCTGGATAAAAGATCTACCGCAACAATGGAGAAAGGGAGAAGTAATCGCATTATTGAAGAAATGCAAAAAACAAGATGAAAGTCAACACTGAGATAACCATCACCCAACTATTCACTCTCTCAATAAGCAACACTCTTCCAAGTCAGATATAGTTGAAAAATTCTTGAACAAATGCTCTTCAAGTACTTGAGAGTTGCCTTGGATATCAAACTGTCAAGGAAATCCATGGTTGAAAAAGTCAACAAATGTAACAGCCTATTGGAGGGATGACAGCTACAAAGTGGGGGAGGCTAGTGATAATGTTAACAACCTACAAGTTGTATGTATGACCTGTTTTGGAGTGCGCAGTAAAGGCTTTTCAACAGTGAGTAATTCTAATTTAGCCAAGCTCAAGGTTGTTCAAAACAATGCACTGAGAACTGTGGAGTGGCAAGGTTAACCCCTGTCACTGCAATGGAGATCCAGGCAGGATTTGAACCACTTGTGATAATACAAGACAAAACAATCCTCAAATTCTAGAAAAGATAATTTAATTACATGAGTATTACAGACACTAGCTGATACGAATTAATTCCTCGTGTCAATTGAGTTGTATTTTGCTACAAAAATATTTTCGCTTATAAACCACTAATGGTTTATACGTGATATACTAATACCATTATACTACGTGGTTATACCATTGTACTAATGGTTTTATAACCACTATTGCAAGGAATGGGGGGCAGACACATCCACCCTGAGAACGTTTTATCTAGCTTTTGTCAGATCTGGAGCCACCTATGCCTGTGAAGTCTGGGGGTCAGCCCCAAAGACACATTTAAACAAGATCAGAGTGATCCAATCGGCAGCCCTTCGTTTTTGCCTGGGATGTACTAAGACCACTCCAATTGCTGCAATGGAGGTGGAATTAGGTCTGATACCCATCATGTTCTATACTGACAAACGGATCTGGTCGAAGTTTCTGGCTGTAAAGACTCTCCAGCCCACTCATCCTCTTCACAATGCAGGAAATGGTATTAACCGAATTAAACAAATGATTTGTGTGCCATGTTGCTAAACTCTGTCCTCGAGTATATATCTGCTTTTTATCGCGAGTCCCCCACTACCTGGTCAGGAATAAAAATTACTTTGAACCTGCCAAGCAGAAGGAGCAAGCAGGACCACCCAGTAGTTCTGAAAACTGAAATGTTGGAAATGATACATACCAGCTACAATGATCATATTAGAACTTACACTGATGGCTCACTTGACCAACAAAAGAAAACGTCCAGAGTAGGTTTTTTCAATGAAGCTACTGATATCTGCTTCTATTTCCCTGCAAAAAAGCACTCTAGTATGGACACAGAGCTTCTGGCACTAAATGCTGCATTGGCAAGTGGCTTCAAAACAGAGGAGGAAAAAATATGCATATTCACTGACATCAACTCATATTCACTGCTCTCTTAAATTCATCACAGGGGACTACTGCTTTCGCATTGGTGAAATATGAAAATTTGATAACAGCTTGAAGGACATGAGAAAGGATATAACTCTTCAACGGGTACTCGCGCATTGTGGAATACCACTAAACAAGAGAACCGATGAAACAGCTAAAGCGGCATCCCATATGTACCCAACATTTAAAGCCAAGTATCCACTCATGTATTGTGAAAGCTTGGCAAATAAATACTTTCATAAATGTTGGACTGAATTGTGGAAAGAAGAGGCCACAGATTGTCACCTTTTTCAATTTCTGCCTGAACCTTTGAGTGAGGTCAAATTCAAGGAAGTTTCAAGTCCGATTTCATGCACGATTTAGTCATCTAGTGACAAAGGAATATTTATTTAGATTTAATCTTTCGAATTCTCCAATCTGTGCACTTTGCGAAAATGAAGATGAAAGCGTAAAGCACATTTTGTTTGACTGCATGTACCCCATACCAATGAGGGACTTACTGAGAGCCGAAGTGGCAACATGGCAAGATATTCTTATAAACAAGAAGCATTGGGGGCTGGCAAGGATAATATACGGTGGTCATCGGGCTATCAGCTACTCTTGAACCTGGATGCCTGTGCAAAGAAGTAAAAAAAAATAAACCACTAATTATTATACTTTTTATATGGATACAATCTATTTATTCGTTATTTTGTACCTTAGTTTATTATTTGTTAATTGATTATTATGTGTAATCATAATTATTTAAAATAAATTAAAAGGTACTTACGGTTTGAAGTTTGCTCTAGATTCTAGACTCCTATTATTATTGTTTATTTTGTACATACATAAGAATACACTTATTATAACTACTGACCGACACTGAGTAAAAGCTATACTGAGGTTGACATAATGAGGTGCTCACACTGATTGACATAAAAACTACTGCTGCATTCTATTATGTTTAGATATCTGATAGAAGGTCAGTGGGCCCTAAATATCTTTCCTTATTAAGGTGTAAGTTTCAAGAGTCATTAAATATCATCTAGATAGCACAGACATCTAGTCTTGTGGATGAAATATCAGAAAATAAACTTTCTTGAAGTAAACAAATCAATCAAACAATGACAAAATTCACGACTAACAGGGCTAGTCTTAATACCTGCTACTAAAAAATTGTAATTAGCTGACCTAGTCCGTAAACCGCAATAAGTTAACAAAATATTTGGTAGTTTTGAAAATTTATATTTACATTAAATGTTCATTAATCTTTACAATAAATTGAAATTACATTAGATTCAGAATCTCAACATTTTTGATTGCTAACACACACACACACACACACAGCAAAAACCAATACATATAATATATTTTACATTATCTGTTTTTTATTGTATAATTTATATATTTATAGTAGTTGGGTATTTAAAATAGCAAAAAATACATATAACATAAAAAATAACATATTCTAACAGACAACTTTTATTTTACAGGGTAATTTAAACTGGATATCAAGAACTATGCCTCCAGTTAGCACATCAGTACGTTGCGTGAATTTTGAGAAATTTATTTCTGATTTAGATTTGGAAAAGGATATAATCAGTCAAAGCAATTAGTTGGTACTAAAACTCTATTAGCAAAAAAAATTTAAGCAATTTATCACCTTATATGATTTTACTCCAATAATGCTTAGAGATATGTGGAAGTGTAGATTTATGTTTACATACAATGTTAGATTTATACATATAATGGGTATTATGTTTTTTTAAAATTTCATTGTAGAAATTCTAAAATTGTGTATTATGTAAACAGTTTTAACATTACTTACAATTTAATATAAATTTTTGTTTAGCTTATTAATCTATTGTATAAATGGATTTAGTGAATTACAGTCATCTCCTATTAATTTAAGCTAATTGATACAGGAACATTTATGAATTACCAAATTCGTATATTATCTACTAAAATTGTTTAATTAAGTTCAAAAACCAAAAAAAGCACCATTATGAATATTATAATATCAATGAAATAACCTAAAAAACAAAATGCAAACAAATTCCCAGGTATTAGTCCATTAAAAAGTACTATCAAAATAATTTTGTAGGTTGTTTTACAAAAAACCTGAATTACGGTTAGCTAAAAAAACTGTAAATTTTAATGTTTCTGTACTAATATTTAGGTTTATTTTACAGTATGTTGTAAATATCTTAAATTCTCAATGTTTGTTAATGAAAATTCATCATAATTTTCAAAATATTACAAAAACCTACCAACAGCACTTATAGGCAAGGTAGGTAAAAATTATGTGATTTGTTTGATTATGCTGTTAGTTATTGACTGATTTATTTATGGAATATATTTGTCAACATATAAACCGTTTGATACCGTTTACTGAGCATAGTACAATTATATTCAACAGTCTTACTCTAGTCACATAACTGGACAGTGATTTATAAATTTTGAAAATGCTAATAATGTAAATTAGTGAAAAGCTTCAATCAACAATAAATTGAAGTAATACTCGTATATTCTTGTTTATGAAAATTATTTTATTTCACTATACATATATATATATATATATATATATATATATATATATATATATATATATATTTAGGTTAGTTTTGGTTGGTAAAGATTATTTAGATTTTTTGGACTAGGAGACTGACAGACTTACCTTGGTAAGAGTCCACACTGTAGTCTTCAAATAGAAACACATAAAAGCACTTAAACAATGATATATTTCAACCACACAGTGGTCTTTGTCAATCGAAGACACTACAGTGTGGACTCTTACCAAGGTAAGTCTGTCAGTCTCCTAGTCCAAAAAATTTATATATATATATATATATATATATATATATATATATATATATATATATATATATATATATATATATATATATATACGAGGTGTGGCTAGAAAAAAACCGAACTGATGTATAAAAGAATTTTATTTTCCATTATTTACAATTTGATGTTATCGCCTTCAATGTACTCTCCTCCTCGGTCTATACACCGCTCCATATGAATTTTCCACTGTTCATAGCAATGCTGCAGATCATTTTTGGTAAGTCCATACATTACTTCCGTCGCTTTTTCTTTTACTGCTTCAACACCCTCAAATCTAGTTTCTTTCAAAGCTGACTTGACTTTAGGGAAAAGAAAAAAATCACAGGGGGCCAAATCAGGTGAGTAGGGTGGATGGTCTAAGATGGGAATGTTGT
Source organism: Prosapia bicincta (assembly GCA_036971475.1). NCBI lineage: Eukaryota > Metazoa > Arthropoda > Insecta > Hemiptera > Cercopidae > Prosapia > Prosapia bicincta. The sequence goes on from JBAIZL010000002.1 coordinate 4,663,113, forward strand.
GATTGGCTAAAAACGTCTTCACTGACAACGCATTGTGAGCTGGGGCATTGTCTTGGTGCAGGATCCATGTCTTTTTTTTCCACAAATCGTTCCGTTTTCTCCTTACTCGCTCACGTAGGGTAGTCAGGACGCTAATGTAGTAATGCTGATTCACTGTTTGTCCCTCTGGTACCCAATCAATGTGTACAATCCCTTTGACATAAAAAAAAACAATTATCATTGCCTTGAATTTCGATTTTGACATTCGTGCTTTTTTTGTTGTGGAGAATCAGGAGATTTCCAATGCATCGATTGGCGTTTGGTTTCGGGATCGTAAGTAAAAAACCATGATTCATCACAAGTAATAACATTTTGTAAAAAGGTAGGATCACTTTCAATGTTTTCTAGGATGACAGAACAAATCATTCTTCAGCGTTCCTTCTGTTCAATTGTGAGACACTTTGGAACCATTTTTGCACACACTTTGTTCATGTTGAAACTTTCATGAAGAATCTGCCTAACACTTTCCTTGTCAATTCCTGTCAACTCAGACATTGCTCTGATTGTTAAACGGCGATCTTCTCGAACAAGTTTACGGATTTTTTCAATGTTTGCATCAGTTTTTGCTGACAATGGTCTGCCAGTGCGAACGTCATCACTTGTGTCTTTGCGGCCATCTTTAAATCGTTTAAACCACTCAAACACTTGTATTTGCGATAAACAATCATAGCCGTACACTTGTTGCAACATTACAAACGTTTCACTTGCAGATTTTCCAAGTTTGAAAAGAAATTTGATGTTAACACGCTGTTCTTTCTGTACACTCAACATTTTTCCGACGCACAGACAAAACGTCAACTACTTAGAACAGACGCCACGGGCAGACTGAGTGCAGGAGGCAGATGAAACTCGAGCAGCAGGCGGAGCAAGAGTCACGTGACAGGCCAGGCGACTTTCAAGCCTTATTGCATTTGTTTTATTGTTTCACCTGTGCTAGTTCAGTTTTTTTCTAGCCTCACCTCGTATGTATCATATTTGTTGATTCCATCTTCAATACTCACCCACACCACCATAATATCCCACCCCTACCCTAATACCTTAACCTATGAACACCTTGAGATCAGTTACGGTCTGAGTTGACAATGGGACACATCACCTGAAACGGCCGTCCTCAACAAATATAGGTAAGTGCTACTATGGGCAAGTTTGTAAATATTTGCAAGTGTTTAGTATTATTTATAAACAGTACAGTAGTAATAGAAGTGTCAAGTTTTAGTTACTTATCCAGCGATGAAGAGGAAGAATAACAGGCATTGTTTCAGTTTTTCAATAAAAAAACAACATACTGCAGCAGAAAACGATCTATTTGTTGATGTCTTTGGCCCCCTTGTTTGCTTATTTCCTTGCTTCAAAGATGACAAACCAACTTCCAGTTTATTGAGAAGTCTGACCGATCACATTTTCTGTAACTGCTCATACTAGGTCACCTCTGGTGAAACCTGACATCATGTTACTCATCCTTTTGATGTTACCCCTACATTGATTTGCATTTCTAAATTGTTTTAAATTTAATAAATGGCTGTAACTTTTTATTTAGTAGGCATATATTAAACACGTTTTCATTCTTTATTTTATGTAGGAATCTTTTTTGTGATTTTTTGAAATGTCAACAGCTTTTCTATGTTGATTTTGGCATTCCCTCCCTCTCAACTCTGACTTTGCTTACATACAATTAAGATACTATTCCTTTGAAAATGGTTCTACTTTACAATCTAATCTCCTACATCCTAAATCAAATATGAAAACAATTTCTAAACATTTGCATTTCTCTAAATTAAAAACTTTATAATGTTAATTTAAAATTTCCATTGTAGCACTTAATCTTTGATTCAAGTCATTTACATTCTGCAATCATGTATGACTTCTCTAAGATATAACCATTTTTATAAAAAACTATGTTATCTTCTTTGTCTTAATCTGCAAGTATTAATCGACATCCTGCAGAATCTTTTAGATATCTAGATGATTCCTTGGTCTAATGGTTTTAGTTACATTAGGAGAGTAGTAACATTAGTTACTAAAAAGGAAACAAATTTTTGTTTACAGAGTTAATCACTGTTTCAATTATTGCACGTGAGTGAGAGTTATTTAGCAACAACAAAACATTTCCTTCAATTCCCAAACTGTTTTGATGTTTTAAAACCACTGAAATAAATTTGTTTGGATATCAATTATCTAAACTGTCTATAACTATAACTTAAGCAACAGGTCTGGGAGTTACAGTAGCATAAAGAAATAGTTAACCTTTCCTTTATTACTTTTGAATCCTGGAGGACAATTTCCCTTTTCAAAGCCAGTGTTTTTGTTAGCAATGCTCTCCACAGTTGGCGAGATTCGTCCTTTTTATAAATATTTATTGGATTAAATTGTTTTATGATATAAATGAATTTAATTTTGAAAAGGTTAGGGGAGTTTCAGTAGCAAGACAAACTTTCTTTTTGAATATTTAGTTCTCAGATTTCATGTCTTGGTTTGAAACTCTTCAACCAACCAGTACTAGCTTTCAACTCCTTATACCTATTCATTTTACTTAGTTAATTAGAAACTTAATTAATCACTTTTACATTAGTTTGTGACTATCCAAACTTTAAATTTTGTATATTTGTAAAAACCTAGTTCGGATAGTCATAAACTAATGTAAAAATGATTAATTCATTTTATTATTAAAAACTTGTCATATATAAATAGCCTGACAATTGTTCTCCAAAACTTTATGTTTGAAGATACCATACATAGGTGGGTTCATCACATTCACTATTTTTTGTTTTATTCATAACTTTTTGGTGATTTTATGCAGTTTCACTATCTTTAACTAAAGTGAAATAAAATATTTAAAAAATCTATTTTCTTTGAAAATGTATAATTGTAATTTTTTATTGTCATAAAACAATTCAATATTCATAATTTATGCTAACTACGTGTAAAATAACATTTCTCAAAACCAACAAACATTTAAAAATTTATTCCTATAAGTAATGATTTTAGATCATGTTAAATAAAGGTCTAGAAAATGAACTGCTGAAAAGATCCAGTCCAATAAATAACAGACACCTCAATGGGTTAAAACGGATTGAGTGCTAACTGTAGTGTTAAAGTACATTTATTATTTTATATTATTTTTTTTGTACAATAGAATGAACAAAATATTACTGATTTACTGTGTGACACATATTTATGAACATTTTAGACCATGATTATTTGTTAAATGGTAAAGTTTAGTCATTTTATAGTGTTAGTATTCCTGAAAGGCTAAAAAGTCTCAGTGAAAATGAAGCAAAATTTTGTAATGATTTTTTAAATTAATTCTTACTTTGCTAATTACAATATAAAGAGATCTTTAAAAACTTTTGTGCTGGCATCGTTGCCTGCATCTTCAATCCACGAAGCTTAAAGGAAGATGGAGAATATTCCCTACAAGAAAAAATCAAAATTTATTAGCCAAAAATGACTTTTTTGGGACAAAAATTTTTAAACAGAAGTCAGCCTTGATTTATGGCACATGGCTTTAAAAGTTTACAAGTCCTTTCAAGTTAGAGGGTACTTAACAGCCACACAGTTCTAGGACGAAAGTCTAGGACTTTCTAGAATATATAATAATTTATTGAACTCTGTAAGGACGATATATATATGCTTTGGAAGCATATATATATAGATTTTTTGGACTAGGAGACTGACAGACTTACCTTGGTAAGAGTCCACTCTGTAGTCTTGAAATAGAAACACATAAAAGCACTTAAACAATGATATATTTCAACCACACAGTAGTCTTTGTCAATCAAAGAAAAAACACAAAAAAAAAAAAAAAAAATATATTTTTTTTTGTTTTCTCTTTGATTGACAAAGACCACTGTGTGGTTGAAATATATCATTGTTTAAGTGCTTTTATGTGTTTCTATTTCAAGACTACAGAGTGGACTCTTACCAAGGTAAGTCTGTCAGTCTCCTAGTCCAAAAAATCTAAATAATTTTTACCAACTAAAACTAACCTATAAATATATATATATCTGATGAATAGATATAATCTGGAGTACATCCGTTCATTCTGCAGTACATAAAATCGCAGTTCAGACGTTTCGCTAGAATGTAGGAACTGCGATTTTATGCACTGCAGAATGAACGAATGTACTCCAGATTATAACTATTCATCATATTTTTCCATTCGTCAAGGTATACGTATCAGTATATATATATATATATATATATATATATATATATATATATATATATATATATATATATATATATTTCCCGTTGTCTGTTTTTTTTTCCGTTGCACTGATTTTATGAAGTTATTATTACTACTTGTAAACAATTTTTTCCACGATCAACAACTGTATATAGTTTATATATATATATATATATATATATATATATATATATATATATATATATGTATATATATAACAACATAGGTTATTCAAATACAAGAATATTTATTAATTTATATTCAAAACTTTTCATTGGTAAACATTACCAACATTATATATATATATATATATATATATATATATATATATATAGTATAAAACTAATCAACATAGTTCTACACTTTATGTAGGATATTTTTGTTTTTTATCATCTGAGGAATAACCTGGTGAAAAGTGGTCAAGTAATTCCTTGGAGAGAACTTTATCAAGTGTGCTTATTTACCTATCTGATTGCTTTTTAAAAAAATAATAAGATAATGAATAAAACATACACAATAGTATATATATATATATATATATATATTCTTAAATTTTGTAGTCCATTACGTTCTGTGAAACTTAATTAATCACTTTAACATTAGTTTATGACTATCCGAACTTTAAATTTTGTAAATTTGTAAAAGCTTATTGAGACAAATTATACAACCCCCTAAAAACAAACTTAATAACCCAAATACAAATACACAACACAACAAACCCGTAAAATACTTAACAATACCATACAGAACATCCAAAACCCACAATCTAACCAACATACTACGAAAATACAATTACAAAAGAGCCTACTCCACACAAAACATTCTCAATAAACAATTAAAACCGAACAACATAATCAAAGACATTTACAACGCCGCTGGAGTTTACAAACTAACTTACAGTTCGTGCCCCAGTTTTTACAAGGCCAAACAGGGAGGTCATTTTACACATACTACCAAGAACATATAAACTCACTAACAAACAATAACTACCAATCTTATGTCCCACAAACACCCTTACTACACACAAAACAAAAAATATCTCCCAAATAAAAAATTTTAAAAAAAAATAAATTTAAAGAAAGTCAGTCAGCCAGTCCAAATGTTTAAAAAAACAGTCCTCCAGTATAAAATACTTATTACTGTCCCACCCAAAAATAAAGTCCTGCTTTGCAGATGCCCTTCCTTCATCCAGCCCCTACCAAAAGCCCTGTTCCCATATTCCTAACTGCAGCCATTGTGGGTGAGACTGAGTTGTTGCATAGCCCCTCCCTTCTCTGACTGGCTTACTGACTGATTGAACTACCAATAAAGTTTACCGAACATCTCATAATCACAAAACATGACCATATAGACATGACATCCAACCTACAAATTCTTCATAAACAATACAAAAATAACCAACATTACAAAACTAAAAAATTTGAAATATAAAAACATTTCAAATTACACCCAACACACTTACTCAACACCCAGCTACATTATAACTCACACACACTTTTTGGCATCATAACTCCTAATCCCCACCAAATACAACCACACCCCCACTATAATATTGCACCCCACCCTAACCTATGAAAATCTTGAGATCAGTTATGGTCTGGGTTGACAATGACACACATCTCCCGAAACGGCCGTCCTCAACAAATATAAGTATGAGCTACTAGAGGCAAGTTGTAAAATATTTACAAGTGTTCTAGTGATATAATTTAGACTATTCTTGTATTTGAAATATTTTTACTCATTATATATATATATATATATATATATATATATATATATATATATATATATATATATATATATATATGATGATAATGAATAGTCATTATCTGGAGTACATCCATTCATTCTGGAACTGTTATGATTTTATTCACTTCAGAATGAACAGATGTACTCTGGATAATGATAATATTCAACATATTTTTCCATAGGTGAAGGAATACGTATCATCACACACACACACACATGTATATATATATATATATATATATATATATATATATATATATATATATATATATATATAATTTTAATATATATACATATAATGGAAAAAGTAGGTAACTTATGAATTTTACTTTTTTGATTAAAAACAGAAGTTTTGGATAATATTTATAGATTACTACAAAGCTAAAACAATTTTGTAGTTGCCATTTAAATTTACCGGCATTAACAGCTGTATCGATTTGAAAGACACGTAATTATAGACGAAATTTGTTGGAAATGATGTTTACTATTTGTGGGGCATTGCTTTAAAATGACATAGATTAAAAGCAAAGTCTGTAGTGTCAAGTGTGTTAGTAGTATGTTTATTTCAGTTACGTGTGTTCAGAAAATAAAGTTGTTTTGAGAGTAATTTACTTAGTTATTTAGACGAGGATACCAATTTGTAAAAATGCGAAATTTATGGATTACTGTAATTAGTTTAGCTTTAACTGCAATGGTGATTGGAAATGCATATTTGCAGAAAAAACAGTTTTATCCATCCGTTGTATTCATAACAAAATCTAATCCTAGTATGGCGGTAAGTAAAATATCTTGAGTTCAAGCAATTTTTTTTATTAACCATATACATATATAACATGATCTGTTAATTTTTAAATATATGTAATTTCTAAAACGGGTTTACGTTATTAGGTCATTTGGTATACCTTATTAGGTCAAAAACGTTTTTGCCACATATATAACAAATTCTAGGATATTGATGTATTTTGGGTAATACTAGAGAAAATCAGATTTTTCGTATTTCCTTTCAAAGCATGGACTTACTCCAGGTGTTTCCATTTTACATATTTTACTCAAAAATATATTGAATTACGTGCTAGAAAGTTCCACAGAGCAAATAGTGTTAAAGTTTAAAAGTATTGAAACATAACCTAGATTTACTTACACAAAACTGTATAACGTAAATGTTCCTGTATAAAAGAGAGCAGTAGTTCACACAAAAATGAAATATTTGTTTGGCCACCATTCTTTATAAACATATACGTTTCCTAATAAAATAAAAAACTCTGTTTCACTCCATTCCTAAATTACATTATAAAGTAAAACCTGTTTAAGCTGGAATATATTGGAACCAGCATTATTTTCCATCTCAGACAGTTTTCTGGCTTAAACAGTAGTAGTGAACTGAATGAAGGTAATATTACATAGACTTTTGCCGAGTTATTTTTAGTGTTTTGGTTGAGGGGGGGTTTCTTAGCTATGAGAATCCCCTACTGCTATTCATACTGATCAGCCATAAGACGCAGTATATAAAAATGTTAAAACCTACAGTGCAAAATAAAAATCCTATTTCTTAATGCATCATAGCTTTATCCAAGTCCATAAAACGTTTTTAATAGGAAACACTAAAACTACACTTGTCAACAAAATCTAAAAATGAAAGATGCACTATATTGAAAGCTATACAGTATTTTTACCTTTATTCTATGTACGCGTAAATATGCACAGTAGGCCTATGTTAAAATGAAAGAGAATCGAATTGGCTTGAAGAAATCTAGCATCGACTTTGTTTTAAAAGATTAGTTTTAGTACTTGCTTCTGTTTTAGTTATTGTTTTTAATTGTAACAAGTTGTGACACAATTAGAGGCTGGTAACGCATACTGCAAAGTCTTGTAATTCACAAATTTTCATTATTGCTTCACCAAATGTTCTTGTTTTGTTTTCTACGATTGGACGGTCTTCAATTTCTTCTTCACTTTCAATAATTTCATTAGTCTCCATTTCAATGATTTCATCCACAGATTTTGGCCCTTCTTCTGTTGCCAGTTTATTGTCAATACAAACGTATTTTTCAGCAGTTAAATTAGAGTATCCTGTTTCTGTCAACAAATCTTTCACAGTGTGCAAGGTAATGTCTTGCATCACTGTTTCAATAGGTTTATTATTGATTTCTTGGTGTAGGCCTACAATAAAACCAGCTTCTTTGAATGCATTTTGAACCCAGTACTTTATATTTTCTCATAAGAGCTCGATATCCATCTTATAGCCTCCAAAATAGTGTTATTTGTCAATTCCTGAAAATATTTTCTGTGCTTGTGTTGTTTTTTGTGCAGCAGGTGTTTTATTATTTATTGTAATTTTAGTGTATTTAGGTGTTAGGTTTTGTTTGAGGTATTGGGTGTTAAAGGAAATGTGGAGGGAAGTTTTGTATACCTTGAGCTTTGTCCGTCGGTAAAGGTTGATTACTGTTGAAAGTTGGTCGATATTGAAGTTTCTTGATGTAATCATCTTGAATTCACTGATTAAACTAATTTTAAACTACTTAACTAAGTGAATACGTAATTGCTGACGAGTTCCTCAGACAGGGAAAATATATTAAACGACCACACACTTTGAAGCTAATAGTCTTCTGATACATCACACAAAACGCCGACACCTAACCCATTGTCATAAATCCAAACCCGTCATACCGTTTGTATACAGCCAAAGCCGCCAGTAGAGTGTTAGCTTCGTAAAAGGAACGACTGTTTTGAAACTCTCATCAGTAATCAACCTTTACCGATGGACAAAGCTCAAGGTATACAAAACTTCCCTCCACATTTCCTTTAACACCCAATGCCTCAAACATAACCTAACACCTAAATACGCTAAAATTACAATAAATAATAAAACACCTGCTGCACAAAAAACAACACAAGCACAGAAAATATTTATCAAAAACAGCATCAAACAACTATATGCTAAAAAAAACACTTAATCATACCTTATACACATTACACCAAACCCTCACAACAATGCTACACTACACAGAACTCGAAGAAATAGTTCAATACACTAATGACTACACACAAAGAAATACAGTTCATTAGATACAAACAGAATCAAAAGCTACACAACCTTGCAACCCAAAGCAACATCACAATCTACACCAATCACCGTTTCCACCCACGCACCATCAACACTACAAACATCAACTTCAGTATAAATGAATTAACACTAATAAACAAAGGCCTAAAACATAACCTACACCCCAAAAAATACAACCCCAAATAAATGTCAAACATCCTTTTAGACACGGAAACTGCAATCCAATACACAGATCCCACACACCACGAATGCATTAGATAAGACATTAAACATAAAATGCCCAACATAAATAACTTAAACAATAAACCTACCATAAGTAATGAACATTCAATCCTTAAATCAATTATACAAAAACATGACAAACATAACCTAAACTTCTTAAAAGCAGACAAAGGTAACTCCATCATAATTATGCACCAACAAGACATCGACAAGAAAGTCAACAGCTTCATTACTGAAAACAAAATAACCGAACTCCGATCAGACCCCACACCTAAGTTCCAAACAGAAATTAAAAATCTTCTAAACAAATGCACCGAAATCATGAAAAGCGAACAAAAGAAATATTACAAACAAATAAAACCCCAACTCCCCATATTAAATGCATTACCTAAAATCCACAAGGAAAACACACCCATCCGTCCACTAATCAATCACACACATGCACCATCACATAAATTAGCCAAATACATAGACAAACTTATCAGAGACAACATAAACTTTCACAATCACACATCCATACACAATAACATAGACCTCATACACAAAATACAAGACATCTACACACCACACAACTCCACCATAGCCTCATTCATCATAAAAAACCTTTACACTAATGTGCCAATAGAACAAACACTCCACATACTACAAAATATGCTCACAGCAAACAACACGCCACATAAACTCACACATGAAATAATCGCACTCACCAAACTCATCACATACCAACACAAATACTACACACAGAAAGATGGCCTCCCAATGGGTTCCCCTATCTCAGGGATCCTAGCAGAAATATTCCTACACCACATCGAACAGAAATACATTCTACATAACAATAACTACGCACATAAAATAATTTACTACCATAGATATGTAGATGACATTTTAATATTATACAACGGCAACAAACGGCAAACCAAACAACTACGTAATTACATTAATACCATACACCAAAACCTCACATTTACTCTCGAATTAGAAGAAAACAATAGAATAAACTTTCTAGATCTTACTATCACCAAACACAACACTAGACACAATTTCAAAATATACAGAAAACCAACAACTACAGGTATGGTCATACATAATACATCTAATCACCACACACAACACAAAGATGCTGCATTTAATCATATGTTACACCGCCTAATAAACATACCAATGCTACAGAAAGACTACGACGAACTTAATACCATAAAATACATCGCTCAACAAAATGGCTACCAACACACACTTATAGACAACATACTCAGGAAAATAAAACATAAACACCATCAAACAGCCACACAAACACACCACACAAAAAACAACAAATACATATCCCTCACCTACCACAATAAAAACACACACAATATAGCCTTCACATTCAAAAACTCCATTACCAAATATCCTACACTTTAAGAAAACATATACAACCTTTTCAAAAAGAAACTGACATATACAAACACTCAGGTATTTACAAATTAACTTGCAACGATTGTCCCAACTATTACATCGGTTAAACCGGCAGGTCATTCTATACACGCTTCGATGAACACATTACCTAAACTCCTAAACAAAACAAACAAACCCTAAATCCAGCTACGCAAAACACCTAAATACCACCCAACACACACATACCGACATAGACACTAATTTAAATATTTTACACACATTAAAACAGAGTAAAAAACTAACAACCATAGAAAAATATGAAATCTACAAACACTACGCAACAGACAGGGAAAATATATTAAACGACCACACACTTTGAAGCCAATAGTCTTTTCCGATACATCATACAAAACGCCGGCACCTAACCCACTGTCATAAATCGAACCCTGTCATACCGTTTGTATACAGCCAAAGCCACCAGTAGAGTGTTAGCTTGGTAAAAGGAACTACGGTTTTGAAATGCGTCAGCAAGTAAGCAATTACGTATTCAATTAGTTAAGTAGTTTAAAATTAGTCATCACATAATTGTTTCACGTTTAATTTTCCACTAAGTTAAATAACATCGATTTTCTCTTTCAAAGTTAATGTATGGAGTCCTACGTTTTTTCTTTGACATTTTTACAATAAGCCTACTTCAGCAAAGTGCACTACACATTTGATCACTTAATTAGAGTGACTGTTCAAAACACTACAAAACAAAAATCAAAAGACTAAACAATGAATAGCGTGTACTGTTTACACGGAAAGTAAGTCAACCTATTGGTTTCAAGATGTAACTGGCCTGTACTGTTCAGAATAAAATGCAATACTGAACTTGCATTCAAACATTATAGAGAAACGAATGCTGACTCAGCATCATCATGTGTTATCATAAACTACGGATGTTTTTATACCATCAGCTACACGTACACAGTAGGCTGATAAGCGGGAGGGGTAGAGGAGGGTCAATGTGCGTGACTTTTGAAAGCATTCCCAGAAATCAATACAGTCACAAATAAACAGAAAGATCTGTGCATTTTGCTATAGTAAACAATAGATTATAAACTGTATCTCATATAACCTAAGTCATTATAATCTTTATTTTTTACAGTATGTCTGTTATCAGAAAGTTTCCGGCTTATGCAGAACTAAAATGTAGTAAATACGTATTACTCATCCTTTTGTCTAATCCGATTCCGCGTTAGGCAGTTTCTGGCTTATGAAGGTTATTAACTAGGTAAATCAATAGATGACAGTTGGGACTTTTAAGTTTCTGCGGTAGACGGTATTCTGCCTAACACAGGGTCCGTCTAAGACAGGTTTCACTGTAGTTACAAAGTATTCAGTTAAGATTTGGGTATAAAATGATACTCAACTTAGATTTTGTTTGGTTACGCATAAATGTCAAAAACATGTTATAAATAAGAAGCAGCCTATTCCAAACACACATTGACATAAATTATGTTGTGGATACATAATCTCACTTTAGAAACTTTATCCTGTAACAAAAAATTCTTTACTATAAATGATGACAATGTCTGTTTAGCAACTTGTTACTTTTACTTTTAAGAATATATTTGTCTATAAAAAATATTTTTTTGCCTATTTGACTTTCACATATTTTTTTGTATTAAAAATCGCTCTCCAATAATTGGCTTTTACTTATGTTTCTCAAACTACATTCTGAACAACAAACAAATTGATTTTAAGCACCAGTAAATATAAATAGTTTTTAAAATTTGAAAGAACTGGAATAGACTCAGCATACTATCCCACCTAAAATTGTGTAAAACTTAAGTTTCTTAATAAATAAAAACCATTAAAATATATGTATTTTACATTTCTACAATCTATCCAATTAGAATAGATTTGGTTATAACAAAAATCAACTAAAAATATAACATATCGATTATCTATCCTGCATTTAAAATCAGCAAACCCCATCTAGTTATGTGTAAATCTATGTAAGCTCAATCCTACATTAGAATATGCTATAAAGTATCCCACTAGTATAGGTGCGGTTCTAAAAAAAAAAAAAAAATGTAAGGTCAACTTTATAAGTATTAAATGAACCTTCCTTAAATTAAATCATTTGAACTCCAAATGCTATACACATGTGAAAAAAACATTGAGTTTATTAATATAAAGTCTAAAGTTGGCACTGATAAATCTTTGTACAAATACATTTTTATCATATTTTTTTATGAGTAGCAATTATTTCAGTTGTAATAGTTTGCCAATTAAAAATTAATTTAAAATTTCATCATAACTTAATTCATATAAAATTATTATTTTTGATACCAAATAATTCTGCAAATTTGTTTTGGTTAATTTTTTTGTGAGTAAAATTGTGATCAATTTGAAATAGTATAAGAAAGGTGTTTATTAGACCAATGTAAACCGATATATGTGTGGAGATATTCAGCCACCTGAAATGTTATAGTTAGTAAATAATTAATTTTTTGTAATCAAAACTCCAGTTTCTTTGTAGATATACTTGAATATATCTATAGAGTGATAAAAAAGTAATTTGTGGGTAGATAAATAAAAAAATCTACAAACCACACAATGTAAAAATCGTTTATTTTATTAAAAATTATGGTGTATGTATTATGGATGTGTGATTGGTCAAGATTGTTAGTAGGAGAGGATGGTGGGCAGCTTTGCTATTTAAGAAAAATTTATAAATTAATTTTCAATAGTACATCTGAAGATGATTATCATGTAATCGAAATATACATAAAGGAATTTTTAGTAAAATAAATGATTTTTATGTTGAGGTTAGTGGGTTTTTTTATTTATTTAGTTAAAATTAGTCGCATTGCTCAAGAAATTTATTAATTTACAGCCTTCATGAAATTTATTAAGAAACTTGACTTTTGTTAAATTTTGTATAAATTGACACATTTGCATTATGATCTGGTTAAAAAAAGTTTAAACGTTATTTTGGTTTACTTGTTAATTGGTACTTAAAATTATTTGTTTCATGTTTAAAATGTACTTTAGAGTGAAACACAATAATTTTTTTAAAAAACTGGAGAGAAGTTAAACTTATTTAATAAGTTTACCATATAATGCAAATTGTAGTCACTATTTATGATTCATAGTATTAATAATTAACTTATCCTTTTGTAAAATGTATTGTTAAATAATATATGTGAAGTAAAAAAAATGTACACAAATCTTATACAAAAAGTATAAAAACATTATACAAACATCCTGTAACAATAATTCTTTTCTTATAACTGGACTGTTTTATACTAAATTACTACATAATTTTATTAAAAAGCAGTAGAACCTTAGAAAGAACTAATTGGGACTCAAAGTTGTCCATTTTGGAAAAGTGTTTTTTTGTATATTGTGCCACAAAAAAACACTAAAATTAACACTACAGGGATGGAAAACATATACATCACAATACCATACATAAACAGAACATCAAATGAAATAGCCCACAAATTTCAAAAAACCCCCGCAGGGGAGGTGCGGACTAGCCGCACCTACTAAGAGGGGTTTGGCGTCCCTCGCGGTACCCCACCCAAACATACACAATACTAACAACACATACTTCACTGTTACACACTTTACACGTTCTACAAACATCACATTCACAACACAATCTTTACAAATTAATACCCATATCTTTTTTGTAGGTGATTTTGACTGGTCAGAACTGTTGCGCGTTGGGAGTGCTGAAAAGGCCAGAGCTTGACAAACTCCAATCCGGGATGTTGATGTGAACTTGCTCTGTCGAAGACGTAAGCGCGGTTTCTGGTCTACCAGCCGGTTCGGTCCTTGGTCAGGGAGTGTCCGCGGTGCACAGGTGTCGAAGCCTGTGCACAGTATTACGAGTTCTCAATTGATGCCCATCCAGTCGAGCTAAGGAGAAAAGTTATAGGCCTCAGAGTTCTGAGGGTTGGAAATGATCTTAATGTGATCCAAGGGTGTACCCGTTGCTATAGTCTCATTCGTAACGCCTGACACGATGGCTGGTTTAATATACTTTCATAGAAAACAAAAACACGTCAAACGGAGTTAGCTTAAAGAGGACTTGTTAGGTTTCACCTGATAAGCCTAAGGTTGACGAGGGGAGTAAAAAGTTGATGATGGCAATGTCACAGAATTTGCCATCACCAAAGTACTAATATTTTTTAGTGCCGAAGAGGGAAATATCTCTTGAAAGTTTCTCCTTTCCTTATTAACAAGGCTATTACTGCTTGTGCCGGAGGTCCTGTAGCCTCTATTAAAAAACTTCGAAACGGAACTCTGCTAGTTGCAACCTCCACCGAGAGAAAAACTTGTTCTCTTTCAAAAATGACCTCTTTCTTTGACCAGGTCATGGTATCTGTGCCTCCCCATAGATCCTTGAACTCTTCAAAGGGGGTCATTACATGTAGAGATCTTATGAACGTGTCTGTGGATGAAATTAAATCAGAACTGGCTTTTCAGTCCGTAACGGACGTTGTACCAATCATGAAGACAGACAAGGGCATTAAAGTTGCAACAGCTTCGTTTACTTTGATATTTGGAAAACTGAATTTACCTGAATACATTCATGCGGGTTACCAGAGGCTATCAGTAAGGCCATATGTGGCTAACCCGCGAAGGTGTTTCAAGTGCCAATGTTTCGGGCACATAAGTTTGTCTTGTTTGAAGCAGGGCGTATGTGGTCAGTGTGCTGTCGAAAGTCATGAAGAGAAGGAGTGCACCAATTCTCCAAAGTGCGCCAACTGCGCGATCTTTTAACTGTCCTACCTTTAAGGAAGAGAAGACTATCTTGAGCATCATGGCCAGAGAGAAAATAGCGTTTACTGAAGCAAGAAAGCTTTATAGATCTGCTTTATTGTGGGTTGACGGAAAATCGTATGCTACAACTTCGACCACTGCAAAGTCGTCCTGTTCAAACTGTGTCGACCTGGCAAAAAAATAAAAAGTTTAACTGACCAAGTCTCTCCCGTTTACTTTCTATAGTCACAAGTGGTCCAGTTTTTAATAGTAGAGAACCTGCAACGCCGTCGACTGAGTTGCCTCTTTTACCAAGATCTTCCCCTGGAGGGCTTGGTGCACGAAGCAGGTCGTTAACTGATTCAGGTATCTCCGCTAAAAAGCCACCTGGCAATAACCCCAAGGTTGCAAATAAAGATTCAGAGAAGCGTGTTACAGTAGCAAGTAAATTGGCACCGGCAGTCACAGCTGCCAAAAAAACTAATATTTCAAAAGGAGGGCATATTAAAACTACCCCCTCCTAAATAAAAAACTTCTTCTGATTCCATCCCTGAACAGGTGGATATGGAATCGGAGGAATCTAAGCCTGGGACGTCTATCAACATCCCAGGTAAAAAAATGGAGAGCACCTATGGGTGTCAGATCAATCCATTGCTAAGTTGATAAATGTCTGCAATTAGCAAGTCAGTGATACAATGGAATATCAACGGTGTTAGGACTCTAAGGAGTCACTTAGAAGATCTTAAGGTACTCTTGCGAGATGTGTATCCAATGTTTGTATATCTACAGGAGGCACATCTCCACGAATGGCATAATTTCCATGTTAGGGAGTATTCAGTTTTTAGATCAGACTTCGTTACAGAAGATCGAGCTAGAGGTGGCATAGTCATTCTTGCCCGTGACTGTATCGATGCTGTTTCTCTAAACTTAATAACCCCTTTACAGGCAGTAGCCGTTCAAACAGCTGTCCCGTATAAAATCACTGTGTGTTGCGTCTACTTGCCATTACAAGAAAACCTGCAACACAGTGATTTAGTGAATTTGATAAGCCAATTACCGACTCCGTTCTTATTGGTAGGAGATTTTAATGCCTACCATTTGTCTTAGGGATCTTCGACTAGCAACTCTCGAGGTGAACTTGTTGAGAGTGTAAGAGCAGAACTGGACCTATGCCTGCTAAATAACTGTTCGCCTACTCATTTATCAGCATCTACCGGTGGATGGACAGCTGTTGACCTATCATTCTGCAGCCCTATTTTGGCCACTAGATGCACATGGTCAGTGCTTAATGACATTTATGGAAGCGACCATGTGCCAGTTAAGATCAATTTATGTGATTCCTCACCCTGTTATACTCCACATTCCTGTGGGATTTTACGGAAAGCCAACTGGGATGCCATTTCGAAATATTTTGTATCACCTGACACGGATTACTGACACCTATTGATGCTATTGTTGAAAATTTTACTAAGACCATTTTGAATGCTGCAGAAAAGACCATTCCTTTATCATCTATTCATGCACGCTGTCCACCTGTACAGTGGCGGAACGAAGAATGCACACAAATCCTTCGTTTACGACGAAGGGCTCTAAGGAAGCTTAAGCGACACCCAACAAATGGAAACCTTCAGGAATATAAAATACTCCGTGCGAAAGTACAGAGTATATTTAGGCTGAGTAGGAAGAACTCTTGGGAACAGTACATTAGCACAATTAGACGAACAACTCCGTCCTCCACAGTGTAGAGGAAGTTAAGATCAGTTTGTGACACTCCTATTCAGTTGCCAGCCATTGCGCTGAAGCAACCGGATGGAAGATTGATCACAAACAGTGGTGATATTGCTAATGTACTAGGAACATCTAGTATTTCCTAAATTTTCTGCTACTACAGCCTATAATAGATTATTTCAGAGGTATAAACTGAACGAAGAAGCAATACCGTTTACTGTTGGGTTGTCTGTTGACTCACATTTGAACTCTCCTTTCTCTATAGGGAAATTGGAGTCAGCTCTTGCGTCAACAAAGGAGTCTGCACCAGGTCCTGATTCCATTGCATACTCCATGCTGAAATATCTACCGTCATCGGCGAAACGTCCTCTTTCGAATATACAATCGGCTATTCAAAGAGCGGTCTTTCCCTGATGCATGGTTAGAAGCGACAGTAATTCCTCTTTTAAAAGCAGGTAAAGTCAAAACTAATCCCAGTAGTTACAGGCCTATATCTCTAACAAGCGTCTTGTGCAAACTACTGGAGATGATGGTCAACCGCCATCTTGTCTGGGACCTAGAAACCAACGATCTTCTTAGCAACGAACAATGTGGTTTCAGACAAGGACGACCATCAGTTGACCAATTGGTTTTGTTAGAATCCGCTATTCAAGATGCCTTTCTCTTGCGTGAAACACTCGTTGCTGTTTTCTTTGACGTTGAGAAAGCATATGATATGGCATGGAAAAGAGGAATTCTGAACACTCTGAAATCATGGAGTATACAAGGGAAGATCCTAGCATTCATCGCTAACTTTCTATCAAACAGATTTTTCCGCGTTCGTCTTGGAGGCACATATTCAAACAGTTATAACCAGGAGAATGGTGTACCGCAGGGCAGCGTGCTGAGCGTCACGCTATTTGCCATTGCAATAAATAGTATAACATCTAATATACGATCTCCGGTACACTGTTCACTCTTTGTAGATGACTTTTGTATATATCTGCCTGCTCGTAGTGTGGCAACTGCGGAAAGATCTTTGCAGTTAGCAATATACAGATTAGACAAATGGTTAAAAACTACAGTTTTAAAATTCTCTGCTTCGAAGACCCAATGTGTAGCATTTAGTCGTTGTAGGCAACACCAGGATCCGATGCTTTATTTTGATGAGATTCAGCTTTAAACCATGGATACTATTTGATTTTTGGGTCTTTTATTTGGTAAAAGACTTTCATGGATCCCACATGTTCGTGATTTGAAGGTAAGATGCAGCAAGAAATTGGATATGTTAAGAGTCCTTAGTGGTAGGAATTGGGGAGCTGAAAGAACTAGTATGCTTCCTTTTTATCGCTCAGTCGTAAGATCGTGCATGGATTATGGTTGTTTAATCTATTCATCCGCACGACTCACAGCTCTGAAAACCCTCGATGCCGGCCACAACTCTGGACTTAGACTTGCTACTGGTGTGTTTAGAACTAGCCCAATCCCTAGTCTTCTTTTCGAAGCTGGGGAACCTGCTCTTTCTAGATGCTACAAATATCTTACATTTCTGGTCTTCGTAGCAAACCTAATCACCCGGCATATGAAATAGTCTTTAATAACATTCTATATAACGTTTACAATACACGTCAACGTTCGACCGCTTCATTCGGCATACGAACGTTAAGAATGTTGGATGACCTTAAGTTGCAACTTCCCACTATGATTGAATGACAAACGTGCTATCTACCTTCATGGATAATAAAAACGCTGCACTTCGATTTCTCATTGTCCAGTTATATAAAACACGATACCCCTGATGTGGTCTACCACCAGGAATTTTTATCCATTAATAAATCTCATCAACACAGTGAAATTATTTTCACTGATCGATCTAAACTGGACAATGGCGTTGGGTGTGCGTTTTGTGCTTCGGAAAGTAGTTACACATAAGGATTGAACTCAGCTTGCAGTGTTTTCACGGCAGAACAATTTGCCATTTTAAAAGCTTTAACTGTGATTCAATCTCGATCTTCCCACTATCTTTTGTTTTCTGAAGTGCTCTTCAGGGTGTTTTCTCGGTCAACCCTTTAGTTGTGGACAATTTGTGTGCTGTACACAGGCTTCAATTGGGGGGTGTGGGGGTAACATTCTGTTGGGTTCCTGGACATTGCGGAATACTCGGAAACTCAAAAGCGGATGAAGCGGCGAAGAATGCTACAAGTTTGGTGCCCATTACTCAATGGGTTATGGCATCTGATTATATGTGTGTTGCGAATTATTTATTGCTCGCTGCTTGGAGTGAGGAATGGCATACCGTGATTCAGAATAAGCTGAGGAAAATTAAAAATACCGTCCTTCCGTCCGAAGTCTTCTATTCGTTCAAAATATAGGGACGAAGTGGTGGTTACACGCCTTCGCGTTTGCCACTCTTTTGTATCTCATGGATATTTGATGCGTCGTGAAGATCCACCAAATTTCCAGTACTGCAGTGATATCTTCACAATAAAACATATTTTAGTTGATTGTGTTAGTGTAACTAATATTCATGCCCTTTTTAATTTAAAAGGGAGTTTGAAGGGGGTTTTAAGGGACGATGCCTGGGCCATTGATCTAGTCATCGCTTTCTTACACCACTTGAACATATTTTTTAAAATTTAATATTTGAAATATATGCTTTTATAGTTATACTTATATTTCTTTTAATTATTATCTGCGTATATTTTTTATTTATTTAAATTTAATATATTTTATGTTCTTGTTATTGTGCTATTAAGATTTATTTATTGTTGACTTGTTGTTTTAAATATAGTTATTATTTATTTACTGTTATATTGTTCGTTGTTGTTATTTTGTTATTTATATTTTTATTGTTATAGGTTTATTGTTGTTGATTTTTTGCAATTATTGTTGTTTTTTTTAATTATATATTTATGGTTGCATAATTGTTTTTATTTATTGCTTCTTTGTTTTATTTGTTTTGTAATTTTATTTTTTTTTAGTCTTATTTAAATTTATTTAGTTATTTTGTTTTATTTAAAATATTGAGTTTTGTGTTATATTTTGATTGGCATAATAACCACAGTTAGTTTTTGCCAGGAAAAAAAATTACAAAAAACAGGATACAAAATAGCAAGCATACAAAACTAATAATAAACTACGATACAAAATACAACACAACCTCAACAAGAAAGATGAACTACAAGCCCCAGGCATATACAAATTAAACTGTACAAACCCCAACTAATTCTACATTGGGTAAACAGGTCGGAGTTTCCAACAAAGACTCAAGATAAACACAAAATCATCCAAACAGAATACCAACTCAGCATTCTCCAATCCCCTAAAAGAAACAGAACACAAATACACAGACATTTACTATAACCTAGAAATCTTACACATTAACAAAAAAAGTACCACATCTCAATACACTAAAACAATATGAAATTTTCAAAAACAAATAATACAAACATATTAAACAATAAACCCAATACAAATCCCACATACTCTCTAATACTATCGAAAACCTGCCTTTAAAATCGCCACTGTTTAACCTAACAACAACTCCAAGCGGAAAATTTAGGACACTGATGAAGATTGCCATGGAGCGATCGAAAATGTTCGGTCTCAGTAACATTTTACAAAATTAAAGTTCGGATAGTCATAAACTGATGTTATCTCTTAATAAAAAAATATATCGGTTAAAAAGTTTTATTTACAGAATTTTAAAATCAGTTAACTAATTCACTTTGGCTACTTTTACATTAAATTCAATGACAGTAATAAAAAACTATTTTCTTACTTTTATAGTCTCAGATCTATATAGAGAGCTTTTTGAGATTGTTTCATGCCGCATTTATACAAGGTCAATAAGCAGTCCAGTTGGTTGACACCAGTCAGCTGGTCCCAGATACTGAACTCGTGTTCACCACTGGCATTCTGTGACATTCCAGTCCAGTAAAGAATGCTGTTCTAGTGCACTGGTTTGAGTAGTAGATTTCGTGACAGTCCAGTTTCCCCACCACAAAAAAACTGAGATAGTGCAACCTACTTGAACAACAATGAACCTACTGCTTATTTAGCTCCCCACTTCAGTTTGATTGTAGTTGTATTTATGTTGATAGTGAAATGTAGATTGTGTACAGCTGTATAACATGCCACTGAAAAAGTAGGGGGACAAATTGAAATTAAAGTACATTAAACCCTACAAGGAAAAAGAATGTTTGTGGAACAAGTTTTATTTATTGTATAATACATTCATAAAATGGCTCTCAAGGAACTTTCAAATAAAATGCTTTTGGACGATTTTGTAGTTGTCAGAGTCAAAGCAGAGATAAAATAGTTCAGAAATGAATTTTGATGTTCGTGTACAAGGCTTCACAAAAGTCTGGCACAAATTTGGAAATGGTGGATTTGAAACTTGAAACAGACTCTGTAGTGCCTTACTCCCTTAGCTAGATGTGTCATTGTAATTTACCTTTACGTTGGGTCCTTTTGTTATAACTTTTTGGTAATCAAGGCTTCCAGTCAATACAAAAATTCATCTAAAATGTCAGGAAACATTATAAGTGAAGCTTTTTAGCTAGTGTTTTTTTTTTTTTTTTTACCTTTCAGGTAACAGATGAGCTGAATGAAGCTCCAGACAAATCTTTCCACAAAATTCATAGTCTGCTCGTTTTTATTGTTTAGTTCTTCTCATAGTACTTCACAACATTTGTCCTAAGTAGATGAGTGTCTTACAGAGCCTGTTTAAAATACAGTACTCCATTTCCAAATTCATGCCAGACGTGTGAAACCTTTTACAACAACCTGCTTGCAGGTAGTTTGAAATGATTTCATCTCTGCTTTGACTCTAACAACTTGTGACATTTAAAATAGCTTTCATCATTAGAATGTTTTTTGAGTAATATATTTTAAGAAAAAACAAAACAATCAAAGCTGGTCTAATCTTTCTAAAGTATGTCCAAAATTATTGTATCATTATAATTGAAGATATTGCCCCTCCATCTCCTCAACTAAATAGTTTACTAGATCAGCTGTTGATATTTTTGTATGTCTTGTATGTTTCAAAAAGTTTCAATCGGTATGTATATATATATATATATATATATATATATATATATATATATATATATATATATATATATATATATATATATATAAAACATTTTTGGTATGTAAGCCTTTGTAGGGGACAACCATTAGATGTAAGAGGTACACTATTTTAGAAGTGTGCTTACGGAGTGCATGGTTACAACTTAGTTTGACCTATAAGACAACATTTGCAGATTGCTCTTTTCTTAGGCTAATTTTTTTAATGCTACAATGATTATTAATCTAGAATACCAAATAAAAACATAAATATCCCACACAATTCCACTTTAGTCTCTTTCGATATATCAAATCTATATACCAACATCTCCATTCCAGAAACTATCAACATCCTCAAAAACATGCTTATAGACACAATTACACCACATACATTCATTGATGAAATCATCCACCTTACAAAATTAATCACATCTTAAAACTACTTCACCTACAATAGCACTTTCTACATCAAAAAAAATGGCCTACCTATAGGTTCCCCCGTAGCTAGTATCTTAGCAGAAATATTCATACCCCACATTGAACAAAACCACATTTTACTCAACAATATATACTCGGATAACATATTTTACTGGTATAGATACGTCGACGGTATTATCACACTATACAGGTAACACACGCCGAGCATACATATTCTTAAAACAATCTTAATTCCATAGAGCCAAAACTAACATACACCATCGAAACAGAAGAAAAAACCTCTCTTAACTTCCTAGACCTTACAATTAAACGTACAGGCAAACAAACACTTAAATTCAACATACATCGAAAACCCACCAACACCAATATTGCCATTCACTCTCTTCAAACCACCGACACCAACATAAACTAGCCACTTACAACACCATGATATATCGCCTGCATAAAACACCGTTAGACAAAGAAGAACAATGCCAAGAATTAAACACCATAAAACATATAGCACAAACTAATGGATACAACACAACAATGATTGACAAATTATACAACCGCCTAAAAAAAACCCATTAACACAAATACAAACACACAACAAGACAAACCCATAAAGTACCTAGCATTACCATATATATCATCCAAAACCCACAATCTAACCAATACACTACGAAAGTACAATTATAAAATAGCCTACTCCACACACAACATTCTCAATAAACAATTAAAACCCAACAACAAAAATCAACAACATTTACAAACTAATTTGCAGTTCGTACCCCAGTTTTTGCATGGGCCAGAAAGGGATGTCTTTCTACACACACTACCAAGAACATATAAACACACTAACAAACAATAATCACCAATCAAACTTCGCCGATCATCTCAAGTCCACAAAACATGACTACATAGACATAGCATCCAACCTACAAATCCTTCATAAACAACACAGAAATAACCAATGTTACACAACCAATACAAAATATACAAACATTTCAAACTACATCCTACACACATACTCAACACACAATTTAACCAGTGAATTCAAGATGATTACAACAAGCAACTCTATTGCATATGGTTATACGATATTTAGTAAACACTTTTTAAATATTTTAAACTTGCCTATAGTAGCACTTACTTTGCTTGTTGACCTCAACAAGCAAAGTAAGTGCTACTATAGGCAAGTTTAAAACATTTAAAAAGTGTTTAGTGATTACTAGTAGCTCACACGAAGATGGAATCAACAAATGACAATATTTAGATAGGGCCTGAAGTTCTTCAGATTTGTTTTTAAGTGTAAACAATATACCACAATTTCACAAACTTAATTATGAATCAAACAGTGTGTAATAATTATTGTTGATTCTCACTTTTTCTAGAAGAAAAATTATTTAAGTTATTCAAATTAATTTTTATTAAGTAATTTTTATATATTTTATGAGGAAATTTTCACTAACCTGTAATCACTAACAATATACACATTTAAATATTGTATCTATTCTAGGTGATTTATATCCAAGCATTCATTTTGGTAATTTTGGCTGGAAAATTGATGAGGAAGGTATTTTTTGGAGAACTGAGAGCTGCAGAATTTGAGGTAAAGTGAATTATATATTGTATCAACATTTTCAGGTTAAAATGAATTTTTTTCTAGAGAACCCTTATTTAGAACAATGTGGATAATCTTTGAAGTTAGAAAGCTTAATAAATATTTGAAAGTAATTTAGTTGGCAAAAGTGAATAAGTTTTTTTCCTCGTCACATTTTATCTGTTTTTTTACTAATCAGTGAACAAGGTTCACTATGTACAATAAATATTTTTATACACTATTTCCACCTGATGAACTTTGTGCTATGTCTCATAATAATTACAAATGAATAATAATTAATAAAATTTAAAGAAAAACATATCCAACTTCCAAAAAAAGAACCCAAAATATAATTTTTATTTACAAAAAAATAAAAAATAATTTTCTGACGAAAACACAATTTATCATGAGCTTATTACCCACAAAATTTGAAAGTCTGCGTCGAAATTCATATTTGGATTAATTTTTAACATACTGAATGTAACAAATAAAGGGATTTTACATGATGTTGGAGCTCCTTGGCATCTAGATTAACAAATTAACATATACACACATGCTATTTAATCATTTCTTCCATACACTTATTTTACAGATACAGTATAAGAAATTTATTAAATTTATGATACAAAAGGATTAAGGAGATATGATCTGTTATATTTATAAGCACCTACAGTAATCACATTCCGTATAAATCATTCAAAGAAGGTTGAATTGCCCGCAATCTGTATATCTGAACAAAAAATATGCAATCACATTTTGTATGGTCTTTGTTGAGAACAAAGATCAATTATCGTCCCTCATATTATCATAATATCGAACATATGAAATTTTTGTTTCATGAGAAGACTCTATGGTTTGTTATAATTAGTCATGGGAAATCAAGGAATCAAAAAGTTGATTGTTTTGGAAATATTTGGAACATATTTGATAGATTAGCAAATAAGCAGGCATGATTGCGGCATCGACATCAACATTTTGTGGGTAATAAGCTTATAAAAAATTATCTTTTCGTAACCAGAAAATTATTTTGTACTTTTTAGTAAGTAAAAATTATATTTGGGGCTATTTTTTTGAAGTCGGTTATGTTTTTTTAAAAATTTTTAGTATTTTTTATCTTGCAATTATTCACTTTTATTTCAGTTAAAAACTTGTTTATAATCACGTAATGCATTATCTCAGGTAAATTTTCAATAATGCTGTCTCTAATAATTATTTGGAAAAACGTTTTGTACTCATACAAATTAAGTGAAAATTGATAGTAGAGTTATATTTAATGAATTTATCTCTTGATATTTAGTGAAGTAATGAGGTTTTCACCTGAGGGTTATTGAATATCTTGATTATGGTAAATGAACTATAAATCAGATTTTCATAGTATTTATTTTGGCTTATCTCATTCGAGTTATATATCAATATGGGTAGACCATCGAAGGATTCGCTTTTTAATGAGGAAAATTCATTCCTCAGTTCTGATGATGTAATAATTAGTTTTTGTTGTTACAAGCTTAGACATAGATAGTTTCTTACAAAAACAAAGTGAAATAGTATTTTTTCAATTCCTTCTATTAGCTCACACTCTCCTGATATATATCTTGTACAAATTTTGAATTGTTAATAAAAAATGTTTTTATTCATCCAATCAAGTTCAAATATATTTCTTTTAACTTATGGTGGATTACAATTGATGTTGATACAGTTTTTTCAAATATTTATTTAATTATTAAATTATAAACATTTTAGGAGTTTAGGTCGGATTCAAACTGAGTATCTTCATGTTCGAAGTCTAGCGCTTCGAAGTCTGTTTGCTGGGACTAGCAATGTCCCAACTTTCTCATAGCTAGAAATCTACTTCTCAAAGATGTTTATGAATTTTTTTTGGCCCCATCTGATTGCCATCAAAACCTCCATTGCACAACCTTAAATTGTTGCCATGGTTACCACACAATATCATAAATAATGCTCTATGATTAAAAATGAATGAAAAGAATAAAATAAACAAACTGTATTAACATTATCGAACCATGCTTCCCAAACGGACAATTGGAAGGCAAGAGAAAAAAAACTACAACACAATCCAAGCGGTGAAAAAAAGATAGCATAAAAATAATAATAAAACAAAAATAATAACCCAACACCATACATAGATTGGAAAATTGCAAGGAAATTCATTTTCTATTTTGCCTTTTAATATTGTTATTTTGACATATGTATATTCGAGATGTGATAAAAAAATATGGTGATTAATTTTTTATTTAAAAAAGTAATAAACTTACATCGAATTCAATGTATTCCTTCAAAGTACTGTCTCTGGCAATGCCCATAACCCAACGTTGAAACTATGACAGGAAAAATTTCTGGAAGGCATCTTTCGGAAGGGCGTTTAGCTGCTCGGTCATAGCCTTCTCAATGTCAGGAATGGTGTCAAAATGTTTTCCTTTGAGCAAAGTTTTATTTTTTGGGAAGAGCAAAAAATCGCATGATGCTAAATTGGGAGAGAATGGCGGATGTGGATAGACAGGAACACTTTTCCCCCCCAAAAACATACAAATGAGAGGTGTGACACAATGTCATGTTGAAGAAGAAAGCCATTCACCCATTTTTTCATTTTATTTTGTATGTTGTTTTGCGAACATTGCAGTACGCCCTTACAAAATTCAGAGTCAACAGTTGTTTCCCTTGGAACAAACTCTGATTGCACCACACCCTCACTATAAAAAAAATTAATGACCATGACCTTGATGTTCGATTTTGAGTGACGCGCCTTTTAGGGCAAGGAGATGCACTGGTTTTCAATTGGGAACTCTGCATTTTCGTCTCAGGGTCATATCCATAGACCCAACTTTCATCTCCAGTTACAATTTTGGCAATGAAATCCGGATTTGCTTTGAGACGATCCTTCAACTCTGTACAGACTGACACACGATTTCCTTCTGTTCATTACTCAAAAGTCTAGGAACAAATTTTGCACTCACTTGCCTGTATAGTTTTGGTAGCAAAACTAAAGAAAGAAAATGAAAATAGGGTAGTTCAAATCATTAGCGGTTACACTAAAACGTCCGGAAGACCACCCACGCTTTGTTGGAGCAGTATGGGGTCTGCTTTATTAATAAGAAAAAAACACTGAATTTAAATTTAACACTAAACGTTAATTAAAAGAAATAGTTCAATTTTATGAGTGAAGTTAAGCCTACGCCACTTACCATTCCAAGTTATACAGGGTAGTTGAAGAGGTGATGATGCGGTTTTCCCAGGCCTGGGTTAAGTCCTGAAGTGATGAACCGTAGCTTGCGAAGAATTGCATAAAACTAAAACTCATTTAAAATTAATTGAAAGTTAAAAGCACTTCAAATAGTCACAACAGAAAAGCTTTAATCAACACTTGATAGTTCACCCACGAGGTTAAAGAGTTAATTGTCTGCGGTGTAATGAAATACCACGCGGCTAACCTAACAAATTACACTTGTACAAGGAAAGCGGTTTAAAACAGTTTTATCGCGGCTAAAATCGTTAATTCATAGTTAGAACGCATCTAAAACATTAACTGAACATAATCAGTAAGCGGGGTAATAATCAGACGCGGTTTAAACCCGATGTAATCGGCTAAAACACTTGAATAGAAACCAGGAATGCCGCACTAGAAAGCCATGTTGCAAGAAGTGTGTGTAACTTGAGAGAAGACGGAAATGCTAGCAACAGGTAACTAAATCAGATAATTAGTCTAAAGCCATAGATGAATAGTCTAGATTCGTCTGGTGACTGGATCGTAAAACCTACTTCTTTGCAGTAAAAGAATCCTAGATTCTGGTCGGCAATGAAAGTCTAGTAGGCGGTGGAACTTGAACTGTGATAAACACCAGCTGATTGCTAGGTTATACGAACTAATGAGAATTGTAAACAAACGTGGTCTGTTGAAAGTGAGGTTAAGGATCCTGTACTTAACATACCGCCCACCAAAACGAATGTTTTTAATCCGCCAGGTGGGTAGGGGGCGAAGAACCACTAAAGCACCGGAAACCGAGGGTGCCGAAGAGAAAAAAGTGGCAGGGAAAACGAAGAAAACCAAAAGAAACAAAAGAGGCAAGAGCGCCGAAGAAAGAACCTGTAGGAAAGCGGTGAAGAACTAATGATGAAGCGGAAAGCCGACGAGCTTGTTGACTGGTCTCTTCAGTTGTCCATGTGCAGTCTTGACAGTAGCTACCCTATCGACGTGGTCTGTTCCTGGATGCAATTTGAGGATCCGACCCATAGGCCAATGAAGAGGGTTCGAATGTTCACCAGTTATGAAGACGATTTGATTCTCCTTGAGTGGCGCCGAGTCCTTATTCCACTTGTGCCGTTGAATTTGTGTGTGTAGGTATTGGGTGGACCAAGTTTTCCAGAAGCGGTTGGACATTTGCTGAAGAGGTGGCGGTTGCTAAAAGGGGTGATTTCGTGGAGGCTGATGAACTCTCCCGCCCACCATGAGCATTCCGGAGGCGTCGACTAGAGGGCGAAGAGACTCGGTGATATAGTTAAATCTTCTAACGGGGCCACTGGTGGTGGTACCCTTGGGTAAGTTCTTGTAGCGTTGAGTGTCTTTAATGGTGCGGATGACTTCTTTCCTCTCCATGGATCGACGTGCAGGGGTGTAACGAGCGTCTAATCTTGTAGTGAAGGCGTGAGGTTGACGACATAGATGGTCTGGAAGCGATCCTGAGATAATCCATCCGAAGAAAGTGTTTAGGGCAGCAGGTTGACCTTTGATTATGGTCTGTGGTTCATTAATAAGACTGCGGTTAAATACGTCAGATCCAAGAATTAAGTCAATTTGGGCAGGAGTGTCAAAGTGAGGGTCAGCAAGTTGGAGATGACTGTAACGTGCGTGTATACTGGGTGTTAGTGCGATTGATGGAAGAGGGTCAGTGATGTGAGGTAGTACTGCAGCTTCGACATCGAGTTTGAAATTTGAGGCATATCTAGAAGAGATTTGTAGGGATACATATTCTGATATATGTGTGGTTTGAGAAGCGACCCCGACAAGAGAAACATTTGATTTCCTAGTAGGTAAGCTCAACATTGCGGTTGCGGGTTTTGTTATGACAGACACTTGACTGCCTGGGTCAATGATTGCCCGAAGGATATGCGGATTTCCAAAATGATCATTTACAATGACTTGAGCGGTGCCTAATAAGGCAGAAGCGACGTTAGTTTTATCGGCGCTGGCGAGAGGTTTTCCATTGGTAGTTGAATGGTTGCAGTCATTGGCTGAGTTTGGGTGTCGATGCATGCACGGTCGCTGGGGCGAAGCTGAGTTAGAGTCATGTAACAAGGAGTGATGATTACCGTTGCAATGTTTACAAGTCTTGAGTGACTTGCATTTGTTTTGGTAGTGGGTGCCGAAACAATTAAAACAGCGCTGCATATGTCGTATAGACTCGCGACGTTCCTGAGCTTTTAGTTTGAGAAAGTCTGGACAACAAAAGATATTGTGAATGGCTGAACAATAGAAACACTGTGCTGCGGACGGATCGTTACGAGGCGGGTTGGTAGGTCTGGTAGACAAGCGCGGTCTGGGTAAATTTTGTCTAACAAGCGGTGATGGTTGTGGTGCGGGTGCTCTTCGGTTGAACTGGATGCGTTGGCTTATCACTGGTGGTCGCAAAGCCTGCGGTTGAGTCCTGGCGGTGTGGTGCATTGTACTGCGGTGATGACCTTCATTCAGCTGTGCGGCTTCATCTGCGTAGTCGGCAGAGTTACTAGTAGCGGCTGCGGTAGTCGATATCAGCGTCATGAGTCTAGTGGGGTATTCGAGGTGCGGTGTTGGACTCTCAGGAGATGTATTACTTAAGTCAGGTTCATTGACAGAGGAGACCGACAGTTGGGGTTGTTGGCTTGTGCTAGCTGCGGTTGAAGTCGAAGGCTGGTTGAGCAATTCCATTGCCCTAGCTTGTTCAGTTACAAAATCATTCAAGCTGCGGTAAGTAGGCATAGTGTTGGTGCCTAGCCTGGTTTCAAAATTAAGACGAGTCTTCGGATCTAAATTATTAACTGCCATTTGAAACAACAGAAAATCTGCCAAGTCCGGTGAGTTAATGGCCTTCAAGGCACATACTGCGTTAGAGTGTGCGGTTAGAAAGCGGTTGAGTTCTGAGTGCGAAGCGGTTTGCATTGATTTGAACTCTTGAATCTGTTTGAAGTAATGATCGGCTAGCCTGCGTGGGTTGGCATAGCGGTTTCTTAGAGCGTTGTAAGCTATTGCATAATTATTGTCTGAAATTGTTAAGCCGGTAATGATTGCTAAGGCATCGCCTTTTAAAGTTGATTTTAAGTACTGAAATTTTTGTACTGCGGTCAGATTTGCATTAGAGTGGATCATAGAGTCAAACATAGTGATAAAGTCTGTCCATTCACTGTTATTGCCTGAGAAAGTGGGTACTTGTAGGCTTGGCAGACTGATGCAATTATTTGTGAGGTTAGCCGGTGAAATTTCCTTTTCTTCAGATTTTATAATGCCTGGACATTTAGCCAGGATGGGCAAATACAAAAGTTGAAATTTGGCTTTCAATTGAAAAGCCTTTTCTGCGGTTTCAGCGACTTCATGCTCAAAACTTTTTTCCATATATTCGTATGTGTCAATAAAGTTGCCGTGGATGCGTCGGATTTCGCTAATGAGACCTGTAGGGATATCATTTCCAGTAATTATGTTAATAACCTGTTCCAGGTCCTCAATGATATTATTTAATTTTGACAAATAATAATCAGTATTAATTGCCATTTTTACTAGAATTCAAAATAAAATTAGTTAAGGAAATTTTTAAGATGAATTTTGCAGTGAACTGTATCCTATGGCTTATTTGATTCAAATCATCCGGCCCGTGTTGACCATGTATAGTTTTGGTAGCAAAACTAAAGAAAGAAAATGAAAATAGGGTAGTTCAAATCATTAGCGGTTACACTAAAACGTCCGGAAGACCACCCACGCTTTGTTGGAGCAGTATGGGGTCTGCTTTATTAATAAGAAAAAAACACTGAATTTAAATTTAACACTAAACGTTAATTAAAAGAAATAGTTCAATTTTATGAGTGAAGTTAAGCCTACGCCACTTACCATTCCAAGTTATACAGGGTAGTTGAAGAGGTGATGATGCGGTTTTCCCAGGCCTGGGTTAAGTCCTGAAGTGATGAACCGTAGCTTGCGAAGAATTGCATAAAACTAAAACTCATTTAAAATTAATTGAAAGTTAAAAGCACTTCAAATAGTCACAACAGAAAAGCTTTAATCAACACTTGATAGTTCACCCACGAGGTTAAAGAGTTAATTGTCTGCGGTGTAATGAAATACCACGCGGCTAACCTAACAAATTACACTTGTACAAGGAAAGCGGTTTAAAACAGTTTTATCGCGGCTAAAATCGTTAATTCATAGTTAGAACGCATCTAAAACATTAACTGAACATAATCAGTAAGCGGGGTAATAATCAGACGCGGTTTAAACCCGATGTAATCGGCTAAAACACTTGAATAGAAACCAGGAATGCCGCACTAGAAAGCCATGTTGCAAGAAGTGTGTGTAACTTGAGAGAAGACGGAAATGCTAGCAACAGGTAACTAAATCAGATAATTAGTCTAAAGCCATAGATGAATAGTCTAGATTCGTCTGGTGACTGGATCGTAAAACCTACTTCTTTGCAGTAAAAGAATCCTAGATTCTGGTCGGCAATGAAAGTCTAGTAGGCGGTGGAACTTGAACTGTGATAAACACCAGCTGATTGCTAGGTTATACGAACTAATGAGAATTGTAAACAAACGTGGTCTGTTGAAAGTGAGGTTAAGGATCCTGTACTTAACACTTGCCTCATTTGCAAATTATCAGTTAAAGTGCTTTGAACAGAACCATACGAGATGTTAAGATCTTTCGATAGCTCTCAAATAGACATTTGCCTGTTTAATTAAACCATTGTTTTTACTTTTTGCACATTTTTGTTCCAAACGCTGCTAGTCTTCAACAGACTGATTTCCACATTTAGATCGGTCATACCACTTTTATACAGTCATCAGAGTTAGCACATTATCGCCATACACAGATTTTAACATTTCTTGAGCTTCTTTTGGGAATCTTTTGCAACTGTAAACAAGACTTAGTGTTATTGAGATGTTGGAAATTCATGATGCACGACAGACACGATAAACACAGCCTCACTCTAGCGGCTCTGGCAGTTGACTGACAAGCTCCTGCATATAGAAACTTGTCGCTGCCTGTCTCAACTGGTCACGCTACTAGGCAAATTACATCATATGGATGTAGCAGCAGCAGTTACCGATATTAAAGTTCATTCACTGTATTTTTGTATCACACCTCGTATCGTACATATTTATATTAATTGTAATTGTAAAATATAAAGGAACTAAAATAAAATTTTTCTTTATTGATTTAAGTAGGAATTTACTTTAAAAACCGAATTTTATAATACTTGTTTAAAATTCATAATACAAAATCAATTCATACACCATATAGATAACACATCACACACAACCACGAATAAGTACCTAGATAAACTATTCTAGCTTGATTCTCAAATCATTGGAATAGTAGGAAATCCGTTTCCTGAAAATTTTAAATAAGCTGAGAAATTTTTTTAAACGATTTGAGTCAGTTTTCAAACTTAAAAATAGTGGTTTAAAAACTAATTTTTAATAGAGAGTTACATAATGAATAATTCTTTGTATCAAACTGTTCTTTAAAATTAAAAAAATATATTGCATTTAGAGTTGTAACTAACACTGAGATATTTGCTAAAACAAGTTTTACACAGTTTTTCTTATCTCATGCTTTGTATTTTCTAGCATCTAATGGAAAGATCTTGGTATGCTATGACTGAAACATGTTTAGCATTTACAGTTTTCAGAGATGATTTTAGTCCGAAGTTTGTGGCATTATTTACAATCTTGTTGTTTCTTAAATCATTTCATTGGTTAGCAGAAGACAGAGTGGATTATGTGAGTATTGTAATTATGAATCAAGTTTTTTAGTATAGTAAAGGATCAATGATCTTTTGTTATTGAATTTCCCAAAGAAGTTTCTTGGATTTAGTAAAATTATTCAAGTTGAATATCATGGAAATTATTTTTCATGTACAAATGTCTATTCTTTTTTAAATTGCAGGAATTATTCATCTGTAAATAGTGTGTTTATTTATCTTAATTAAAGGTTGGGATTAAATATAAGGCTGTAATAGAAAATTCAGTTTCTTTCATGATATTAATTTGACTTTAAACAGCAAGCCTATGTTTTCCTTATGTTTGTAAAACCTTATTCACCAGCTGATTGAAGTAGTAAAATGCTGATAGTGTCTATACTCCAGTAGTCTGTAGTACTACAGTAACTTGTCTTTAAATAAAATTCAGTTTTTAACTGGAAAAGATTTACAAATATTTGTTGTTATTAATGAAATACAATTAAAATTATAGTTGAATAATTTCAGTTTTCAATTCATTTTAAATTTTATTGAAATATAGTTTTACTATAATTAGTTTTAAATTATTTACTTAAATACTGCTTATAATTTAAGTTTTGTATTTATTACATTAAATTATTAATATTAAACTTTCGTTTAATTTTTATTTGTATAATATTGAGTTAAAAAGTATTTTTTTCTAGATGGAAAGAAGTCCTGTCATATCATGGTTATTTCATATAAGAGTTCTCTGTGAGTATTATTTTTAGTTTTTTTTACATAACAGATTGTACTGTTAATTTGTATAATTCATTTATATTGTTCAAAATAAATAGAAAAATATATTTCAGACACGATTAAAGATGTTTTGTTTTTATATATTCTTAAACATAGTTTACTATGTATGTATTTAATCATACATTCACTGTTTTTTTGTTTAAAGCAATTTTTTAAATAATTTAAGATATAGTTAATGTGATTATGCTGTTTAATGAACCATCATATAAGTAAAAATAACTATTACAGATATTATGTCAGAATGAGTCAAAACAAAATATGTAATTTGGACAACCCATATAAGTGAAAAAGGGATAATAGTAGAAAACATAAGACATTCAATTTTACATTTTTCATGTGATGTAGTCAACTTTTCAACAAATAATGCAAGAAAAGATACTTTAAAAAATAGGCAAACAACTAAACTCAAATTCAATGAAATTCATAAATATAATTTTCTAAAATTAGAAATCAACTGATATTGTTATTGCCATATTTTAATCCTGAATTAATTACTTTTATGTAATTGATTGTTACTGATTTGATTATGTAAACTTAATTTTATAAATTACACTTTTTTGTATTAACTTCCCAAAAATAACCACTAATTACAGATTTATTCAGCAGAGGCGTTTCGCGCTAGGTCAGCACATTTTTCAGTGCTGTGAATTACTGACTGTTGCTCAGGTGTGTTGTGTTGGTGTTACCAACCGCAAAACTCATCTGCTGAATAAATCTGTAAGTAGTGGATTTTTGCCAAAGTTAATACAAAAAAGTGTAATTTATACAAAAAACCTCAAGATGTACAACACAAAAATTGCAAGTTTCATTTTATAATTTGAAACTTTTTTAATCTTTCAGACAACATTGTTAGTTTTAAGTAAGTAATACATAATTATTAATTATGTTGAAGTTTATAAGTACTTGTTGCACTCTGGTTACTGGTTAACTTTGGCTAGAGAGAGAGAGAGAGAGAGAGAGAGAGAGGAATAATGAGGACGTGATGGAAGAAGGGGAAGCAAAGGAATAGATCTCAGTACCTAGCCCCAGATTCA
This sequence comes from Prosapia bicincta, assembly GCA_036971475.1. Classification (NCBI taxonomy): domain Eukaryota; kingdom Metazoa; phylum Arthropoda; class Insecta; order Hemiptera; family Cercopidae; genus Prosapia; species Prosapia bicincta. The sequence goes on from JBAIZL010000002.1 coordinate 4,698,073, forward strand.
GAAATCAAAGCAATGTAAACTTAAAATGTAAGGCAGTTATAAATTTTATAACTGTGTGAGTACTGAAAGATTACTTGAATGTTTGTAACTGATTATTTGCTTGGTTTAACAATAATTACGGAGAGAAATAAACTGTGTGTTCTATTTCCTGCTATCGTAAAATAATTTATTTGCCATCAGTTAATTAAATATTTGCGGGATTGTTTCAGCTCTTCTAACACTTTTAGGGGCTTTAGACTTACACTTAGTTGGCCATGCGTACCATTCAACAATAACCAAAGGAGCATCAGTACAATTAGTATTTGGTTTTGAGTATGCAATCTTGCTTACCATAATTATTAATATTGGGATCAAATATATCCTTCATACAATTGATATAAATAGCGAAAATCCTTGGGAAAATAAAGTTGTTTTCCTTTTGTACACGGAACTCATCATGGGTAAGCTGTTAATTTTGTACTTTATTAATGGTAATCAAATATGTATATATATATATATATATATATATATATATATATATATATATATATATATATAATATCGTGATATTTCACGTTGTCCATTATTTTTCTCTTGCACTGACTGTATGAAGTTATTATTATTATATATTATAAATGACAACGGTTCGTTTGTGTCCTCTAAGATATCTCAGTTTTAAAGCTATCTATAATGTATTGCTTGAAATTCTAAAAAAGTTATCTTGATCTATTTCCGGAGTACATGTTCCAAAATAGCAATTTATATATTTTTTTTTGGGTCAAATCACTGTTTATAAATTCTTATTTCTTTAATCAGTTTTAGATTTTATCTCCTGGTAATAAATCAATTGATTTTGTTTGTTTATACTGATTGACAGTTATTTATGAAATCTATTTGTCATCACACAAATGCCTATACTGCACAGTTTGACCATACTTCTCAAGACATTTAAACCATATTAGATGTCCATATTAAGTCAAGTTGATGCTACAAAGTTTCAATATTGTTTCCAGTGTAGCAATATGTTTTACTTTGTGATTTTGTCACAAAAAAATCTTTATATCGTTATAAAATTTTTATAACATAAAAATTGAGACAGTAATGTTCAAAAGCATTAGTTTAGTGGACAACCAGTGATGTTATTCACTGTAGAATAATGGGGCCTTAAGGAGCTGATGTTGAACCTATGACCCATCACTTTATGATGCTATATATAAACTGTAATTAACTTCAAGCATGCTTATATGGAAACCACATTGGTACATAAAAAACTAGTTTTTTATTTTTCAGTTCATTGCGCAAAGTTCCACCAAATGTAATAAAATTTAATTTAATTTTTTTTCTTATAATAAATATGTTTTACATTTTAACCTAGTTTTTTTTGTTTTTTTGTGGTTTTTAGCCCAAAACAACACAACCAGTTTTTCAGTATCCAAGATAGTCTTAGTCACAGTACCTCAGATAATCATGAGTCTACTCTGTGTGAGTGTGTATAAATTAAATTAAATTAAAATTAAATTTTTACTTGTGTGTGTGCATGTGCGTGATCGCGTGCATGCGTGTGTATGTATAATATTTACTATAATTCAATATTTTTCAAAATTAAAAAATCAAACATTAAAAAAAATATCTGTGTTGAATCTTGTATGATTTTTATAATCACCTGTATGATTCTGAAAATATACATCAGTATATTTCTTTCTCTAAGCACAAGGTTAAACACATCTATAAAAGTTTAGTTTTTTGTTTAATAGTTTTCACAATTTTTTATATAAATAAATAAGAGCATTTATTTTAATGATAACAGACTTTTAAATTAAAGTTTTTGTATGATTCTCAAATTTATTTATAATTATATATGTTTTTTGTTTCTTACAGGATTTTTCAAAGTTGTGCTTTATGTTCTCTTCTTGGCTATAATGATAAGGCTGTCCATGTTGCCATTGTTTGCTTTCCGACCTATGTATTATACAATGAGGTATAGTGAAATATATTTGAAGTAAAGTAAATTGACATCCTAAATAATATCAGTTTTGCTTTAAATATGTTTTTATTTCTTTAGGTCATTCAAAAAAGCATTTAATGATGTCATATTGTCAAGAAGAGCTATTCGTAACATGAATACACTTTATCCTGATGCTACACCAGAAGAATTGAATGCATCAAATGTTTGTATTATTTGTCGAGAGGAGATGACTACAGGTAAAATATTTATATATTTATAATGTAGACGTTTGTGCACTAAAAAATTTACTTCAGTTATCTGAATGTCAATATTCTCAAATTTCTGTAATTACAATCTATAAGTTATGAGTTATCTTTCTGAGAAAGTAGGTATTATGTTACTAGGGAAATGGATTAGTAACTGTATACATTTGTAGGGGGTATTTGCTAGTTCACTACTGTTTTGTGAACTGTATGTTTTCTCTCGGGGAGGGGGGGGGGTAGTTTGATTTTGCAAATTACCGAAGACAGTGCAAACATTGTTTATTTTCCTGTTACTTTAATCTTCTGTGCAGTGTGGTTAACTGCAGATTTACTAAATGCCGAGTTTCATTTTTAAATGCGTTTCCTAATTCAAAATTTAATCACGTTAACTTCATAAAAAATGCATAAAACGCTAATTATTGAAAAAAATGAATTAAACAAACTAAGGGAATATTATAAGCAAAGGTGGAAAGGGATCTTTTCTAGCAAAATTTACGATATTGGAAAGCTTCAATCTTCTTGAAAGTTAACAGGCAATGACGCATTAGCTATAGTCAAAACTCTGATGAATTGGTATAAAATTAAAACAGAATCTTGTCAACTCAACCGCATTTAGTAAATCATATAGAAATTTAGAGGCTCTTAAAAGTAAGTTGTCTACTATTCACCAAAAAATATCAATTTTTTTCTTAACAAACTACTATAGATTCTTTAATACATGCTATTTAATATATACTTTTCTCTTTTTTTTATTTACAGCTTAAAGCCAAGTTTTTAAAAGATTAAAACAGTTAATTAGTCACAGTATGTTTTGTCTGTATTGTTCATATGTATTTCAAAAAGTGAAAATACAAATTTTAATGCAGTACATTCAGAGTTTTTTCAGTGATTAAATTGCATATTACAATATGTAATAAGAGACTGTGCCTGTGTAAGATTATTTAATAAAAGGTGTAAAGGTAGGTAGTTATCTGTTTACATACATTTTAATTGATTTACACGTAAAAATATATTTCTAAGTAAAAAACTTGATCACATTTTCTATTTTGGCTTAAGATGTTTGCTAATTGGAGGAAATCAATAACTAAAATTGTACTCGGTCCCAATTAATTCCAATCACCAACATTCCCATATATAATTACTTAAAGATAAATTTTTAACTTGAAATACTGTTAGCAGAATTAATCAGATACACATTCAAATAATTTTAAGTTATACAATCTAAAATAACATGCATATGTGTGTTCAGTGCATAATGTGCATACAACACACACAAACACATGTACATATTTAACAAAGAGAGAGTTTGTTTATATATCCTCATATTTTTAATAATGTGTATCTTTTAATAGCTTCCAAGAAACTACCGTGTAATCACATTTTTCACACTTCCTGCTTGCGATCATGGTTCCAAAGACAACAGACATGTCCAACTTGCAGACTTAATATTTTACGAACAACCCCTCCTTCTCAACCACCTCGAGGACCTGCTGCAAGACCACAAGCACCACATGTGAATCCTCCAGAACAGAGAGCTCCAGCTGCATTCCAACCTCCACCTTTTCCATTTGTATGGCCACCTCAGCAAGCAAATATCCCTCAACAACCACCAGGTTAGTATTATATTTTTTTAAATATTAAAATTTGACTAGTATGACAATTCACCAGTCACTATTCTGGTATTGTAAATCCGAACTATCTAGTCAGATCACTGCCTGTCATTGGGTTGCAAGTAAAACTGCCTTTAGTTTCCACAAACCCATCTTGCAAACAGAAATAGACAACTTACAAATAGACCAAACACTAATTTAAAATTTCTTATGTACAATAATATTTACATAAAAGTTCCCAAGCAATGGTAAGAACATTAATATTTTTACTATTGATTTATATTTACTCGTAAAATGACTGGAAGGATCATTTTTGGGTTCACATTACTCTACAACAAATATGTACACAAATGTTTCATTTTCTATGTTTTGTTTTAATAAATGTATGATTTAAACTATTTTTTTCATTGAAATCCACTCATCTAGTATCAAATTTTGTTCTCAAGTGTGTCACACTATGAAAACATTACTATCTATTCTTTTTTTGCCTGGTTTATAAAAATACATTTGTTTCACAAGTTTTCTTAGAACTTTCCTTTAACTCATTGTTGATAATTGGTGTGGGCTTTGCCTCAGATTATTGTCTGGAGTGTGTACGAGGTCTGTTCAAAAAATACGCGGACTGTTTGAATTTCGCGGCTCAAGTTTCAGGGGAATCCGCTAGGTTCATATAAATCAGCTGATTAAAACGCGTTATTTCAGTCGCAGATATCTTTATTTATTGATGAGTTATACGCAGTTTAGTAGAGTGTTTTTTTTGTTTGTTGGATTGTAAAATGGACAGCCTGAAGGAGTAACGAATTGCTCTGAAATTTTGTGTAAAACTAGGGAAATCTACAACAGAAACATTTGCCATGCTTAACACGGCCTACGGCGATGTTGCCATGAAGCGTACTGCATGTTTCAAGTGGTATGAACGTTTCAAGGGTGGCCAACAGTCGATTGATGATGATGAGTGTCCTTCAACGTCAACTGACAACCCACACGTTAACAAAATCAACACCCTGGTGCGTGAAAATCAATGTCTGACCATTAGGGAGCTTTCCGAATAGTGTGGAATATCAGAGGATCTTGTTACGAGATTTTGACCGAAAAATTGAAGATGCACTGCGTCACTGCGAAATTTGTGCCACGCCTGATGACCAACGACCAAAAAGCCAATCGCGTCCGTGTTTGTCAGGAACTGCTTGTTCATTCAAATGAAGATGAGAACTTTTTGTCAAGAATTATAACCGGTAATGAATCATGGGTGTATGGTTACAACATTGAAACGAAGGTCCAATCATCCCAATCGGCGAGTCAAACGTCTCCAAGACCCAAAAAAGATTGCCAAGTTCGGTCGAATGGAAACAAGTGGAAACACCATTGGGATAAGTGTGTGCGTTGGGGAGGAGAGTACTTTGAAGGAGACACCAAGCGGATTCTCCTGAAACTAACTTGAGCCGCGAAATTCAAACAGTCCGCGTATTTTTTGAACAGACTTCGTATACATATCAATATTCAGTTGTAGAATATTTGGTCAGTTTTACCCTTGTTAATGTGTTATCTCCATACTTCAGATAAGCATGTGCAACACAATGCTCATGGGTAAGCGAATGTTTCTTGCCTCTCGAAAGTATCAATGTAAAGAAAAGTATTTGTATCTGTCCGCGGAATGACAGGCTAGATAAAGTAGGATTTTTATTGCCACCCTAATGGCGGAACTGACTGCCCCTGACCCGCCATGAGGCGAGGAACACAACGGTACAGTCAGTTCCGCTCCAAGTGGCTCCGTTCACTAGATATTCGCTATTGAAATGTGAGAATTTTATGCTGAAAAATCTGAAAATCTAAAGCAAAGTTAACCTGGTACCAAATGAGAGGTGATTTTTTGTAAATAATAAATAATGCATATTTACATTCTAAATGTTATGCTAAACGTTTGTACAAAGTATCATTTTAATCAGATGTGTATTTTTTTTATTATACATTTTTAATTAGAAAAAAACAGAGGTTTCCTCAAAAATTTTAAAATGGGAAAAAAATTTATAATTTGCCAACCCTCACTTATAAATTAATGAAAATTTCAGGAAAATCGTAATTTTTCATGCTTAATTCATTGATAAGTTACTAATATATGATTAGCAGAAAGTTTTAGGACAATAGCAAAAACATATAAATGTAGGGGTGTCCCTAAACCTTTTGCCGGCACTGTATTTACTTAAGTAATAATAGTTATATTATTTAATAATAACTTTTAATATCTTGTAATACTATTATTTGTAATAATCATTATAAAATTATTAAAGTTTGGATTTAACACATTTCATTTGCTGTGACCACTGAATTCTCAATTAATTTTGTACCAGCAGGGTCGTTCGGAATATGAAACTTATAATTCGCAATGGGTTAACCACCTACTGGCATGAATAAATATATATTATGCATGTAGTTTATCACAATGACTTTTCTGTAACTATTAGATTCTTACAGCACAAAAATCGAGTATAGTAATACCCCGTACTTACGAAACAGGTGGAACCGAGTGATAACCGTGTGTTGAATTTGCTTAAGCTCGGGTATAATTTTACATACAATCACATAGGAATCATGTTTAATTGGGACCAAAGACTAAATAAACTAATAATTTAGAAGTAAAATGTCTATGTATTAAAATCTTAAATACATATTACAACAAAAAACTGTATTATATACATACATGTTGAAAAGAAGTAAGTAAACACAAGTTATTTTGGCATAGAAGGCTTCATAAAATCTAGTAAATTCGTTTGAAGAATTGAAGATTTTTTCTTCACACGCAGAATTTCCCCGTAACTCGCTATTTTTTTTGGCAGAAATACGTTTATTGTTGGAGTCTATAATTTCCAAAATTTGTAAGCTTTACTCAATTAAACTAATTCCATTTCTCAAGTTTCTAACCTTAAACTGAGTCTAAAGAATCTGAGTTTTTAAGGTCTTGCTCACACATTTCGATGAGCTCATCAATTGTCAGTTCCTGGTTGTGTGAATTCAGCAGTTCTTGAACGTCATCATTATCGAATTCTAAATTTAGTTGTTTAGTAAAAACGACAACTTCTTCAATCACATCAGCAATATCGTTAGACTTTGTCACTGATTCTGCTTGAGATTCAGTGGCCGAAATAAATAGACACACCTTTTTCCAAACACCATTCAAGCGGTTTTGTGAAATTTCATTCCAATAATTTCCAATGATTCTCAGAGCATCTAAAACATTGAATTGTTTCCAAAAATCTTCAACAGAGAGCTCGTTCTGTCTCATAGCTCCATGCTGATGCGCAAATGATCTTCTTATGTAATAAGCTTTAAATGTTTTGATGACTCCCTAATCCATCGACTGAAGCAACTTATTTGTGTTCAGTGGCAAAAATATCACTTTCACGCATGTGTCGAAATTAGTTAAAGTGGTAGAAGGATGGCCAGGTGCAATGTCAATTAATAGGAATTACTTAAAAAGGAATTTGTTTAGACCGACAATAACGTTCGACTTGAGGTATGAAATGATGACCAAACCAGTCCTCAAAAAAAGCTGTTACCAATGCCTTCCGATTCGACTTCCAAATCACAGGCAAGCTAGCTTTAGGAACATTTTAGTACCTATGGATTTTCTGAGCGATGAACAGTAAGAGATTGCAACTCACAGTCAACAGCTGTATTTGCGCCAAATATCACTGTGAATCGGTCTTTGTAGGCCTCATAACCTGAAAATATTTTCTCTTTATGAGCTATAAAAGTTCTAATAAGCATTTTCTACCAGAACAGGCCAGTTTCTGCATAACTTGGACAGTGTGATTTAAAACCGCTTAACTTGGGAATTACGTCGAAGTATTACAAAAAAACCTAACATTTATCCTACAAGTTCTGTGTAGTTGTACTTAGTATCTTAAAAAGTACTATTTATTAATATTTACATTTGCAATTCCTTCTATTAGTTCACACTCTCATTTTATATATCTTGTTCAAATTTTCAATTGCTAATAAAATACTTTTTATTCATCCACTCAAGTTCAAATACATTTTTTAAAACTTGAAGTGGATGACACTTGACATTAATACGGTTTATTGAAATATTAATTAATTAATTAAATTTAATTAATTAATTTTAGTTTTATATTGGAAAAAAAATTTTCAAAAAGGGCTAAGGTATACAATAAAGTAATTTGGTCCATTTGGCCTAAAAAAAGTGATAACTTATGATTTCATAAAACAGCTGATTTAACCTCTTAGGTTATGTGCTAGAATTGTTGTTTTAACTTATGAGTTATGTTACTTTATTTATATTATTTGCAATTATTTAATAAAAAGAAACTAAAATAAAATGTTTCTTTGTTTACCTAAGTAGGAATTGACTTTCAAATTTTTTTGTTTATATTGTTTTTAAAAACACTTATGAATTGAAATATTTTAGAGAAGTAAATTATTGATAGTGAATTAACAAATAGGGATCTATATGTTTTCATTTAGAAGTTCATTTCAGCTTTAAAGGAGAACAGTAATGGAGTTTAGTATATTTTTTTAAACTTTATCCACAATAAACAATACAGTTTTAATTAGATTTGTCTTAGAAACAAGAAACAAATAGCGTATAATTTATATCTTGCTATTTAATTACATCAATGGAAATTTTCAAGTTAAAAACAAAGTTCATTGAATATAGCTTGTTGACAAACCTTATACATAGACCTTGAATTACAGCTGTTGCTGACCTTGTCAGCAGTTTTTCAACTGTATTCCTCTAGTTGATAATAAATAATGACATCAGCATTTTACACTGTACATTAGTAATCAAGATGTACCTAATCAATGATCATACAAGTAAGTATATCTACTTGATAAGTTAATACTGTTTACTAAACCTTTTTGTCAAATCAGATTGAAAAACAAAACTCCTTGTTATACATTACTTTATAATTTGTTGTTGTCTTTAATGCAAAGGGTTTTTAAAGAGCACAGCTAACTCTCAAGGGCATATAACATAAAAGTAAGCAATGCACCTTTGTATAATCACGGGCCTGAAAACATTTGAATATTGTGCTTTGACTTTTGTCTTGATTTCATCACTTGAACCCGCCCATACTAAAATTCTTAAGATAAGAAATGTGAGGTACATTTTGTGGATTTTTGTAATATTTTATTTGAAACAAGTAACACGAATAAGAAGTTTTTAAAGTTAATTCCTTCTTAGCTCAACAAAATTTTTTTATTTCAGTTACTTGTTATTAATTAGCTGCAATTAATGTGAATAAAGTAACATAACTTGTACATTAAAACAACTGTTCTACCACATAACCTAGCATAAAATCAGCTGTTTAATGAAATCATAAATTATCACTCATTTTAAGCCAAATGGGATGAAATAACTATATTGCATACTTTGCCCTTTTTGTAAAATGTTTTTCTTCCATTTAAAAATAAAATAATTCATTATGAAATTTAATTAATGAAACTAATGTTTGAAAAAAACTGTTAAAGAATAAAGTGCCATCCACTACAAGTTTAAAAGAGTGTATTTCAACTTAAGTGAATTAATAAGAAGTATTTTTTGAAAATTTGAATATATATATATATTCTTGATATTTTACGTTATCCATTGTTTTTCCGTTGCACTGAATTTATGAAGTTAATATATTACTATTGTAAGTAATTTTATCTACCATTAAGTGCAATGATTTTACCTTGTGTGATGAGGCGCCTATTCGACAATGGTCAAGTGACCGAAAGGCGCCTCATCACACAAGGTAAAATCATTGCACTTAATGGTGGATAACATTACTTACAATAGTAATATATTAACTTCATATATATATATATATATATATATATATATATATATATATATATATATATATATATATTTTTTTTTTTTTTTTTTTTTTTCACGTTGCCTATTATTTTTCTGTTGCACTGACTTTATGAAGTTCACCTCCAATTGGACTCCAATTATGACAAAACCTTCCCAGGAGAAGGCTCAATAATATCCCAAAGCTTCATGTTGATTGGATAAACTGTTGTTTACATTATACAGCTAGGCAGATGTGAACTCTTTGTATTTCTTATGGTAAATTTCTACCCATTTTTTTAAAATTTCCATCCCTCAGAATTAAAATTTTGCTAAGTCCTTTTTTAATGCGCTCCTATATAGTACAATGAAGGTTCCCTCTAAATTTCAAGTCTGTATCGTTATTAGTTTCGGCTCTGCGTCGAACATGAGCCAGTCAGTCAGGACTTAACTTTTTATATATAGGGATTATTTTTAGAGTATTTTAATATAAAGTAACATATTGTTCTGTTATATAAAAATAAAATGTGATTTAAAAAAATTTTGTATGAATTGTGAAGTGAAGTTATTTTTATCTTTTTTTTAAATTTTGGATCATTATCATGGTTTTGTAATTATTTTTCCCATGTTCTTGAAGACTCTCTGCATTATCAGGTTTAATTATATTTGCCAATATCGATTACATGTAGAATGTAAATAATTACCATCATATATTATGCCACACAAAAACTAAATTAAACAAATAATGGTTTAAATTTAATTAAATGAATTATAGTAGAATTTAAATTATGTGAATTTAGTATGTGTTAATGATTGTTATTAATTACTTGTATGATAAACTATTTTATTTGCCTTTTGAAGAAAACATTTGAAAAAATGGAAAGGCAGTTGAAAATTGTGTGATGTTTTATATCATTTCTCCAAATAATAATCATTGCAAAGAACTATTCAACCTCTTCTGAGATACAATTGTAGCATAGAACTGTAGTTCAGAAATCTGTGATCTATAAGTTTTGATAACACCTGTTGAAATATCATTGTAGCATACAAGTATGTTCTCTTTTGTCAAGAAATTTTACTAGTTAGTGTAACGAGGTCTTTTTATATTTTGATTGTTATGTGAAGTGTTTTAACACATATTTTGCTCATATAAATTTGCATTGAAATATTGCACGTTTTGTGCTTTTTATAATGTAATAGTTTTGGTGAGGTCTTCTTAAAAGTATTGTGTGAATTTATATCGGTAAAATTAAGTATCGTGAGGCTTTGTATGTGTTTCACTGTTAGGTTATATTTTATCATAATTTTAAACTTTTGGACACCAACCAGAGTTAATGTTTTTAAATGCTGTTCATAAAGTCACCCAGCTAAATTTTTTGTACTCACAAGTGAGTTTTATATAAATACCAAATCTGTTGCATTTCATTTTGTACGTTATTTATTTTAGTAAACATATAAAACACATACTTGAACATCTTTCTGAATGTTAAGCTTATTTTAAACAATTTTTGTAGATAATTGGCAAATCCTGCTATTTTTGGAAGGTTTTGCATTCGTTAGCTCAAATTATCAGGACTTAAATGTACGATATTGAAAACGTAACTGGAAAAATACATCATTTTTAAACAGATAGAAGAGTTCTTCAAATATCAAAGAATATCTTCAAATAAAATCATTTCTCTAAAATATGATATTAAAAATATAATTTATAACTTGTAAACAGTAGAAAAATTGAATAATTTTACCTACAAACTTTGAAATAAATAAGTACTGCCAAACACATTAAATCAGTCTTTTATAGGTAAGGGTGCATTTACTTTCTTATTAAAGTTTCTTTATTTCATATGTAATACAGTGTTAACTGCTGATAACAGTCATAATATTTCGTGTAGAAAATTTTAACAGTTTTGTTCATAAACGCTTCAGTAAATTCTATGGTAAGTGTAAAATTGAAGTGTTTGTTTCGAGGTTTTTAAAAATATTTCAGTTTCAAATGAGGAATATGTTCAAAATTTCTATTTATTGATACTGGAAAGTGAGTTACCACAGGAAAGTAACTGATTGCAAGTAAGCAATATAATGAAAGATTTTCTAGTAGAGTAATACCTCGACTTACGCTACCCCGTCTTACGCGATTCCCAAGTTACGCGGTTTTAAATCATGCTATCTGAACTATGCTGAAATTGTCCTGTTCTGGAAGAACTTTTATAGCTCATAAAAAGTAATTATTTTCAGGTTTTAAGGCTGCCAAAGACCGATTGACAGTGACATTTAGTGCAAATACAGCTGTTGACTGTAAGTTGCAACCTCTCATAGTTTATTGCTCAGAAAACCCATGAGCATTAACAAATATTTCTAAAGCTAGCTTGCTCGTGATTTGGAAGTCGAATTGGAAGGGCTTTGTAACAGCTTTTTTTTGAGGTCTGGTTCGGTCATCATTTCATACCTCAAAACGAATGTTCATGCTGGTCTAAATAAATTCCTTTTCCTGGTCATTCTCCTATTACTTCAACTAATTCGACATACATGTGGAAGTGATATTTTTGCCACCAAACACAAATAATTTGCTTCAACCGATGGATCAGGGAGTTATCAAAACATTTAAAGCTTATTACACAAGAAGATCATTTGCGCATGAAGCTATGAGACAGAACAACGAGCTCTCTGCTGAAGATTTTTGAAAACAATTCAATGGTTTAAATACTTTTGATTTATCATTAGACAATCTTGGAATGAAATTTCACAAAAACTTTGAATGGCGTTTGGAAAAAGATGAGTCTATTTTTTTTTTTTGCTACTGAAACTCAAGTGGAATCAGTGCCAGAGTCTGATGAAATTGCTCATGTATTTGAAAAAATTGTCGGTTTTGCCAGACAACTAAATTTAGAAGTGGATAATGATGACGTTCAAGAACTGCTGGATTTACACAACCAAAAGATGACAATTAATTGATGAGCTCATAGTAATGCATGAGCAAGAGCAAGACTTTAAAAACACAGATTCTTTAGACACAGTTGATGTAGAAGATGAAATGACGGATAGAAACTTGACAAACGGCTTTAGTTTAATTGAGCAAGGTTTATAAATTTTGGAAAACATTGACTCGAATGATGAGTGTATTTCTGCCACAAAACAAAAAAATTAGCGAGTTATGAAGAAATTCTGCATGAGAAGAAAAAGTCTTCAATTCTTCAAACGAATTAACTAGATTTCATGAACAAAATTTCCTTCTATGTCAAAATAACTTCTTTTTACATACTTCTTTGCAATATATGTGTATATAGATTTTTTGTTGTATTATATATTTAGGATATTATTACATGCACATTTTTCTTTTAAATTATTAGTTTTTTCAGACTTTGATTCTTATCAATTAAACATGATTCCTATCTGATTGTATATAAAATTATACCCCGCCTGACGCAAATTCCGACTTAAACGGTTATTGCTTGGTCACACCTATTTCGTAAGTACGGGGTATTACTGTACTAAGATTCTAAATCTGAAAATATTCATTTTAATTATCACACAACTGGTTTTTTACCTGCATGTTTTTATTCACTCAAAAGAAGAACCTTTTGTCTGATGGTGGCAGTGTAATACAGCAAGCGCAACATAGTAAAGAGCCTAATGCTAGGAAAATTACGTTCTATCTCTTTTGAGCTTAGTTACGACATTGACAACTTCTTGTATATTAAGGGACTTAATTTTGTTTATTAAGTTATATAATTTATAATTTTTCATCTAATTTGTACTTGTTTGTTTATTATATTATTTTTGTGTTTATAAATTCGCAGTGGTTCTCAGATGGTCATTTTTAGGCCTTTTCATACTTTTTTTATTAAATGTATGTTTTCTAATGTGGGGAATGTGAGGTTATTTTTGATGGTTTGCAGCTAAGTTTTAATTGCGTTTGGTTTGATGTATGCTTTAAGGTGCTCTTTATATTTGTCTTTTAATTTCCATTTTTTTGGTCAATGTACAATTGGTTACGGTCTCGGAATTCTTTTTTTTAAATATTATAATCAATATTTAATAATTTATAATGTTCTATTATAATCAACTACTTTAATAAAATCTATTACTGATGTATAATATATTAAGAAAATATTTGTTGATTATTTAATTTGAATAAGTAAAGTATTTACCTTATTATTTTTTAATATTAGGAGGTGAACAAAATAACTCTGGAACTGCTACTTCTACAAGCAATAACGGGGTCCCTCCTCCTACATTGCCTAACAACATGCCTCTATTTTGCCCACCATTTCCATTTATGCCTTTTGGTAAGTATTGATTACATTATAATACAATTATTTAAGAAAATGCAAGAGTTGTTAGAGTTAATATTTCAAAATTACAAAGCGTATATCTTTGAAATGTAATAGTGACATGCTAATTCCGCAGAGTCAGGGCAGAGAAAGAGAATTTTACATATATAACTACAAGATAGGTCGTTATAGCTTAAATTATAAAAAAAAGCATAATAAAACTCTTGATTTATCACTGGTATGAAATGTAATTTTATAATAGATAATCTAACACAGCCATGTTGTTAGGTAACTATAACCTTGTTTCCATTTTTTCCATATCAATTATGGAATTATTTTGGTTGAAATTTCGTATAATTCATCCTATTTACTGAGTATTCACCCTTTTAAATGAAATTGTATAAAATTCATATTTTTTTACATGTTTTTATTAATGATTTATGCTTCTAGTAATATTTTCTATTTGCTGATTTACTGTTCCTTGGACATTTTTGAACCACCCAACTTTTGACACCCTCGACGGTGTTTTCTAAGCTCCTAGTGATGAAAATTTTAAAACAGAAAAGGAATTATGTATAAAAAAATTGAAGATCTTTGGTTGACTTTACAAAAAAAAAGAGTTTCAGTTTAAATCCCTATTAAGTGGAAATTTATCACAGGAAATTTGGGATTTTTCCATCAAAACATGGCTTTTACCAAAATTATTATTTTGTACATATTAGAAAATATTGTTTAACTTACGTTGTTTATCAAATGGCTCGGTCTGAGTCATTTACACTGAGTTTAGGAGTTATAGTACAGAGACTTAGTATATCCTAGCTGCTATGGAACTAGTCCGTGACTTATAACACGCCAGTATTGTTTGTTGGGTGGAACTACCAGTGTTATCAGATGAATTTCTACCCCTAACATTACATAAATGTAAAAACAATATACATTGCTTTAAAATAAATGAAACATACATTTTTATAAGTAAACTGGGATAAATTTAAATATGATTTTTTCTTCAAATAAATATTACCCAAATTCTTGGGGGGGTGTGATTACCCCTACTGCCCCTCCCCTGTAGCCGCCCTTGCCACCATGGCAAGCAACTTCTACATGGTGATCGATTGGCGGTTGTCATTACTCAATTTTGTTTGTTATTCTTTACAGTTGAACTAATGTATAATGAAATCGATGATCCAGATAAAAAATTCTTTATATAGGGTATTCTTTAGGGATGGGCCGATTCCGATTCTCGATTCCAGGAATCGTCGATTCTAGGTGGTATCGAGGAATCGTCGATACTCGATTCTTCATCATAAAAGTGTCGATTCCGATTCCACACGATTCCGAATATTTATAAAAATACGTGTCGGACCAACTGGCCCTACATAGTTTTTTCCTACCGTAAATGAAACGTAAATAAACTCCGTCGGACCAATTTACCCGACATTGTTTTTGATTTAATTAAATTTTATTATCTGTGCAACACTGTTTTGATATTTTTTGTGTTTTGTGTTAGCAAGAAACAACAAAACCATAATTTCATGTCCCGGCTACCCATATAATAAACAGACTGGTGATAAAAGTGTTTTTGCGCCTATCACTAAGACACGTAAACGTGTCACATGTGATTGATTTGTGAGTCTATAAATATTTTGAATATAGAACTAAAGTGTAATATATTCTCTCTCTGATAAGTAATGCTACAGGTCCAGTAAATACTATCCAAGATTCATATTAAGTAAAAGTTTTAACACCAAATAATTTACTTGTTAAGGAATTTACGTTATAATTTACTTCCTAGTAAGGATGTATCAATGTTTGTACTTAACTTTCACAAAGTCCGTTTTTAAGGATTATTTTACAACTAAATATTTAGTCAATATTTCCGACTTACTTTTAAGGTTTTGTGAAATTTTGAAAACAGTAATGAAAATCATTACAATACGTTATAACAAATATGTGTGTCGGCCCGTAACTACGGACAGAAAGCTCTTAGAATAACATCATGTTTTTAATCCCGTCGGCGTTTATCTATCAAACAAAAACCATCGTAAATACATCTGTAAGTAGTGTGAAGCTTGTTGTTAAATACTGTGCCTTAATTTTTCCAAAAGTAGCAACACCAGCTGAGTAGTACTAATAAAAATAAAGCGTTAAGAGGCCTGGCGGTATTCGGTTCAGAGTACTGGCCATCGCGTCAATTCGATGACGGTCAACAGAAACTGATGGTGGAAAACCACATAATATATCAAATATGAAAAAGCACTTAAACAACATTCATTTTGCCCAAATTTATCAACAAAAAAGATCTATACTTGAAGAAACTTTATCCTCAGACACAGGACCTACAAGTGATAGTCGGTTAAAAATCAACTGGGATTGAGGAATAAATACAAAATAGGCCTGAATCAGTTGCACGTTTTCCAGACACCTGCAGAAAAAAAGGTCCTACCAGATGTGAAGAAGGTATGCCCCACTAATCCAGAATGTTGAGGAAGAAGGTACCCCAGGGGAATTGACAGTAGAAGAAGAAGTAAACAATTATCTGGGGGAACCATTAGCCAGTCCAGATTGTGATGTTGGGAAGTATTTGGCAGTACAAAGTGCCAAATACCCTCATTTAAATGCAATGGCAATAAAATACCTGTCTGCCCACTCGCGACAGTGTTTTCTGAAAAACCTTTCTCAACTTCAGGAGCTATATGTGACTAGCGATGAAACTAGCTGGACCCACAACGTGTTCAAATGCTTGTGTTTTTGAACAGAAATGTACATTACCTGCCAGACTTTTAAATATTAAAAACTATCCTATTTGTATTCATTTTTTACTTTTTATGTTGTTCGTTTGTTTTTAATTTTTGTTTTGTTTGGGAGACAATGTAAATAGGCTTAGGAATTTTTTCAAACATAAAATAAGTAAAGTTCACATTTTTAACTTTAAAATAAGTCATTAGGCTACTTTAATCTGATAAGTTTTTATGTTTAAAAAAATTCCTGTTGATAAATCAAGGTTGAAGGTTTTGTGTAGCCTATTACATTAAAACAGAACTTTTAAAAGGTTTTGCCATATGACCAAGATGTTAACTAAATTAATTATTAGAGAACTAGCATGTAAGTTAATATAACTTGAAAGAATCGAGAATCGAACGGAAAATTTTAGAATCGGAATCGGAATCGAAAATTTTAGGAATCGGCTTATCCCTAGTATTCTTTGATGAGGAGTTGTCTTCCCAAGAATACTCCCGCCTTATCTTACTGCTGTATAAAATCACGGGTGCAGTTACAAACCCAACACAGTATAATATCGTGGGGATTTTTAAAGTAATAGGTAAACTTAAGATGGGATAACGTTTTATAATGTTTCAATTTACAGTTTTCAAGCTTTATGTAGCTGAAAATATACAAATATGTCATTAATGTTTTCAGAATGTTTCTTTTGCACCGTATTCAATATTCATATTAAATGGCACTTCTTGCCAAGTTACCCTCATCATTCTCTTCATATGTGACCTATTGAATCCAGATTTGAAGAAACAATTAAAAACTGTTTTGCCACACTGTTGCCAATTCAGCAATGCAGTCTCTTAGATGCACAATATCTGTGGTTATGGATTTATTGTTCTCTACTTTAGTGACAATCTTTTTCAAATTTCTCTTTTTACAGTGTAACTTCAAATGTTTTATAACTTCCTGATCGAGGAGTTGCAGTATTGAAGTTACGTTTGGTGGAAAGAAAACCACATTCCCATTCTTTAGTTCTATGAATCATTGAACATTCAAGTACAATGATATAATATTTTAAATGCAGTAAGATTTATTGACTACTGTAGTTAGTTTTTTTTTTAAAGTCATAAAGAGTAACCTTGTTTCCATTTAGAATTTGTACTCCAGCCATAATGGTCTAAAAAAACCACAAGGAATAAATTAAAAGCGTTGTCCTTTCATTTGTTTAGTTTTGTTTGGAAAAGTACTAAATGTTAGAGGATGCAGATTTTATCAATTTCCAATATATAAAGCATAATTTTTTTCTTCCATTTCTTAGGGCATTATGATTTCTTCTCTATACATTCAACATAAAATATTAGGAACCCTCCAAGAATTATACTCAATTTTTAAGAGTCATATCACACAAAAATTGTTCCATATTCAGAAAATTCTAAGGTTGAGAAATTGAACTTTTTTGTTTGAAAAGGGCTCAACTGATTTTGTTATTGTTTGAAATTAAAATTTTTATAATACTAGCTCATGTTTAGGTATACCTCCTCCAATGCCTCCTGCAGATTTCACAGGATTATCAGAAGAAGAGTTGCGCAAAATGGAGGAAGCTGGACGTACTGGAATCGAAGCAAGATTACGTTGTTTAAGAAATATTCAGCTTCTTCTTGATACATCTGTCATTATGATGCAGCAATATGTTGCATCTGCTGCTACTGCAATGTAAAGTATTGAAAATTTTATTGTTAAAATATAAATTATTTTAATTGTTTTATTTTTGCATTTACAAACATTATGTACATATCAAAGTCTGTTGACTTTATACTATTGAAAGTATAAGAGTATTGATATGGAAAGAGGAAATAAATAAAAACAGTACCTAATTAGAAAAATAATTGAAACAAAATATAAAGTACCGTATTCAATCTTGAAATAATAATAAACTTTCTTCTACATTTTCTGTTAGATTTAAATTATATAAAATATGACAAATTAAAACCTGTGTTTCTGGATAGTTGCTGCATTATTATCTTATTCCATTTTAAAAATTTATTTCTAATATAACTATGTTTAGAACAGGGTGTCTAGTGACAGAGAAAACCGGGAAAACCTGGAAAAGTCAGGGAATTTTAAGATTCTGGAAAATTCAGGGAAAAGTCAGGGAAAATTTTAAAAAATCGGGAAAATATTTATTTTGATTAGAAATAAAACTAGTGGCCATTGCTCTCGAATATTTGGTATTGTAAGCCAGCGGTTTAGGGGCAGGGCAGTCAGGAAATAACACTTCTTTATTTAGATGCCCATTATTTATTTGATAAGCCCGTTGCTATGACCTCAGGACTTATGTCAATAAATATTAATCGTGTCGAGTTGGTACAGCTGGGAAGTTTTAGCCTGGACCGTGGCCTTGTGGTACGCAGTGGTTCTGTTATCGTATGGACAGGTGGGGATAACAGATAACTCAGTCTGTTTCTGACCACACAGAACGCTGTGTAAACATTCGTAGCCAGCAATTTGTCTAGACTCGTGATAGTATGTGTTTTATTTGACGGTGATTATTTTTACACTGTTTATTTCAACATGGAAGGTTCCGGTTTTCATTGCCGTAGCGGGCAATCACGTCATGCAGATGTCGTCATTACCTTCCCTCCTTCCTTAGGATAAATATAAACTGAAAGATGAAGTGACAGAAGCAGAGATTATATGGTGCGTGAATTGAGTAATGCAACACTTCTTTACGCAATGCAGAAGGTAGTGTGTGCCTCTTTCCAAGGATCTTCCCTGATAGCACCATTGCACAGAACATAAGATTGCGGAAAGATAAAATTCCCTATAGTGTTGTATTCGGTTTATCAAATTATTTTAAATTCAAATTCTAACTATGTAATTGGTTTTGATGAAAGTTTAAACAAAATATCACAAAGAGCCCAAATGGATTTGAGTGTTAGGTATTGGGATGAAGAGACGGATGAAATGAAAGCTCGATATTTTGGTTCTGTGTTCCTTACAGACACAAAAGCAAAAGAGTTACTCAATTAGTTCTTAAAAGGTGTTCAAAGTCTGGATTTATCCAAGATCCTTCAGATATCAATGGATGGGCCCAATGTAAACTGGGCTTTCTATAGACAGAAAATGACCGAGAAAGATAGAAGAGCAGCTGAGAAGAGGAAAAATAATATTCAGCTGAAGGAACTGGAAGCTAAAAAAGCAAAAGTGATGTCAGTTGCTACAAAAGAAATAGAACTTATATCTGAAGAGATTGAAAAACTAAAGCAAAAAAGCTAAGACAAGACAGTTGTATAAATTTGTTAATATTCTAAGTGTTATAAATATAGTGTAAATACAATTTAGAAAAGTCAGGGAAAACTCAGGGAATTTCTTCAATGTATTTTACTAGACACCCTGGAAAAGTCAGGGAAAACTCAGGGAATTTCTTCAAGCTATTTTACTAGACACCCTGTAGAATGAAAATCCACAGTTGGATTAGAATAGTAATTTTTTAATTTTATTTTTGGTATTTTAACAAACAGATAAAAATATTTGATCTTGTCATTTTAAAGTAGTCATTTCATGATTTTTGTTTTGTTTATCTTAGTGTTTTATAGTTAAAGATTACTTTCTGGCATCTCTTGTGTATTTATTTTTTTGGAATAAGTTTGCTCTAGTCTAAATTTAAAATGTTTTTTTTTCTGCCTATCATAACCCATTTTAAAATGTGTTTATGCAGATTTTAAGGAATTTAGTTGTCTTTCCATTCTCATGTTCGAACAAATTAAACATGTTTTTTGCAGATTGTGTGATGAATCTAAATACAACTCTATACAAATAATAATTTTACTTTCATTAACATAAATTTATTTCTCAAGTTACTTTATGGATTTTAATTGGTGAGGTATATAAACACTCAGCTATAAAAAGGCCTCACAAGATGATGTGAATAGAGCGGAAAAAAACATCCATTTAAAAACTTTACCACAACTCTTGCTATGAAATGAAAATTAATTCTTACAAAATGATTTGGCATGCTTTAGAACACTTCATTCACCAGTTTTGCATATTGAAACAATAAAACATAACAAAGAATGTCAACTTCAGACTGAAAAAATATAACCTTAATGTGTATAGAGTCTGCTAAGCAAAGTCTGATAGGGGCAGTGTACTGCCCTTCCAGGTACAATTTAAAAACATTTGATTATAAGAAAGTCCTCCAGATAGCCAGAGAAAAATATATTTTATTTTGATTACAATGGCAAACATGTGAACTGGAGAGCAAAACTGTCAACCACTGAAGGAAATGAGTTGAGAATTTTTTATTTTTACTGGGTAGCTGTTTCCTTTAATAAAATAATTAGTCTGGCTTGTGTTGTATTCAGCCGTTTGTATAGTCACCATGACTCTTGCGCATTTAGTTTGACTCAAGTTATCCCAATCTGTGGTAAAGGAATCAAAACACTAGTACCCCATGTTAATGATGAGTCCAGTACTTTACCTACTTTACAATTGAGAAATTCCAACCACACAAGAAGTGATCATCACAATATTTGCATGTAATGCTGCATTAGCAACTTGCAAAGACTTATACACATATCTATTGTAAGTCCAGAGAGCAACAAACACATTCCTAGATAGGACTGATAAATAGAAAATCAGTAACTTGAAATGAAGTCAGTCCATGCCAACCTCACAAATACGGTATTGAAAGACCCTCAGCTATTAGATGTTAGTGGAATATCATTCCTTATGAATAATACTAAATATTTAGACATGAACCTAAATGCTTAACTAAGATGGAAATACCAAATGAAGAAAAAAAGAAATCAAGAAGTGTAAACACTATCGGCTCTTGGAAGAAACTCGAACCTCGCATTATGTAATCAAATAAAAATGTTCAATCAGATTCTGAAACCAGTTTGGCTATATGGCTGCCAACTGTAGGGATGTGCAAAAAATCTAATATACAAATTTTCCAAAACAAATTACTGAGAAATATGGTTAATGCCCCTTGGTATCTGAAAATGAAATTAATTTCTAAGATCTGAATGTCTCAGTGAAATAAAGATGGCCAAAATACATGAAAAGAGCCTTTATGTTCGTTTAAGTGCAGCAGCTATTCAACTTCTCCATAACCAGAACCTGGTTAGAAGATTGAAGAGTATCAAACCATTTGAGTTAATATATTGTAATGTTGTGTTGGGGTTGTAATCAAATATAGTTAATTGTCAATGTCGAAACAAGAACTAATGGACAGTTTAGTTACATGAATATTATGGTAATATAATGTAAGAAAAGTATTACTAGACCAGCTAATAGGTCTAGTTTGAATAATAATTAAAAAAATGTTAATTTAAAACATTTATTGTCAATTAAAATATCTCTATTATTGACAATAATGAATACATTTTTAATGAATAAAAATAAAATATTTTACATTTTCATTTTAAACAATCAATAATTTGTTAAATAAAACAAACAAAAATAATACAAACCAGTAAGTATTTTACTGGTTTTGGTCAATATAACATTTTTTAGACACTATCCTGCTATTTTAATTATTAAATTAATTAAATAAAACTTGCATATAATGATTTATTTTTTCTTCGAATGGCTTTTGCATATTTTTCATGTTTCACTAGTTTTCAGAGGTCCTTAATTATTATTAATTTTGTTGTAGGTGTACAACAAATTCAGCATCTGCATCAGAACCATCGACATCAACAGCAGAGCCTTCAGTCTCCAAAACTAGTCCCTCTTCGACACCAGCAACACCTTCAAGTTTCACGTCTAGTGAAACTGTGAAGCATTCCATGCAAGTTCCTGATACTCAAATTCCAAGTACATCGTAAGTTGTTTTTAAAAAAATTTGTTATTTGTATCTCCTAAAAGTAGTCAGATTTATTTTTGTTTTTAATAGGTTTTATAAATTGTTTTCAAATAGGAAAACATTTATTTGTTTGTGTTCTGAAATTTAAGTAATTCTGGCTTAGTGTAATTTTTATCTAAAACAATTCATTAATGACTGAGTTTAAAAGATAGAAAAATAATTAGTTATTAAACATAATGTTACTTTTAAAGTGTATAGCATTTTGTGCTTTAGGAAATTGTTTACATTCATTTAGTCCTATATAAACTAAATTATAATTCAACTATGATTACAACATTACAATATGAAAATTGGAGTTTATATCCTTTATTTATTTTCAATCTCTGCTTCCATTTTCATTTTTAACTGTTATAAATAATTAGTAGTAATTTTTCCAAATTTGATTGATGTCTTTCGTTAATTTTATACTTTAACAGTGTTGATTTTGTAACGATAATGACACTTTTGTTATACTTGCCATTCGCTCACACTTGCAAGAATGGGTGGAACAAATTTTTACATCTGTAGATTAATTTACATTTTATTTTCGTAATCTGGTTGTGTAAAGTTGTTGCTAAAACAACAGTTTTGGAATGTATAATTTAAAGAATTTTTTTTCTACCTTATTTTTTACTATCTATTAGGGATGGTAAACTTAATGAATTTTTTCCCTCCAGGTGGTAGATTTTCATAAAACACCAGGAAAAATCATGAAGCATTTTTTTTCTCCAGAGAATGATTTTTTTTCTGGCATTTAATGCAGTGAGCAATGTTAGTTTCTACTTATTTTTCTTATAGATTTTTTAAATTTTGTATATAAATAAATAAAAACTGTACCCACATTATTTACTTTATTATTTACGGTTATAGAAATTCAAGTCCTTCAGAAAACACTGAATCATCAGAAGTAACGGAAAAAACCACCACTTCTCCAGAGCTAGAAGAAGCTCGAAGAAGACGACTGCAGAAATTTGTAGTCCCTGCAACTGAATAACTATAGGGTTTTCCGGTTTCTGGTTAATAGCCAGGATTGAATGATTTTATCATCCTTTATGTACTTTGTGTTTTCTGTTGTTAAATATATTACTTGAAAATGAAATTCTTGGTAAAAGTATTTGTGGAATCAGTGACATTATAAAATGTATCTTTATTTATTGTGTAAGTAATTGTAAATTTGGAATTTTTTATTTATCACCAATAAATAAAATAAGTGTATATATATTACAGACAATTTACATAATGTATTTTTCTTTACTACCTTTCCCTGTACAAAAGATAAAAATATATGTAGTTTCAAATTTAGAGTTGTCATATTCAACGGAAAACGTTAAAAAACGATTTCTATCAAATAAAATTGAAGGAACCACATGAATCATAAATTTGTGAAAAAATTTACACGAGCCATAGTTTTAACACGTTCATTGCCAATCATGCGATATCGCGTGATGTCAGATCTTTACCGGATGGCCGATCATGCGATATCGCATGGTCGTTCCTATCCAAATTCTAAGTGAATTATTGTAGAGGCCACTGCGAAATGCTGCATGGTACTTATATTGGTCGCTAGGGAATGGATTGACCTTGTTGTAGGGGGAATGGCCACCAGCCATTTTGTTTTGTTCTTATCAGCCAGTGCCTAGAGTGGTAACGTTCGGACAAGGTAATTACGAAATAATTTTGTCTAGTTAATCGTTGATTTAGCATTTTGAAGTTAGGTTTTTACTAATTTGAGTGTTAATTTTGTTGCTTTAATTATGAGTGACCACCAGGACCCTTGAAAAGGCTCAGTGAAATGCCGGATCATTCAAAAAAACATTTAAAAACTACCGAGGTAGAAGAGTTATTACTAGATTCTGACGACGGCTTTTCTACAGGAAGTGATGTTGATGATATAAACTATGAATTTATTGATAGTGAAAGTGATTCGGAATCTGATGAAGACAAAGCTTTGCAATTGCAGGTGAGACAAAATAATGACATTATAAATGCTATACAAACACCGGTTTCCACAAATGGTTGGAGTGTTGACTTGAATTCTATGAAGGATATTCCATTTATTCGGACAAATGCACTACTATTGCCTGCACCCAATAATCCAAGGGATTATTTTAATTTATTTGTCAATGAAAATTATTTACAAAAAATAGTTGATTACTCAAATAAATACTAGACTGAGTAGGTTAAGCATTGCCAGCAAAGAGGAATAGTAGAAACACTACAACTGAACCGAGTAAGCATTGTGGGCAGAATACATGTGAACTACTACTAGACTGAGTAGGTTAAGCATTGCTGGCAGAGAGGAATAGTAGAAACACTACAACTGAACCGAGTAAGCATAGTGGGCGGAATACATGTGAACTACTTCTAGACTGAGTAGGTGAAGCATTGCCGGCAAAGAGGAATAGTAGAAACACTACAACTGAACCGAGTAAGGATTGTGGGCAGAATACATGTGAACTACTACTAGACTGAGTAGGTTAAGCATTGTCGGCAAAGAGGAATAGTTGAAACACTACAACTGAACCGAGTAAGGATTGTGGGCAGAATACATGTGAACTCCTACAAAACAGTAGGATTAGCATTGCCGGCAAAGAGGAATAGTAGAAACACTACAACTGAACCGAGTAAGGATTGTGGGCAGAATACATGTGAACTACTACTAGACTGAGTATGTAATGTATTGCGAACAAAGAGGAATAGTAGAAACACTACAACTGAACCGAGTAAGCATTGTGGGCAGAATACATGTGAACTACTACTAGACTGAGTATGTAATGTATTGCGAACAAAGAGGAATAGTAGAAACACTACAACTGAACCGAGTAAGCATTGTGGGCAGAATACATGTGAACTACTACTAGACTGAGTATGTAATGTATTGCGAACAAAGAGGAATAGTAGAAACACTACAACTGAACCGAGTAAGCATTGTGGGCAGAATACATGTGAACTACTACTAGACTGAGTATGTAATGTATTGCGAACAAAGAGGAATAGTAGAAACACTACAACTGAACCGAGTAAGGATTGTGGGCAGAATACATGTGAACTCCTACAAAACAGTAGGATTAGCATTGCCGGCAAAGAGGAATAGTAGAAACACTACAACTGAACCGAGTAAGCATTGTGGGCAGAATACATGTGAACTACTACTAGACTGAGTATGTAATGTATTGCGAACAAAGAGGAATAGTAGAAACACTACAACTGAACCGAGTAAGCATTGTGGGCAGAATACATGTGAACTACTACTAGACTGAGTATGTAATGTATTGCGAACAAAGAGGAATAGTAGAAACACTACAACTGAACCGAGTAAGCATTGTGGGCAGAATACATGTGAACTACTACTAGACTGAGTATGTAATGTATTGCGAACAAAGAGGAATAGTAGAAACACTACAACTGAACCGAGTAAGCATTGTGGGCAGAATACATGTGAACTACTACTAGACTGAGTATGTAATGTATTGCGAACAAAGAGGAATAGTAGAAACACTACAACTGAACCGAGTAAGGATTGTGGGCAGAATACATGTGAACTCCTACAAAACAGTAGGATTAGCATTGCCGGCAAAGAGGAATAGTAGAAACACTACAACTGAACCGAGTAAGGATTGTGGGCAGAATACATGTGAACTACTACTAGACTGAGTATGTAATGTATTGCGAACAAAGAGGAATAGTAGAAACACTACAACTGAACCGAGTAAGCATTGTGGGCAGAATACATGTGAACTACTACTAGACTGAGTATGTAATGTATTGCGAACAAAGAGGAATAGTAGAAACACTACAACTGAACCGAGTAAGCATTGTGGGCAGAATACATGTGAACTACTACTAGACTGAGTATGTAATGTATTGCGAACAAAGAGGAATAGTAGAAACACTACAACTGAACCGAGTAAGCATTGTGGGCAGAATACATGTGAACTACTACTAGACTGAGTATGTAATGTATTGCGAACAAAGAGGAATAGTAGAAACACTACAACTGAACCGAGTAAGCATTGTGGGCAGAATACATGTGAACTCCTACAAAACAGTAGGATTAGCATTGCCGGCAAAGAGGAATAGTAGAAACACTACAACTGAACCGAGTAAGGATTGTGGGCAGAATACATGTGAACTACTACTAGACTGAGTATGTAATGTATTGCGAACAAAGAGGAATAGTAGAAACACTACAACTGAACCGAGTAAGCATTGTGGGCAGAATACATGTGAACTACTACTAGACTGAGTAGGTTAAGCATTGTCGGCAAAGAGGAATAGTTGAAACACTACAACTGAACCAAGTAAGCATAGTGGGCGGAAAATATGTGAATCACCACTAGACTGAGTATGTAAAGTATTGCTGGAAAAGAGGAATAGTAACAACACTACCACTGGACTGAGTTAGCATTGTGAGCAGGAAATAAGTGAACTACTAGTAGTATGAGTAGGTTAAGCGTTGCAGACAAAAAGAGAGCAATAGTACCAACACTACCAGAGGACCGATTTAACATTGTGTACAGAATATATGTGAACTACACTAGACTGAGTATGTAAAGTATTGCGGACAAAGAGGAATAGTAGAAACACTACAACTGAACCGAGTAAGCATTATGGGCAGAATACATGTGAACTACTACTAGACTGAGTAGGTTAAGCATTGCCAGCAAAGAGGAATAGTAGAAACACTACAACTGAAACAAGTAAGCATAGTAGGGGGAAAATATGTGAATCACCACTAAACTGAGTAGGTAAAGTATTGCGGACAAAGAGGAATAGTAGAAACACAACTACTGAACCGAGAGGGCATTGTGGGCAGAATACATGTAAACTACTACTAGACTGAGTAGGTTAAGCATTGCCGGCAAAGATTAATAGTTGCAGCACTACCTCTGAACCGAATAAGCATTGTGGGCCAAATACATGTGAACTACTACTAGACTGAGTAGTTTAAGAATTGCTAGCAAAGAGGAATAGTAGAAACACAACTACTGAACCGAGAGGGCATTGTGGGCAGAATACATGTAAACTACTACTAGACTGAGTAGGTTAAGCATTGCCGGCAAAGATTAATAGTAGCAGCACTACCTCTGAAACGAATAAGCATTGTGGCAGAATACATGTGAACTACTACTAGACTGAGTAGGTAAACATTGCCAGCAAAGAGGAATAGTAGAAACACTACAACTGAACTGAGTAAGCATTATGGGCAGAATACATGTTAACTACTTCTAGACTGATTAGGTTAGGCATTACCGGCTAAGAGGAATAGTAGAAACACTACAACTGTACCGAGTAAGGGTTGTGGGCAGAATATATTTAAAATAATACTAAACTGAGTAGATAAAATATTGTGGTCAAAGAGGAATAGTAATAGTAACAGCACTAACACTGAACCAATTAGGCATTGTGGGCGGAAAATATGTGAACTACTACTGGACTGAGTAGGTTAAGCATTGTATGCAATGAAAGAAATAGTAGCAACACTAACACTGATCCTTTTAGGCATTGTGGACAGAATATATATGAACTACTACTGGACGGAATAGGTTAAGCTTTGGAAGGCAAAGAAAAGAAGATTAGAAGCACTACCACTGGATAAAGTAAGCACTATGGGCTGATTATATGTGCACTACTACTGGACTGAGTAGGTTAAGAATGCAGGCAAAGACAGGAAGATTATAAGCACTACCACTGGATAAAGTAAGCGCTATGGGCTGATTATATGTGCACTACTACTGGACTGAGTAGGTTAGGCATTGCGGGCAAAGACAGGAAGATTAGAAGCACTACCACTGGATAAAGTAAGCGCTATGGGCTGATTATATGTGCACTACTACTGGACTGAGTAGGTTAGGCATTGCGGGCAAAGACAGGAAGATTAGAAGCACTACCACTGGATAAAGTAAGCGCTATGGGCTGATTATATGTGCACTACTACTGGACTGAGTAGGTTAGGCATTGCGGGCAAAGACAGGAAGATTAGAAGCACTACCACTGGATAAAGTAAGCACTATGGGCTGATTATATGTGCACTACTACTGGACTGAGTAGGTTAGGCATTGCAGGCAAAGTGAGCAAGATTAGAAGCACTACCACTGGATAAAGTAAGCACTGTAGGCTGATTATATGTGCACTACTACTGGACTGAGTAGGTTAGGCATTGCAGGCAAAGACAGGAAGATTAGAAGCACTACCACTGGATAAAGTAAGCGCTATGGGCTGATTATATGTGCACTACTACTGGACTGAGTAGGTTAAGCATTGCAGGCAAAGACAGGAAGATTAGAAGCACTACCACTGGATAAAGTAAGCATTGTGGGCTGATTATGTATGAACTACTACTGGACTGAGTAGGTTAAGCACTGCAGGCAATGACAGGAAGATTAGAAGCACTACTACTGGATAAAGTAAGCATTGTGGGCTGATATTATATGAACTACTACTGGACTGAATAGGTTAAGCATTGCAGGCAAAGACAGGAAGATTAGAAGCACTACCACTGGATAAAGTAAGCATTGTGGGCTGATTATGTATGAACTACTACTGGACTGAGTGGGTTAAGCATTGCAGGCAATGACAGGAAGATTAGAAGCACTACTACTGGATAAAGTAAGCATTGTGGGCTGATTATATATGAACTACTACTGGACTGAGTAGGTTAAGCATTGCAGGCAAATAGAGGAAGATTAGAAGCACTAACACTGGATAAAGTAAGCATTGTGGGCTGATTATATATGAACTACTACTGGACTGAGTAGGTTAAGAATTGCAGGCAAGGACAGGAAGATTAGAAGCACTACCACTGGATAAAGTAAGCACTATGGGCTGATTATATGTGCACTACTACTGGACTGAGTAGGTTAGGCATTGCAGGCAAAGAGAGGAAGATTAGAAGCACTACTACTGGATAAAGTAAGCACTATGGGCTGATTATATGTGCACTACTACTGGACTGAGTAGGTTAGGCATTACAGGCAAAGTGAGCAAGATTAGAAGCACTACCACTGGATAAAGTAAGCACTGTAGGCTGATTATATGTGCACTACTACTGGACTGAGTAGCTTAAGCATTGCAGGCAAAGAGAGGAAGATTAGAAGCACTACTACTGGATAAAGTAAGCACTATGGGCTGATTATATGTGCACTACTACTGGACTGAGTAGGTTAGGCATTGCAGGCAAAGTGAGCAAGATTAGAAGCACTACCACTGGATAAAGTAAGCACTGTAGGCTGATTATATGTGCACTACTACTGGACTGAGTAGCTTAAGCATTGCAGGCAAAGAGAGGAAGATTAGAAGCACTACTACTGGATAAAGTAAGCACTATGGGCTGATTATATGTGCACTACTACTGGACTGAGTAGGTTAGGCATTGCAGGCAAAGTGAGCAAGATTAGAAGCACTACCACTGGATAAAGTAAGCACTGTAGGCTGATTATATGTGCACTACTACTGGACTGAGTAGCTTAAGCATTGCAGGCAAAGAGAGGAAGATTAGAAGCACTACTACTGGATAAAGTAAGCACTATGGGCTGATTATATGTGCACTACTACTGGACTGAGTAGGTTAGGCATTGCAGGCAAAGTGAGCAAGATTAGAAGCACTACCACTGGATAAAGTAAGCACTGTAGGCTGATTATATGTGCACTACTACTGGACTGAGTAGGTTAGGCATTGCAGGCAAAGACAGGAAGATTAGAAGCACTACCACTGGATAAAGTAATCACTGTGGGCTGATTATATGTGCACTACTACTGGACTTAGTAGGTTAGGCATTGCAGGCAAAGACAGGAAGATTAGAAGCACTACCACTGGATGAAGTAAGCACTGTGGGCTGATTATATATGAACTACTACTGGACTGAGTAGGTTGAGCATTGCAGGCAAAGACAGGAAGATTAGAAGCACTACCACTGGATAAAGTAAGCATTGTGGGCTGATTATATATGAACTACTACTGGACTGAGTAGCTTAAGCATTGCAGGCAAAGAGAGGAAGATTAGAAGCACTAGCACTGGATAAAGTAAGCACTATGGGCTGATTATATATGAACTACTACTGGACTGAGTAGGTTGAGCATTGCAGGCAAAGAGAGGAAGATTAGAAGCACTACTACTGGATAAAGTAAGCACTATGGGCTGATTATATGTGCACTACTACTGGACTGAGTAGGTTAGGCATTGCAGGCAAAGTGAGCAAGATTAGAAGCACTACCACTGGATAAAGTAAGCACTGTAGGCTGATTATATGTGCACTACTACTGGACTGAGTAGCTTAAGCATTGCAGGCAAAGAGAGGAAGATTAGAAGCACTACTACTGGATAAAGTAAGCACTATGGGCTGATTATATGTGCACTACTACTGGACTGAGTAGGTTAGGCATTGCAGGCAAAGTGAGCAAGATTAGAAGCACTACCACTGGATAAAGTAAGCACTGTAGGCTGATTATATGTGCACTACTACTGGACTGAGTAGCTTAAGCATTGCAGGCAAAGAGAGGAAGATTAGAAGCACTACTACTGGATAAAGTAAGCACTATGGGCTGATTATATGTGCACTACTACTGGACTGAGTAGGTTAGGCATTGCAGGCAAAGTGAGCAAGATTAGAAGCACTACCACTGGATAAAGTAAGCACTGTAGGCTGATTATATGTGCACTACTACTGGACTGAGTAGGTTAGGCATTGCAGGCAAAGACAGGAAGATTAGAAGCACTACCACTGGATAAAGTAATCACTGTGGGCTGATTATATGTGCACTACTACTGGACTTAGTAGGTTAGGCATTGCAGGCAAAGACAGGAAGATTAGAAGCACTACCACTGGATGAAGTAAGCACTGTGGGCTGATTATATATGAACTACTACTGGACTGAGTAGGTTGAGCATTGCAGGCAAAGACAGGAAGATTAGAAGCACTACCACTGGATAAAGTAAGCATTGTGGGCTGATTATATATGAACTACTACTGGACTGAGTAGCTTAAGCATTGCAGGCAAAGAGAGGAAGATTAGAAGCACTAGCACTGGATAAAGTAAGCACTATGGGCTGATTATATATGAACTACTACTGGACTGAGTAGGTTGAGCATTGCAGGCAAAGAGAGGAAGATTAGAAGCACTACCACTGGATAAAGTAAGCACTATGGGCTGATTATATGTGCACTACTACTGGACTGAGTAGCTTAAGCATTGCAGGCAAAGAGAGGAAGATTAGAAGCACTACCACTGGATAAAGTAAGCACTATGGGCTGATTATATATGAACTACTACTGGACTGAGTAGCTTAAGTAATAAAGGCAAAGAGAGGAAGATTAGAAGCACTACCACTGGATAAAGTAAGCACTATGGGCTGATTATATGTGTACTACTACTGGACTGAGTAGGTTAGGCATTGCAGGCAAAGACAGGAAGATTAGAAGCACTACCACTGGATAAAGTAAGCACTATGGGCTCATTATATGTGCACTACTACTGGACTTAGTAGGTTAGGCATTGCAGGCAAAGACAGGAAGATTAGAAGCACTACCACTGGATAAAGTAAGCACAATGGGCTGATTATATGTGCACTACTACGGGACTTAGTAAGTTAGGCATTGCAGGCAAACACAGGAAGATTAGAAGCACTACCACTGGATAAAGTAAGAACTATGGGCTGAATATATATGAACTACTACTAGACCTAGTAGGTTAGGCATTGCAGGCAAAGACAGGAAGATTAGAAGCACTACCACTGGATAAAGTAAGCATTGTGGGCTGATTATATATGAACTACTACTGGACTGAGTAGCTTAAGCATTGCAGGCAAAGAGAGGAAGATTAGAAGCACTACTAGTGGATAAAGTAAGCACTATGGGCTGATTATATGTGCACTACTACTGGACTGAGAAGGTTAAGCATTGCGGGCAAAGAAATCAAGAGTACCAGTACTTTCATCTTTCGGAATGTCGTGAAGCCTAAATAGGGGAAAGGGGGAGGCGGAGTGGGGACGACTGCGGCTGTACGTATAAATTGCGACTGATTAGTGTTTAGCTACTATCTACAAACTTACATGTCTCGCTAGTACATCACCTGAATAGAGACACTGTGACGGCTAGAAACAGACTACAACCCCTTCCCTCCACAAAAACGTTGCAGAAGACTTTCCTCTATGAAGGTCAGGCTTCACTTAGAAACACAAGACATATACCACTGGACCAAGTTAACACGTAATAATTTGTGAACTTGAACCCCTATTATTGATCAGTTAGTACTTCCCTCTTCGACCAAAACCTGAGTCGAAGCATTTAACGTCAAATAACGTAAACAGAAAATTTTTCTAGGATAATGAAAAATGAACCATTTCTAAATATACACTTTAGAATTCGCTTTGATAGAAGTTGTTAGGGAAAACATGTAAATTATTGGAGTTATAAAAGCCAAATGGTTGCTTCACTATCTCGGAGATAAAATCAGCACTGCATCGAAGTCACTGCTGAATTTAAATCAAACTCAATACTTTTACAGTTAATTTTAATAAAGTACCAACAATAGCATCTGAAAATATGACCAAAGGGCTGAAGTTCAAATAAAAATTGATTTAATTTTAGATTGATTTTTGAAATTTTTGAGACAATTTTCTATCTTTACAATAATTTAAAAACTCAGGGAAATGCCATCAATGAAAAGAACACAAATTTCTGATTTTTTTATAGAACTTTTAAAAAAAATTTCCAGATAAAATTAACTGAAAAATAGCCTTTTTAATTTTGAATTTGAGCGTGAGAACCAAATTACACAAACCTTTAAACTCCATAATCCTATAAACAAAGCGTTGTAAAAAGTTCAAAGTTATATGTCTCAGAACACTTGTAATGGTGGTACGAAAAATGCTTACAGTGAAATATGCGTACATGAGGAAACAATAATTGGTAAATTTGGTAAGGAAAAAAGCGTACAAACCAAACTCCAGTTCTCACGACAGGTCATCTACCCCTAAACTATTTACTAATAACTTTCAAGGTTTTGGATTTTCCAAGTAAAATTGGTTCTAAGAAGAGGTTTACACTTTTCCAGTGATCACTTTGCCTTCAACTATCGTGGTAATAAATTCGATTTCATCATAACTTCAGTGTGTTTTGTGTTTAGTGAATTTGGAAGTGAAGTTTACTACTTATATATTATTTCCTACATCCAAGATATCTATACTACATAAACAAAAATGGATTAGATTAAGCCAAAGAAATCAGGTGGTAAGATCAAATAAAACAGTTTAGTTGTAATATAGATTAAGAATTAAAATGTCTGTAAAATAAAACAAATCTAAAATATAAAAAACCAAAAACATTTTCGGCCTATAAGTTGATTTTAAACACGCCAAAATGATAGTGCAAAATATCTCTATCATTTTGCCAGTCCAAAGCCTGGAAAAAGTGTGATGGAAATCAGGTTTAATAGATAAAGTTTTAAAAGATCTCCAGTCCCAAGAAATTGAGCAAAATCTATGTTTAGCTCAGAGGTAAATTCATTTATGTAGCTCAATGGTTTTATAAAACCCGTGTATGCTTAAAAGTTGTACGAATTTTTCGCCTATCACAATGTTCTTACGTCATAGCTTACATTCGTCATTTGCTAAAACTTGATCATGTACGCTATATCTTGAGGTAGATTCCTGGTGTACCCATATTTTGTTGTAAGCATTTTTCGCGTATTATTTGTAATTTCCTATAACATAAATATCGTAAATATTGCGGAAGATATTATTAAAAAACCAGTCACGGATATTTGTGAAGCATATAAATATATCTGAACTTGTTAATATTTTCTTCAAGTTTGGAGCACACACACACACCTTGTGATCAAGTTTGTGTGTGTGTGTGTGTGTGTGTGTGTACGTGCGTGTGTGTGTGTATTCCATAGTGCATGGGTTTCTAGTTTTGTCGAGGACCCCCGGAATTACTAATGTAATTGGGGGCCTCTAAAAATACTATTTTAAAATTTATTAGTTTAGTCGTAATAACCACTTGAAAGATATTTATTCAAAATAGAGAGAAGATATTTAGAATGAAAGAAAGCTTTCTTATCGTTTTTATACATATTTTTGTGCATTTCTTAAATTCAATACATTTGGAACAGACAGAAATCTTAGTATTAATTAAAAACATTTACCAATTCTAGTTTTAAAAAGCAAACATAAAATAACCAAATTAGCAGTTACGTAGTTAAATACCACTATTTCAGAGTGAAGGATAGTGTTGTTTTTTGCACTTGATAATTTTTGAAATGTTGGGTTTCATTTTTGAAAGTTTCAGTCTGAAACATACTTCAATATTCTTGATTCGGTTTCGTTTTTTAAAATAAAGATTCAAATATCTTCCGCGGACCCCTAACATCAGCCCTAGAGGTCCGCGGACCACACTTTGAGAAACTCTGTTGTAGTGCATAAAATCGCAGTTCCACCATCTCCCCAGATACTCGTCTAGCATTGACGAGGTGAACCCAACAAGAGTTGAAGTGAGAATATTTTAAATCATTTATCAATGCTTGCCGCTTATACTTTGTTTTAAAGTAAAATAGGAATGGGTCTGTGGCAGGGCAGGGATGCGGTGTTGTCAGTTCGAACTCTGTGACTCTCAACCCGCCATCGCCAGCGGCAGAACGAAGCAAGCTTTAGTACTAGTAAATTACTCCACCACAGCTACGACGAAACTGAGCTACGAACGGAAGTTTAACGTCGAATTGACAACAAGGCTCACCCACACAGCAAGATGTGAACTTCCTATTTGCCGAGACGGTGGTTGTCCCCACTCCCTCTGGCCGATTTCACCTACGTAGAATCATATTCTGTTTTAAATCAAACTATAAAAGGTGTTGATGCTTGTTCCACTGCGCCCGTCACTTTTACAACTTACAGACTTACACCAGCAAAATGTTAAAATTACACAAACAACCCAAGAATTTTTCCAGAAAAACGCGAAGACATGCGCAAAAACAACAATGAATTTGTTTGGTTTTACTTTTTTGTTTTTCATTACTTTTTCCACATTTTTGGTACCAAATATAAGAATAAACTATATTATTTTAAATTTTACACACTTTTGAAATGTCAATTTCTCCCAAAAGTGATAAACCGTTATTATCGACTACATATTAACAGTTATTTGAATAAATTAAGATATAAGATTTTATTTATTTACTAACTTATGAAGATTGATTACTCTTTGTACTATAATAATATCTGGCAAGGCACAATCAAATCAGTTTACTAGTAAAACTAGTTTTTTCCTTGGGGAGGCATACCTCTGTCTTTCAGGCCGAAATATATGCTATAAATGCCTGTCTGGGAGAGATAGCGAGAAGGGGAACACACGGGACCCGGATTGCTATTTTCTCCGACAGTCAGGCAGCAATTAAGGCACTAAACGGACATATGGTCACCTCGGCCATAGTCAGGGAGTGCCTAAATAACCTACAAGCCCTGGCAAGGCACAATCAAATCAAGATAGGTTGGGTGCCAGGGCATAGGGGAATATTTGGAAATGAAGCCGCAGATGCGCTGGCCAGAGAGGGGTCTTTAACTCCCCTAATTAGACCGGAGCCGGCGGTAGGTATTTCCAAATCCATGGTCAAGATTGCAGTGTGAAGGTGGATGGCTGAAAGACACTGTCAGCACTGGGTCAGGGCTGAAGGGATGAGACACAGTAAGCTAACCCTTGGGAAACCTTCCTTGGGGCTGCAGGAGAGTCTCATCTATCTGTCTAGGCAGGAATTGAGGATAGCCACAGGTCTACTCACGGGACACTGTGGACTAAGGAAACATCTGCATAATACGGGTATCTTCAAAGATGAACCAGTGTGCAGATTATGTGGGCAAGAACTGGAGATCGCCACACACATCATTTATAGATGTGAAGCACTTGCCGAGAGGCGTTTCAACCTCTTTGGTGATAGCACAGCTCTGGAAGAGGATGCTGAAGGTAAAAACACTAGTCAGGAAACTTCTAAACCTGGTAAGAGGGAAGGGGCTCTTTGACTAGATCAGGGAGGTAAGTACAATATACCTAAGGTAGCGGTGCTTCGGGCAGTTTAAACCCGCTCCCAAGTTAATAATAATTAAAAAAAAAACTATAATAATATCAACACTTATATCAACAACCTGCCTATTATATTTAATAATATAGAATTCAAATTTATTTTACAACTTAGCGAAGATTATCCTAACCTTTTAGACTTAACAAACCTTATTTTACTCATTTAATAATGTATTAACTCATTCCTTTTATTTGAAATACCTTTTGCCGACCTCTCGTTTCTTGCTGCTAGGTGCTCTAAATAGACTACTTTTACGGGATCAAAGGTCCCCGACGTAATGGTTACTGAGTAGGCCCCACACAATAAACGTAACAATATTTGGTTGGGCAGCCTTGTAAATATATCAAAGAATAACGAGACCTCACTCAATTAACTCTAACTTTGCAAAACCTAATAATACACCACAAGCCCTACATACATGTTATTTTTCACTTATCAGCTGGCTAAACTTTTACTCCCGAATAACACGTCAGCTCTCTCCAGATTCCATTACTCGATTCTCCTTTTATAATTTTCAAACATTAACACTTTTTAACGTTTATATACTATCTTCATGAAAATAACGAGTAGAAAGCTTTAATTTTAAACTTTTTGGTACGTATTTCGTTGTGTACTAACTCTTTCTAGTTAGATAGGTTTCCCTTGACGGTTCTTGGAATATTTACTTGACGTTCCAGAACACCCTTCTGCGTCTTTAACTCATACCATTCTACTAAGTTATAGTGTTAAAAAGTAAATATTTCTTAGTTTAACAAAACTTTGACAATATCTGGATGGCCAGTTTCTCTAACTATACCAAACTTTAACGACCCGACCTGATTTACTCAATAAACTGATTAAAATCAACTATCCACCGTAAATTCAGTTGAAAGCTGTCTTTTGTATTATTATTAAACATATATTTCGACTCATTTTGGTGTTTAGAACCCCCCTCCGATCCCATCTCTAACCAACACCAACGATATTGTTCATAGTCAAAACCTAAATTGGGCTCTAGGTCATAATATCAAACACTTTAAAAATATCAATGAATTTATAATAAATTTTTCAAAATAAAAATACTGAACACAGTACTTTCAAAATAGGATTACAACGTACTTTGTGAAAAATAAATATTTGAAAAAAGGCATTTTCCCACACAAATCAGAAAACGAGTTTTCAATTTAGTTAACCGAAAGCACAAAACGCATGCTATAAAACCGCGATATATATATATATATATATATATATATATATATATATATATATATATATACAGTCAAGGGAAAAATTTAACTGAGATATTAATTTTCATCCTTCACTTTTTGTAATCAGCTGGAAATAATTTCAACCGAGACCCTGAATAAGCTTTCTCCTGACACACAATATTCATTTTTTTCCTCTCCAGAACTCAATTTAATGTTTTGTCGTTTTCCTATCTGATTGATTCTTCTACTTCTATATTTACGTCTTCCTAAAACCATAGAAACGTCCATTAAGTTTCCTCGTCCATTTTGTATGATGTTATACTTAATATTGTGACTAATTTAAATAATTTATTGTTCATTTAAGCATGGTAGCCAAAATAAAGTTTATTTTTGCCGCCCCTGTAATTCTAAAGAATACTGTCTCAACGAAATGGATATTTCAGAGAGTAATAAAGATTTTATCAATGCCATAACAAACTAGCCTACTTGAATAACAACTGTGCTTTAGTTTCTGTCTTCTTGTATTGTATTCTATCTTCTTAGTGTCCATGTAGAATAGGTTCATTCCACACAATCGTAAATATAAAACGATATTTGCTTTGAGCATACATTTTAGATCGAAGTATAAAAAAAACAATTTAAAATATTTAGTATAATGCACACTTTTCAGTCACTGATTTATCACTATTTATAAACCAAGACTCGGAAACAGCACGAAAATTACCTCTAGGATCACCTAACAACATGTCCAGGACAAAAACGTATTTTTTTCTTGACAAGTATTAAAGGAGTAGATCTATATTTTACTTCTTGAAGAAGATAACTGCACAATTTCCTTAAAATTCTTGAAAGACGTGCACAGCTTTGAAAAATACACTTAGCCTATCTAGTGCGAAACACCTTTATTGAAACTATCCGTAAGTAAGGATTTTTTGCTAAGTGATATAAAAAATAACATTTTAAATGCTTCAAGATAAACATTAAAACTGCAAGATACATTATTATTATTACTATTTATTATTATTTCCTTTTTTCATGACGGAAAAACAAATATCATTCCTATTATCAGACACCCTCCACCACGCATTTGTCGAAGTTGAGTTCATTAACAACAATTACTGTTTCCATTGTTTAAAATTGTGACTTAAAAACAAGAAAATAGTGATTGGAAGCTGTATCTATGCGCTGTGTGAACAATATTGATGGACATTCTACTAAATAATAACTACAAATGTGCTTTTTTCTTTCGTCGTTTGATCATTCGTTCTCTCATTACTTAAACATTGAATACATATTGGTCGGTCCAAACGTCCAACTTCTACTACTACTACTACTACGTCTTATATGACCGACGTTTAATAAATATTGTCAAACTAAATACGATTGCAAAAATTTACTTCAACATGTTTTACAGTTACTAAAAAAATCAGTAAAACCGAGTACAAAATTATGTACATATTGTGATACACATATGTTGTTTTTTATTCTTTTTTATATGAAAAATATTTTTAAAATTTATTACCCATGAATAATAAAATAATATTTTTAATCAGTTCTTCTTACAACTTAACCAAAAAGTACTTCTTACTAATCAAATATTTATTCTTGTTTTCAATTTAATTTGTTTAGTTACAAAATGTTTCAGACTACACATGCAGTGCTAATATTACCACAAACACAAAGCATTATTTTGTCTTTTCCTGTTGCCTAGGCCCCTGGCCAACTGTTGTCACCAGTTGCAGGACGTAGTGGACGCATTGCGTCTGCTAGACTGAACACTGTGCAAGCTTAATAGACAGAAACGTGGTGGTACCTACCCAAACACTTGAACTGACAATCACGCGGTTAGTATAATAGAGTCTAAACCGATACAACTGGACCAGATCGTTATACAATATTCAAGTATTTGGATCTACCGTGTATATAGAAACGTCCCTAACCCTCTTTGAAAGAAATTAATTTGTTGCATTTGTAAAGAACTTTCGTGGATCTTGTCTAGCGTAAATCATTGAAGAGTATCTAGTGATTTTATCTCTTGTCGTGGTTAACACTGTGTTTGCCTAAGGAGAACCTGTAGATTTATCAGGGGGGACAGTTCTCTGTCCTCTAAATAGGCGCAAGTTTTGTTTGAATACGAGTAAGCCAGCAATAGATTAAAATATAACGGATCATATTATTGACTTAATCTTAAATTTGTATTATGTTTAAACTCATATAAAATAAAATATGACAATACATAAATTGTATTATCTCTTGTGTAGTAGATCACATTGTTGTCCTAATCACAGACTACGGGCTTGTAGCAACAATTGCTGCTCTTTATTTATTATAATAAAATTAAAAGAAATATACTTTTTCTGTAAAATAAAAAATAGTATATTAAGAGCGTGGTTTAATTAATACCCTGTTAAATATAACAGTATGATTATTATTTTATACTTTCTGATATTGTCAATAAAATGTCTACTATCCAACATTAAATATGGCAATTCTAGGCTTGTTCTAGGCTGTGGTAGCAATTATAGTCAGTTATGGCAACATAAATTAAAGTGTACTCTTACTAACTCACTGGGAAGTGCATTACAATGCTGGCAGCTTTGGTCAAAGCTGTCAAAACTTGCAGTTTTTGTGTTGTACTTCTTGGAGTTTTTATAGAAATTACACCTGTTTGTAACACAGTAGAAAGCTATGAGATATATAAACACCATAAATACTATCCACAACACATTCTAAATGACAAAACACACTCCATGTCTCAAAATTACTCTATGAACACTAGCACACCACAGAAACAAAAATACACCACAGACTCACACAAACACAACACACCTGAACAACATTCTTGTTAGTAATCGACAGCATTGAATAATGCGCCGACCTAGCGCGAAACGCGTCTTCTGAATAAATCAAACAAGTAGTTTGTGGCACTGGGTTTTGAAAAGTGAAAACTTTTATAGCCATGACTACAAACATTTCGAATTGAGAAATACACTTAATTTTGCAAATATAGTTTTTGAGAAAAATCTCGGTAATATATTTTTAACAAAAAATGACAACAGATTTTTAAGAGCACATGGAATGGGAGAGTTGAGCTTTTATTATAACGTTCAGTATCTAATATCTATTGAACCCTGAAACGTCACTAATTTCGTAAGCAGTTATGAAATTATAAAATTTCTTTTGAAACAAATAGCTTATATTAATTACTGTTGGAAGTTAATTTATAAAAGGTACACATTTGGTAAACATTTGTTATAATATAAGAAACCGTAATACAGATGTTATACATTTAACACCAAAATTTGAACTACAAGTAACAAATTAGTATTGCAAAATTGTCAACGAAAATAAGCTAAAATATGAAATATAAATTTTTTATTAATTTTTATATCTTATTATTTTTATTATTAAAAATAAATTATTAGATGTTTACTGAATAGGCTTACAAATAGTTTTAACAATTTCAATGGAAAGTTTTTAAAAAGTATTAGAAGCGCCTAGAATGTTTTCATTCAAACATTGGATTAAAATGTATAACTTATCGTTATATTGAATTGTTTGTATTGAGATTTATCAAAATTTAAATATATTAATATATCTAATCACTGATCAAAAATATTTAATACTAATCTTTTTCCTTAACAATGTTCAATACTGTCGCGAAATTGTACGTTCATGTACATCCAGTAAGTTTTTATGTAGGCGTCGCTAAAAACGTTTTCACTTTAAAAATGGCTAGTTCAATTGACGGAAATGTTATTAAATGAGAGTATACATGAAAAGAGTTATGTTTATGTTGCTACATTGATGATTCATTGTAAACATACATTAAAAATGAAATGAGCGGAAACATACATTATTTTGTACACTGGCAACTTATTTCTTTACAGCGATATGGGATATCTTTTTGTTAATTTTATTTT
Source organism: Prosapia bicincta (assembly GCA_036971475.1). Taxonomy (NCBI): domain Eukaryota; kingdom Metazoa; phylum Arthropoda; class Insecta; order Hemiptera; family Cercopidae; genus Prosapia; species Prosapia bicincta. The sequence goes on from JBAIZL010000002.1 coordinate 4,739,682, forward strand.
AAATAGTGACAAAATGTCCCGTCTAAAAGTATATTATTCTACTTTACTTCTTGGAGCGGGCATCTAGCAACAAATACACACAGCCAGCCAACTTCCAGTATCCAGCGTTCAACAGAATCTGCCGAAGCGTACAACCAGGTAGGAGTCGAATCGTCAATACATCTCTGGCCTCAATTCTCTTCGAAAACGGAAAACGTGGACTTTTGATTAGTTGAACGTCACGTAATTTGGTTAGTTGAATGCTGCGTACATTTTGGTTAGTTAAATTTTGGTAATTTAAAAAGTTATGCTTTGGGAGTGAGCTGGATAGCTGTGAGTGTTATAATAGTTTCGGACAAAATTACTATTAACTTGGAATTTAAAGAAAATTAAATTATATTTCGTATTTAGTTGTGTTCAAATTTGGTCTTTTTAGTATTTTTAACTATTTACCTAAAATATAGCGAAATCCTTTAATTTGTTTCGGACATCTTCGATGGGCTACGTATACGGGGTGAAAGGTATAATTATACCTCTCTATAATCTCGAGTGTGTGTGTGTGTGTAGCACGCGCGCGCGCGAAAGAGAGAGAGAGAGAGAGAGAGAGAGAGAGAGAGAGAGAGAGAGAGAGAAGGTCTTCTTTACATCTCTGCAGACGTAACCCTCTTTTATATGTAGATATATCCCATATTAACTGAGGATCTTGATCTTTGTAAAGTTTTCTCTTCTAAATTGTATAGTTAAAAATTATTATTTATACAAATCTAATAATCTACAAAAATAACAATTTGTCTTTATTTTCTATTTTTGTAAATGTAACTAAACCTTATTCGCTTTCAAATATTCTAGTATAGTGAAATTGTCTAATTTTCAAAGTGTTTTGTCAACTTTAAACTATTTTCAAGAAAATTTGCTTTATTTTCGCAGTGAGTAATGGAGTAGGATTCGAGCAATGAGCTCAAATAACTACCTGGCGACGTCATATTAGATTCTTAAAATTACAATAAAAATAACACAAACACATAACAAGCTCTAAAATAATAATTTATTTTTTACACTTAAAACACACAAAATCTAGAATTTCACTATGAAACTAGATCATTTGAGTGAGTTTTGTTTCACATCTTACAAAACCGTTTTTGGATGAGTAACAATATGTCATAATAGATATGGGCGAATAGGAGAAGAGAGCCTGGGAGGTCGGTGCAGACCACCCACGGCGGTGCCTCGGAAACACAAACAGTTGTTTCTGAATCGAATTATCCATGGATGCATCCATTACCCACCATATTGCTTTAATTCTGTCTCAACTTTCACTTTTTGTAAAAGTGAAAATAAAACTGTACCCGCATTTAAAGATTGCTGTTCCAAATCCGTAAGTGCAATATTTTTGCCAACTTAGAATTAATAATTAGTACAACTTTTTAGCTAAAAGTATGCGAAAACATTTAATTTTTTTTTACTTGCGATTACGTTATGCAAAGCTATTATTTTTTCTGTACAAATATATTTTAATTCAAAATATAGACTAAATAATTTAAACATATTTTTGTAAATTGTGATTTTCTAATAAATAATATTTGTAAACTTTTTTATTTTTCAATAAATTATATTTAATTTTTTTTATAAAATATCAATTTAATTTATTTTAAAATACACACGTTATAGAAAAATGGAATTGAAACTAAACAAGCATGAAGTAAAGTAAAAGAATATAAAATAAGAGGCTTTTTACTACATTAAAGCAGAAACGATAAAACACAAGCGCACAAACGAACATTTGAACTTACGAACTGCATTTAAAAATAAAAGTATACAATGTTATTAATACAATAAATTACATTTTTGGAAGGAAAAAATACTTCGAGTGTTTAAGTATGTACAAGAAAATAGTCTTTTGAAAATCGGCAGTTTTATGTTAACGATAAAAAATTACTTTTATTATTTTTTTAAATAATATTTACAAACTTTTATTTTTAAAATTTATAAATTTGAGTGGTTTTAAAATACACACGTTATAGAAAAATGGAATTAAAACTAAACAAGCATGGAGACAAGTAAAAGAATATGTTATAAGAATAAATTACGCTTTTTGATACATTGAAGTAGACACGATAAATCACACGTGCAGAAATGAACAGTAGAACTTACAGACTGCATATGAAAATAAATGTATACAGTGTAATTAATAAAATACATTACATGTTTGAAATGAAAAAATACTTAGAATGTATAAATCTGTACAAGAAAATAATCCTTTAAAAATCGCATGCTAATTTTATGTTAACAACTGTTTGATATATATTTGGTAGTTATGAGGAATTTTAAAGTAGTTTACTCAAAATTTTAAAATTTATGGCTTTTATTTTTTATGACTAATGTATTTTTTATACATCTCGTCAACAATTAAAATATATAATGGGTCTAAATAATACTTGTTTATAATTTTATTACTGTATTATATTGAATGGTGATAATACAGTAGAGTATCGATAATTCGAGATAGATGGGACCGAGACCCCTTCGGATTACACGGAAATACGTTCCTGTGCATTAGAAAAAAAATTATGAACCAATATACTATTATTAAGAATGTACAAAATCAGTTTATAAAGCTTTATATGTAAATTTATTGAAAGCCCGACTCATATCCTTTGCACACCGTGTTGATATAAACACTTATGGGAACTCCAACTCATTTCCTTTACATACCGTATTGATATAAACACTTATGGCAACTCCAACTCATTTCCTATACATACCGTATTGATATAAACATTTATTGGAACTCCAACTCATTTCCTTTACATACTGTATTGATATAAACACTTATGGGAACTCCAACTCATTTCCTTTACATACCGTATTGATATAAACATTTATTGGAACTTCAACTCATTTCCTTTACATACAGTATTGATATAAACACTTATGGGAACTCCAACTCATTTCCTTTACATACCGTATTGATATAAACACTTATGGGAACTCCAACTCATTTCCTTTACATACCGTATTGATATAAACACTTATGGGAACTCCAACTCATTTCCTTTACATACCGTATTGATATAAACACTTATGGGAACTCCAACTCATTTCCTTTACATACCGTATTGATATAAACACTTATGGGAACTCCAACTCATTTCCTTTACATACCGTATTGATATAAACACTTATGGGAACTCCAACTCATTTCCTTTACATACCGTATTGATATAAACACTTATGGGAACTCCAACTCATTTCCTTTACATACTGTATTGATATAAACATTTATTGGAACTCCAACTCATTTCCTTTACATACCGTATTGATATAAACACTTATGGGAACTCCAACTCATTTCCTTTACATACCGTATTGATATAAACACTTATGGGAACTCCAACTCATTTCCTTTACATACCGTATTGATATAAACTTTTATTGGAGCTCCAACTCATTTCCTTTGCACATCGTATGGCTATAAACAGTTTTTGGAATCCCGATTCCTCATTTTCTTTGAAATAGATAAAATAGTCTCAAACAGAAATAGGCTTGAATTTAACGGAACTCGGAACTCGGAACTTTGAGAGTCTACTGCACTTCTGATAGTGTTAATTAATTTTCAAAATCTAGGTAATATTTTTGAAATGCTAGTAACTGAATGACAAATTTGAGTTCTATCGAGGAACGAAGCAGTGATGCAGCAAATGATCGGTTATTTACAAATCGTCAAAGTAAAGACTACTATTAAGCTTGAAGCATTAAAATTATTAAAATTCTATTAACGATTATGATTGTGAGAACAACAAAACTGATGTGAAACGGAATACAAATTATTAATTTTGTGTTGGCTGTGTGCAGTCATTGATAACGACGTCATTAAAACGGGCCCTGCATCATTTCTTGTAAGATTTGGGTGAGTTTATTGCGGTTTACAAGTATACCCTTAAGTCATAAAAAAACGGTTTTGTGGCATCACTTTAATAGTAGTATGTAGTAATAATACATATTTTATCTGAAGAATTAGTTACAATTGTAAAAACCCCTTTTCAAGAATCTGCGTGTACCATCCAATTGCAATGTTAAGTTATAGAAATGATCTTGTAGCATGAAAAGTTAATGTGTTTAAAAATAGATTCTTGTGAGCAATCTTACTGTCGATTTAAAAGCAATAAATTTAAATAACCTACAGGTCTTTGAGAAAAATCGTTTTAATGGTTTTTAAAGAAATCCGTTGTTTGAAAAATAATCTCTGATTAAATGAATATTTAAACAAAAGAGTAAAATAAAATCTTTGTAATTAAAATTTTTAAACTGTTTTGTTTCTTTCGGTAATTTTTTTATAAATTGAGTGAATATTTTAAGGCAATTAGATTCTTATATTATATGGTTTTAAAATGAGACGTGGGAAAGTATAGAAAAATGAAATTAACATATTACACTATCATATTTATAAGAAATCTCAAAATTAAATGAAACAACTGCATTATTACAGAATCAACAAATATTTTAAATGCGCATTCCGTTTTGAGATATTGACCTGCTAGACGATATTTAACACTGAACTGAAGTCAGGGATCAGTGTCTTAAAGCTTATTTCACTCATAAAAGTAAACAGGATTATGGCGTATTAACCCTTTGATTAGCATGTTCCGTTAAATTCCCTAGAAGCAACATATTTTAAAAGATTTTTGAATGTTGTTTTTCTAATTTTTTTAATTATTGTACTATTTTAAATAGTTGTTATGATAATATTTAATATTTACGAAAATATACATTTTGTTAACATTAGTATCAATCCACATTTTCAGTTTGGAGTGGTCAGACAAGGTAGTATTTTCACATCTAAAGTTCTAATATTCTTTGGTTCCTTATCAATTTTATAGACCAAATCTCAATCAGCAAATATTTTGAAAAGGTACAATTCTTTAAGTTTCGATGGGATAACAACTTTTTGTTAGAAATGGCTAATTTATTTGTATCAAAACCATGCATAGATCTGTAAACACGTGAGACAAATCATAGGCTTTGCGATGGTGACTATGTACTCTGTGTAGCATTTATTGTCCAGATAATATCAAATATTAAACACAGAGTGCATAACAATACATAGAAAACAAAATCGTAAATATATGGCAATGCTAATTTGAAAGAAAACGTTCATGATAAAACATTCATATACCGGACTGTTCCCGCTGGCCGTTGCACAATCTCACATAGTAGTACATGAATTTTAGTCAAAGGATTAAACATACTTAGCTCATATTTAAACTTTAAACATGAAATACAGGCCAATTAAATAAGTGCGTTAAACATTAAATTTTTTCACCATACACGTTGCTGATAATTCATATTATAGCTATGTATTATGGAGACTTTAATGCACTATTTATCACTTGTAAACACAATAACATGAAAAGCTAATGTGTTCACAAAATGACGTCATCCGTATTTGTGTTGGAAATGGGCAATACAAAACGGTCTTCGTAAAACCAATGAGCTATAATTTATTCTCTAAGTGATTATTGCGTAGCCAAGTGAATACTTTTTAACTTGCTGACGCGTTTCGAAACAATCGTTTCATTTACAAAACTGTCACTCTACTCAAACGCGCCACCAAGTAAGTTCAAGAGTATTACCCAATACTCACTCAAAGTTCACTTAGTTACCCAATAATTACTTATATTTTAATCAGTGAAATCAAGATGATTAAAACAAGCAACATTTATAATTATTTATTATAATTAAAGTGTTTATGTAATCAAGTAAATAGGCCTAATTCATTTCCATTACAGTGTGAAGCTTTACTTAGGCGCCTAAAATCTTTTAAACATTTTTGTGAAATTTTATTCTATTGTGTAAATACTTTGCTGTGTATTATTTTTTAAAGTATAAAACACTTATATTGTAATTGGTAATTGTTTCCTTGCATTCATCTGTTCACAATCACATGGTGGACATTTATTGACTATTGTTCCTTATGTATGCTTGAAAATTTAATTTTAAATCAATAAGATGTTTGCTAACCATAAATAGACATGAACGTGTCACATCTAATAAACTGCAATGTTTTTCTATTATAAATAATTAATGAACACAACTGTTCAAAGCTTTTGCTTCGCTAATTGGAGTTATAAGTGTTGTAAAGAACAACAATCATTTAGTGACACCCAAACCTTTGTGTTATCACACACAAATACATACAGGTTGTATGTGTGTGTAATGAAGTTAAAACTGTTCCGTAAAATGCTAATCACGCTAACTGGCGAAAATATTTGAATGTTGAACAGTTAGCAGTTATTTTTACATACAGTTCAAACTACATGCATGTATTTATTTAAGAAAAATACATGTTTGTTTTGTAAATAGTCGTGTTTATTAAATAGTCGTATATTTTAATAAGGCACCGGCATCTTTTTTTATAAAATAAAAGAGTATAAATACTTGAAAGTTATAACTATATTTCACCACTAAAGCTGGAAGTGCCATCCTTACACTCAGAAGACTTTACAAGCGTCTTAGCCCTTAAGAAGCAAGATTTGATGCTACATTTCAAATCGTTTATCGTTTTACTTTATCAATTTTTAAAACTATTTATAGAAAAACACTTGATGTTTTATTAAATATTCTAATAACAACACTGTAAACACCCATCAAAAGTATAAAACATTAAATCGCATCAAGGTTTAGTTTTTACGTTGCTAGCTTAAACAAACTTCTCTTTGAAACAATACAATTATGTGCTTAAGACTAAAGTAATATATTATATGCATAAGCCGTCTGTCCAGAAGTCAATCCTTTCGCTATTTAAAAATAATGAGAACATAGAAATTGATAATTAGTAATTATTAAATGATTAAATAATAAATATCCACAACACCTCAAACCACCCTATCCAACACAAACACGCTGCCTTGAATTTTATAGTCCATTATGTTCGGTTGAATCTTATTAATCACTTAAACAATAGATTATGACTATCCGAACTTTGAATTTAGTAAATTTGTTAAAACTTACTGAGACAGGACATTTTTGATCACTAGATCAAAAGCGAAATTTTTCTATAACAGATAGAAAATACCAAAATACTCACAAACAATACACACGCACACAAAATTATTTACTGGCACAGATACGTTGATGATATTATAACACTATACAGAGGCAACTCCCGTCAATGCGAACAACTCCTCACCTACACTAATAAAATACACCCAAAACTCCACTTCACTTCAGAAATTGAAACCAACCGATCCCTAAACTTCCTCGACCTAACCATAACAAAAAGCCACACACAAAAACACAGCTTCAACATTTACAGGAAACCCATAACGACCGACACACTTATCCACAACACCTCAAACCACCCTATCCAACACAAACACTCAGCCTTCAGATCCATGCTCCATAGACTTAAAGAAGTCCCAATGACCGCAGAAAACATAAACATAGAACTAGACACAATTAAATATTTAGCATACACAAATAGATACATCACCACAATAATAGACAAACTATGGCACAAAATACAAAAAAAAAACACTAAAATTAACACTACAAACAGGGAAAACAAATACATCACATTACTATGCATAACACATAAACAAAACAACAAACAAAATAGCCTGCAAATTTCAAAAAAACAGGATACAAAATAGCATACAAAACTAATAACAAGCTACAACACAAAATACAACACAACACCAACAACAAGGATAAACTACAAGCACCAGGCGTATACAAACTAAACTGCGACGAATGTAACAAATTCTACATTGGACAAACAGGTCGCAGCTTTAAACAAAGAGTCGAAGAACGCAAACAGAACACCAACTCAACATTTTACAATCACTTAAAAGAAACAGGACACAAATACACAGACATTTACCATAACCTAGAAATCCTACACGTCAACAAAAAAGGACCACATCTCAACACACTAGAACAATATTAAATTTACAGACACACAAAAACACAAAGTACAAACATATTAAACGAACAAACACAATACAAATCACACATATTCTTCGATACTATCGAAAACCTACCTTTAAAACCGTTACCGCTTGACCCAACATCTCCAAGGAGAAGACACTGATGAAGATCGCCACATAGCGATCGAAAACGTCCTGTCTCAGTAAGTTTTAACAAATTTACTAAATTCAAAGTTCGGATAGTCATTAACTATTGCTTAAGTGATAATAATTGTTAGTTTAACCGATTTACTGTTGAACACATAGTATCCGGTGTTATAAAACGTATCCTAAAGTGACGTATTTAATATTTGAATTATATGGTTCTCGTTATTTAATGAAATGCATAATATATTTATGTAGGCCTAATTCCAATAATTTTCTGTAGTAAAACATAGCGAGCTTAAGGGATTTACCATTTAAAACGTTTAGGGCTTCCCAATGATTTCAAGAGTCGGCGCCTCGTATATATAATATATTGTATATTTCTAATATATTATACTACATGAAATATTTTAAGTAATCACAATTATAATGTATTATATGTTATTAGATATAATATATTATAGTTTTTACTTTATATATATATATATATATATATATATATATATATATATATTATATATATATGATGAATAGTTATTATCTGGAGTACATCCGTTTATTCTGCAGTGCATAAATTCGCAGTTCCGACATTTCGCTAGAATCTCATCTAGCATTGACGGAGGCGAACCCAATAACAGTTGAAGAGCGAGGTACAGCGCTCAATCCAGCCCTCGTCAATGCTAGATGAGATTCTAACGAAACGTCGGAGCTGCGATTTTATGCACTGCAGAATGAACTGATGTACTCCAGACAATAGCTATTCATCATATTTTCCATCCGTGAAGGAATACGTATCAGCATATATATATATATATATATATATATATATATATATATATATATATATATATATATATATATGTGTGTGTGTGTGTATCGATATATATATATATATATATATATATATATATATATATATATGTATATACATTCCTAATTTTTATCGAAATTAAAATATGTATTGTTAATATTAGTGTTATTATGGGTTATTCTGTAAAGCTCTCCGTTGAGGTTATTTTGTAATGATTTGTACTTCTCGTTTCCTCGAAACGATGTTTTTTTTGCAAAGTCTAGAGAAACTTTCAGCTTTTAATTTCAAGTCTTATTGCTTACCGTTTTAAATTTCTAAAACCAATATAATTTCCCTTTTTTTTTTTTTTTTTTTTTTAAATAAATAAAACCTCTAAACCACAAATAACATTTATTTAAACCTTATGTACATTTCGATTGCCCGGCAATCATCTTCAGAGTTGTATTTTTTAAATACCTCTGAAGATGATTGCTGGGCAATCAAAATGTACATAAGGTTTAAATAAATGTTATTTGTGGTTTAGAGGTTTTATTTATTTAAAAATAAACATTACGCCACAGTTGCTTCATACAGTTATAATTTCCCTTGTAACTTTTATTCCTTCTTCGTTATGTTTAATAATTTAGGTTCTTCATCTCGCCCTACTGAAGAAGGGTGCGTTGTTTAATGGTCTAAATATTTAAGCAAGCTTTTACTTTTCAAATGACCCACTCAAGGGTAACAAATAGTTTACCGTTGCCGTATCATGTTGCAAGATTATATGCAATTTGTTAATGCACTAGGGGCGTGCCCTAATAGGTTATTGGTCAGATTTTGTTAACTATTGTTATAAGCTCAGCCCCAACCACAAATTAGGGGAGATCAACCCTCTACTCCAAAGAAGATGTCCCGTCACATTAATCATACAAAGATACAATGGTGGCTTCCAGTACTAAAGCGGGGATGTTATTTTCATAAAATATTTACAAGCGTTTGTTACTTTGTTTTATAATTTACAAACTTCGTCAGAGTTTTATCGCACATAGTAGGGGTCGTTGCGCATAGATTGAACAAGTGACTTATTGGTAAACTAAGCAAATAACCAATACAATGAGTTCACACAAAAATTACTTTAAACAATTATAGTTATTGTTACAAAAATTAACATAAAGTTTCTCCTATATTAAAAAAGATTTGTAAAAAAATCTGTACTTTATACGTTTATACTTCATTTCAAATTTTTCGAAAAACTGCTCATATGGAGAGTGACAAAAAATATTTTACATTCCCAACGTCAGTTTTACTCAGACGTTTCTGTGGGCGTATGTGAGCGCGCGCGCGATATTTGTAATTTGTCGACTATTCTTTCAAATAATCCCCATGACTTAGGACTTAATTAATCTTTAATAAATTAATACATAACTAAGTGAATAGTTTACTTTTTTTGTTGTTTGCTCCACGATAACTTTGGAAGTATTTAACCGATCAAAGTGATTTTGCTTGCAAATGAAAGAGGAAATCTTCCCTGTGGTCCCAGTATAGTTACATCTCAATCCGTTCTGATTTGGAGGCAATAATAAGCTATTTTAAAGGTTTAAATACTTTTTTTTTGAGTGAATTTTTTAAAAGAGTATTATCGAATCAGAGATCAATGTCTTTTGTTTATCCTGTTAATTCTTTTTTTTCAAAGAGTTCTTATTTTCGTGAAACAAGAACAATACAAAAACTAAGAATGACTATCCGAACTTTAAATTTAGTAAATTTGTAAAAACTCTCTGACAGAACGTTTTCGATCACTATGTGGCGATCTTTAACAGTGTCTTCTGCTTGGAGTTGTTAGGTTACGCGGTGACGGTTTTAAAGGCAGGTTTTCGATAGTATCAAAGAGTATGTGTGATTTGTATTGTGTTTGTTCGTTTAATATGTTTGTACTTTGTGTTTTTTGTTAAAGTGATTAACTTTCACCGAACGTAGTGGACTACAAAATTCAAGAGTTTAAGAATACACTTAAAGAGCCAAATTAAGTAGTTTTGTAATAATTCAGAATTGTATAACTTTGTACAAATTATTTGACGTATTTAAGTTTCAAACAGTAATAAAGGCACTTTTGCTATTACTTGCGACCAGACATTTGTTAACTAAAAGTTGTTAATTGTTAACTGTCAACGAAAACGTTTCCTCCAAGTGTAAGTTAACAATTAACAACTTTTAGTTAACAAATGTCTGGTCGCAAGTAATAGCAAAAGTGTAATTTGTAATTTACAACCAACTCGTCATGAACAGCAACAAGATTTCGATAAGTAATAAAGTTATTATTACGTTTCTGGTCACATTACAATATAATTACATTACTTTAAAATTTTGCTTGCAATAATTATATTCTCTAATGTTTGCCACAGAAGTACTCTCTCAGCTTATTGTCAGTACATAAACTTATTAAAAAAATGTTAAACATTAGTTTGAAATATTGCTTAACATTTTATATTTTCTTAATTTCTTTATCAGTTATGCTCTTTAAATAGAGAGTCAAACAGTATTGTAAATACGTCATGTGACATAGACTCTTATGGCAATCATGTTTTAAATGACGGCTAGATAATGTTTGAGAAAAATCGTAGTTTGCAAAAAAGTCTATTACGCTGTCGATTTGTAAAAAGTTAAAAAAAAGTAATAGTAGCCTACATTAAATTCAATTTTCTATTTCAGTTTTGTTTAATGTTTATAAAACCTTTTTGACAATTTCTCGTGTTTCAAGTGAATTATAATATTGCAAGCCTTTAGAAAATTTCTTTCTAAACACACTGGTTTTTAATTTATTCTTACACCTTTCAAAATGACAGCGAAAACGGTTTCATGGAATCATGATTTTTCTCAACATTTGTTTATCAAAATGATCACCAACAACTATGATATATAATATTTTAAACTCTTTTTTTTTGAATGTCTAAGAACTGCATTCTTGTGATAAAAAGAATAAGAAAATTTAAGTGTTAGGCAACGAATTTTAAGTATTATAGCTTACTGGGTGATTTCATACTGTATTTTGAAAATACATAACTGGAATGTTTTTCTTTTATATTTGAATGTTTTGCGACTTTATTAGGATCATATAAAAACAATTGAAAAAACTACGAAGAAAAATATAATAAAATATATAATAAAATAATGAATTAATAATAATATATATTATTTATAATGAAAAAATATAATATTATTGTCTTGAAATAATAAAAGAAAAAGATGTAATTATCACACATAGGTGATTTTATATACTATTTTATTACATAGGAAAACTATAAATTTTTTTATAAAAACTTTTATTATATATTGTGGAATAGTAACATGAAAGGTAAGTTATATAATTACACAATCATTGGAAAATACACGAATCTTCAAAGTAATGAAATTTCGAATAAAATATTTTAATTTCCTTAATCTAGTCTTACCTAAAAAGTCTCCAACTTCTAGTTATATTTAATATAGGCCTATTATACAAAATACATTTTTCATGACTAAAAGGAAAAAATATTTGAATTCTAATTACTATCTAGAAATTCTTACCACAAGTAAAATTACAGTTACCTAAAACGCATTAAACAATGAATGAAAATAAAGTTTTGTTCTGTCATTTTGGTAAACCTTATTCCATGTTGGTTCAAAGATAATATTATGAATGACTGATTAAAACTTTATATTTTTTTCTAAATACAAACACACACACACACACACACAGAGAGAGAGAGAGAGAGAGAGAGAGCTACTAAACATAAAAGTTAAACCTATATGAGAAATAGACCAATCTTTCACACTATACCTTATTCATTGTAGATATTTTCATAGCATCACTTCAATCTATGCTTGCAGAGCAGTAACATGAGAGCATATAATATTGTCTTCCAGGCGGCTACATGAAAGGTAAAGCCTTTTAGCAGACGATGACGGGGAGAGAAGGAGAGAGAACCACAAGGACAGCTGCAAGCTACAGGGGAACGTGCTCCATGTTTGTTTACCTCCGTCACTTCATTATTGACTGCTCCGTTGCAACAATACAACTAATCTAAACTATGTCATGATATGGTGGATTCTTCTTTCGCCGCAGCCCAAGTTCACTTTACCGCAGAGTTTAACTAAGCCTTGTTGTTAACGAATAAAGCTTGAAGCTCCCAATCTGCACGCGCTGACAAATGCAGTAGGCTTATAGTAAGAGCATGAAGCAGTCGTCCTTTCCTGAGCCTGGTTGTAAGTGTTTATTTAAAATCATTTTAATAAATAACGAAATAAAACAATTTTTTTTTGAAAATAAAGACTGTAAAATCTATCAAATATAACAATATAAAAGTCTTTCAGTTTCAAATAGGGAAATGCAAGTATCACGTCGATAATAGGTTACAACATATTGCTCGGGAACATAATATATATATATATATATATATATATATATATATATATATATATATATATATATATATATATAAACAAAACCATTTACAAATACAAGAATAATTTATTGAATTTACAATTCAAAGCTTTTCGTTGGCAAACAGTACCAACATCCTCAGGAATACTAGAAATTGAACATCAACCATACACTTTTTGAAAAACCTCCTCAAAAAATTTGAAAGAAATGTATAGTTGATGTTAAATTTCTAGTATTCCTGAGGATGTTGGTACTATTTGCCAACGAAAAATTTTGAATTGTAAATTCAATAAATTATTCTTGTATTTGTAAATTGTTTTATTTCTTTAATACACAAGAATACATATTATAGTATATATATATATATATATATATATATATATATATATATATATATAACATAAGTCAAAATACATATACAAGAATTATAATTGAATTTACAATTCAAAGCTTTTCGTTGGCTAACAGTACCATCATCATCAGGAATATTAAAAAATATTCTGTTAGCCAACGAAAAGCTTTGAATTGTAAATTCAATTATAATTCTTGTATTTGTATTTTGACTTATGTTCTTTATTAATACACAAGAATACATATTACGATATTTATATATATATATATATATATATATATATATATATATATATATATATATATGTATATATACATATATATATATATATATATATATATATATATATATATATATATATATATATATATATATATATATATAGAAACTTTGTCCAATTGTAGAAAGTGGAAGAAAACTTCTGATAATTAAAAACTGTTAATTACGAGCACTGATAAGAAATCAAATTTCTAACAAATTAGATATCGACAAACATTTGACCATCTAGCTAACAACTGCCAACCAATTAAGATCAGTCTAAAAACACCTCATAGTGTAATATTTAGCACTTTATTTTATAGGCTACCTTTTTGTAAAAATTTTCTCATTAGTTAATACTTTTCTTAATTTATTCTAGAAACTTCTGTGTACATGACAAAATGTGTAAAATTCAATTATCTTGTAAAATATGTCATTTTAGTGTAAAAGAATGTAGTTAATGAGTTTTTGTTGATGAAAAATCTAAACAGATACATTCAGTCTTGCTCCGGACTCCGTCCATTTCAGACGTCAAAGTGTCAGTTTACATTATGAAGTATTACATAGTTGGATTTCAATTTCTAGTTACATGTTTTTAAGCTAAGTCCTACTTTGTATATCTATAATACCCTAATTATTGTTTAGATCGAGCTAGACTCCCCGAAGCACAAAATGTAGCTCTGCGATGTCCTGTGGAATGTACAGTAATTAGATGTCCTGTTACAAGTTCAACTTATATTTCTATGTTTTATATCTAGGACAGTAGTTCCTGATATCATACAAGTTCTATTTATGTTTCTATGTCTTATATTATGACAGAGGTTCGTAAAAGAAATTTAATGGCCTATATTTCACCAAAGACCCAAACCTAAATTATTTGCAAAAATAGTACAGATTCGACATTTCTTCAACCGGTTTCTTACAAAAAATAAATGATGTAAAGAAGGGCGTACATCCATTGGTAACGACGTAGCGACGACTCCATATTACAATATCATGCAATGGAATGTTTTTTGTAATTCCAAGATATTTTGTAGTCAGAATGGCTATTAAACATCCCTTGGTACATGCTATAAGGAAGACATTATGGTAGGGAAGATGTGATAATTAGATGTGACTAAGGAAAAGTCATAACTATCTCCTGATACAGGGAGTAGGGGAATATTATATCATCGCTCAGGCAGAGTTGCTTTCCTGAAGCAAACCTACTCTCAACCAGGGAGAAGAGAGATATCTACCAGCTACCCGAGGCATAGAACTGGTTTCAGAATTCTAAAGTTACTAAGGGCTACTAGGCAAGATATGGTAACGAACATTTAAACTTTAATTAAATAATACTTAACCAAGTGAATGCGTAAAGGCTTACTTGCTGCTGCATTTCACAACGCTTGTTCGAAAGCGTAGAAACATTATTTAGTAAAAGGAACGATTGTTTCGAAACGCGTCAGCAAGTAAACCCTTACGTATTCACATAGTTAAGCATTATTTAATTATAGTTTAATCTGTGAATTCTAGATGATTACAACAAGCAATTTGAGCTTTTAAATATTTAGTTGAAATACAACCATTAAAAAATGTTTCGTTTATTACCAGCAATAGTTAAAAAGTCAAATTTATGAAAAACAGATCACCGGAATAAAAAAGAGCCAAATAAAATATATTTTATCTCATGCTACCATTGTAGTTAAATTATAAGATACTCACTTCAGTATATTTTGAGATAACATTTATTGCATTGCCTTAAATTTAAAATTAGATTCAAACATTAGAACAGTTATATTTAGCTGCAGGTAAAACAATGGTAAGGGAAACTTCTATTTTTTAAATTTTTAAAAGAACTATTTCATTAACTAAAGAGTTATTCGAAAATACCATTTCTCTAACCCAGTTCACAAACGAGTGTTTGTGATCAAAATAAGAGATACGCCTTATTTTAAATTTAAATTACACGCTATTATTTGATCATAATGTAGGTTACATATATAGCGCTAGAGAAGTGAGTAGTAGGCCTAAAGCCTTTCCGCTCTATTCTAGCGGGCAGTTTAACTCGGTTGGAGATTCTTAGGTTCTAATGTTTCTTATATTCTTTATTTCTGAATTATTTATTATTTAATTTCAGGACTATAATAAACCTCACGAGACCATAAGTTGTATTTTAAATTACAGCTACAAAAATGTAAATTGAATAAATAGGAGTACCATTCGGTCTTAAGCTGTTCATTATATTCCTAAATAATTATTACTATATTTAAGACGTCAGATTTTGTTTATTATAAATGAATTGTTGGTTTTATACCAACTGAATTATTCTGAATTTTTTTAGAAAGTGCAATATTTATATCTTGTATTTTTAACCTTGTTTTATTTCTGTCTAAGAATATTGTATTTAACTAGTAGGCTATAAATTATTTTAAGTTTTGAATTCTACTAATTAACCTATCTCCGACTTTTAACGCACAGACGATGATTGTAATGAATTGATTCATTAAAATTTTTATATATAATCAAATAGGTAAAGAAAATATACATTTAAGAGACAAAATAATTTAATCTAAAACATTAAACTTCATATTAATTAAAACAACCCCTCACCACAAATTCAACAAATTTTATTTTAACCTTATGTACATTTCGACTACAAAGTAATCATCTTCAGAGGTATTCTTACAAATAACTTATTTACAGAGTTATTTGTAAAAATACCTCTGAAGATGATTACTTTGTAGTCGAAATGTATATAAGGTTGAAATAAAATTTGTTGAATTTGTGGTAAGAGGTTGTTTTAATTAATATAAACATTTACGCCACAGTTGCTTTAAGTTGTTATTAAACTTCATGCTAGGTAACACATTACTTGTCTGTAAATTTTGGAACACTGAATTAAGAGTTATTCGAGAATTTTTTAGCACTAAATTATTATTTACCTTACAATCAGTTGTGCACCAGACATTTTATTCTTATTTGTTGTATACATTATTTACAAACATTTATCATCAGCGTTTTTCACTAGCCTAGTCTAATTTAAAACAAAATTAAAGCCTTGATGCTTTGAAATTGACAAATACTTTCTTTATTTTAAAAATAATGCTACTCGATAGCCTTTGCATTTTAGGTACTCATTAAAGCATTTAAACATAGTTATCCCTACATGTCCTTTGCTATATTCCTAATAAATTGCGGTTTAAACGTTTTTATCATTCGGTAAGTAACGGTTATTGTGTCAACTAAAACATTATCAAAATCATCAAAGTTGTCAAAAGTATAATTCTACAAGAATGGAAAACAAATTAGAATCAATGTTGGAATTAGAATGTAGACATATAGCATCCAAACAGTACCCATTATAAAAAACTGTTTCCAATTATAACATGTTGTCATTATAAATTATAGAATTTAATTTCTTTTTGAAACGGGTGACATAATTGATAAACTTTATTTATATTTTTTTTTTAGTTTATTAAGATTTATTTAAGAATTGAAAATAATTATTTTTCATAATGAGAGGTTTTTGTCCTGTGTAAGGATCATCACAATATCTAAAGGAAAGTCTAAACAATTTTTTTAAATGCACTATTTTATAAGTAAATCATTTTAAAGGAGCTTTCTTATAATTTCAGAATATTTCGATATTTCAGAGTTTAATAGGAATTTACCATTAAATATAATATGCATATATATATTATATATATATATATATATATATATATATATATATATATATATATATATATATTAATAGTTAAAAAATGTTCTTAGAGATTATTTATTGTGTTTAATTTACATTGTTATATAAAGAAAAAGGCAGTGAGGAAAAATTTTTATATTTTAAAACCAAAGTTTATATTTCTTATAAGATTTATTTATAATAATTGTAAAATGCACACAAAATAAGAGTTGAACTACAATATTAATTATGAATTTAAAGTGACTTAGAGACGGACAAATTCTTTGCGTTTCAGAATTTTATAATCGAACATTTTATTATGATCGATGATTATATATATATATATAAATTTTTTAAACATTCCATCTTTTTGTGTATTTTTTGGAAATTTGATTGACAAATAGTTTGTATGCTTTTAGAAATTAGGTGTTTACAAAGGAGACTTTGATATATTAGAAAATGTTCTTATATACTCACAAATATAAATGTTTTATCATTTTCTGTCCACAAACTTTCTCACAAATATTTACCCTACTTATGTTGTATATTTTTTAAGAGTTTTATGTAAATTAAATAGGTAACTACTTGTAATTACCTTCCGATGTTAACCTGTCTAACCAACAAAGACGGATTTTTAATAATCATTTAGTCTTTCGTAAAGAATGTTTACAAACTTAAATGAACAAAAATTCTACTTTTATCGTTCATATAAAAGCAAGCTTACCTTAGTTCTCCAACACAGAACCTCCTAACATGGAAAACTTACTTGGTTGGATGGTGTACGCCAAAGTAGATTTTCCCGGTGACTGGGTGCCAAAGAGGAGGTACCTGCCCGCTCGGATTACGCAAAAGCACCGCTTCGGACCGGCTACCGAAGACCACATGCAAATATAAGCCCATTTTATAAAGATGTCTTCCAACGACGTGTCCTTTGAAGTTGCAGCTGGCGACAAATCTCCAATTATGTTGCAAACCTAAAAAAAATGTAATAATACAATAATAGATTTCTCACTGGGGGCACAAAATTAAATAGGGAGCAATATCTGCCAACTTTCTTAAAACTAATATTTTAAAACTATTTACTGAATTTCAATTTCAAAATTTACATTCAAGTATAAGATTTAAATTACTCATTTGTATATATATATGTATATATATGTATATATATATATATATATATATATATATATATATATATATATAGATGATGGATATATATATATATATATATATATATATATATATATATATATATATAGATATAGGCCTATATATAATATGGATGATGTTGGCAGACTACTGTTAGCCAACGAAAAGCTTTAAATTGTAAATTCAATTATAATTCTTGTATTTGTATTTTGACTTAGTTCTTTATTAATACACAAGATGTATTATTACACTTAGTTCTTTATTATACATTGCGATATATATATATATATATATATATATATATATATATATATATATATATATATATAATTGTGAGTAAGGTAATATTTCGAACGTGGAACTTTTATATATTTCTCAACTATTGGTAGACATATTACAAAGAAGTAATTAAAACAATTATATTTTATTTTAAACTGATTATAATATTAGGCCTAAGTGGGTTTTGCTATTAGAGTTGTGTGTTTTTAATATTTTTATTACATAGTACGCACACAGTCATTTCATAAATGAAATAAAAACACCGTTTTTACCTATACCGCTGCCTTTTGATTATTTCTTTTGCACAAAACATCAGTTGGCCTACGATGGAGTTACAATTATAATTTTTAACAAAATTTATATACTTTTGTTGCAGTACTTACGCATTATTTTAAAATTTAAACTGTGATTTAAAATCTTAGGCAACATATGTAGACTATATATAAATTGAAGTCCTGACTGACTGACTGACTGACTGACTGACTGACTGACTGACTGACTGACTGATTAACGTAAAGCCAAAACTAATACTGATACAGTTTGAAGCTGATAGGAAACCTTCGTTATACTACGTAGGGGCGCACTAAGAAAGGATTTTGCTAAATTTTAATTTAAGGGGTGGAAATCACAAAAATCCGGATAGAGATCTACCATAAGAAATAACAATCTGCCTGGTTGTATAAGGTAAACCGTTCATCGGATCAACATTAAACTTTGAGAAGCTATTAAACACACTCCTGGGGGGGGGGTCAGTATAATTGTAGGCAATTAGGATTGCCTAAGTTGATATTTCAAAAAAAAAATAATAATAAAAATGCCTACTTTTACATTTTCGGTTTAAAAAAACGCCTACTTTTACGATCAAACATTCAGCCAGTTATATGTAAATTAAAATTTAATGTTGTAGATGCAACTAATAATCAATAGATGGCGGTAATCAAGCTATGGCGTATAGCTGATACTTAAATTATGTGAAAATAAGATATCTTACAAGAATTTTCATATTCGTTTAGGGTAGTTTGCCCAGCAGCTGTTTTAACCCGTACGTTATATTACTTTATTTCATGTACATTATTAAGCTAAAATGCTATTTAATTGGAAACGTTTTCAATTTATAAGTAATTAAATATAATAATTTATGAAATAAATTTTACTAAATTATTATAAAATAATAAATATGGGTTTTACCTTTTTCTGTGTTACTATATTATTTTAACGTATTATACATTGAATTAGACGAAATTGTTTTGTTTTGAGAAATATACGAATTAGATTATTATTTGCGCTTACGTCTTAGATATGCCGATTTAAATTTATTTAGTAACAATGATTTCATATACAATATTTGGAAATTGAAAATATGAAACTTATAAAAGAAATTAATAAAGGATTAAGAATGAATATATGTGAAGCATTCGAAATATATAAATACAGTAATAATAACAAATTAATAACAGAACAAATACAAATACATTCTAAATTTGATACTATATCCAATGTTTATAACTTTACAGCAACAAAATAAACTTGGCAATTTGTATAAATTTACAACAATTCTATTTCTAATGTAACATATGTTTTATATCTTGCATTATTGTATTATTCATTCCTGATGATGCTGGTACTGTTTATCAACGAATAGCTTTGAATAAAAATTAATAAATAATATAGAGGTCTATATTGAAAAACAAATATGTATTTAAATAAGGAAACTTTATTTTTGGAAATATTTTATTTCTATACAATATATAAAGGGTATTTATTTACTGGGGAAAAGAGGGAATAAAAACAATTTATAATTTGTAAAAAAAAGAATATTTGAAATTAGGCTAATATAAAAAGGTTGATTTTACAGAAACCTCAGAAGATTGCACATATTATAATTTCGTTAGTAAACTTCTTGAAGTCTGAACTAATATACAAAAATAGAAATAACTTGAAACTACTTTTATCTGTAGGGTAATCCATGATTGCCTGCTGCACGGCCAGGTAACATCAGGTTTCACGTTTAATATTATCGGATCATTGTTCCCTGGATCAGATCGCGGAGAATGATTTCACAGATTTTGTTATTGTAACCTGTCTTGTTTAATCAAGTCCCGTGCATCCCGCGGTGAACCTAAGCCTAATTCGAGGATTAGGTTTTACAATCATCCTTTACTGGCTTCAGTTTCTATTGCCCAAGGGGGTGGATTATTGAGTCATGTTATTGATAATGGGGTTACACCCCAGTAGGAATGCTCCTATAGGTAGAGAACGCAAGACATTGATTATTGTGAAATTATAACCAACCAGTATTCAAGTATTAATAATAATAATATTATATTAATTTACTATGTAATTATTTAAAATATTTTTGTACGTATTATAATATATTTCATTTTGCTTTGTTTATTTACCCTTAAGTTTAACACGACAGTCGAAAAGGTAATGAGGTAATTATCATACTACAGTTATAACGCACGACTTGAGAAAATTTAAACTTTTCAGCCAAATCACTTTCCGACGATAAAATTTTTAAAATACTATTCAGTGGGTCGAATCTTTAATGACTTTTTAATAAATCCTAAAAGTGATATTCAAAACCTAGTTGAACATTATGTTAGAAGGATTTAAACCAGCGTTTCTACTAACTTTTTCTAATTAAAATTGAATTTTTTTGTTTTTTTAATTTTGTCATTGTTTAACATGGGAAAATGTTCGTATATTTAGAAGTACGTAATTGCAAATTTTATAATACTGTCGTAACGGATTTTACAGTATTTAAATTTGAGTTCATTCTATACTTTTGCTTTAAGAATTTGAAAGAATGCAAACATTCTAAATAGTGTGTTTTATATTTCATAACATAGTTTTTGTTTAGGTTATACGTAAGTGACCGTTTTCAACTTTAAAATTTCCTTCTAGATTCTAGATAATCAACCAAGACATATATATATATACATAATAATTCAGTTACATAAATTGTGGTAAGAAATGTACAACACATTTAACATATTGAAAAATATTTTTCGAAGTACTTAATACACGCTTATATATATATATATATATATATATATATATATATATATATATATATATATATATATATATATATATATATATATATACATATATATATATATATATATATATATATATATATATATATATACATATATATATATATATATATATATATATATATATATATATATATATATATTAACATATTGAAAAATATTTTGCGTACTTAATACACGCTTTTATATATATATATATATATATATATATATATATATATATATATAATGAATAGTGAATCCGGAGTACATCAGTTCAGTTTACAGTGCATAAAATCGCAGTTCTGACGTTTCGCTAGAATCGCATAGCATTGACAAGGTGAACACAACTGTTTAAGAGCGAATGAAAAACGCAGACAATTGCACTCCTATATTTTGCAGTGTATAAAATCGAAGTTGTCTGCGTTCTTCAATCGTTCTTTAACAAATGTTGTTTTATTAACCTCGTCAATGATAGATGAGATTCTAGCGAAACGTCGGAACTGCCATTGTATGCGCTGCAAAATGAACGGGTACTCAGAATAATAACTATTCATCAATTTATCCTATTTTTCCATCCTTGAAGGGAAATGTATCAACAAATATATATATATATATATATATATATATATATATATATATATATATAATATTATATAATATATAATATTTTATAATATATTTATTTTTATACAGAGCCCATTTATAAGAATGAAAAAAAATAGAATAAGAAAAGAAGCTACAAAGTATAACAAAACGTTTTAATGTATCAAAAATAATACAATAATAATTAATTATAATTATATAGTCAATTGTAGATATTTTTATTATAAAAAAGAGTTACGTTGCATATTACAACTATAACTTTCTAAAGAACTTTAGTATTTAAAAGTAAAAAATGATACATAGGCCATAATATGGAGGTACAACTTCTATTGCTGTTATATATATATATATATATATATATATATATATATAATAGTAGGTTTTAATTTTTTATAAAATCGTTCGTACATGAAGATAAATTTCATCGGGTGACAAATTAAATTTAATTATTAAATAAATAGATAAATTAATTAATTAATATCAAATTCAATAATTAATGGTAATAAATATTATGAATTCGCAACCTATCAAATAAGGACTCTAAAGAAATGATGCATAGCTCATAGAAACTTTCAAATCTATGAAAGTTTTCTAACATCCTTTATAATATCGTGCAATAGACATTTAATTACAATTTCGTAATAATTTAATAAAAATGTTTTCCTGTAACTACCTATCGTTCATAGGCTCGTATTTTCCTTACAGTTTACAAATTACAAACACCGAGGGTTATGCGATTACGACCAATTGTTTTCTCAAAAACTCGCAATCGAGTCGACTCTGTTATTGTTAATTCTGAGTTGAAATATTGTCCGATTTAATTGAAGATGGTAGATTTGGAAGAGAATAACAATAGATATGTAAGAATTCTTTTTCTGGTGATTTCTACTATTTTAAGTTTTAAAATTCAATGGTTTTCGAACGAACAAATGGTGAGAACGAACATTCAAAACCTTTCCTTGGTAAATCATTATTGTTTTAATCAGTAAGTCTTTAGTTTCATATGATTAAATTTTGATGAAATATACCATTCCAGCAATGCAGCGAGAAATTTCATTGGGGCATTGATACTCTAGGAGGGTGATAATTAATTTATGTTTTGAAGGTGAAATTTGGAAAATTAAACATTATTTTGTATAAGTACTTTTACAAAACCAGATTACTTTCAATTTTTTTTATATAAAATCAAGTAATATTAAAAAAAAATAAGTCAATACCTACTTAGGTTGACAAAGAAAATTTTATTTTAGTTACTTTTTAATAAATAATTACAATTATTATAAATATGTATATACATATTACAGAATGACAATATTAAGCGTTGAAATATAAATAGAAATTCATTATTAAAATAATTAATAATTAACCGTATTAACCGTACTAACTATATTAACCGTACTAACCGTATTAACCGTACTAACCGTATTAACCGTACTAACCGTATTAACCGTACTAACCGTACTAACCGTACTAACCATATTAACCGTACTAACCGTATTAACCGTACTAACCATATTAACCGTACTAACCGCATTAACCGTACTAACCGTATTAACCGTATTAACCGTACTAACCGTATTACCCGTATTAACCGTACTAACCGTATTAACCGTACTAACCATATTAACCGTACTAACCGTATTAACCGTACTAACCGTACTAGCCATATTACACGTACTAACCATATTAACCGTACTAACCGTATTAACCGTACTAACCGTATTAACCGTACTAACCGTATTAACCGTACTAACCGTATTAACCGTACTAACCGTATTAACCGTATTAACCGTACTAACCGTATTAACCGTATTAACCATACTAACCGTATTAACCGTACTAACCGTACTAACCGTATTAACCGTACTAACCGTATTACCCGTATTAACCGTACTAACCGTATTAACCGTACTAACCGTATTAACTGTACTAACCGTATTAACCGTACTAGCCGTATTACACGTACTAACCGTATTAACCGTACTAACCATATTAAACGTACTAACCGTATTAACCGTACTAACCGTATTAACCGTACTAACCGTATTAGCCGTACTAACCGTATTAACCGTACTAACCGTATTAACCGTACTAACCGTATTAACCGTACTAACCGTTTAACCGTACTAACCGTATTAACCGTATTATATTAGTGTCATCCAGTAGAAGTTTAAAAAAAAGTTATTTAAACTTGAGTGGATGAATAGAAAGTATTTTATTAACGATTGAAATTTTTTTTTAAAATATATAAATATATATAGTGAGAGTGTGAACTAAAAGTATAAATTGAAAAACTACCTTTAAATATAAAACACAATATCAAGAGCACAGTGGTACTATATATTACAAAGAAAATAATGGAAAAAACTCCAACACCACAAAAAAATCACAAATAACAAATAAAACAAGTTACTTAAGATTGAACCCTTAAGGGTTTAATCTTAAGTAACTTGTTTTATTTGTTATTTGTGATTATTTTTGTGGTATTGGGGTTCTTTCCAATATTTTCTTTGTTTAAATATAATATTTAAATAATTTGATGAAGTTTTGAATTTAATATAAAATTTGTTGTAAACCCAGTCAATTAAACATTTTAAAAACAAAATCATTCTTCTAGAGTTTGCAAACACTAGTCATTTCGTTTTCAGCCCCAAAACAGTTTAATTTTTTTATTCTCGCGGATTTTGATGCGAATGGAGTTCGGTGAAATTGGTCCGGCAAAATGTCTTTGATTGTTTAGCCTTTGATAAGCTTAAGGTTTTAGAAATTATAAGACTAGTTATAATTTCGGTCCTTTGTTTAAAAAAAAAATACCCAACCGATTGGATTTTATTGTTCGTGAGTATTGGCGAACCATTAACGTTTTTATTAAACAAATGATCGCCTGGCAAAGCTATAATTTAGGTAAATTTACGATTATTTTACTGAGAGGAAACGTTTTTCATCGTAGCAAGCGATTTAAGTTAGTGTCTTGGATTTTCGTAAATTTATTAAACTTAAATTTTAAATTTAGCAAATCCTTTGTTTGTTAATGTGTTTAATAGTCTACAACCGTCTTACGAAACTGGAGTCAACTTACTATTATGGTCAAAGATATTGTTCGTTGATTCTAAGGTAGTAGTAGTAAACTTTGTGTGATTAAATAATTGGGAATCTTACAAAATAATGGAATATGCAAACAACCTGATGTTATACAATAGAACAGATTTATACAGTCTAATGTCAAGTTAACTCATTTATTTGTAAGCATACACGTCGCTCAGCAAATTCTTAACAATTACATGCAATAAAACATATCTTCTATGTTACACATGCAATAGCATTACTGTATGTTAATAACAAATAAAAGACGTAGAAAAACTCTCAAATTATTCATTTATTTACTCATACGCGTTTCAGTGACAAAGTCATCATCATCATCATCAGTGAGTGTTGCTATTACAAACTCTAACTTACAACTCGTAACACTCACTGATGATGATGATGACTGTCATTGAAACACTTATGAGTAAATAAATTATTAAATTGTGAGTTTTGTGTAGGACTTCTATTTGTTAACATAGCCTCACAAGCTAAGTGAATGAATAGATGGTATTATTGTAGACATATGAGTTAACATTATATTATTTACACACTTCAAAATGTTTTTGTAAGTGTTAACAAAATTCCGTCTTTTAAGAGTCTAACTAAAATAACTCTGTTGAAATTCGAAGCATAAAAGGAATTTAAGTTTTAAAAAACAAAATACAGGAACGTTACAAAACGCTACAAGGAACTTTTCCATATCGGTAAAAAACTGTAACTATTCAATAGTTAGTCATGTTCATTTCTACACATTGCAAGCATATAATCTCGAAATATTGCTACTTCAGTGTAATTCAATATGACCAGCTGTCTCAGCGTTATTTCATTAGAAATGTCTTTCTTATAAGAAATCATGATTAGTAAAATGTTTATATGACTAAATTAGAAGAAGAATTTTAACAGGAATGTTAATAATATATTAATGGACTGAAGCAAAGTTAAAGAATGAGACGTAGTATGAAATGAAGAAGTCATTAAAATTAATGATAGGTAATTAATTAATAAAAGAGGAACAATAAATGAAAAAATCTAAAATCTATTGTTTTCAAAACTAATAGAAAAATAAAACTTTTAACCGATAGCTTGTGATACAAAAATTAAAAAAATTATTGGTGATATTTATTATGAAAAACACAATATCTATTACTGTATAAAAGGTTTACATTTAAGTAATATTACTTTTTTCTAACTAAAGCAGGTCGAAGATACCAGAAACACCAAGTTTATAAAACTTGATTTCATCTACTTTTTATATTATTAGATACATAGCTCTGATTAATCTAGGCTTCAAAATTTCAACTTACCATCAATGTCAAAACGGAAAAAGCTCTTCACAGAATGTTTATTCATTGTGTATAGCAACCCTGGATTCTGACCGTGTAATTAACTTTGTATTTTGATGTGTTCTTCGTATGTAAATTTATTCTTACCATTGGGTTTGTTAAAACAATTACATTGTCATGATATTACATCCTAGTTATGAGCGATATTACACCCCAAACGTTATTGATGCCTTTTATGAATGGTAAAGGTTTGCCGCAGGATTTCAGTATTTTTTCCTGTTGATAAAATATATACCGAAACGACAAAAATGGATATTACATTCTACAGGAATGGTAGTACAATCGAAAGCAAAGCCGATGACCAAGTGGTTATGGTTCAAAACTCTAATGATATCTAATTTATGTCATAACGTCCGATGTATATAGAGTGCGGCTTTATGGCTGCGAGTAAACTACAAAAGGGCCGCAGTAAATATACATATGGAAACTTTAAAGTGTCGCAATGTTTGAAATTTACCAATTAAAACTTTAAGTTGCCTAAATTGGTGTCTGATTGACACATGCGTTGGGTTAAGTGGAAATAACAACATTCATCAGAATTTTTGATTTTTGTTATTGTTTTATTTTCTTGGTGACATCGCGAAGTGTCTAGAACACAAGAAGCGACTTGGAAGGGAGAAGATGGACGTTTGTTGTATGTATTGGCACATAATGCAACTAAAGACGAAAACTGACTGAATGGTTGGAATGAATTACTTGGATTAATTGCCTAATTTCGCGACTAGAACGAAAAGACAACGAAGAAATTAGAGCCCTAATCCGTTCATAGGAAATCCTTTTTGAATAAATAGAGAAAAAGCGAATGATCGGTTCGGACACTTTCTGAAGACAACAGAATACAGTTACATGAAGAAAATTTATTACTAAATACCGACCTGAGGAATAAAAAGGGAGACATATCCGTACTTTTTGGAAAAAAGACATCAGCGAATGATTCATCAGTTCAAACTCGAGGAAGATTATATGTTCAGTTGAGAAGAACAAGGCAATAGTTCCACACAGTTTGTTTTTTTTTTGCAAAACAACTTAATGGCTTTGTGTGTTGCCCGTGCCCGCGGGCGTGTGTGTGTTTATATTTTCTTTATAATCTGGTAGTTCAAATATAAGGTAATATCTCTGGTATTAAAAGAAGTTGGTTATAGTATGGTTAATTTTATTTCTCTTTCAAAACAAAATATTTAAAGGTTTCATTATTTTTTAAATTTTGTATAAGAAAATAAAATAATACTTTCAAAATAATTTTTAATTTACTATTTAACAAATTTACAACATTCAATATTCGTGAAATTGGTAACACTAACACTTTGGAGGTGGAGAAATATTGGGCTACTTGTTTTTCGTTTTAGAATTTCAAATTACCTCCACATCGTATTAAATTTGCATATTAATTGATAAAACAAAACTTGCAACAAGGTAAGATGGAAAACTTAGTTAAATCATAACTAAACTTGAACACAACAATGAACAAAAGAAAGTATCAAATATCAACAACTTTGGGAGAGCGACCCGGGGGGACAACAAGAGAGGAGGGGGTAGAATCGACCAATAACAAGCCCCAAATCAGGTGAGGAACAAATCTTACGCCTAATTAAGCACATATATTACAGTAGTCCCCTAACTCCCATTTAAACCGGGGACGTCTACGAGAGCGCTACCAATATACTGACCGCTGAAGATAGTGTAAACAACTGAATATAGTTTAACGTATTCTTTCAACATCAGTGTTTAATAAATGTTAGTTATGTCACTTAATGGAGTGAATTTAAATAGAATTTCTGCAAACGTGTCAAAATCGCAAACAATTCAGCCAGTTAAGAAAGTAATACAAACGTCAACCGATGGTAAAAATTCTGTGTTGCCTAAAACGTCTGTTTCTCAAATATGCATATCTTCAATAACGCCGCAGTGTCCGTATCCGTGGTTCGAAGACGCCAAACCAGCCATGAAGCCGTCCGACTTCAGTATCGAGCATATCTTGCACTGCGCGGGGAATCGGCTGAAGACCATCGCACCATCGCAGTCTTCAGAAAACCCTACTTTATTCGAGTGGCTGCACTGCACGAGATACAGACCTCCAAAACTCCAACGTAAGTTGAAATATTTTTAAATAAGTTATAATTCCTTGCCAATATTAAACCTACTAACTTGAGTAAAATTTAATAAAAAGGTATCTACGATAGAGATCTAGTGTTTGGTTAGACTAGTCTATCTTTAAAGGTTCTAAATTTAAGAAAAAAATAAGAAATTTTTTATAATATTCTTATAGTTTTACGTCTATTGTTTATTTTTGATTTGGTATTTTAAGGCAATTATAAACCGTAAAATTTGAAACTACATATATTTTACCATCATTTGTCTGCTTAACAGTTTTAAACTAAAATTTTTTTTCTAAGGGATAAAAAGTTGTTAATTTTTGTTACTTATGTGAAGCTATATTATATTCACTTGAAAAATGTTATGACAAACAAATTTAGCTCCTGAAGAGAATTTCAGTTTGGAATCGATACTTAGAGAAATGGATAAAAGGATTATTAAAATTTTATGGTCTATAATTGGTGTAATTTTTAGTAAAATTTTGACTAAAAGATTGAAAAATGAAAAGAATATGTTTATCTTTTCTAATTTTTGTTACTTATTATAGGGCTAGAATGTTTGTTAGCGATAAGGGTTTGTGTGAACTGATTTGTTAGTAAACTTTATTAATAGCTATTTACAATTTTTTTTAATTTGTTGATCACAGACAACGAAAATTCAGAGATAACAGTTTCTATAAACAATATTTATTTTTACCCTGCGTCTTAAAATTTTATTGATTTTATTACAAAAACAAATTATTATAAAAATATTATTATTATTTATTTTGGCAGGGTGCTTAAACTTTGACATATTAAATACAAATATGATATAAACAAATAACAAAAATATTTTACACAAAAATTGTAGTACAGGAGATAGTAAATTGATTACTAAGTATTATTTTATAACACCCAATTTTTCAACAAATGAAGACCAAAATGTGTATAATTTATGGGCATATTCCTATATTCTTTAAATCGAATGTACAACTCTTGTTATCAGTACAGACCTTTCTATGGTCCCTGCAGATGAAGAGACGCTAATTGTATTAGATAGCCATTATTTTCTCATCCAAAGCCCTCCAGGAGATGATAGTACGTATGTGCTTGGCGCTTTAAAAGTAACCTAGACTAAAAAATTGCACACAAATTAGTGAGGCCTAAAACTACCTACTTTCTAAAAAGAATATTTAACTTGTATCAATATAGTATACAAGCGTTAAAAGTAAAATGTCTAATAATAATTTTGTGAGTTAAACCTCTAGCTCGAGGACCATAACATTGTATAAAGTGGGACACAACTAATAGATCTATTTATAATATTTGACTTATACAATATTATTCATTTAAGGGACATGTCTTAAATCTAACTACCAATAATAATTCTAAGTTTCTGGTAGGTTGTATATTGTTTGTCACAGTTCTCTGTAATTTCTAGAATTGGTTGACGCGTTTCGGGAACCTTCATTTATCAGAACATTCTATGGAATATAACTGTGACACAAAACATATGAACTACCGAATCTATTAGTATTACATGTAACTACTGCTAAAGTATTATATTTAAAACTATTTATTCATTTCACAACGTTAAGGTTAAAATATTTCACTCAAAATCTCACTCATACTAGCTTATGTATGTACATACTAGTTTCGCCGACGATGTCGTCTTCATCAGTGATTGGCCATTACTATTGAAGTAGTGGCTAATCACTGATGAAGATGACAACATCAGCGAAACTAGTCTGTATGTATTAAAAAACTAGTGTATAATGAGACTTTGAGTGAACTATTTTAATATTTACCGTTGTGAATTGTTCTCCCTAGCTAAGCTCTAATTATCTTATTTTATTATTTTTGTTTACAGAAGTTAATGTATTTATCATCTTGCTGCCGTTTATTATACCCAATAAACCCATTTTCTCCAGGCAGACAATCCATCTCGGAGCCCCTTAGTATATCCATTAAACCCCTCTCTTTCCAGGCAGACATTCCATCTTAGAGCCACTTAGTATACCCACTAAACTCACCTTTCTCCAGGCAGAATTCCATCTCGGGGTCATTAAGCATTTCTTAAGAGTGATGCCTGTGTAAGCCTCTTCTAGGACTTCCACTTTTGCGGATCTAACCATCTTTCTTTTTTTTGTATTGTAGAACAGATTTTATAAAGTTTACGTGCTAACGCATCTCACGACTGTCCGCACTACAATCTCCTACGACAAAGCCCTAACCATCCCCTGCTCATATGCAATATAGTTCAATGAAGTATTTATGTATCTAAAAATGTATCTATTTAAATTGAAACGTAAAAATGTAGTGTAAAAATATCTTGCATTCTTAAACAGTTTTGAAGTGTCATTAAATACAAGGACTAAAATTATTAATGACGTCATTCTTCTGAATGTTTTTAAGGCGTTCGAAGAAAGGACAGCAGTTGTCGACGGAAGCTCGGCCGCAACCCAAGGATTCCGTTCTCCGGGTCTCAAGTCGCAGTTCTAGAGGACAGGTTTCGCATAAGCCCTTATCTCTCCAGCTCGGACGTGGCACATCTCTCAACACTTCTTAGACTTTCGGACACAAGGGTAAGTTTCTATTTGATCAAGATGGCTGTGAAATACTGAGAAGAATCTGGGCTGGAGTTAACTTACTTCTTGAAACCACTTTCACCATGCTGAACCGTATTTCCAATTCTCCTCTGCTTTCCATTGGTTTATCTAATTCTCATATTTTGTTTTCTCTATTTCCTCCTTTTCGTATATTTTTTTCTCTCTCCTATGAAGACTAGAATAGTTTGCTTTATATCCTAGACAAATGTAGTTGTGTGCTCCTTAATTTTGTTTATAAATACGAAAAAATAATCGCTATCGTTACATAGGCCTACTTGATAAATTGAGTTGTTTAAGTTATTATATCAAAAAAATACAAAAGGCATCAATATTACTTAGTTAACGCATCAGCTGAATTAAAGGATACGATGACCACCAACGTATCCTAAACTTCATATGTGATAAATTGTGCTCTATGAGTTGGTATATCAAAAAACTGAAAATTCTAAACATATTTTTATCATATTTATTATAAGATAAATTACTTTTCATATTAAATATATTTCTAAAATACATATAATATAATGAACCGAGTACAGCAAATCGTTAGATATAGTGTACAATTATAAAACCCATAAATAATGCAGAAACACTACAAGAGTGAATTAAATTTCAAAAACTACTTTAAAGCCAACTATTAAAGTCTTTATTTTAACAAAGCTTGAACAAACGATGCATTATTCCAATTCACTTTCAACGAACTATTTCGCAACTTTGATAAATTTATTTGCTTGCTTGAACCTGATTGCCTTAGTTTCTTACACCCCAAAAACATATAGATGCAGAGTAACATGAAAGCTTTCGAACGAATTCTGTAACAGTAGAACTGAAAAGAGTGAAGTATACAATATTTAAAAACAAAAAAATTTAATTGTTTTAATCAACAACAATACAATTATAATAAATAAGAAAGAGCTTCTGTATCCACAATTGTATTTATTATTTGAGAGTTTGTACTATGATACTTCTCAGGATGCAACTGAACTGTACATTCAACCAATAGAAATAATTATGTTTAGACTTGGTTCGTTTTACAAATCCACCACAGGTTTGTTCCAAATAGTGCGCAATAAAATCTCTACTTTTTAACACAATAACAAACAATTAGCACAATATAAACAAGCAAATCCTTAGCTACAATAAAAAAATAAAAACAATAGAAGCAAAACTTTATACACTTTTCGCTAAAGCAAGGCTACAAATGAAATGTAATCCATTTCGATTTTGAAGATACCTTCAAAGGGATGCCAGAATATAAATAAAACTATATTTGTTGAAATTATTTTTCCTAAACATTTATTAATGTCAAATCGAAATGTTTCAGGAATGAGGTATAATGACATTTGATTAAAGGATGTTATTTATTCATTTATTCACCTAAAAAACTAACTAAAACTTTGCTTTAACAATTTTAATCTATGTGTTCGTTGGCATCAGTTAGTCGCTACAATGCCAATATTCGCTTTAAAGCTGTTCAAACTCCGGAGGGATTGGGTGTTAATTCATACATGTGGGAGAATTTTTAAAATTAAATGTAATTCTAATTCTAAAGAAATAGACACAATTTGACAAAATAAGTGTATTAAATATCTTCCTTATTCAAATGGTTTCTAAATTTAAATTAAACTTACTGAACATTCAATTTAAGCACTTATACTGGGTAGTATTTATGATTATAATACGCTTTTATAACTCGCTTTCTCGTCAGGCTGTCAGGTGCAAGTAATCGATTTTAAACTATATTCTCGATGCCCTAGAGACTTCAATTTTACACATACATAGCTCAAAACTGGCTGATAATGCCATATATAATTGTAGTATGTATATATATGATGAATAGTTACTATCTGGAGTACATCCGTTCATTCTGCAGTCCATAAATTCGCAGCTCCGACGTTTCGCTAGAATCTCATCCAACATTGACGAGGTGAACCCAACAACAGTAGAAG
Source organism: Prosapia bicincta (assembly GCA_036971475.1). NCBI lineage: Eukaryota > Metazoa > Arthropoda > Insecta > Hemiptera > Cercopidae > Prosapia > Prosapia bicincta. Next base: position 4,773,343 of record JBAIZL010000002.1, read on the forward strand.
AGCGAGTGAAGCTACTGTTGTTGGGTTCACCTCGTCAATGCTGGATGAGATTCAAGCGAAACGTCGGAACTGCGAAATAATGGACTGCAGAATGAACGGATGTACTCCAGATAGTAACTATTCATCATATTTTTCCATCCGTGAAGGAATACGTATCAGCATATACATATATATATATATATATATATATATATATATATATATATATATATATATATATATATATATATTTACTGTAATCAAATAGGAAACCTATATATACGTTATTTTTCGACACAACCCCCTTGCTTTTCAACGCACTTGGTCCATCGTTGTACAAGCTTCCTAATGCCTTCGTAAAGGAAAGTTTTCGGTTGAGCTATGAGCCAGGAATGCACTGCTTTTTTCAGTGCTTCGACCGAGGTAAATCGACGGCCCCTTAATGCATCTTTGAGTGGACCAAACAAGTGATAATCAGAAGGGGCAAGATCGTGACCTAAGAAGATGAGCCACTACTTCAAAATTGAGTTTTTGGAGCGTTTCAGCAGTATGCGGGCGGGCATTGTACAACAACACAACACCTTTTGACAGCAGTCCTTGGGGTTTGCTTCGAATTGCAGACTTTAGCTTCTCATAAAGATAGATTCATGTTTTGTTACCAGTACACCAAACTGTCAAGGAAATATATATTAATGCAATCATTACATGAGGCTCCCCCTAACTTACTCAGTTTAAATATATAATGAGACATTTCAGATCATTTATATAAGAACAATTACAATACTTTTGGTTAATAAAAACAGTTCTGATGTTTAAATCGTAGCTAATAGGGAAAAGACCTTTAAAAAGAGACTTTTGGACAATTGTCTCATTAAATATTCAAGCCAAGTTATATGGTACATCATAATTTCGAATGTGAAAAAAATATAACCATTTAACTTATCTTTTATCAATTGCATTTGTTATTAGTCTTTCTATAATAGGGAATATGTTACTGCGATAAATACAAACAGTTGAAATACTGTTCAATCCAGAATACTACACTAGCTACAGCTTTTCTACCAATTTTAAGCTTAGTTTTAAGCAAAGGTAATAAATAATAACTAGTACCAACTCACAATCAATCATTATTTTGTCTTTCGCTTTACAATGACAATGTCAGTGAGTACAACTATACAAATTCTAAACTATAACAGTTATAAATGAGACAACAATTTTGTAAACTATATTATTGAATATGAATTGCTGTTCATAAGCATTTAACTACTAAAGTAACTGGCTATATTAAATAGACTCTCTCCATCTGTGGTAAAATACCATTAAGTATTACAGTTTAAAAACATCAAACCAATAGATCAAAACCCGGATTTCATAAGATCATAAAAACAAAAATAGTTTTTTTTGCAAGTATAATGTATTAATTTAAGAATGCATTGAACAAAATTGAAATTTGCATAATTTTAATGTTAGTGTTACAATTAACTTGCTCCTCCTCCTCCATATAAAATTAACTTTTCCCAATACATTGGATTAATATCAATTAAACGAACGTACAATTATACAAAATAAAATCATAGTAAATTAACAAACACATACAAATCACAAACGCTGTTTAATCTGAGAAAAGTTGGGTATCTAGTAGGCAATTGATAAATTTAGTCATATGTAAAAAAGAGGAGTCGCTTACGCTTGCAAAATTTAAAGCTGATGCTTCAAGTAAGGCTTAATGTATATAAGATAACAAGTAAAACCTTAAATAAATAGGTATAAGGAAATTCTTTGCCGTTGTTGTCGTATTTATAACGGTAATAAATGGATATACGTAAATAGAAACTTTTACTTTTATTTAGAAGGATATTCTTCCTTACAGACGATGCGTTGATGTTCAACGTTGATTAATAGGATTGTTTGTTCTTTTTGTATTTAAAGGTCAAATCTGGGCACGTCAGTAATTTCGAACACTATACAGTATACACTGCTTTTATCACTGTTCTGAATAATTCTAAAAGTTTATATCGTTTTAAAAGTCAGAATGTACGAGTACAGTGGCTTGAAAACACTTTTTTATGTTCATTACTGGTTAGAGTAAAGAGTCTCGAGGTGGTGCCATATTTACTTATTGCTTCGTTTTTTGCTCTCTTTATTTGCTCTCTCTATTTGCTCTCTTTATTTGCTCTCTTTATTTGAGAACATTGAGATTTCTTAATAGTTTCGAGGTGGTCCCATCTTTCCTTACCATCTCATCTTTTGTTCTCTTCTTTTGTAAAAATTAAGATCTCTCGTTGTCTCAAGGTCGTGCTACCTTTTTTTATTACCTAAAAATTTTCTCTCATAATTTGGGACACTTGAAGCAATACTTCTTACGTTGCACACTTCACCTGCATAAATTTTAATTAGTTAATGTGTTTTTCAAATTTTAATTAGTTAATGTGTTTTTCCTTTAGGCTATTAAAACCTTTTCCTATCTAAGCATTTTAGGCTAACAAGCAAATGCCAACTATTTTACACAACTACAAATGATAAATAATTTTACAAACAACATGGGTGTGTCACATGTGCAGAGATTTACAGCTGACTTTCATGGCTGAATGAAAGCACTTTCCCTTCACACCATCGAAGATGATATCCTGGGAGCAGATGGAATTGTACATGTGAATTTAAGAAATGCCAATACTTCAACCTTTAAAATTACAAAACAAGTCTTACATGCCTATCTTATTCTTTGAAGCAAATACTTGTTTGTATATACGGCCCTTTGATGACGGCTAAATAGTCCTGTCAATATATTTACTATATTGAGGTTATTTTTAAAGTTACTTAAATTTTACAATCATCCAAGTCTTAATATCCAAAGTTTTTATCTTTAAATAAATACTACATAGAAAACATATCTATACCAGTTAGGGTAAAGTGTGAGGGAACACCTTCAAAGTTACAGTGCCAAATTTATAATATTATCTTACTAACACTATTTCATTATCCCAGAATTTAGAAAGTTTTATGAATAAATACATAACTAAATATTGACAACGCTCACAGAATTAATAACGACTCAACCATTACCACAGAATGTTGATTGCTTAGTCCCTCCTAAGATGGCGTATGGAGTCACAAAAATGCTTCAGACAACATAACCAAGTCGGTCGCAAGTCAGTTCTTTGTTATTATTTAACTAGGCGTAATATTTGTTCAAGATATTTGTGGGTGGCTTACATCTATGGTCGCTTCCATTCTTCCCTGTCACACGGTTCAGAGAATACCAGACCTTCATGTCGGCACACATTACAGTCACACATGGCTGAAAGATGGTACAGCGCCTTTTCTTGTCAACAACCGCGTAAACGCAGTTTATTTTTAATCATTTTTGGGTTATTTAAAATCTTAACGTCGATATTGGCTATTTAAATGTTTTTAAGAAGTCACAGCTCAGTCAAAATGAGTAAATGAAGAGCTGTTCCATTGTCAGCTGTTTTAGCTTAGAATAAATTAATTAAAAAAACTATTTACATCTTTATAATGAACGTAATTTTTTAAACACTTTTAAACTCAGTGTAATGGGTTACGGTCTGAGTTGACAAAGGGACACATCTCCCGAAACGGCCGTCCTCAACAAACAAAGTAAGTGCTACTATAGGCAAATTTAAAACATTTAAAAGTGTTTAGTGATTACTAGTAGCTCACGCGAAGATGGAATCAACAAATGATAATTTTTTCAATTTTTTCTACTAGCTCACATTCTCCTTATATATATATATATATATATATATATATATATATATATATATATATATATATATATATATATATATATATATATATATATATCTTGTACAATTTTTCAATCGTTAATAAAATACTTTTTATTCATCCAATCAAGTTCAAATACATTCTTTTAAACCTCAATGACAATTGAATTAATACAGTTTTTTCAAATATTTATTCAAAAATTAATTTATAAAAATTTGGGGGGGACTAGGTCGGATTCGAACTGAGTATATTTATGCTCAAAGTCTTAGCGGTTTAGCATTGATCCAACTTTACCATAGCTAGAAATGTATTTTTCAAAGATGTAAGCTATATGAATTTTTCTTTTGTCGCCATCTAGTTGTTGTTGAAACCTCCATTGTACAATCTTAATTTGTTGCCATGGTTACCACACAATATCATAAATAATGGTTTAGGATTAAAAATGAATGAAAAGAATAAAATGAACAATCAAACTAGATTAATGGTATTGAAAATTGTTTCTTAAACCGACAATGCGAAAGGAAAGCGAAAAGAAACTACAACACAATGCAAGTGACGAAAAAAATAAAGTATATAAATAGTAACACAGAAAAATAATAGTCCAACACAATAACACATTGTTATAGAAAGGAAAATGGAAAATTTCAAGGAAATTCGCTTTCTATTTTGCCACTTAATATTGTTATCCTAACATATGTATATACATAATTATATTATTGTAATTATAAAAAAAAAAGAAACTAAAATAAAATTTTTCTTTGTTGACTTAAGTAGGAGTTGATTTAAAAAAAAATTATGTTAGGTCTACTTGTTCTAGAAGAAAGTAAATAATTTGCATTTTCCTCTTAGTCACTTTCTAATTCACGCTTTCTAACGTGTAATTTAAATTTCTTAATAATCATTTATGATTTCTTGAACCTCATTAACTTTTCAATTTTTTGAAACCAAATATGAATTTGTATCCATCATTAGTGTTTATTATTAAATATTAATAAGGGTGACCATTATAGACTAAGTTTGTTTTTCTTTAAGTGATAAAGCGTATTTGACATTTTATTCGAATAAAGTAGAATTGAAAACAAGTAGGCCTAATAACAAAATAGCTAACCTAACTGGCAGAATAGATAATGCCCTTTTCTCTAATATTATAACTCAAGACAATATTTCAAATTTTTTATTTATTTTAATGTTTATCATAATCTAAATAATACTAACGGAATACAAGTTTAAGTGTATTTGTACTTAAACAAATATTTGCTTTCAGATAAAAATTTGGTTTCAAAACCGGAGAGCAAGAGAGCGCCGTGATAAAGAAAGTGGATTAGATGGACTTGATACTAAAGATGACCGCTCATCAGTAAAACCACACCAGACGAAAAACGTTTTGTACAAACAAGAAATAACTCGTTCAGCATTCACGCCCATCACATCTCATTAAGTCATTTAAAAATATCCTTAGCGAGTAATTGTATTGTTCCAAATTACATTTTAAATTATTTCCTTTTTAAAAAACGATGCCTTACTAATTATAAACGTTTCGATAAAATCCAGATGAACCATTAATTTGTAGAAGTATAAAGCATTTCAGAACTATCAACTTTTAGTATTTTTACTTGGGTTAAAATTATAGGTTAACACAAAATAATAACTTGTATTACAATAGACGATGAGAAAATCCTTGGCTACAAAATACCTTTGTGGCGATGCTGTGTTAGCGAATGATTTGTAACTAATTAATTTTTTTTGTAGGCAACCAGTGTCGTTATAAATATAATTAGTCAGCAGTTGAAATAATTGAAACGTTATCAAAGAACATGTGTTTAGATACCATAGTAACTTATAATTATTTGCGTTAAATCTACTGAAAATCAAATAGATAGGCATTTATTAGAGCATATTTTTGATATATATTCACCTGTCTCTAACTACTTCGACTTTGATTTATATATATTTTTCAGCATTTAAGATGTTGTTTCGTGAAAAGAGATATTTTTATATTAAATAAACATATTCAAATTCCATTGTATTTTCTGTTGTACGGTTAAATTAATTTTTGTAATAGTTACGTTTTTCCGAACATAGCCGTTTACAATTTGACGTCACCACGGCTACTGGAAACTCTTTTCAACGAAAACCATGAAGCCATGTTTTTTAAATGATTTATTTCTAATGATACCAATACATTAATAAGCCCTAATAATATTGTTGCATAACATAAAGTGAATAACAACTTTAAAAAAAAGTGTATCAAGTATAAAAAATCAATCATTTTAAGGTTAATCGAAACAATCATTTGAAAGTATTTTCTATTTGGCAAAATGATTTACCTTTATGTGGAAAATAATTTTAAACATTTGCAATGTACAAGATCACTTTAAGACAGCCCATATAATAAGTTTTCAAATTAAAGGATCATCAAGAGAAAAATAAATATACCTAAGCTATGTACTTAAGTACGATTTCCATATGTGTAGTTTGTACTATTAAGGATTTTTTAAATTATATAGGCTATTTTTATTAATACTAGTCATAAACATATGTATTTATTTATTTTTTAATTTAAGTATAGTATTAGCATAACATTGTAATTAAAACTATAAAGCCTAACACTGAAATTTAATTTCTTTACGCTCATCAAATTTTTTCTCTATATTTCAAACCTACTAAAAGATGTTTTTATGTCATAACTGTATTAAAAGTATCAAAAAATTTAATGAGTTATTAATGTTATTGCCTAGTTTAACTATTTTAAATTGCTATATGTTATTAAAAAAAAAATTGGGGAAAAGAAAATAGTGAGTTAATAAATATTCGGTCAGGTTTCTACGTTTTTTTGCGTAAATGAAAGAGTTGGGCCAAGTGTTTGTTCGGGATTTTCTGAAAAATAATTAATGGCCACAAAAAACTATAAAACGATTAACACCGTTTAACATAGGTTTTCAAAAATTCTATAAACGTATATTTTTTTACTTATGTAGCCTATAACTTTTGTTAAAAGAGAAAAAAATATTGGTTACTGTAAAAAGTGGGGTATTTAAATGTGAAAGATTCTTTTGTTAAATACTACAAATTTTAGTTTACGCTAAGAATCTACATTTTGTATCACATGGAATTAAAAATTGTTTGTTGTTTTTCAAATTAAAAATTAAGGCTAAGGAGACTAGTCTTGTCACACTCAGATTTAAAATTAGTCTAAATTGTACAAAATTAATAAGGTAGTTTCTATGTACATACTTAATTACATGATTGTCAGCAATTCTGATAAATCATTTGAATCAACATATAATTCTTTGATCATACTTTATATATGATTAGTTATTTTAAATAAAACTATTTATATAGTTTTCAGTGTTTAGTAATATGTAAAGAACCCCAAATAATATATAACTCCAAATTTTGTCAATAGGTTAATTATACTTTGCTATAAACTCCTTTGTATGTGGAGCAGCAGTGAAACGACTAGCCATCATCCAGCTACCGGAATGAATCACAAATTCAAATCAGTTTAAAACTTTTTCTGTACAGTAAGATATAAATAAACAATGTAAGAAATACTTAATTGATTGTAATTATTCAATTAATAAAGTATTATTAATAATATTCTTTCCAGTACAGGTGATATCTGGTTTTTCCTAATTGAACATTTATTTTCACCTTCATTCAGTGATTTTTACCTAAAACAGATCTATTACTGCCATGGCCTACCTGTCTTCCCTACCCAGTCTTGCCTCATCATATGAACTATTTATCGTCTAATAAGTCCTGGTCTCCCTCTTTTTTTCTCATTTAATCCAAGTGAATCACAGAGTTGAGTTTATTGTTAAATAATCATTCAGGTTTATACCAACCATTCGTTGAGCTTAGCTTGTGAGGATATTCTAAGACTTTTTCCATATTTGGAGACCTTTTGCAAATTTAAAGAATACCTCCAAGAATTCAACCTCGAACTCTCGACTCCTTATCCAGGAAGCGAAGTTACCGGTATCGAGGGGATCGAAGACTAAACCCGTAGTGCTAGTAAGTGATAGTTCAAAGGTCATACTATAAGGCCTATACTGGTCAACTACCCACCCTACAAGCGAACCGGTCACCCCGACCAGCGAATTACGGTTTCTCCCGCTCTTCCAGAACTACCAAAGTAGGACCTCCCGAACTCTTGGGTTTTCCGTACCGTGCCTCTGATTAGTTCAGTCCAGGTAGTGAAATCTGACCTTTATCAACCCTCCTAGGAACCACACACTCAGATCGGGAACTTAGACTTGGGCAGAAAAGATAACCATCGGCCAGTTTCAAGGCCGGCTCCCCTATTTTTTTTAGAAATATATTTTTCATATTCGGAACACATTTAAATTCATCCCAGTTTATTCCTACTTATAACCATGTATTTTTCATTTGACTTATTTTTTAAAGCAAAGTATATTGTTTTTACATTTATGTTATGTTAGGTGTAGAAATTCATCTGATAACATTGGTAGTTCCACCCAGCATAAACAACACTGGCATGTTACAAGTCGCGCACTAGTTCCGTACCGCCCTCGGCTGTACTAACAGTCTTTGTACGACTGTGCGTCGTCCTCGTCATTACTTATTAATTTGATGAAACAATTAAAGTTAAACATTATTCTGTATTAAATACAAAATAATGATTTTGGTGTCTATGTAAATTCAAGTAAATCACATGTTATGATGAAACAAATTTTCAAATTTCCTTGGATTTTTAAGAGCAAGAATAGCTTAAAATATAATTTCCAGGCCTTTATTTTTGAATGTTTTCCGCCCCAAATCACTTCATGGTTACCTGGCACTGTGCCCCCCCCTTAAAGTCTATCCTGGAGCCGCCCTTGGCCAATTTACTAACCCTTGACGGTGAATAATAATACCCACGTATTTTTAAAATTTACCTCAATAATAAGTTTCTACAAGACTAACATTACTTAGTTTCAACATAAAATTGTTTCGCTACACCTCCAGGATAACAAAATCTAAGAGTCCGAAATACTGTTTTACAATTACACTTTTGGTAACAACTTGGCAAAAAAACACTTACTGATATTCTCAGCAAACGCGTTTCGCACTAGGTCAGCCCATTGTTCAATGCTGTGAGTCACGGACAAGACTGTTGATAAGGTGTGTTGTGTTAATGTGACTCTGTGGTGTATTTGTGTTCTGTGGTGTGTTTTTGTTCATAGAGTAGTTGTTAATTATGTGTTCAAATATAGTATTTGATTACGAGTGTGTTTTGTCATTTAGAATTTATTGGGGATAGTTTTTGTGGTGTTTGTACATCTCATAGTTTTCTGTTTTTCCTTTTTTTTGATTGGTGTCTATATTGCTGTGCGAGTGTAGTGTGTTTTGTATGTGTATGGCGAACAACCACAACAACATCTATCCACAACACATTCTAAACGACTAAACACACTCACAATCAAATACTATATTTGAAAACATAATTAACAACTACTCTATGAACAATAACACACCACAGAACATCAATACACTACAGATTCACACCAGCACAACACACCTGAGCAACTTTCTTGTCCGTGACTCATACCATTGAACAATGCGCCAACCAAATGCAAATCGCGTCTGCTGAAAAATATCAGTAAGTGTGGATTTTTGCCAAGTTGATACCAAGAGTGTAATTATAGAAAAACCTCAAGATGTAAAAAACAAAAACTGCAGGTTTTATAATATTATTTAATTTAATCTTCAAGTTGAGGTATTGATTTAATTTAAACCTTATAACATAAATACAATGATTAGTGTGCCAATTTCCAAGTTGTATTTCAACTCCAAAATAATTTGAAGTATTCAATAATTTTTCTCTCTTTAGACTATAAATAAAAGACTACACTTTCATTTGATCTCAAGAATTTAACATCTGCCGAACTTATAAATATAGATTTCTTATTGATTTGAAGTATTTTGTCCTGTTACTCATATGTGCATCCATAAGTTTAAGTTAAAACTGGCAGTAGCCTACATCTTAAGGGTTTTTAGTATTATGTAGGCCTGCTTATTGGTACCGCTTGACAGAAAAATAAGTACCGCTTGAGTTTCTGATGTTTTTTTGCTAAATTGTATTAATAAGTATATAGAGTCCAATTCCGGTAATCCGAAATAATAAATGTACAACCATTTCGGATTACCGGATTTTTTCGGTTTACGGGAATATACGCGTACTACGTATACCTACACCGTAAATACGGTTACGTATATGCCTATATGGTATTATAAAGTACGTATAGGCTAATGTTAAGAGTAGAGTTAGTTAAGTACGTACTTGTGAACTAAAGGTTTCTTTGGTAAAGCTTTCCAAAATAAGCCACTTTTATCTGCACTGTAAACATGATCAGAACATAGTTTAATTCACCAACTCTTTCCAGAAACTGTTGACGGAAAGCATCCGGATTATTAGCAAATTTTCTCCCGTGATAGAAAGATACCGACTTCCGTGTCTCTTTTCGAAATTGCTAAGCCAATGATCATTGGGTTTAAACTATTCTTTGTTGGGGCAGAGCTCAGAAAAAAAGAATTTCGCCTGATATGAGGTTGTTTCGAGATTGTTCTTGCAGAAACTATGTGTAGGCCTATAGAGCAATTTCTATTAAAGCGTATTTACTTATTTCCGCTGTTTTCCGCGCACTGATGTCACTGCTACCTTGCTCTATAGAAGAAACAAACGACAAAATATTTTCTTTGTGAATTTCCGATCTCTAAATATTCCGCTATTTGTAGCAGGTACCTCGGCATCAAGTCGTTTTAGAATGTTGCACTTATCCGACAACGGAATTGTTTTGTGTTCTCTCTTATGAGAATATGCCATTATCAAAACTGAAGTTTAACACACAGCGATGACAAAAGGATTCAACCGTCTGCTTACCATAAACGTTGAAACTAAACTACTGTAGAGAGACTAATCAAAAGGGATCTATACACTGAGGTCATTTCAAAATAAACAAAACCATATTGTCTCTTTTTGAACCTCTCCTATAGCTACTAATTTCATTCTGGTTTTCATATTTTCGAAAATAGTTTCGGATTATTTGGAGTTTCGAACTACCGGAATTAGGATTATCGTTATTGGACTGTATATCAAAAGTTAAAATTAAAACTTGAGGTCTTCAATTTCAAAGAGAGAATCTTTTACAAAATTGTATCACAAACCAAACCTAATAATTATAAAAACAAAAATTAAAGTGACGAAAATTCAAAGATTACAATATGGTACCTGACAAGAATTATAAATCATAATTATTGATTACAATATCAAATTATTTGTGTTCAGACATTTTATTAATATAAGTTGTTAAAATTTTAAACTCATATTTAACTCACATGTCAAGTTCTCGTGGATTATTAATTTCAGTAACTTATATAATTAGAATATCTGGTCACAAATAATTTTATATTGTAATTAATGATTAACAACCAGCTCGTCAAGAATAAATTTTCGAAATTTAAATTACGTTTTGATGCAGAGCAACAAAGTTCTATTCAAACTTTTGTTATTAGCGTTATTAAAGATGTTTTGTAGAACATTCATGATTTAATTTGCTTATTAAAATTATGTTATGTATTAATTGTTTTATCGTCAATAGCATACTAAGTAGAGGTGACAACCGGAACATATAAATACTGTGATGTCAACACTGCACTGTTGGTCACACCAATTACTTTGGTCGATTAGTGCCAAAAGGTCGATAGAAAGTACAGTCATAAATCGATGTTTCTTTGTTGACAATTTTGATTCTGCACGTCAAAACAAGTAGTTTTATACTTACAATCTTAATTTTATTTAGTTTAAGCATGCACAATTTTAGTTTCTTTACAACACAAGTTATATTACCTTTTACGTTCTAAAATTATGTTATCACGTAAGAGTAAAGATGCAAGAACAATAAAAGAGGGAGTTGTTGGTAAATATGTGAAAAAGGATACACCACCTGATTTGCCAAGTAAGTATGTAAATATGTAAATGTACAAATATCAACATGAGCTTGCTTAGTTCTTATAAAATTATGGTTGTTGGAATAATTTTATCTGATTTTTTTACTCATTCAATATGTTTTATGTATATCAGGTCAGTTGATTAATTAAATTGAACAACGATTTTGAGGTTATGTATATTGAATCATAAAACTCACACCAGTTAAAAATTAATATTTTTATTTTCATAAATGATAATTGTTAAATGTCAACTCTTCTCTTCGATTATAGGCTTTATATACGTCTTTGTTTCACAGCACTTGACAAAGATTCTATCAACTCAGATTTTTGTTTTTACATATGCTGCTCAAAATCAAAATTACATTCTAAATAAGAAATAAGTCCATTTTAGAGAGTAATTAAATATAAATAGAGGTTTAATCTTACATGATTTAGTTATTGCTTTACCTCACAAAATACTTTTCTGTAAAGTAGGTTGACACTGCAAGAATTACCACAATATGTTAATATACCACATACTATTCAGAAACATTAAAATGTAACTACAAAGTGTCAGGTTAGGATAAATTTCATTAAAACAAAAATTAACATTTTGGTAATTACTTATAAGGATTTTGTCTTTATTTGTAAAACAGCTGTCATTTAGTTATGATGACATGGACACAAATGCCAGTTATGGAAATCATAATATTTTCTATTGTGTATTGTGTGTAGCTACCACAACATTTTTGATTTTACCAATGTTGCCAATTGCAGCCATTTACCTAGTAAAGATAAGGGTAATTATTAAGATCAGCGACTACCGCTCCGATTGGAAAATTTTTTGCCTCATAGATTCGACTTTGCTGAACACGAATCTGAAGCTATTTTTATCGGCAAACACATATTAACCTAAGAAATCCAGGTTAGGTTAGGTTATTATTATTTTTTTTTAAATGTGTTTGCAAAAAAAAACCTTCAGATTCGTGTTCAGCAAGATCAAATTTATCAGGAAAAAACATTTTGCCGATCAGAGTGGTAGTCACTGATCGTAATAATTACCAAGATAAGTTTGATTATGACAAAAAAAAGTCTTGAATGTAATAACTTGTTGCAGTTATGTTAGCATTAATAAAGTTATTGAATTTTTGTAGTACCAAACCTATTTCAATCAGATACTTTTCTGCTAGAATTGTAAAGAGGTATATAATATGTTAAGAATAGTTTTATAAAGAAACACTTACTATTATTTCATTAAATCTTCACTTGAGCTGCTAAAAACAATTGAACATACTACTATGTTACACTTGCCTATAGCAGCACTTACTCGTGTCACTCATTGTGCTCTGGCTTGACAATTAAAGAGATCTCTCAAAACGGCGGTCTTGAGTAATCAAAAAAGTAAGTAATACTATTAGCAACTGTAACAAACTACTATACGTTCTAGTATTTTTTAGTGAAACATGTACATTTTATAGTTTGTATTGAAAACACTTCATTTTGTCATTTTATTATTTTAAAATGTATTTTAAACAACCTAATGAAACAAATCGAAGTTGGATTAATCTCTTTTTTAAAACACTATAAACATAAAAATGCTTAATCAGTGTATGCCTAACTTTTCATACTTGGTAGGATTTTCATTGCTGATAATGAATGAAAATAAATTCATATATTAATAAACTAACCTGTTACAAAAATTTGTTGTGTTATTTATATTCTAAAAACAAGAATTGGCTAAACTGTTGACAGCAAAGTTTTTTAATGTCACTACCCTAAGTAAGTCTATCATTTAGGTTGTACATCCTCAATAGTAGTAATTAACCCTAGTGCAGTAACATCCGTCATATTGACGGGTGTGATCTCGGAAACCTGTGCTGTTGCCTCTAGAAATCCTTCCAGGAACTGGAGCTTCCGTGCCAACTGTCTTTCATTCAGTCTGAGCCCAGCTGTGGCAGTGCTAACATTGTGGTGCTCTGTGACTGCCTCTCAACGTGCATGTAAGTAAATCTTGCCCGTCAAAAAGGCGGATATTACTATTTGACGTAAATTTTTGTTAGTCATTTCGACGGATGTTATCATTGAGTGGTATACTCAACGTAAATGCCAATTTCAATTGATTTGTCCAGAATACTTACGTACCGATTATTATTATTATTTTCAGTTAAAAAATGGAAACTGAATGTAGTAATAGTTTACTATGTTATTATTTAATATTACTGGTTCCTTTAGTAGTAAATAGTTGTGTTGTTTTCAGCTATAAAATGGATGAACTTATCGACCCTACTGATGAAGTCCGAATTAGGCAAATTCTTACTGAGCTCAGCGAAGAAGAATTCAGCGATAACGTAGATAGTGACGAGTCGCATGAATCTGATAACTCTGACCGTGATATGAATAGCAACGACGATCTACATACGGGTCAAATGATTATAAATGCTGTACAAACATTGTACGATTTGCCACCCGTTGAAGATCGGCAACGCAAGCAAAAAAGAAAACCCACGGTCCGAAAGTCTAAGAGGACCAGAATTGAGGCTCTATGTTCTGAAACGCCAGCTGGACCTTCAACCCAAGAGTATAGTCTTACTAATATCGGCCATCATAAGCCTGAAACTGACAAGTCCACAGGGGAACCTTCTGAGACCCTGACCACCCAAATGGAACCCACTGAGGCACAAATCATTCAAGAAACTACTGACGCTGGAAAAATCCTGGAGAAACCATTCAACCCTACGTCTTCTGCTCAAATACTCAGCTGTGATTTGCGAGAGTTGTTCGGTAGGAATGGGTACAAATGGATGACGACTAAAACTGAATCATCGAGCAGAATTGCAGCGAGAAACATTTTGCACATCAAGCCAGGCCCAACGCCCATAACCAAATATACCTGCGAACCAAATGATTGTTTTTCTTTGTTTTTCTCACCATCCATCGTGGAGAAAATCGTGAGACACACAAATAAAGAAATCGAGCGAGCAAGGGCCAACTACAAAAACACAGATTCAAGTAATTTGAAAGATACTAATGTGGAGGAATTGAATGCCTTATTCGGTTTACTTATTCTCTCAGCAGCCTTGAAGTGCAATAACTTGAACGCTGAAATCATTTACAACGACAAATATTTTGGCTCCTCATTCAGAGCTGCTATGTCTTTCGTGCGATTCCGGTTTCTTTTGGCTAGTTTGCGATTCGATGACAAGTCAACTCGTGCAGAACGAATTAAAGCTACTAACAAACTTGCACCAGTTTCGGAAATATGGGAGGAGTTCTTGAAGCACTGCAGAGAAAACTACAAGCCTAGTTCATACCTTACAATAGATGAACAATTAGTTCTTTTTAGAGGGAGATGCAGTTTCAGGATGTATATTCCCAGTAAGCCTGGAAAGTATGGGCTGAAAATCGTGATGATTTGTGACAGTAGCACTTCCTATATGATTGACGCAGAACCGTATGTTGGAAAGGGTTCTATTCCAAGTAATAAGCCTGCAGCTGAGTACTATGTTGACAAACTTACAGAGACTGTGAAGGGAACAAACCGTAATCTGACCATGGATAACTGGTTTGTAAGCGTCCCCCTTGCAACTAAACTACTAGACAAAAAGCTGACCATGGTTGGAACAATAAAAAAAAACAAAAGAGAGTTACCGAATGAGTTTGTAAATATAAAATATAAAAATCGTCCTCCAGGAACTTCTTTTTTTCTGTACGATGATAAAATCACAGCTGTATCATATAAACCAAAACCTGATAAGCTTGTTACCCTGATTTCAACTATGGATCCGGATGGTTCGATCAACCCTTCCTCATCCAAACCTGAAATAATAATGACGTATAATTCCACCAAAGGCGGCGTGGATACTTTAGATCAAATGTGTCGAGGCATGAGCTGCAGTCGCAAAACGAATAGGTGGCCACTTTGTTTTGTGTACAATATGCTCAATTTAGCTCTGGTGAATTCCTACGTAATTTATGCTTCAAATTTCGTCAGAAAACACCAGAACCAAATGTCAAAAAACAAACCAATGTCTCGTTTTGAATTCGCTGCCTCTTTGCATTCTCAGCTCGTGCAAAATTGGTTGAAACAGAGGCTCACAATTCGAAACATAACAAGTATACTGAAAGAAGCAATAGAAATTGGCCTTTTAGATCAAAATAAACCAGAGAAGCAAGAAGTAAATAATCCAACACAGCAAAAATCTGCAAATGAATTACATCTAACCTCAAGAAAGACTTGCAGATTTTGCAACTACAAAAAGAAGAGGATGACCAGCCAATGTTGCTACAAATGCTCAGCTCCGATTTGTGGTGAGCATTCAAATAGACTCTGTCCTACCTGCTCAGGGTTGTGAAGTTGAATATATTGTTTTTACATTCCTCTAATTCCTTGAAGTTGAATATATTGTTTTTACATTCCTCTAATTATATTGTTTTTACATTCCTCCTTTTAAATTTTCTCTAATTCTTAAGGACCATGCTTTTTTTATGAAAAATATTTTTGTTCTGTCACTTTTATTGTTCTTATAAAAATAAATGTGTTATTTTCTAAAAAGATTTTTTTTCTTATGATTTTCATTGTTCTTGCCAAATAAAGAAGACTAAATTAGAATTGCTGAAAAAATTAAAGTTACTAGTAAAATTTTTATAATGTCTAATATAAAACGTTTCTACGTTAGGCTGCAGCTACTTCAATTACTGTAAAATTTCTTCTTAGGGAATTTACTTAAGGAACAATATAAATTGTAGGACTCACAAGCTCAATAGTCAGATAACCGTCAAAAAGACGGATGTTACTAAGACAAGGGTTAGGAGCCCGTCTGGGAGGCGGATGTTATTAAAACAGGAGAAAAACCGCCGAAAAAACGGATGTTATAAGTTAGCGAATAAAAACGTATGTTACTACTCTAGGGTTAAAAGAAAAGATTGAACTGAGTTGAGTATGTAACTTGTGTATCCTAGGATGTTTATAGACAAAATGGCAGAGAACTGAAAGATTGTTTTAACATTCATTGCAACCAATGAAGGACATATAAATGTACAAGAGGAAGAGTTCAGAAATATCCAGTGCTGGACACTTAAAAGAAGCTTAAGTAACTATAATAGGGGAAGAAGTTTATTGTTTAATTACTACCTTTAAATTAAGTATATATTGTACTATATAGTAGTTTTGAGTAATAGTTGACAAAAATTATTTAAACTTGGATTTTGGTTTTGTCTTTACTTATGTTAGCCTATTTAAAAATACATTCTATTGAAAAAGAATATAAGTTAAAATCTTTAAAACCTAAAATTATTGACAATTTGAACCTTAATTTGAAACTAAAATCTACAATATTTATCGGCATGGAAACATAACCTCATTTTTTAAACGCACTTTTTCACAAGGAATTCCACAGGAATTTCTAGTTTATTTTTTACTGTAATTATATATAGATGTAAATGAAATATACATACATACTTGTATATATATAGATGTAAATGAAATATACATACATACTTGTAGGTATACATATCCTACATAGATAGAAAGAATCCAGTTAGGATGAATTTTGTTATAAAACAAGTAATTAAATTTACCAATTTATACTAAATAATTGAAGTGAAACAGTTGTGTCCATCTGGTATTTCATAACAACTAACTTCTTTTTATAGCAAATTATGTTTAATTTTTTTTATCTTGAATGTTGTCATAATATTTTTTTGACATAACTATAAGGAAAGTATAAATGACAGGAAAGTAAATATCAGGAAAGTATAAATTGTGGATAGGCTTCATTATAAAAAAAGAAACCTAATAACCTGGGTTAACAGGTTTATTAATTGCATTTTAGGAGTATTATTTTGTTTTATAACCAAACCTATCCTAACCAGATACTTGATCCCAGAGTATAAAATAATGTATAATATTATTGAATTTTATAGCAAATTCTTTGAATTTTTAGCACCATTTATGATGATACAACTGTGCTATGTTTTACAAAGACATCATTTATACAATTTCATGTGTGTTTCTAAATAGAGATTAGGAAAACATAAATAAGAAATCTCGTTTAGATCTCTCTTTGTCAAACATCTCCAAATTTACATCTTATTATATTTAGAGTATCGTTGTTTTGTATCATTTTTTAAAAAATAAACACTAATTTATCATTAACCCCAGAAAGGTATCGTTCACTGATAACATATTTAAAGTAGGGATGAGTAGATTTTGTTCAATTCCATATATGAATTCTTCAAAATATTGAATGTAAAGACAGATAATAAATGTTTGGTGATCGGTTTTACATGTTTGTTTTGTGATTAACACTGCAGTAGTCCTTTGGCATCTATCATGCACCAATATTACTTTTGTAGTCTACTGTATTTGTCTCACTACCCAGTTTCAGTTTTCCTTTCTGTACTCTCCAGGAATTGCATAATACATCACCATTCATGCATTAGTCACTAACAATCAATATTTTTTGGAATATGGGCATTTGACACCTAATGGACAACACACGGCTACTACCATGATAGAAGCATCTTGTTCTTTAGTTCGTTTCTTAGTTATTATTGACAATATCGTGGTAGTAGTAGTCAAAATAAAATAATATATGTATAGAGTGAAGAGAATAGGTATTTCATATCAAATAAGTAAAATTGAATTTAATTAGTAAATTTGACACCCTGTGTCGAAAAGTGGATAGAGAAATAGAACGGAAAATACTAACTTATGAACTAGGCAACCTATAACAAACATTACCTTTCAATAGAATCAAGAAAGTGTCATAAAAACTGTGGTATGCATTAGAACAATAAAATACCTCTAATTTAAATATATACAGAGAAATTTATATAGATGGACAAATAAATTAAAAAATACAATAAGGACCTAATAGCAAGACAGTTCAGAAAATTAAAAAAACTCGATACAAAAAACTGACGAGCAAAGATAGACAATAGATGAGAATTTGAAGTCAGAAGAAAGAGGTGTAGATGGTCAGTGCATAAATACGAAAACTCAAGCATAGCTTGGGATGTTACGAAAAATACATTTTTAATAATGTAAGGTTGGTGTGTAGAACCCCTCTCATAATTCTGAGTTTTAGGTGTACAGCAGACCTCACCTATGTCTCAGGGTAAGAGATATTCCAAGAAAAAGTGTAAATGAAATACAGTATAACTTTTTACCATTATACAACATGAACACCATTACACAACAGAACTACTTCACTCACAACAATTATTACACACAGATACAAGGCCTACCAATGGGTTCACCGATTTCAAGCATTCTCGCAGAATTATCCCTACAACACATAGAACAGAATAAAATCATAAATAACAACAAACATGCAGATAAGATAATATATTGGCACAAATATGTAGATGGTGTTATAATACTATACCGAGGAAACACAAGACAATGCCAACAACTCCAAACAGATATAAACAAAATACACGAAAATATCCAATTCACTGCAGAGTTTGAAAACAACAAAACAGTGAATTTTTTAGACATTACCACAACAAAAAATCAAAACAAAAATGAATTCAACATATACCGTAAGCCAACCATGACAGACACACTGTTACACAATTCATCGAACCACCAAATACAACATAAACACGCAGCATTCAAACATTTACTACACAGACTAAATAAAATACCTATGTCCACAACTAACTACACAGAGGAACTAAACAAAATCAAATATTTAGCTCACAAAAATGGATATGACAATTATTTAATAGACAAACTACACAGAAAAATACTCAACAAGAACAGTAACAACACAAACAGCAGAAACACGTACACAAACAAATTCATCACCCTCACATACATAAACAAACTCACAAATAAAATAGCACACCAATTCAAAAAAGCAGGATACAATGTAGCTTACAGAACAACAAATAAAAGCCAAACAACTGTCAGACACAGCATTAAAAACAATACCAACACATACAGTAACCCAGGAGTATACAAACTAAAATGCAACAACTTCGATAAGTTCTATATTGGACAAACAAGCAGATCTTTCGCTGAAAGATATAAAGAACACAAAAGTGCACTGCACACTACTATTGAATCCACCTTCGCAAATCACCTCATGGACACTAAACACTCATGCAAAAGTATGGAAAATAACATCTGCATCCTCCACACATGCAACAAAGGCCATAAATTAAACACACTAGAACAGTATGAAATATATAGACTTAGCGTCACACATAAAAATGACATCTTAAACAAAAACATAAAATGAACAAACATGGCACAGATCACACATACTCTTCGATCACATCACTTCTAACTTTCAAAAAAAGTTACCAAGGAAGCACAACTGCAGCATTCCTAGCGGCAAATATATGAGGCTGAGAAGTCTTAAGACGAAAATGTTTCCTCCAAGTATAAGTTAAGAATTTAACAACTTTTAGTTGTCAAAAGGTCTTGTCCCAAGTAATAGCAAAAGTGTAATAAGAATTAACAGCCAGCTCGTCATGAACAGCAACAAGATTTCGATAACATTTTATTTATTTTATGTACACAAGTTTGTAATGGCTATATTTATAGATGTAGTTCTAGGAATCTTTGTTAGGTTTGACAATTTTTCTAGTAGTAAAGTGAAAACAGTTAAGTTTTTAGATGTTTTACAAAACATATAAAACATGATGGGTGAAAGTATGTCAATGAATGTACAATTTTGTTTTACAATTTTCTCTTGAATATATTATTTTGATACTTAATTTTTGAACATGTTTAATATAAAAATACTTACAAAAATTTCAGACATCGGAATGTGCAGTTTTTGTTTATAAATTGTTTTACATATTTACCTTAAATGTAATTTATTTTATTTTACTAAAAACACAATTTTAAAATATTTTATTATTAGATAGCAAGTTTAAAACATATTAAAGCAATTTTATTAACAAATATAAGTATGAGGGGGAACTGAAAAATAACTGGAATCCTGTAGCTGTGAGTTCTCTAGTTGCAGTAGTGTCTTCTGCCGCTAGCAGGGAGTAGATGTGACCTTATTTGTCAGTCTGCCAGCAGGCATCCTCGTGAGAGGTTTTTTAAAGAGAAGAACTTTGAAGGAGATAAAAATAGCATATTCCAAAATTAAATATTAAAGGTAAAACAAACAAATTATCCTAATTTTACACTACTTAACTAAGTGAATACGTAATTGCTTATTTGCTGACGCGTTTCAAAATGATCGTTCCTTTTACGAAGCTAACCTTCTACACACTTAGTTAAGTAGTGTAAAATTAGTTTAATCAGTGAATTCAAGAGGATTACATCAAGAAACTTCAAACAAATTATGGTTTTATGAGTTCTTCCATAATAAGTACAAGTTATGAAGGAAAGTTTCACAGCTGTCCATTTTGTGTAATAGCTTACATTCTTGCTGAAGAAAATTAAATTGAACATCTATTGGAATTTTTCAACACTTAATCCTATTCAGTAGGTGATGTTAAATTAGAGAAGGATACAGCAATCCTGCCAATTTTATCAACCAATCTATTTTTGTATCCTGAAGTATTAATTTATATTTATTAACAAATTATTATTCCTTTTAAGAATGAAAGTATTCTTATTTTTCTTGAGCAAACTAGAAAGACTAATGTAATGTATGTGTATATGTATCCAATTTATGTAAATATTTATTTTAATTCAATTGTTTATAAAATTATATAGTTTATATTTATAATATCCTTTAATTTCCTTAGGAAAATATCATATTACTATTAAAGTATTCTGCTAAACAATATTTAGCTTTCAGCTACAGTAAATTTACACTTTAATTATTACTTGACTTTTGTAGTCCATTATGTTCGGTGAATCTTATTAATCACTTAAACAATAGTTTATGACTATCCGAATTTTATATTTAGTAAATTTGTTAAAACTTACGAGACAGAACGTTTTCGATCGCTATGTGCCGATCTTCATCAGTGTCTTCTGCTTGGAGATGTTGGGTTAAGCGGTGACGGTTTTAAAGGTAGGTTTTCAATAGTATCAAAGAGTATGTGTGATTTGTATTGTGTTTGTTTGTTTAATATGTTTGTATTTTGTGTTTTTGTGTGTCTGTAAATTCCATATTTTTCTAGTGTGTTGAGATGTGGTCCTTTTTTGTTGATGTGTAGGATTTCTAAATTATGATAAATGTCTGTGTATTTGTGTCCTGTTTCTTTTAAGTAATTGTTTGAGTTGGTGTTATGTTTGTGTTCCTCGACTCTTTGTTTAAAGCTGCTACCTGTTTGTCCAATGTAGAATTTATTACATTCGTCGCAGTTTAGTTTGTATACGCCTGGTGCTTGTAGTTTATCTTTGTTGTTGGTGTTGTGTTGTACTTTGTATTGTAATTTGTTATTGGTTTTGTGTGCTATTTTGTAACCTATTTTTTGAAATTTGAGGGCTATTTTGTTTGTTGTTTTGTTTATGAATGGTAATGTGATGTATTTGTTTTCCCTGTCCGTAGTGTTAATTTTAGTGTTTTTTTGTATTTTGTAAAATAGTGTGTCTATTATTGTGGTGTTGTATCCATTTGTGTATGCTAAATATTTAATTGTGTCTAGTTCTTTGTTTATGTTTTCTGTGGTCATTGGGATTTCTTTAAGTCTATGGAGCATGGATCTGAAGGCAGCGTGTTTGTTGGTTAGGGTGGTTTGAGGTGTTGTGGATAAGTGTGTCTGTTGTTATGGGTTTCCTGTAAATGTTGTAGCTGTGTTTTTGTGTGTGGCTTTTTGTTATGGTTAGGTCGAGGAAGTTTAGGGATCGGTTGGTTTCAATTTCAGATGTAACAAATTCTACATTGGACAAAGAGGTCCCAGCTTTAAACAAAGACTCGAAGAACACAAACATAACACCAACTCAACATTTTACAATCACTTGAAAGAAACAGGACACAAATACACAGACATTTATCATAATTTAGAAATCCTACATATCAACAAAAAAGGACCACATCTCAACACACTAGAACAATATGAAATTTACAGACACACAAAAACACAAAATACAAACATATTAAACGAAAAAACACAATACAAATCACACATACTCTTTGATACTATCGAACACCTACCTTTAAAACCGTCACCGCTTGACACAACATCTCCAAGCAGAAGACACTGATGAAGATCGGCACATAGCGATCGAAAACGTTCTTTCTCAGTAAGTTTTAATAAATTTACTAAATATAAAGTTCGGATAGTCATAAACTATTGTTTAAGTGATTAATTATTACTTCGTTTTAGTTGAGAGAATTCCTACTTTCTATTATAAACTTATTTATATTATTTGTTACAGTTATAAATGTATGGAGTACAGAACCCCTTAGAAAACCAAATCGACGTGGTCATAGACCGGAATCTCCAAATGTTGTAAGTATAAATTAAACTCTTGCTCAAATACTTTGCAGCAACCGTTTACTCATCCTGCACCTTTGGGACTTTGATTATCTACCTTATATTATTGATGTTGGATTGACAGATGGATTAGAATTATTTAAATTATTTTTTTGTATAAAGTTTGGAACAAATGTGTCAAAATTATTTTTTTATATTCATAAAATTTTTCTTTGAAGATTGAAAAATGATCACAGTATAAACCAAGATTAATGACTTTTCTACCACATTTCCTGGTTGACTCACAAATAAAATTAACATGATGAAATGCATTTGATGGATAAATTGATCTCAAGTTTCTCCACCATAGAACTTACACATGTATTTTATTGATGGCATATTATCATCTAGAACTAAAAGGAATACAAAAAACACAGTTTCTAATAGAAAACTTACAAATAAATTTTAATTCTAGGATTTAGTTATGTTCAGATGAAAATTATACCACAATAAATACCACAACTACTACACAAAAGTGTACTATCAGTACTGATTAACTGTAATTGGAAGAATTGACTTACAAGCTCTTGTTGATTCCAGCTCTGAATTCGGACAATCCCTAACTATAATTTTTAATCTGGAGATTCTGGGTTGAAATTGCTGGACTATAGGATTCCGGATTAGCAGGCATTTACTGTATATGGGTTACAAGCTTATATCTTGATATATTTTATATTATTTTACTTGAAAATAGTCATTTAAACCTATAATATTTTTCGTTTGAAAACCTTTCTAACCAATTCATCAAATTGAATCTTAGCTCCAAAGTTCTGTATTTTAAATAATAACCATAAATATTTTAAATTTTAATTAAAATTAAAATTTTCCGTGTTATAAGTTTAATGTTATTATTCTACTATGGGCAGTTGAAAGTCTTTTGAGTACTATATACAGCATATCTTACTTTATATGGATGCAAAATAACTACTGTAATACATATAGAGGACAGAAATTAAAACAAAATTTTATTTTGAAAACATGAGTTTTAAAGGTTGTAGTTTTTAATGTGTTTCTGTGAGTCTATTATAAAATTGTATAGTACAGTTTTAACCCATTGCGGATTAAATTATTAGTGATTGGAGCGATCGAGCAGGTGCGAATTAATTCCTTTCGTCAATTGAGCTGTATTTCTGAACAAAATATTTTTACTTATAAAGCACTAAATATTACATATGTTATTCGGGTGCAATTTTTTATTTATTATTTTGTACCTAAGCTAGTTTATTATTTGTGAGTTGATTATTGTTTGTAATCATAATTAGTAAAAACATATTAAAAGTCACTAGGGTTCTATACAACAATACACTAATTTTTAATGTTGACACATCATCTACTGACTAACACAGAGCAACATCTGTACTGAGCAAGTACGGCCACTTGACATAAAAACTGATTCTAATTCTATCATGACTAGAACGTTTGACAACTTATGGGGTATAAATATCTATCCTTATCTATGCTGCAAGTTTCGAGAGGTAATAAATATCCCTTGGACAGCGCAGACATCTAGTCTTGAACATGACATATCAAAATATAAACGCTTTTGAAGCAAATAAACAACGACGAGAATGATCTTGTACATTGATCATACAACTGAAATCTGTATGATCTCTACCACTAATGTGTCGTCTCTAACATATTTTGTTTGTAAAATGCATAGGTTAAATTTTAACTCTGTTTTACAATGACATAACTGCCTTGTTTCTTTTGTATATTTTTCCATTGTACTTTTGTTGTCAAATAATTATATTTCTATAAACTTTATATACACTAATTAAGAACAACTGATTTCACACAATCAAGCAATAAAATGTGTAAACATTTAAAACTATACTTAACCAATATACTGAACAGGCCATCACATTATAATTCCTATATGTTATTTGACATAGTTACTTCTAAAATCTCATAGAACCGCCAAATATAGTTTGCTCAATCCCACCTCATCCATGAAAACTAAGAAGCAATTGCAGTATAAATTGTCAAAGGGATACATACATCTTCTAAAATAACGATTCTTATTATAAAATTAAAAGCAAGTACTTAAATCATAGATAAGTATTTATACTTGTTTCTTGAAAACAGAAACAAATAATCAACACTAATTAATATTATTCAGTATAACCTTAGTAGGTGTATTATTAATGTTACTAATATTATTGTTTTGTATTATAGATATCAGGGCATCCTTCAAGTATTACACAAAAGTTTGGAAACAGTAGAACTCCTGCTTCTCATAGTGTCTTAGGTCATGAGGGTAAATATACACCTAGCAGTTCTGTACCAGATTTGGCTCAAAGGTAGTTAATTGTTAGAAAAAAAAAATTTACAGAATAACCTCGATATTTCGGACCTTATTATTCCAGATCTCCATATAATCTAGACCGGTTTTTGTGAAATTTTTTGATTTTTTAAAAAATGGTTTTTGACATTTAAGTTGTAATTATTGACATTAAATTATTAGTTCTGGACATAATACAGTACGTTTACAAGCCTTACAGTATGGTACATACCATAAAAGTACTTGTCTTTTTATATTGTAATCTTGGCTAGCCGCAATTCACAGAATACTGCGTAAATGCAATCGTAAAATGTGATACAGTGCAGTATCGAGATGAGTGCGTTTACCTGTCTATTTACAGACGATGACATTGGGAATTAACCAAATATTTTGAGTCACGCTAAAGCAGTATCCCACGTAGATGACCTAATGGTTTATTTTGAACGTCAGGAAGAAACGATCTCAACCAAGCTCCTAATCTAATTTTAAAAATACTTAACTAAGTAAGCAATTATGTATTCACTTAGTTAAGTATTTTTAAAATTAGTTTAATCAGTGAATTCAAGATAATTACATCAAGCAACTTCAAGCTCCTAATGTTGAAGCGGATACGTGATAGGGCTCCCAAATGCTACACAAAACTAACACAGAGGAGCAACACGTCCTTCTTTTCAATTCCAAACATTTCGATCCAGCGTTTACACATTTTAGGTGGTAAAATATCTGTCACTTCTCTAATATAATGTGTTTACACATTGGATGGTAAAATATCCTTTGCCGCTCAAATATAATGTCGTGTTAGTGCATAATCTCGGTTGTAACGTCGGCACTAACAAATTATTGGGCTAGTAATTGTGGTATTTGGAATCGGGAATCAATTTCTTGGTATCGGAATCAGTAAAATTTTGGAATTGACCCATCACTAATATATAATGTTTTTTGGTTATTGTCTGGTTAATCCGGATTGGCTCCGGTCCCAGTTAGTCCGAATTATCAAGGTTCTACTGTAAATGCCAACCTAAGTTTTATAATAATATAGACCTAAGTTTTAAACTAAAATAAAAAAATTAATTTAAAATTAAAGTAAACAAAATGAATTAGTATTTATGACAAGAAGAGATATTTTTTGTGGTATAAAAAGTACCCAATGGGTTTGTTATTGGTCAACTTAGTTTGTATACATAATAAAGAATGTTTAGATTATATAACATCCTTTTGAAAACATCACAAAATAAGTAGCAAAAATGTCTGTAGTTGAAACATTTTCATTGTTATTTAAAATATACATTAAACATATATATATATATATATATATATATATATATATATATATATATATATATATATATATATATATATATATATATATATACTGTATTTTTGTTGAAGCATTCTTCTTAAAAGAGAAATAGCAGACATTGTAAACTGGCATTATAGAAATTTAATGCACTACGCCTTAAAACCTTATATTAGGTTAACATTGTAGAATTGTAATGACTGACTCTACAATGACATGCTCCTTCCCAAGGAAAGATTTTCATTTGTCAAAACAGGTAATCAGTTTTATAGTGTATGGTTTGGACAGTAATTTTAGTGAGTGATTAAATTGCTCAAGCAAAAAGGCGATTAATATCATTGATTGAAAAAGTACCTTGGATATGTGAAATTTCACTCGTGGTTGGCTGTCACATATTTGTAAGCTCTACTACAATTAGGGGTGATGGCGTTACTTGATCATGTTCTCTTGTGTAACCTCAATGATCAATGGCAGGTTCATCTTCAAAGAGTTCATTACTAAAATTGTCTGCAAAATATATATATGTATATATATATATATATATATATATATATATATATATATATATATATATATATCGCAATATGTATTAAACAATATTTGAATTGTTTAATATTCCTGATGATGTTGGTACTGTTAGCCAACGAAAAGCTTTGAATTGTAAATTCAATTATAATTCTTGTATTTGTATTTTGACTTAGTTCTTTATATATATATATATAAAGGTGAAATATATATATATATATATATATATGGTGATATTTCACGTTGTCCATTATTTTTCCGTTACACTGACTTTATGAAGTTATTATTATTACTTGTAAATAATTTTTCCCACCACTAAGTGCAATAATTTTACCTTATGTGATGAGGTACCTTTTGGTCACTTGACCATTGTCGAATCACTGATTAATTTTTCTCTATTTTTCTGGTGTAGGTGTTCAGTCCGTGATGTTGGTATTTGTTGACGTTACACGCATTTTCTCTTGAGTTGCGTGTATAATGTTTTTGAAAAGTATGTCTTCTGTATATGTTGTTTGTAGGTCATTAAATTGTTTTTATAAATGTGGTATTTTTCTAGTGAGTTTAATTCTATTGGGATATTATTTATTTCAAGTATGGTTACGCTATTTTCGTAATTTGTTATTTCATCTTTATGTGATATTAGGTGTGCTGCAACATTTAATGCTTCTGTATTTTTGTTTTTGAATGATCTATAATGTTCTTCAAATCTTATTTCAAATGATCTGGTTGTTTTTTCTATGTAAAGTGCGTTGCAGTCGCTACATGTAATTTTGTAAATTCCAGATAGGTTATGTTTTTCTGTATTTGTTTTGTTGTTTGAGTTATTAAGATATTTTATTATTTTGTTGTTTGGTTTGTATGTTAGAGTGTAGTATTCTTTGTTGTATATATTTGTTATTTTTTCTATTTTGTTATTGGTGCATTTATATTTTAGGTAGATTTTTTTATTTTTATTATTTTTGTGTTCAGGTTGTAGTGTTGTGTTGAGGTTAGGTTTTTTTGTAAATTTATTGTAAATGTTTTTTATAAGGTGTTTGTTGTATCCATTTTTTTATTGCTATTTTTGTAATGTTATCTAATTCTTCAATTAATATTTGTTTCTTATCTTGTGTATATTTTATTGCTTTATTTATCATGTAACTGTAAGTGTTACTTTTGTGTGACCAGGGGTGGCTAGATTTGTAGTGTATTGTGGTGTTGTTGGAAGTTGGTTTTCTGTGTACTGTAGTTTCTATTTTATTATTGTTTGTATTTAATGTAATGTCAAGATAGTTAATTGTTCTGTTTGTCTCTCTTTCGAAGGTGAATTGTATGTTTTCGTTGTATGTATTTAATTTGTGTAGTATTATGATGTGTTCGTTGTGAATGGTAGGTTTGTATGTTACAAGTATATCATCTACATATCTTGTCCATAGCAAAATATTATCTGTGTTTCTTCTATTTGGATACTAGGGTACATGTCGGTTATGTCATAACTAATTATTTTTGTGTTACTGTTTGTTTCTATGCTTTTTATTTTATTAATTAATTCATATCTATTTTTTATATTGTATGTGTTGTTGATATGTATTTCAGATCTTATTATTTTGTCTAGTATTTTTGCGATTATATAAGATGGTGCTGTTTTGAAATTCATTAGTACTATAAATGGTGTGTTGGATTTGTGGATTTTAGGTATGCCTGTTAATATTGGTGCATTTGGTTTGAATGGGTAAAGTCTTGTGTGGTATTTAATTGGTATTTTAATTTATTGTTATAGTTGAGGGTATTTCTGTGTGTGACTATCTATATGTATATTTGTATTATGTTTTGAAATAAGTTTAGGAAAATCATTACCACTATCAGATTAGTAACTATATTGTGACAATAGTGAAAAGTTTACGGGAAAAATTTTTTTGAAATCTCTTAAGATTCACAAAATGGAAACATATGATAAATTCAGAGGTTTTTGTTGATGGATGAAAAAACTACACTCTAACATCGCCTATGTATTTAACTAAACTTATCTTGCAGAAACATTTTTAAAAAATCATACAAAATTATAACTATTTTGTAAAATATGCCCTGGTTTTTGGTTGTCTTTAAAATCCTGTACAACTATAACTTTTTCAATATTTTGATTCTCTGTTCTTCTTGGCCTTTCCCTCTTTTTTTGTTAAATTTTTTTTCTGAGGTTACTGTTTGTAGTCTATTGTAAATTGTCTAACATAACTATACCTAATCATTTAAAATCTTTCTGTTGTCTGCCACACAAAATTTGTTCCAGTTGCATTAGTTTTTATTTTACTTCACTGCCTTGTTTTCAAAATCAACGTGATTAAATTCATCGATAGAGCTTTTAATTTTATGACTTGCAGTTTTTGTGTTGTACATCCTGAGGTTTTTCCTATAAATTACTACTTGTATTATCATTTGGCAAATAACCACTACTTACTGATATTTTTCAGCAGACCGTTTTTGGCCTAGGTTGTCACAGCATTGAACAATGCACTGACCTAGTGAGAAAAGCGTCTGGTGAAAAATATCAGTAAGTAGTAGTTTTTTGCCAAGTGATACCAAAAGTTGTGATTTTAATTTTATATTATATTTGCCTCACTCAAACCTTAAAGGTTCAAGTATGACTTAATGCATTATTCACATTAATATGATTATGAGCATTCACATTCTTAAAGAAGTTACAAATCCAACTTCCATATATTAACCCTAAATTGTTCCTGTTCCAAGTTTTAATAAATATATCCATAAATTTCTACTAGTTTAAAATTACTCGTAATTAAAAAATGAATAGATGACTTATGTACAAAACAGACAATATCTGATTGCAAATTGCATTCTTTTTGTTACCTTCTAAATACAGTTGAACCTCACTGTAATAGACCCAAGTAAATTAGATATGGCTTATAACAGACTGTTTTTTAAAGGTAAATCACACCATCCTTTAGCCAAGTGAACAATTACCTCACAGCCTGCACTAATACAATATCTAAACTAGTACTGACACAGTCACTTATACCTATTGTCAAGTAGAATCTCCCTAAAAATGGTATAGTCGATCTTTAAATAGCATATATATAATGTTGGAATGTTACTAACATTTATAAAAATTTTTTTTGAACAAAAACTTTTTGAAACCAGTACTTTACGCTGTTGTACTGTTGTATCCAAAAGGCCACTACCCTGAAACATTACATCTGTTCCTTAAAACTACCACAAATGATGAATGAGAACTGTTTGGCAAATTGGCAGACGTTTTGTAAACAAATATTTGCTATACCCAAAAACTCACTGGATTGAAACATGACTTCTGTTTATAAATATATTTCAAAATGCTTTGAATCTAAAGACCTCAACTAAAACTAAGTGAAAAAAAATGTCTAGCACTGCAAGCAGTAGCCAAGACATATGTTATGTTAACTCATTTTTCATCAGTTTATTTCTTTTTAAAAATCATTAACAGTTTTTTCTCGGTTTTATTTGCATTTTACTCACTTTATAAGAACCTTTTGCTTTACAACAGACTTTCATTAAAATAGACAATCCACAGCCCCAAATAATCCATTATAATGAAGTTCTAGTAAAATAATAATAACAACATCACAAAGAATAAAATTCACTTTGCACTTGCCATAACCATAAATATATCTTGATAAGTGATTTTTAATGAAGTTTTTATTGTCTCTTTATAGATTTGCCAGTCTCTCCGTCAATAGTTCATCTGAACAAAATGTTGTCACTCCTAGAATACAACCACACACAATTTATGGTGCACCAGGGTTAGTTCCTACCATGAGTCATACATACATCAATCAGTATGCTAGTACCGACTACAGTTTAGAAAAACAACAGGTAATTATTTTCTATAAATCTCTATACAGTACAACTTTTCTAACATGAATAAATAATTTCATGCAGTTCCAAACAGGAGTCTAAATATGTATTACATATATACATATATTAAATTTACAATTATTTATATTAATGCTTAGCACAATTTTACACTCCACCATATTACATGTCTTTGAATGAATGGCACCAGTTTAATCATAATAATCATCATTAAATATAGAATCTCTTGGAAGTACTTCAAGATCTCAAATACCATTGAATTTTTAAAAAGTAAACAAAGTTATAAAATAAATTCTAATATACACGACTATAAGGCATGGCAATGTACTTTTGTACGTTTTCAAAATTGTATTTAATAAATTCCTTAATTCAATAGTAACTTAAAAATTTATACAGTAGAATCTCGATGATTCGAGGTAGATGGGATGGAAACCCTCTCGGATTAACAATAGATACCTTTCTGTGCGTTAGAAAGAAAGGAGTGTAATGAACCCTAATGCTATAATTAAAAATGCAGAAAATACATTTATAGAGCTTTAATGTTAATTTATAGAATTTAATGTTGCATTGGAATACATTGTTCATCACGGTTGCTACACTTTTTAAAAAACGTTGTTACGTGACTTCTGCGTTTGCTTATCAGATTCTTTTCATGCTACGTAAAACATTTGTGGGAAGATGTAATACTCGGATATCATCAGAACACAGTTGATCTTCATTGGGATGCGACGGTGATTTACCTAATAACAGTAAAATAGCCTTCCGAGGCAAATTATTTGGTTTAAAAACATTTTCAGTTTCAAACACAAATTCATTAAAAAACCACTCTTTTAATAGATCTCTATCCATCCAACCAGCACTTTAGTTCTTATATTTATAAAACCTGAAATTCTGATGTATAAATGTTTCTAAATGCTGTTGGCTTAGCTGATTAATCTCGCGGCTTGATTGAAGCTGAACTCGAATTTCACGGAAGCTCGAAAAATCGGGACTCGGAATTTCAAGACTCTACTGTATTAGGAAAAAAAATAAAGTATTTATTGTTTAAAATTTTTTCTAGATAATTATTTATTTTATTTTAGAAATGTTTAGGTTATTTAGATAGATGATAATTTAGATTCAATTTTTCTTATATTTATGGGGTAGTTGCTCTCAAAGCTACTTAAACAGTTAAAAACCGTTGAAAGAAATTAGTCTGATTTGTATCTTAATGTATTGAACAATTTAGTGAACTAATGAAACATGGATGTGCACTAGAAATGTTTTAGTAAGTACTGGAGAAAATAATAGTATCTATTTACTTAGATTTTCTAGCAATTACATAGACTACACTTATTGTCCAATTTATGTTTTATTAATTTATATTATAATGTTTATTTCAACTTTTTTACTAAAAAGAAATGTTCTATGTTTTATGTAATTTATATGTGTGTGTGTGTGTGTGTGTGCGTGTGCATGTGTTCCTACAATTCTTTCATATTCCCTTAATTAGTGGTTATTCTTCCAAGCAGGTTTTGGATCCTGATTATAGAATATATTACTATAGTGCCTGTAGAGTTTGAAATCTAATTCCATTATGATGTGATTCTTCAATCTAATCTCAACTTCTAGATTCTTTCATAGGTGTTAAGCATTATAAACGCATAATTTTACTACAGTTTTATGTTCCACATGTTTTAGCTGTCCTAATTAAACCACTCGCAGATCATCAGGGAGATTATGTTGGTTAGCAGTTATAAATACAATCATATTTACATTTGTATTTATTTATATTTGATTAGAAAGAAGCAACTCAAGTTTTAATACAGAAGAGTCAAGACACTAAAAGTTACTAATGTTGCTTGATAAAGAAAACAGTGGTTTAGTCTGCACAGATGGCTCCTCTGATATTGACTGTAATAAGAGGTGATGCAGGCATCTTCATCATTTACCCCTCAGGAAATAACGTCAGGCTGAAAATACCTACTGGCCAAATTACTTCAAACTTCACTAGTGAACTAATTGTTATTAAAAACGCACTTACTCACTGTTGCTTTTTTCCTCCTAACAACTCAATAAAAGAAATTGTACTTTTATCAGATTCAAAATCAGCACTTGAAGCCATATGTAATGGTGAGGCAAGACTGACATAAGAAATTATTACTCTTCTCCATTCATTAAATATACCTTGCATTCTACAGTGGGTTGCTGCTCATGTCGGGGTTGAGGGTAACGAGTGTGAAGATGCTCTTGCAAAGGTAGCACTCGAAGCCATACATAATGGTGAGACAAGACTGACGCAAGTAATTCATACTCTTCTCTCATTAAATATACCTTGCATTCTCCAGTGGGTTGCTGCTCATGTCGGAATTGAGGGTAACGAGTGTGAAGATGCTCTTGCAAAGGTAGCACTCGAAGCCATACATAATGGTGAGACAAGACTGACGCAAGTAATTCATACTCTTCTCTCATTAAATATACCTTGCATTCTCCAGTGGGTTGCTGCTCATGTCGGAATTGAGGGTAACGAGTGTGAAGATGCTCTTGCAAAGGTAGCACTCGAAGCCATACATAATGGTGAGACAAGACTGACGCAAGTAATTCATACTCTTCTCTCATTAAATATACCTTGCATTCTACAGTGGGTTGCTGCTCATGTCGGGGTTGAGGGTAACGAGTGTGAAGATGCTCTTGCAAAGGTAGCACTCGAAGCCATACATAATGGTGAGACAAGACTGACGCAAGTAATTCATACTCTTCTCTCATTAAATATACCTTGCATTCTACAGTGGGTTGCTGCTCATGTCGGGGTTGAGGGTAACGAGTGTGAAGATGCTCTTGCAAAGGTAGCACTCGAAGCCATACATAATGGTGAGACAAGACTGACGCAAGTAATTCATACTCTTCTCTCATTAAATATACCTTGCATTCTCCAGTGGGTCGCTGCTCATGTCGGAATTGAGGGTAATGAATCTGCAGATGCCCTTGCAAAGGAAGCACGTGACGATGATCAACCTCTAACAGTCACTTATATAGTCGCGGATGTTGTTTCCAAGCGAAAAAATTACATCAATCAGCATTTAAGCAAGGCAACCATTTTTGATCTAAAATGCCCAAGAAAACCTCTTCTCTACAATATCTAAGCTACATAATTGACATTTCAAGGGTATGAAAATATCACCAACTAATATAAAATCTTAAGCCATTTGCAAGTACTGTCCCCAATTAAAACTAGCCTCAGATTATGTTTTTGACTGCCAAGCCATTGTCCGTTCCCTCCTTCAACTTGCAGCACCACCAATTGAAATACTTCATGGGCCTCAGGCTCCAGAACTGGCAGTTCTTGTCATCAAGACTTTTGGAGGAATCTGAACTTTTTGCACTTTGCACCTCTATAGACACGACAAGAACAACACTGATATTTGATTTATTGCACTGTTTTTTTTTTCATTAAGTGCTATATTTGTTTATCTTGTCCTAAATGTTGGCGTAATTGTAACAATCTTTAGAAATATGTTATTTTCACTGAAGAAAATGTTAAAAGTTTTAGTAAAAGTGGCATTGAGATAAAAATAACTTATAACACATTTATAAATCTGTGCAAGTATCTTTTTCTGTAAATTTTGATATATTTTTGTTCAAAGTGATCTATTTGAATACAATTTTTTAAAACACAAAGACTGCAAATTAAGGTCATGATTGTAAGCTTACAATGTTAATAGTTTGTTTGCAGTGAGATCAACATCATTGTAACTAATATTTTAAATTTAAAGCAGAAAGTTGATATGAGAGTTATGCGATGAAATGAGAATTTAGTAAGAAATAAAATAAATAAGTTTCAATAATGAAAGTTGTGCATCAAAATTGTCTTGTTTTAACATTACAAAATTCAGCAATATCAAAAGCATCAGGAGTAAGTTTTTAAAACAATAAAATAATTCAAAGTAAAATAGTATAAATATTCCATGTTTTATCTGCCAAGGTTGTATAACGCTATCTTACTTCATGTAACTTGACATATTCAACACTAAGTCTTATCTTCACTTTTTTTTGCTATTGTGTGTCCATCTTACTTGTGTAGTGTGGCTTACATATGCCATTAAAATAACTCAAGCCATATTATTAACAAATTTTGGAAATAGTTGATAATGAAATATATAATTGAAAAAATCATTTCTTAGGCAAATGCTCAGCTCAGTCCAAGTTATATTCCAATGCATGCACCTCCAGAGCTACCTCCACCACCACACCCTGCACTTCATCATCAATTGCGCTATAACGATGCTCCATCTTACCATACACATCCACACCATCACGTTGATGACTACAGGATAACACCTTATCAACAAGTAAGTCTACGTGTTTTAAGAGATCATGTCTACTAGTTTATAATATTGAAAACATTTTTTATTATCACAATTTAAAAAATATAACTTTTTTATTTGTATTTTTCTTGTTCTTAAAAATATTTTAACATTTGTAAAATATACTACTCAGAAATTATTTTCTTTCATTAACTTTTATTGTTACTCAAATTGTAAATTATATTTGAAAGTCTAATTATAAAACTTATGTATTTGGAAATATAAAGATAATTATTTTCTGAGATGAATAGTCCAGTTACTCCGATTGCAATTAGAACAATAGGAATAGATTCATAGATATAACTAATATTAATCAATAATCTGACTTTCATTTTTTTATTTGCTATGGAGAATGTAAAATTTTTAAACCTGAACTTTATGACATATAGGTTTAAATAGAGGCAGTTTTGCTTATATTTTAGCTATAAAAAAATTGGCTGTTTTTTTTTTAGTAACCCTATTAGATTTTTTTTGTATATATCATTTTTTAATTAAATATACGTATTAACATACATATGTTTAATTATTAACATATATAATGTACGAGGGTGGTCCACAAAGTAACCGCCGTTTGGGCATGGCGCGATAAGTAGTGGGGGTAGCGGCGCCATTTTCATATCGGTATGCGCAGCCGTTCAGTATGGTTCTAGCTGTGCAAGGGAGAGTATCGTACAATCGCGCGTTCTTTTGTTATAACGTAAAAACATGAGCGCCGCGATAGAAAATCCCGCCAAATGTGAAGTGCGAGGTGAAAAGTTACACAGCAACTGAAATTCATCGTGAATTGAGTGCGGTGTATGGCCCAAACGTTATGAGCGAAGGTGTAGTCCGTCAATGGGTTCGTTTTTTTTTTAAATGGAAGAATGGGCGTTGTGTTTGTCCATGACAATGCCCGCCCTCACACAGCTCAAAAAAACAACTGAACTATTGGAAAAGTTTAAATGGGACGTTTTTGACCACCCCCGTACAGCCCGGACTTGGCTCCCAGTGATTTCCATCTTTTCCCGTACATGAAGCGGTGGCTTGCATCTCAGAGGTTTGCGAGTGATGAAGAGCTTCAAAACGCTGTGACAGGCTGGCTACGTTCTCAGGCGGCAGATTTTTTTAAAGACGGAATTTCAAAAACTGTTAAAAGATATGATAAGTGCTTGAATTTGTATGGTGAATATGTAGAAAAGTAGAGAAAAGCTGTGGTTTTAACATGTATATAATAAAATTTTTGTATCTCAACTGGTTTATTTTTTATTTCAAAACGGAGGTTACTTTGTGGACCACTCTCGTATTATGTTTTAAACAGTAATATCCAACAGTAAGATCTTTTTGGTCCCTTAATCATATGATGGTAGAGAGTAGGAGTTAATTATTAAATCTGTTATGGATTAAATTTCTTGTATTATTATGAAATCAGTTACAAATAAAATACTATTTTAAAGGTTCCATACAGCCAAGCATTAGTTCCTGCTCATGCATTACATCATACCCAGACACGACATTCCACTCACAATATCTCTCAAAGTAGAGGGCAACCTCCAGGCAAGTATTTGTTTTTTAAAGTTGACCTTTAATAGCTAAAAAATAATACTTTTTCAATGGTATGTTTATAATATTTTAAAAAATTAGGCATATTTAGGTCAAGAGTATGTAAAAACTAAACAGGACTTGAAAGATGAAGAGAAAATAAATATGATACTGCAATATTCAACCAATTATAGAATTGTTTATTTGTAAATTTTAAGTACGCTTAGTACAAAAATTTATTTATTTACAACAGTTTTTTAAGGAAAAAAAATTTTTTTTGGCGATGGCATAAAAAAAGCACAAAGTGTACAAGAAATGTTACTATTGCATATGAAAGATTTTTTTGTCATGACACATTAGTAGTACATATACAGACGTCAGTTTCTTGTCACGATTCTTGTCGTTTGTTCAAGTATAGATGTTGCTTCAAGAGAGTTTTTTTTAATTGTTATGTACAAGGCTAGACATCTGTGTTGCCTATAAATTGTCTTTTTATCGGATGTTCTAGCCTGGTAGACCCTTCGTCGGTTTCTATGTTAAGTGGCTTTCTTATGTCAAGTATAATTTTTACTCGTCACTTATTAGCTGATGTTTGTTATGCCATACTGTATCAACATGTAAAATTAGTGTATTTTTGTGTACATCGGAAATGAACAACAATAGTGAGAGTTTAGAATCTAACACAAACTTTTAACTTGTTTTTACTAATTTTGATTACAAATAATAATCAATTAACAAATAATAAACTAACTAAGGTATAAAATAATACAAATTGCACCAGTATAAAATATATAACATTTGGTCCTTTATAAATGAGAATATTTTCCTAATAAATATAACTCAATTGATGGAAGGAATTAATTTATGCCTCCTGGAACGCTCATATCACGAATCATGCAATCTGCAATGGGTTAATGATATGAGAGGTTTTTAAATGAAACTGAAATTCACGGAAATAACCAAAAAATATAAAAAAGAAAATCAAAAAGGAATCAGAGTCATAATTCCTCAGGTAAAGGATAAACTAATAGAAAAAGGAGTTGACACAAAATAAATAATAATAAAAGTAATAAATCCAAAGAAGTATAAGAGATATAAATGAAAATACAGTATTGTGATACCAACAAGAATATATGTAAATTATAGTTCTTGCTACAATAATTGGTTAGTGACCAATTTATAAATAACTATATCAAAAGAGATATGGGACGAAAGAATAAAACTGTTTCAGAGATAAGAGGAATCGGATGACCGATATAGAAATTATGACAACAAAAGGTTATAAACCTCCTCTTGCAGAAAGAGTTACATGGAAATATTGAAACAATAGAGTAATACTCACAGTAAATTGTGATATTTAAAATAATAATAATTAAACACTTCAAAAATATTTAGGTAGAGAAGAGGAGAACTATTAGAAAAGTTATAAAGAATAAAATTGCTAAAGAGTAAAATTGAGTAATTTTGTTAATAAGAGTTAAAAAACCCCAATGCTGATAATTTGAATCTCCAATGGATAGAATTTCACAGAACCTGCGATCATTGATTAGCTGTGGAATGGATACAAATATTATATAATTATGGAAATCCCTTAACATCTGCAAATTTGATATTCATAAGTTTTGTTTATTCAAGAACATCATACTTGGTTACTACCAAGAACTTGAGCGACGAGTTTATGTGCCATTGACTTTTCTATTGTACAGATAGACAACTGGAATAGATAATTATTAGGAAAATATATCCTAGGTTTGTTTTTTTACTTACCTTATCATGTTTTCTCTGACATTATGCTTTATTTCTCAGAATCTTGTTTTTTTATATCTGTTGTAAAGTTTTGAAGTAGCCTTTGGATTAAAAAAAAAAAATTATGTTGCCTGCAGAAAAACTTAGAGTGTTGAACAATTTCCTTGCCAGGGTAAGTCGTACTTCAAAGGCCACTATGTAAATGGTACTGTATGAGAAGAAGAGTTTTGACTGATGTCGGGTCTGTTGTAGTTTGCTTATAAATTTTTAAAAGTACAATTAAAATTTCAGTAAGTATTTGTAGAAAACACTTTGCTTAATAAAATTCTTTGGTCATTAACTTATTATCTATATAATACTATCTACTAAACAAGACCTTATTTTCTACATTTTAAAACTTATTGTCATTTAAATTTACCAATGTAAATAGATCAATATTTTTTTGTATGTAAAACAAAGAAAATATTTTTTTTAATGTGTTGTAGAGTTAAATAAAGTTGAAAACAATTTTATTTCTATCTATGAATCATTTGTAAAAAATACAATTATTTGTCTTAAGGAAGTGCAATGGAATCCTCAGAAGAACTTCCTCTCCCCCCTGGGTGGTCGGTGGACTTTACATTAAGAGGCAGAAAGTATTACATTGATCACAACACTAAGACAACCCATTGGAGCCATCCTTTGGAGAAAGAAGGTCTGCCAACTGGTTGGGAGCGAATTGAGTCTCCTGAATATGGCGTTTACTATGTCAAGTATGTTTCGTTTACACATTTTGCCATATTATTTATCATTTACTAATATTTATAGGTAATAACTATTTTAATGAGTAAATTAATCTATATTAAAGTTAACACTGTAATTTAAATCAATACTTTAATATCCTGAAGTTTCATGAAAATGTGACAGTTGTTTCAAGACAATTCACTATTTTAAAACATCGACTGCAAAAGTATTACTATATTATAAGTATCTATTAGTTATAATTTATTCATTTACATACGTAATTTATATTTGTTATTTATATTTACAAATATTATTTTTAATGGTGATGATAAATAATTTCTTGACCAAATATAAATGGGAGGGTGTCCTCATGTCAGTGTTATAAAGAGAGGTTCAGAGCCTAAAAGGTTCAGAAATTTAGTTTTAGAGTAACTGCAAAAAAATTCTATGAAATCATTTTAAATCTTTTCACTGTAACAGAAAGTTAGTGGTTATATTAGCCGTTTCTAAGAAACAAACATCGTTCTTTAAATATAAAAAACTTGTTGCTGTTCATGACGAGCTGGTTGTTAATTACTTATTACACTTTGAAATGACTTACGACCAGACTTTTTGTTAACTAAAGGTTGTTAAATTGTTAACTTACACTTGGTTCGTAAGGACGAAAACGTTTCCTCTAAGAGTAAGGTAACAATTTAACAACCTTTAGTTAACAAAAAGTGTGGTCGCAAGTAATATCAAAGTGTAATACAATTTTCATGTTTATCACTCTCATATTTACATAGCCTACCCCCTCAGAGAATGAATGACTTCTTAAATAGTAGTTAAAAGGTAAAAAATAATATCTATTTAAATTTTAAGTTGAAAATTAAAGGTTTGGAACACATCTCTGACGTTGAACAATTTGTACCAAAATACAATTGATGATGATAGCAGGTAAATACTGAAGGGTTTCTAAATGAATATTAGGGTTTTATAGTATTTTTACTATCTGACTTACAATTGTAAATAATATATCAACGAAAGAAAAATTAAATAGTTTAATGTTGTACATATGCTTAGGCTTTGTTTTCTCCACAGTGATTAGTGAACAGAAAGCTTGTGTTTTACAGTTGCATTGTAATCCTTCAGATGAAAATAACATGCATAGATGGTATAATCAGTTTAAAGGTACCGGATTTCTTTGTAAAGAAATAATAATAGGATGACCAAAAGAGAGTGAAGAAATTATTGATTTAGTGAGCCCAAGAAATCGGTTAGCAAGGTTAGTTGTAAATTAGCAATTCTAATGATGTCTACTTGGAAAGTGTTAAGGAGACGCTTACAACTACGTCCTTGTTGTTTAAGAGTTGGTGTATTCTCTGAAACCTGCAAACTATGGTTTACTTGGCAACTTTACAAACAAAATGGTGCTGCGTGGCGATGAAGATCTTCTCAATCATATTGTTTTCAGTGATGAATCAATATTTCACTAAACTGAACATGGTAACACTCTTAATATATCAGAAAATCCCTGTGAGGTGGCACAGTTGCAACACTTCTAAATTGAATGTTTTTTGTGCCATATCCCAGAAAACGTTTATGGGCCTTTCTTTTTCACTGAAACAACTATAAGTGATGTTTTTTATTTTGATGCACTAAAGCTATGACTTTCTTCAATTGCAACAACATGAATCAGAGAACTTCCCGTGTGACAGCTGTCCCATTGGCATAACTCAATATGTGATGGATTAACGTGGTAGCCAGGAGCCGAATGAAAGGTTCTATTTCTTATGGCCTCCACATTCACCAAATTTAGTGCCATATATTTTTAGTTTTAGGGGTTTATAAAGAACTATGAGGCTCTGCTACCTAATTTAAGAAACAGAATTCAGTGTTCTTGCATCGAAAAAGTTGGCTGATTTAACAATTAAATTATTAGAGTACCACACAATCTCATTCAAAATAATGAAGTCCTATTATTCATTTCGTGATACTCTGAATAGAAGCTGAATTATTAGTTTGTAAAATGCGTGAAATGTTTTTGAATGATTTCCACATCAAAAACCTTCTTTATAAGGCAACAGATAGTTTTTCAGGCTTACAATATTAATTTCAAGATAAATAGTTATCCAATATCAGATACATGTTCCTGCTGTGTTGGCTACATCAGAAGAAAAGAGGTGCTGTAACTGGAGAAGAAAAATAAATGGAGCACACACAAAACTCGTAATTTATAGAAAGCATAAGAAAACACCATAAAAATGAAATTTATTTTGAAAGAAAAAGCAAAAAGCATTCTATTCTTATCTTTTGATTTTTGCAAATTTTACAGCTCCACTTATAAGGACTAACATTATGTTTTACAATGAATAATTCTTTTTGCCATACATAGTTAAGATTATGATTCTGTTACAATGTACTGATATTATGAATGAAGGAAAGACACCAAATGAGGTCACAACCAATGTAATTAGACTATAGTGCCAGGCTAAAACAAAAATGAAACAGCGGTTGGCCACAGTGACATTGTTTTTTTCTTGGCTATAACTTTAATAATGGTTTGAAAAGGGCAACAAAATAGTTTTAGAAACATCGTCTTAATAAATAATTGGCTTGTTAACTATCTTTTAATTTTAGAAAATAGCAGTGTTTGTGAAAATTTTTAGGAATCTAAAATGGACTTCAAAACAAATTGTGTTAGTCAAGTTTTAGTTTATCTATTGAATAATTGCCTTGATAAGAAATTTCAATTTAAAAGTCATTTATTAGCAATAATACTTTATTAATTCTTTATTAATAATTCAGCATACAACGTATATAGAATTGTTTCAATCCCTTAAACTAACTTACAGAAATAAATAAATACTACACAAACTACAACAAATTTATAATAAGCTGTATTTTGGCACCCCCCCAAACAAATACTGGTTTCAAATGCAATGTGGGGGGGGGGGTGCAACCCTTCCAAAGCCATATGCACCAACTGCAACATGCCCAGCTGCTAACATTGTTGCTGTCTGGTGATGTGTGTTACATATATATCCTGGGACCATTTAATGCCATCTGATACCATTACCCTTTTTATTATTTTGGAGATATCCTCAACAAACAGATGACCTCTTTGTTATGTTTGTCCACGAACCAAGGGTTCCAACCACCATTTAGGGGTACTTCATAACCCTTAAAACAGAGCTCCTCCGCCAGGTGAGCTTACTTTTGAATCTTGGCACTTCTTACCTCGGCAAATGCCTGGCAGCAGTTTTCAAAAGGGATAGGCACATCAACAATCAAAACTAACTTTTCCCCCTCATTCTCCACAATCAAGTCGGGTCGCAAATATGATAACACGCCTGGTACCATCTTATTGACGTGTACATAACGGTCCGCTGTAGCACCATCTTAGATAAACATGTTAGTTAGCATTGTGCCGACCCTACAGGGCAGTAAAGTTTCCTACAGTGGTTCAGCACATGCGGCAGTGTATCTAATGCAGAGCCACATTGCCTATGATGTCTGTCTCCGATTCCGAACCTCTGGCAGGTATTCGGTTAAGAGGTACTGTTCCAAGCCAGGCTCTAAAATTGAACCTCCAGTTGACAAATCGAGTGTACCAGCCAGCACAAATAAAATGATTTGGGTTATCACACCTCGCCAACACATTGACCACCTTCCCGTGATCTGCTTTCCCTATTAATCACCAATGGTATCTTGACCAAACGTCCACCCGCAGTTGTCATGTGAGGTCGTGGCTCGTGTTATCCTGAATGACGATGAGGTCAGTAGGAGCATCGAATGCCGGCATAATGACTTGAAACTCCCGCAACACCAAGCTCCACCACCATGTAGAGAAATTCTACTGCAGCCGTCAGGCACCATCCC
This sequence comes from Prosapia bicincta, assembly GCA_036971475.1. Taxonomy (NCBI): domain Eukaryota; kingdom Metazoa; phylum Arthropoda; class Insecta; order Hemiptera; family Cercopidae; genus Prosapia; species Prosapia bicincta. Next base: position 4,816,541 of record JBAIZL010000002.1, read on the forward strand.
TTGCACCAGTCCACACTGACGCGATATCTGCTCACCATCTCTGCGGAACTGCCTGTCAAGTCTCCCTGACAGGCAGCCATTAAAGTTTTTCTTCGGTGGTATGTTACCCGATTCGTGTACGAACTACACAGCTCAACACGGATATCAGCAAGTTCTTTACTACTGGATCTCGACAGGTAATCAGTCTAAAGGTCCGATCAACTGCTGCCTCATCCACCTGGTCCACCAGAAGAAAGAGACCCGCTCCAAAGGGTCCAAATAAGCGAGTTCAGTGCTTGAAGGGGTATATACAGCTAAGAGTTGGCCATACGGTTGACAACCTTATCCTGTTAGCTCAGAGGGTTCTTTTCCACCCTGGCTTCCCTGGAAATATACTCTAGAGACGTTAGGATAAAGATCCTGACCACCTTTAATTTTTGCCAGGGGGCAAGCAGGCTCCGATCCACTGCATCCAAATCGTGCATCATGGGATTTATACTGTACACCAAGGTCTGACAGATCTTAAAACAATTGGGGGCACTAAAGTGACAGTATTCCTCACCTTCCCCGAGGGTCACCATTTCCTTGTTATTAGTTTTGAAAATTGTAGAGGTCACTTGTTGTTTTACACGAAAGTCAACTTCAAGGATGGCACATTTCGTTGCATTAAAATTAAGGCCAGCTCAAGACACGACCTCACTAGTGACTGCAAGCAGCTGATGCATCTCCTCTAAATCAGGAGAGATTTGGGCAATGTCATTAGCATAGGCCAAAACTGAAAAGTTATCACCTGAAAGGCTATGCTTATTACTCGGGGCTAATCACTGAGCTGCCCTCACTACTGGCACCATGGCCAGATTAAAGAGAATGGAACTCAGCGGGTCGTTGTGCTTCACCCAAACCTACAAGGAAATTGGCCCTGTATAGCTTGTCTGGTGCACGCATCTTTCTACATCTCAAGCTCTACGTCGATTAGTGCGCCAGGTCCCTAATGCAGATGGAGAGCATTCCTCATGCGAAATCAAGCCAAACGCATTAGAAAAGTCAAGGACACGACTAGAACGACTGTTTGCTTGCTCCTCTGCCTAGCAAGCGGTGTAGTCATCGATCACATACCAGTCCATGAAATAGTGTTCTAGGCACCCCTTGTGCTCCATAAAGCCCTTTTGGTCCCATGAGGCGAGAGTTTGCAGCCCCCACCTACCCAGTCAGTCAGCTAGGACATCATAGTGGACCTTCACAATACAACTGGCCATTGTTATCGGCCGCCAGCTAGTCAGGTCTCCTGGTTCCCCTTTTTTGTGATTTAAAACTGTATTCAATTGTAACTACTCATTGACAGAGGACTGTGAACAGCAATGACACCGCCAGGCAACGTATCTACCTTATCAAGAGCAGGAACATCCTCCCTATGGGAAGACCCATTGTGAGTCACACTCATGTTGACTGCACGAAGATTGGAAGTGGCGGTGCCTGGAACGATAAGAAATTTCAATAACATTAATTAAATGCCAAGAAATGTTTCAGTAGTTCAAAATTTGTAGTATCAAAAGTTGAAAATGTAAGATGATACCACAGATAATAATGCTTTGTCCATTAAAATGTTTTTGACTAAGCTTAATATGTTTATCTGGATCTCTGCTACTACTCTTCTTGTCCTATGTGATGCTTCCTAAAACCAAGACAATTATGGAGTAGAGTAAAAACAGAAGCGATAGAGATAATAAAACTTCCGAACACAAATGATTACCAGCGCAATATTTGGAAATTCGGCGGGCAGTGTAAAAGATTGAGGATTTATTAAGGGGAATAATATGATAATTATGAACAATGACAAATGGAGTTGTTTAAACCATGCTCTGGTTTCTGATCATACTTTGTGCATCTTTATAAAAACAAATTTTAAATTCTTACTAGTCAATATTTACAGATATGTAAGCCTATTTATGAAGGTTACTAAAAGACCTTAAAAAGTTGGGAGTAAAACTGACATAAATTTAGTATCAATTAATTTTAATATTTATAATTAAGTGCTTCATGATAAAGGTGTGGAAGAAAAGAGACAGAAAGTAAGTAGGAGAAAGGAAAATATTAAGTTGCAAGGGAAGGTTTCAGAATTCCATAATAGTTATTAAACTGTCTTAATTGGTACCAATGGATATGGAGGTAAATGAGTTTATAATACTGCACTCAATCCGATTACAAAAAAAATGTTGACTAGGAGATTTTCTAGGTAAAACTATTATTGATTAAAACATTGAAAGGTACTTTAAGCGATGAATTATTTAGTATAAAAATGGATATTATAAAGATAAGTAAATCACAAGTTGAAATCATTTGGAAAGCACAGACAAGAAAACATGATGACCATTTAAATGACATTTCCTTTTAATAATTATGGATGTCTGAAGTAGTAAAAAAAAAATGTATGTAACTATTATACCTCCTTCATAAACAAAATTGAAATATAGTTTATAATTTTTAAAAAATAAGTTAAAGCCGTATCCTTTATTACAGGGATGATTATTACTATTTCACCACTGTTATTACAGTGCTGGATATCAAACCCTCATTTACCCCTGATAAAATTGTTATTTATTGTATTAAGAATCTTCTGTTATAGCCACATAACTAGAGAAGCTCAGTACGAACATCCTTGTGCACCACATTATATTTACCAGCCTGAAGTTAGGATACAACTGGAGGTCGCACCTAGGCTATTAGGAGGGGGTCCTCCTAGACACACACATTTCCATCCACACAGTGTGCTTGTGCCAGCAAATCCTTATCTTAATCAAGGTAAGTTCCACCTTTTTCTATTCCTTCTATCAACTCACACTCTCCTGATATATATCTTGTACAAATGCTCAATTGTTAGTCAAATAAGTTTTTATTTATCCAGTCAAGTACAAATACATTCCAAACCTATATGGATGACTATTGATGTTGTTACAGTTTTTTCAAATATTTATTCAATAATTAAATTATAAAAATCTAGGTTAGATTCAAACTAAGTATCATTTTGTTCGAAGTCTAGTGTTTTGGCTCTGACCTAACTCTCCTATAGCTAGAAATATATTTCAAAGATGTATATGAATGTTTCTTTTGCCCCAATCTGGTTATTATTGAAACCTCCATTGTACAACCTTAAATTGTTGCCATGGTTACCACACAGTATCATAAATAGTGCTCTAGGTTAAAAAATGAATGAAAAGAATAAAATAAACTGGATTAACAGTATTAAACTGTTACACAAACAGATAATGCGAAAAGAAACTAACACAATGGAAGCGATGAAAAAAAGAAAGCGCATAAATAGTAACTAACAAAAATAATAGTCTAATACCATACATAGAAAGGAAAATGAAAAATTGCAAGGAAATTCGCTTTCTATTTTGTCACTTAATATTGTTAATCTGACATATGTACATAAGTATTTACATTAATTGTAATTATAAAATAAAAAGAAACTAAAATAAAATTTTTCTTTGTTGGCATAAGTAACAATTTATTTTAAAAAAAGGTTTTTATATTAATTATTGCTATTTAACTGAATGACATTTATATCACAAAAAATAAGTGTATAAATCTGGCCTGTCTAAATGTTCCAGAAATACCGCACTGGTTAAGTGTCTACTCTCGGGCATCAGCTGATTTAGACCACAAATTGCGTTGGGAGATGTTTCGTTTGCCTGAACTAGATTGCTTCAATGCGATGTTGACACGTTTATATAAACAAGAATTGGAGGAGATTGTAATGCGCTATGAGGCTTACAGGTTAGAAAATCTAAGAATCTGCCTTATTCCAAATATATTTATTATTATCATACCTTATTGTTTTATAACTAAGTGAACAAACGAGCGACTTACCCTGCTGATATAGGTAGTTTCAAAAACGACTTTTTAGTTACAAAATCACCATTTCTTCACTATGGGTTGCAAATTTTGTGTTTTATTAATGTGATGGGTGTGATAGGCTAGGTGAATTGTATACTGAGTATTGGAAAAGGGTGTCAGATTTAAAGTGTTTGTAATAATTTAAAATATGTTGTTTTTCTGTTACCTGATCTTTGAATATTCCAAATTTTTCTTTAAGTGTTAGTTTTTTAATATGGTTTAGTATGTGTAGAATGTTTAAATAATTCTTGATATCTGAGTTGTGTGTGTAAGATGTTTTGTATGTGTGTAGCATAGGTGGATTTAGGGTTTGATTTTCTTCTTTGAAATGTTCTTTGAATCTTATCTTGAATGATCTATCTGGTTTTCCAGTGTAGAATCTGGGACAGAGGTTACACATTACTTTTTGGATAAGTAGGTTATATTTATCCATTTAGGGGTTTTTATGTGTGTTTAATTCAAGTGAATTTGTTGTTTTGCAGATGTTTAAGATGTGATAATTGAGTTTTCTGAATGTTGAAGCAAATTGTATGCTTTTGTTCAAAATCAATTTCTTCTTTATTTGTTTAGGAAAAATATGGATCAACCTAAATAAGACTGTTAAGCTAGATATCAAATGGCTTGATAGGAAAAGTGAGTCAGAATTAATTGAAGTGGAATGAGTTAATGATTTTAAAGTTCACCAATTACATGTTTCTTTTCAAATATTTACTTCTTATGGTGTCTGTCACCTAGAATAGGTGATACATGGATATTAAAAGATTTAGATAAAACAAGTGGGAAGACTTGTTAATTTAATACAAAATTATGCTAGTGGCAATTAACTTTAATAAATTTCATTTAAGGGTTTTAATGCTTGTGATTTCAACACTCGGATTAAATGGTTCACAAAAGCTGACTTCGATATTTTATTATTAACAATTAATTTGTTGATGTTAATATCAACATAACATTTTAAATTCATGTGATATGTTATTTCTAATTTTTTTTTTATGTGAACCAGGTCATCTCTTCTTTGTGAGATGGAGCTTAGAGTTAATGCAATGCGTAATGCACCATTAGAGCCACCTGGAGGAGCAAGAGTAAAGGTGTCCGAAATTACTTCTGAGGCTCTTAAAGAAACGGCACTTTCACATCAGTCTGAAACGAAAGTTTAGGAGTGAACCAAGTGTATTTTTTCTTTAATTTAAAATTTTAAATGTGATACATCACAGTGTCAAAGGCCTAACTACTATTAATGTTGATACAGCTTTTATTTAAAAGTTTACTATTAGAGGCATTTAGTATTACAGTATAAAAGCAGTTTATCTAGAATATCCTTTTTAGTCTCCATGGTTATGACAAATGGTTAGAACACCAGTTTTGAAAATTTTAAGAATAAAAACCCGTTTTTAGTTTAATATTTAAAATAGTATCACCTACGTTTGGTTTTAAGATGGGTAGAAATTGTTATAAAGAATTACAAAGTAAGTAAAATAAATTACTAGTACATATTATTTTTAGTGATATTAAAAACTTAAAATTAATTAAATTTTAAATACACACTCATTAACTTTTCTTCATTTAACATTTTCTTTGGTTAAAAATTTTCCTAAATAAATAAATATATATATATATATATATATATATATATATATATATATATATATATATATATATATATATATATATATATACACACACATGTGAGTGTGTGTGTATGTATGTATGTATAAATATCTACACTGACTGCGGAACTGATGAGTGATACTTAACATAGAGCGCAGCAGTTTAACAACATTTTAATGAAGCTGTTTTCGTCAAGTTGCAAAACTCTTTTTCATGGTATTGCTGAACAAAACAACAAACAAAATAGCCCGCAAATTTTAAATAATAGGATACAAAATAGCTTACAAAACTAATAACAAGTTACAATACAAAATACAACACAACACCAACAACAAAGATAAACAACAAGCACCAGGCACATACAAACTGAACTGCGACGAATGTAACAAATTCTACATTGGACAAACAGGTCGCAGCTTTAAACAAAGAGTTGAGGAACACAAACAGAACACCAACTCAACATTTTACAATCAAATAAAAGAAACAGGACTCAAATACACAGACATTTACCATAACCTAGAAATCCTACACATTAACAAAATAGGACCACATCTCAACACACTAGAACATTATGAAATTTACAGGCACACAAAACACAAAGTACAAACATATTAAACGAACAAACACAATACAAATCACACATACTCTTTGATACTATCAAAAACCTACCTAAATTCAAGAGTGTTAGATTTTGTCCACAGAAACGTTTTAATTATGTTTTTTTTTAATTTTCCCATTGTTGACTTTATTTTTAGTTTTTCTTGCTGTTCATTTTCCAATGTCAATGGTCTTTCTAGCTTCATTTTGACTTTCCTTCACTTTTTCTGGCTTGATTTTAACTCCTTCAAATGAAAAATCCCCCTCCTTTATAAATGGCTTTGTTTTTACTCATTAAAATTATTTTTATCATAAAATATATGCATGTGGCATGATATTCTGATTTAAATCTTTGTCTTTTATAAATTTTATCTTTTTAAATTAAAATTTTTTATTGTAACCCTTAAATATACAGTTTAAGCCCGTTACAGTGTGTATCTTGCATGTGTATAAAGTGTCAGCTCCAGAACTTGCAGTGTATACTGTTTAAAATTTTACAAGAGATGAAAAAATATTAGCTAGTAGCTGATAGATATGCTTGGTTATTTTTGTGATAACAGTCTGTTTACTTAAAAGTGGATTGTTCCCCAAAGTATGAATAAATTGAAAATAAAAGCCAGAAAATTTTTATTTTTAATTTGGAGAATATTAGTTTTGTAACACCTTTTAGGATACTAATAGTTTTGTTTCACACATGGTTAGGGAATGTTAGCATAAACCTAAAAACTCTGAGCTAGTTTAAGAAAAGAGACTAAGAAAAAACGATGTAGTAAAACTTGATAAATAAAAAAAAACTTTGATAATATATGAAGAAAACTTATTAACTTACAAAATAAGTAAGCCACTGATTAACAACACACATATGTTAAACAAAAATGAAAGAAACATTGACTCTCATTATACTAAAAGTCACTGTCACATATGAAAATTATTTTTTTTAAATGTATGAAGAAAATATGATAGAAGATACAGCTTGTACTTTGCTATGCTGCTTCCATTCATCTTCATTATTCTCATTATTAGCTGTTTCATAAATTATATTTTTGTACAACTGTAGTTGACTTTATATCTCACCAGCAATTACCATAATGTTTAAGAAATTATTTAAATCTTCTCATTTTAGTAATTTGGATACTTTTTTTGTGTAGTAATGTGCCTTTCTTGTTACCAATAAATTTAGATTGAATTTATACACTATGGTAGGTTTGTTTAAGTTGTTTTTCTTTTCACTACACACAGTTTGCGTCTATTTTTGAGGTACAATCGTTTACTTTCTTTTAATCGAAGATGCCAGTTATCCAGTTGTTTAAAGAATTGTTCTTTTTCGGATTTCCAATTAAATTGAAGATTTCTCCCAGCCTTACAATAATATCATGTTTCTTTATTATGTCTACATACATTTCTGGATCTTATATTAACTTCAATTTTTTTTTACTTTTTTTTGTATCAATTCAAATACAACATCAGATGATAAGAATCTGAGTTCATTAAATTTTTTGAGTGTTCAACAACTGTAAAATTATAAAAATAGAGTTGTCATCTGTAGTGAGTTCCTTGGTCTGATAATTTTGGAAAAGGTAAATTTGGCTTATAGTAAAAACTCAATGTATATATTGTAGTGGTGATCATTTACTTTTAAAATATAAAATTATTTTCCATAAATCTTATGAACTTGTTTCTCAGTAATTACTGAATTTTTCAATATTTGGGAAATATATGTATTTGTGTGTGTGTTAAAATTACTTACTTAACGTTAAACTCTTAAACTAACATCAAAATCTTTTTTCTAGTTTTCTGACATTTTTTTTCTTCTTGGTTCACTAGCTTTAGGTTTGGTGAAATTGTTCATTTTTAATTTTATTGCAGAACTTTTATTATAAAATAACAACTTTGAATAAATTTAAACAAATAAACTGCTCACACACTAGGTGCACATGTTATTACTGTATGAAACAAAATTATCATTCGTCATCATGTCAGCCATATTGGATAGTTTTAGTTCAAGACTTCCCATTGGTAATTTTATTTTACCTATTTAGAACTAGAGAATTTGACTTTTTAAACAAAATTCATATTTCCATGTTAAAATTACGATAAATATAGTGAGTTTTGCGTCACCTTTTAGTGTTGAAAATGTGTAGTTCAAGATACATTTTAAAAAAGTGGGTTTTGGATCTACATTGCATAATACTTCTATATTGAAGATATAGTCTGTCCATGATATTTAAATTCTTGTTTATATACCCACATTTCAAATGCCTTTAGTTTGTTATTTTATTAGTGCTTCCATTGTTTTCCAGTTTCTGACAAATGTCATTATATAGCAATATCAGAAATACATAACATATGATTAATTTTACTTTTAAAGGGATGGGCACATTCTTATTTATTGGAGATATCTCTAAAATTTCCATTGTTCATAAAATAATAATTTGTTTAAAATTATATAAATATCTTCATTAGTAATATTAATGTTTTTTTTATGTACATTTGCGGTATGAATTAGAAAACTTTAATTTTGTATGCATCTTAACCTGATGTGTGATCAGACTTGAACTTTAATTACATTAATCTATATAATAATTTAAATATGAAAATTAGAATATGGTAAAGGTTCATCCAAACCAAATGCATCGGAGAACACTATGCTCAAAACAGAGCTTGGCATACAGAGGTGCTTATGGAATACTCCATGCTTATATTGTAATGGTTAACAATGATTGGACGAACTTCGATTTTTCTGAAAATAAATTCTAAACAAGAAGAAAGTGATTTTAAATGTCGTAATCCATAAATAGTGGTTAAAATAAGGGGGGGGGAAATAAACATTACCTCCATTTTAAAACACAATTGAAACTGTATGAACTAAATGTTTCTTTTTAAAACAGTGTATTATTGTACTACATTCAATTATAAGGATGGGCCGATACCTAAAATGTTTGATTATTTTAAGTTGTAAGGGCTACATGATATTAATGAATAATGAATTTAGTTAACATTTTGGTCATATGGTGAAACCTTTTAAAAATTCTGTTTTAATGTAATAGGCTACACAAAACGTTCGACCTTAATCTATGAATAGGAATTTCTGAAAGGGTGAGGAACATATTGCATAAAAGTAATGATTTATTTAAAATTACAAATATGAACTTCAGTTTACAATTACAATATAACTTCAGTAATAGCCATTTCAGTTCATATAACTGGAGAAATTGGAACTACCTTTTCTTTGTGTTTTGTTTTTGACATGTATGAATTGGTAGCGCGGCTAGACAGGGAGAGAAGAGAGATTGACGAGCCCTCCGTAGTGAGAGTGAGACAAAAGAACGAGAAGAGTGGTAACAAACAGACCATGAAATGCTTCTGATGATCTTTGTTGTTCTGTCATAATTAATAGCAATATTTTTGTGATCCCAAATAAACATTTGCTTTAATCATTTAATTCATTCAAAGCAACTAATACTTGACTAAGACATAGTTGATAATTAATTATATTTCATATAAATTACATCATATATGTATTTTAACAATTAGGAAAACAAGAATCGGAATTGACATGATATTATTAAACCTGACGATTCCTAGAATCGGAATCGGCCCATCCTTATTGGATATAGTGAAAATTAACTATATGCATATTTCACAATCTAGCAAAAAAGTATGAGGTTAAAGCTAATGTAGGTTTTATTTAGTGCTTTGAATATTTACTGATAGAACTTTAAAATTATAATTTTTATTGTGAAATAAATTCTCTACGGAATATCAAGTATTTAGGTACCTCAAATTAATAACTTTTCTGTGATAAAATCATGTTCCTCAATTAACATATAATTTTGTTGAGTTGAGAATATGAATTAAAGTTATGTATATAACTATTGTAAGCGAACTAAAAAAAGACAGTCTGTAAAATATTTTATATTGATTTAAGTAAATATATTACTAACCTAATAAATAAAGTAAATATAAAAAATTAAGATGCTATATTTTTTACATGATTTAAATTCAAACTTTGTGCTTAAGTAAGCTAAAGAGGATTAATTAGTGTGCTTTAGAATTAAATTGGATAAATAACCAATTTAGTTACTATGTGGTATATTGTTTGACACATTTTTGAAAAATTTCAAAAAAATTATAATATTTTTTGTTATATATATTTATACAATATGAGAACAATTAACAAATAAAGAAGAGTATGAAAAAAATATTTTTTTAAAACAAAAATTCATTATCTCATATACCAAAATTATATTTTGTTTAAAAGAATAAATGTAACTCGTTTGGTTATGTAAACCATAGTACAGTAAACTCCCGATTATCCGTGGGCGGATTAACCGGTTTGCGGATTATCCAGGGTCTGCCATTGCTCTACAAATATAAAATTTTCATTCCAATGAGATTCATGTGTTTAAATTTCCAAATGGTGAATTACGACGTAAATACATATAAGGCCTATTAGAAGTTAAGATAAAGGGAATAGATATGTAAATATGTACGTACTAATTTTTACATTGAAAGAGAAGCATCCCGACGCGGGCCAGCGAAATAAAAGGGGTGAGCAGACTACTGTATATAAGAGACAGTGACAAAATGCTTGCACGCTCGAAAACCTAATGTGTATCATAAAATTGTAAACAAATGTCAGCTAATCTCGGCTATAAATAGTCTAGGATGTGACAAATGCATTATCCATGTCTGTCATATACATTATCGATCTTTATAGCTTTGTGACACACGTGACACAAGTAGACGCTGTGCGACAAAATGATTCTCAAGACACTTAGATCGCACATTAAAGCTAAATCAATGCTCACAAAAAAACAGACGAAAGTGACAAATTTTGTTTGTTAAAAAGTGAAAGTATTATGTGTAAAGGAAATTACATATGTACATACTTACTTTTGACATATGTCAAAGTATATACTTATGTACGTATTGTAAATAGTTAGACATATAAATGTACATGTTATAATCCGTCAAATACATCAACATTTTAAATTATTTTCTGTATTTATTTTGTCCTCTGAAGATTATTTGTGAATTGCACTAACCGGGGTCATTATTTGTGTAACTTATGGTATAATAATCGATTATCGATCGCTTTGCGTATTCTTTGTTTATAGCGGATTATCCTGGGAATTCGTTATCCGGCGTTGCCGGGCCACCCTATTCCACGGATAATCGGGAGTTTACTGTATATAATAATAAAAAGTAAATTATTTACATATTATTAGAAGACAGCTATTTTTATAGTGTATTCTAAGTTTCATAAAGTGCCATATTCAGTGACAATAAATTGTTTAACATAAAGTTAGTATTGTAAGAAAGCCTTTATTATTGCACATTGTTAAGCTTATAGAACATATTTTGTTCCTTTAGTTTCCTACTGGGTATATATAAATATATTTGTGTAAGTAACTTGGAGTAATAAATAGCAATAATTCAAAAACTAAACCACCACCAAATAGATAGAAAATCCATCAGAAATGAATGAATAATTATTGAACAGTTATAACTTTTGTATCAAATATAATATTACTTTTAAGCCAAAAGCTGAATATGTTCTAAAGTTAGGATGTTTTTAATGAAACAAGACAAAGGTCTTTTTACAAGATGTTAGACATTCTACAAATAATTTAGTATTGGATATATGTTCAATGATTTAAGTGAAGAACCTAGTAATGTTTGTATTATTGCAGTCATATATTAGTCTTAGTAAAATATGTTAATTAGAGACACATCAATCAGCAGTGAGAGGGGTGACCAATGATTTTCCCTGTGAGCATGTAAGAGCTTCTTCACTTACCTCATGCATTTAATTTCTTAGCCAGCAAAGAAAAAAATGTATTTTTCCTGTATTTCAAAGTTTTAAAAAGGATTGTCTAGTAAAACAAATCCAATTTATAATAATGTTAAATAAACTTTATTTTACAATAATCTTTACATTTATTTTATACATCTATAAATTATGCACTATTTTTAATTGCAGGTGTTGGAATTTCTTTCTCTGGAGGTACGTATGTATCAGATGTATATTCAATTTCATCTACTTTTGAGAAACCATGTATTCGTACAATTGTTGCCTTCTCGATTCCAAGTAAATTAGCAAAATAAACGCCTGGAAAAATTAAATAGTTAAGAATTGTATTTATAAAATTGACATAAATATAAAATAGTTTCATATTGTTATAGGAATTTTAAATAAAAGTAAAATTTTATCATCTTTTTACTATCTTTGATAATTTTCCATCCGCACATGTTATTGAATAATATTCTAAAAAAAGAATAAAATTATTGAAAAGGTTGGAAAATTTTCAATACACTAGTCATAAATAGTGCTTTAATCCTTTGATTAGCAACAAGTTACTGCCCTGATCTGGCCCCTGAGAGCAACATATTTTTGAAAAATAATTTTACACCTTTTCTTTTCTCTAATGTTTGTCTTAAACTTTTTAAATTATAATATTTATTTTGTTATTTACTAATTTTCTCATGCTAACCAAACTTTACCTTATGTTTACTGACAAATTCTTTGCTAAAAATTATCTGTTAATATTTTTCTTGTAAAACACTTACCTATCCATAGTAAAATACTACACAAACTTTGAAACGATCTGTAAACACGTAGGAAAAACCATACCTTTAGACACAAAAGAATTTCTTCATTATTCAATCGCCTATTCACTGTTAAATACAGCACAAGTTTCAAAACTATCTGTAAAATACGTGGGAAAACTCATAGACTTTAGGCACAAAAATGGTGACTATGAACTTTGTATAGTATTTATTATCCAGATAGTTGCAAATATTTAACCTAGAACACAGCACAATACACAGGAAAACAAATTGTAAACGTATGGCAATGCTAATCTGAGAGAAATGGTAGAACATACGTAACAGGAATGCTCCCGATGGCAGTTGGGCGATCTCATGTACTGGTATGTGAATGCAAATCAAAGGGTTGATAAAAAAAATACAAAACATAAAATAAATGTTTCCTTAATTTTTCAAGCAATACTAAGTATACATCAGTAAGTTTAGTTAAAACTACAAATTCCAAAACTAAGTTAAATAAAATCAATAATGTTTATTTATTCTACATTAATTAATTGCAATTTAAATGATTTGGGCGACTCCAATGATCAGGATTAATTGCAAATTCAGTGGTTCCGGCAACTGAATTGTGATAGTTTATTAAGTTGATTATTATTTGTAGTCATTATTAGTAAAAAAATTAATAAAATGCTTCTTACAATTTGAAGCATAGCCATTGGTTGTTGGCCCACCACTAACATTCATTGAAGTAATTGTTCACATTTGTAACAAAAACCATTATAACTAAAATGATTTCCAAAAAAATATTTACACATAATGTTAAATTAACAACATGTTGTAAAGGCAATGGCACAGACCTATGGTCACTGGAGTAGTGGTAAAGGGTCTTACCCATAGTTGAACGATAAAGCATTAAAGGCTAGAGAAAGAGATTGACCTAAATTGCCAGGTGACAAGTTATAACAAGCATTAGGAAGACAATAACCGACTTTATTTGTCCTGTCATTCTGAGAACCCATAAATATAGGACGACATAAAGATATTGTAATACCAACTTCACTCTGTTAACACGTTCAGCACGGCGAGCGTCCCAGCACGTTTTGGGTTCCCTTGCGACTCACTGAGGGCATGCCGGTGTGTTCCCCTCTTCTCTTCTGAAGAACGGCAAGCACTCCAGCAAGGTCATTCTCAGTCTAATTGAAACTTCTCTGGTGTCGATAAGTGTCTGTATATAGGTTTGATTTTTTTCGTCAGTGCTTTAGAACAGTTTAGAGAACATAGTTACTTACTTTACTTTATCCAACGCCTGCCCATGGTAACAGACCAGTAGAGCTTGGAGAGTCTGGTTTTTGGGTCGCTATTGTATGCTTCGAGCTGTGGGCAGGCAGGAAGGTGGTCTCCATCCATCTTTCCTGTTTGACACAAGGGGCACCGATCCGTGACCGCCAGCCTAATGCGATGAATGTGCACCTGAAGGTAGTTGTGCCCCGTGGTTAGACGGAACAGCGCAACACTGATAGGTCGAGGCAGGTGTTTGGAGAACATTGTGCCTGAGTCGTTTTTAAATCCGACCATCACAAATTAACTTTTTGGAGATTCGAATATTGGGTAAGTTATAAGTGCTATATGTCTCTTATTTTTTGTATTTTTAAACCATTTTGATGTTTACAATGTTTTATAATTGCATTTTTGTAAAGACTTATTTTTTCCCAAAAAGTGGTGGTTTATTTTTGTTCTAATGTTTTTGAATAAACGTACTATTTTGTGCATTTGTTATTAAATTTTATATTTTTGTGTATTTTCTTATGCACAAAAACATTTTAATCTTTGCAATAAATAAATAAATTTAAAACATTTGTTTACTTTAATTAAAATTATTATTGTATTTATACGACTTATTTCAGAATATTGCCCCGAGGAGCCTCCCCTTTGCATTCAACAATGCTTCAGGGAGTTTCATGAACAATTTCAATTAGGTTTAATTTTTTTATTTTATTGTTTCTTTTACCATTAAATGCAGCACAATACCCGGTAAAAACAACGATCATAAAAATAAACTAAGCTTTCTCAAATAACGCAAGGATAAACGATAACTGTCCTGTTAGAGTGAATGAATCAACTCGAGGTGGGAACAGACTACTGTATATAAGAGACAATGATAAAATGCTTGGATGCCCGAAAACCTAATGTGTATCATAAGATTATAAACAAATGTCAACTAATCTCTCTCTGTCTTTTTTATTGAATTTTATTTTTTGTCATGCAGTATTTTATCATTTGTATTAGTTGATATTTTATGTAAATTTCCTTTTTTTTATTGTAAACCGATAAATAAAACAACATTTTAATGTCTAATACACTGTTTTAATGACCAAAATAAACCTGTATATGGTAGAAATAAAATTTTTGAGATGAAAAAAAAACGGATACAATAATTGTATGCAACGACAAGCTATGCAACCCGCATAGCATTTCAATAATTCCACTCCCCTGGACGGGAGGTCACTAGCACGCTCTCAATTTTTACAATTAAATATAACGTTTAAATTTTTTTTACTATTTTTCCCGTTTACAACAAAGCATTTGAGTAAAGATTTTAAGATAAAACAATGCCGCCAAATGTGGAAGTTAACGAAAAAACAGTCAGTAGTTTGATGAGATCTCCAATATCGCCGCCGTGTTGAAAGTGTTAATATTTAAAGCAGACTGCTGGCTTACTTTCATAAGATTTGAATTGCAAGTGTAAAAAAGTATAATTTTCTAGATATATAAGTATTTTTGTGTTTTAATCTCCCTTGTTAAGAAAAATTTTCATTTTATTAATTTGTGGTATTTATCATTGAATTTCATATGAATACAAGGTTTTTACTGATTCTATGTTTATTTCCCTTTTTCCTAAATTTTAAGAAACAAATGGTAGCTGGTATGATTTGGTAACTCAGTTGTTATTAATTCCTTTTATTAGCTCACACATTCCTGATATGTATGTGTTGTAAAAATTTTTAATCGTTAATAAAATACATTTATATTTGTTCAATCATGTTCTAATAAATTTTTGTTTAACCTGTAGTGGATGACAATTGATGTTAACATAGTTTTTTCAAATATTTATTCAATAACTAAATTATAAAAGTTTGGGGGTCTAGATCCTATTCGAACTGAGTATCTTTAAGTTGAAGTCTAGCACTTTTGGTACTGAGCCAACTTTCCCATATCTAGAAGTGTATTTCTCAAAAAAGTATATGTATTTTTTTCTGCTACCATCTGGTTGTCATCAAAACCTCTATTATTTTACAATCTCAAATTGTTGCCATGGTTACCACACAATATTATAAAACGCTCTAGCATTAAAAATTAAAGAAGAGAAAAAATAAACAAACTGGATTAACAGTATCGAACTTTGCTTCACAAACGTACAATGCAAAAGGAAGCAAAAAAAACTACAACACAATGTAACAGAGAAAAAAAAGAAAGCACATAAATAATAACAAACAAAAATAATAGTCTAACACCATACATAGTAAAGAAAACGAAAAATTGCAAGGAAATTCGTGTTCTATTTTCTCATTTGATATTGTTATTCTGACATATGTATATAGATAATTATATTAATTGTAATTATAAAATTTAAAAAAAAACTAAAAATAATTTTCTATTGCGTTTTAAATATATCTCAATTTATTGCTCTAAAACTGTCTTATGTTTATTTGTAAAACTTAATATTTGTACATATTAGTATTTTATTTTTTTTTTGTAAAACTGTTTTTAACTTTAAAACACTCAATATTTATTTTATACTAGATTGCACTTTAGTTAACAAATCATGGACTGTTATTACATAAGCTAGTGCCAGAACTGATAATTAATGTTCCTTACATCGGATTTATGACAACTGTTCTGGCTTTGTGTATTTTAATAAATTAATTAAACAATAATTATTTGTGAATTGTGGTCAAACTAACTAGCACAGGGCCTAAACCACCAGTACTTCAACCCTATTAGTGTGGGTTGTAAGGCCTACCCAATGCCACAGCTTAATAGGTTAATTTAATAGAAATTCAATTTTGTTTATAACCAAACCTGTCCTAACAAGATATGTTTTTGACGTTTCCATTAAAATTTGTAAAAACATATAAGTCACCAAAAATTTTAATGAATTTTCCATGAATGTTTAACCATTACAATGATTTAATTTACCACATAAATTGAAATGTAAAGATTTAAATAACTTAAACCTTTAGTAATTCCTTGATCTATTTTAATGTTTTTTTTTTTAATTAAATTATTATCATCTTAATATGAAAGTAATACACAAAACTAAGGAGAAAAGATATGAAGGGAACAACTGTACTTTATACATAGTGCATACTATATCAATGACAACGATTACAATAATCTTTCTTAATAAGAGACATGAAGTAAATGCTAATTATTTGGTTTAACAATATGCTTAAAATCACTTCTTTTTAAAGTTAAAAAGTTTTATTCTATATTCTTTACAATTTAGCACTTTATGTTGCTCACTTAATTACCAACATATCCTGTAATAACTGTATACTTTGTGCCTATATTTTCATATAGCTTTTTAGTAATTTCGTATAACAGTGTGGTAATTCATAAAGGCATGTATTTGTCAAGTGAGCTTAGGTTTATATGCCAATATTTAAAGTAGGTTTTATCCACTATTTATTGTCTCGAACATTGTTGTTTTCGGCTCTTTCCCCTTTTAAAAAACATCTTTAATTTGTATTTTTATTATACACATGGGATATGTTAGGACATGGCTTCTTGTTACTGAAATATCTTCATTAAGAATCACAACCTTCATCAAGCCTTAATCTTGTAATGTTTTTCTTGTAATTATCCGAATCCTCCTAAAAAGCAGCAGAAAATAGTTTTTAGTTTTCAAAGTCTCCTCACGGGAGCAGCACGCTGCAGTATTCCATTTATAAACAGCTGTTTGCCACAAACCTGAATTTTCCGGACCTTTGAAAAAAATCAAGTTAGTTCTGTCAAGAAAATACCAAGCAATAAAAGCGAGAGCTCATCTCGTTGATTTGGTGTCCGCTAAAGGGGCCAGCAAACACAACCAAAGGTAACCATTTACTAAAGACCAAGTCACAGGTAAACCTTTTATATTTGTAAGTAAGCACCTCGTCCATGGCTCGAGGATGGTTATTTGTCAACATTTCTATTAAGACGTTCTAAATTTTATTTCAGGGAACAACTTCGCAATTCAACCCTTCCTACGGCAGTGGACAGCAATCTACAAAAAATATTAGAGTCATTCTCAGAAAGAATTTCATTGGACAGGTTTTTTCCTTTCAAAATTAATTTCTGCACATAGGCAAAATTTTTGTTATACTTTAATTTTATTATATACACAGTAAAGAAAGATGAAATGTGAGTAGTATTTGTTTTAGGACAGGTATCTAAGATATTTCAATGATTAAATGCTAAAAACAAGTAATATGACAAAAATATTTTAAGTAAATTCCTACTGAGGGCAACAAAGAAAAATGTTATCATTGTTTGTTTATTTCCAGTTTGTTTCTTTATTTTATTTTTGACATTCATTTTTAACCTTAGAGTACTATTTATGATATTGTGGGATAACCATGGCAACAGTTTAAAGTAGTACAATTCATATACAAGAAAAATATGTTGGAAAGTTGACGCAGTGCTAAAGCTCGCTAGACTTCGAACACAAAGATTCAAAGTTTAAATCCCGATAGCCCCCCAAATTTTTATAATTTAATTATTGAATAAATTTTTTTTAAAAACTTTATTAACATTAATTGTCATTCACTATACGTTTATACAAATGTATTTGAACTTGCTTGGATAAAAACGTATTTTGTTAATGATTGAAAATTTGTATAAGATATATATCAGGAGAGTGTGAGCTAATAGAAGAAATTTAATAATTACTAACCTAATCTAAACTTAATTTTAGTTCAGATAAAGCAAACTATATTTTTCTTTAAACAAAAATATTTATTATTTAGGATATTTTTGGTCACCTGGTCTAACTGACGCTTCTTCTTCTGTTTTAAGGCCATAATATAATGCCCAATCGTCACGCCCAGTCATCATATAATAACAAACTATTCCAAAAGCATTCCATGCAATCAGTGCATATCCCATAGATAGTCTCCTTTTCCATAATTCTGCCTTATCACCTGGAATTGGGTTTGTATATTTACGAACAATTCTGCGAACCCATCTATTGAATCCAATCATTCCAACCACACTAAAAAAGTAAAGCGTTTTCAAGTATTAGATTATAAAGTACTTTTGTATTCCACCTTCAATTTCATTTAAGGATGAATTTTTAATTATATATATATATATATATATATATATATATATATATATATATATATATATATAGTCTTGATCTGAAGTTAGAACAAAAAAAGTGATGTATATGGCAATGTCTTTAACGTAAATAAAAATCCAAGTCCTTAGACTTTTATTTATAGTTCAAATATTCTCTAATAGATAGGACTGGATGTAAGTGCTATGCCAACTAACCTATAATAGGATGTAAATCCACACGCAGTCACATGGTCAAACAACTGCATTTGCTTTTATTGAAGCTGGACTGTGCCTTCAGTTTGAGGTTAGGTTGTATTTTGTGCTTAGGTTCAAGTATACTGTTTAATAAGTCTTGTATAGTGTCATCATGCTTGAACATTACTATGCAGTATAGGGCTTCCAAGAGGAAGTATCGAGACACATAACTGGATACTTGAAAAACGGGATTTAATACTCTTATAACTGGATTTTATTACTTTAAGGTTTGTTAGCAGCAAAAATCAAAGCTTGTGAAGGAAATGAAAAGAACCTGTTTTGATAGTAAAGCTAAAACTGGCCGAAAATGCAAGAAAAACAATAAATATTGACTAGAATGAAGCACAACAACCTAATGGAACTTATAAAGAGATGTATGAGCATTTTGAACTTACATACTGTTTTACGTTAGCTAAGTGGCACTTTGGTCTAATTTAAAACTGGCACATTAAAATGATTATTTAAGCTAAACCCTTGTATATTTAATTTTCTAATTTTGCTATATATATTCTATATAATGTACACTATAAACACAATAGTGTACTTAAACAAGAATCTTACTTTGTATTTATGCAAGTCGACTTTTGAGGTCTAATTACATGTAGTCATTTTTTAGGATCAACTAAAACTAAAGAGCTTCTTGTAGTTAGTTGCCAGGTGTGTGGGATTTTTGTTTTCACATGTTATGCCGGCATAGTTCTATTTTCGGATTCACTGCACTGTGGGAAAGTTTTAGTTTGTCTTGGGGATAATTTTGTTCAAAACGCACTTAGAATTAGCTAACATACTTAAACCTAACCAATGGAATTATAAATATAACAAAAATCAAGAAATTTATATCAACAAGAAGACAAAAAATCTAATCTAAACTCAACAAACTGATAGAAAAACAAAATAACATAAACAATAGCAAAACGAACCATAAATTCCACGCTAACTTTATAAACCTTACAAAAACTAATTTTACCAAATAAAAGAAATTAGGATACTTGAAAATAGCACTAAAACAAACGTCAAACCAAAAATACGAAACACAATAGAAACCTCATAGTTGAGAGAGAACTTGCAATAAACCTTATAAATTATGAAAACCAAAATAACATAAGAAACACAGCATCATATGAAATCAACAAAAAAATCACAAAAGTAAACCACAACAAATACACACAAAATGAAAACACTACACAAAAATAAAATAATAGCAACAAAAGCCACGCTAAAGTAATAGTATCAAAAACAGAAGAATTCATAATCCAACAATTACATAGAATTAAACAAATACCCCACATACAAATACCAAAACAAAATTATGCAATTAGCAAAAAACAATAATTTATTCAGAAAAAAACCCTTACCAATACACAATAGACAACCCAAATCCCCCTAAAATAAATACTCTCATCAAAATACATAAAATCAACAATGCCATAAGACCTCTAATAAATTTTAAAAATGCACCTTCCTATAAAATATCACAAGGAATTGCCATTAACCTAAAACATGAACTTAAACTAGAAAATAAATAAATACACTATAAAAAATTCAATTAATTTAATCGGCTAAAAACTGTTTTAACTAAAAACAATAAACATAACAAAAAACACTAATTTTACATCATTTGATATCATAAACATATACTCTAACATACCAACGAACGAAACCATCCAAATAATAAAAAACAAATTAACTAATCTTAAAACCCACCCCAAATACACAAACCAAATAACAAAATTCCTAAATACCATACCAAACTAAAACTATTTCACATTTAATAATAAGATATATAAACAAATAGCTGGCTTAGCAATAGGATCACCCCTCTCAAGTATATCTGAAATTTACCTTCTAAACCTTGACGAAATAATCGCACAAAGCATAAAAACACACAACCCCAATGGACATTGGATATGATATGTTGATGATGGATTATACATCTTCCAAAATAAAGCAATAAATAATAATCTCATCCTAAAAGAAATCAACAACCTACACCCTAACATAAATTTCACCATGGAAGAAGAAACTATCTAGATCTAACAATAACAGGAGATACAAATAACATTGAATACTCAATTTTTAGTTTAACCTACACAATACCAAATTACTCTAACCTTCCCCCACAACATAAAATGGCTGCTTACAACTCACTCTTATACAAAATGCTAAAATTACCACTAAAAATGAAAAAAAAAACGAATAATATTTCAAATAGCCCAAAAAATTGACACAATAAAATGAAAACAATCTATAAATTAGAATTGGAAATATTAACAAATTAAAATAATCTAAATAACCACAAACAACAACAAAATGGGCCACATTCGCATACAAAGGAAACATCAAAGGAATAACTAAAAAAACAATATTAACATAACATACAAAAATACAGGAACCATAATCAATATAATAAACCAACCTGAATAAATATGACACATTTAAAAACAGAATATATAAAATCGAATGTTAAGACCGTAACAAATTATAGATTGGCCAAATTAAAAATGAATTAAAAAACAGATGTAAAGGAGGCATTAACAATTCAAACTTAGCCACACATGCCATCAAAAACAACCATACATTCCCCTATTAGAAAACATATATCTAATTTTTAAAAGTACAAAAAGGCCTCAAAATGATAATCTGGGAACAGCTACAAATTTATAAACACAAAATTATTACAATAAAGGAACAAACCAAATAAAAAACAATAAATTTATTCAACTTAATAGACAAGATTAACCCCAAGACAAACTAAAACTTTCCCACAGTGTAGTGCATCTGAAAATAGAACAATACCGGTATACCATGTGACAACCCCATACCTGGCACCTAACTACAAAAAGCTCTTTAGTTTCAGTTGATGCTCGAAAATGAGGACATGTAATTAGTCCTTGAAAGTCGACTCGAATATTTACAAAGTAAGATTCTTTTTTTTTACATTATACATTATAGTGTAATTGACAAGTGAATACAAGAAAACAGTGTTACAAGTTATGTTATTTGTAAACAATTTTCCATCACTAAGTGCAATTAATTTTTACCTTATGTGATGAGACAACTTGTGGTCAGGTGACCATTGTCGAATCACTGAATTATTTTTCTCTATTTTTCTGGTGTTGTTGTTCAGTCTGTGATGTTGGTACTTGTTGACGTCATTTATGTTTTGTCTTGTGCCGCACGCGTGATGCTTTTGAAAACTATGTTGCATGTTGGTTCATTAGATTGTTGTGTATTGTTATAGATGTGGTAATTTTGTAGTGAGTTTAGTTATATTTGGTTATCATTTATTTCAAGTATGATTAGGTTATTTTTGTAACTTGTTGTTTCATATTTGTGATATTAGGTGTTCTGCTATATTTGATGCTTTTTTTATTTTTACTTTTGAATGCTCTGTAATCTTCTGAAAATCTTATTTTAAATGATCTAGTTGTTTTTCCTATGTAAAATGTGTTGCAGTCGTTACATGTAATTTTGTAGATTCTGGATAGGTTATGTTTTTCTGTATTAGTTTTGTGGTTTAGAATTTGTAGTTTGTTGGAATTTGTTGATGTCATACATGTTTCTTCTTGACCCATGTGTATAATGTTTTTGAATAGTACGTCGTCTGCATGTTATCTGTAGGTTCGTTTTTATAAATGTGGTATTTTTCTAGTGAGTTTAGTTTGATTGGGTTATTTTTTTATTTCAAGTATGGTTAGGCTATTTTCGTAATTCATTATTTCATGTTTATGTGATATTAGGTGTGCTGCAACATTTGATGCTCATGTATTTTTATTTTTGAATGCTCTGTAATGTTCTTCAAATCTTATTTTAAATGATCTGGTTGTTTTTCCTATGTAAAATGTGTTGCAGTCGTTACATGTAATTTTGTAAATTCCTGATAGGTTTTCTTAATCACTTAAACAATAGTTTATGACTATCCGAACTTTACATTTAGTAAATTTGTTAAAACTTACTGAGATAGAACGTTTTCGATCGCTATGTGCTGATCTTCATCAGTGTCTTCTGCTTGGAGATGTTGGGTCAAGCGGTGACGGTTTTAAAGGTAGGTTTTCGATAGTATCAAATAGTATGTGTGATTTGTATTGTGTTAGTTCGTTTAATATGTTTGTATTTTGTGTTTTTGTGTGTCTGAAAATTTCATATTGTTCTAGTGTGTTAAGATGTGGTCCTTTTTTGTTGATGTGTAGGATTTCTAAATTATGATAAATGTCTATGTATTTGTGTCCTGTTTCTTTTAAGTGATTGTAAAATGTTGAGTTGATGTTATGTTTGTGTTCTTTGACTCTTTGTTTAAAGCTGGGTCCTGTTTGTCCAATGTAGAATTTGTTACTTTCGTCGCAGTTTAGTTTGTATATGCCTGGTGCTTGTAGTTTATCTTTGTTGTTGGTGTTGTGTTG
Source organism: Prosapia bicincta (assembly GCA_036971475.1). Classification (NCBI taxonomy): domain Eukaryota; kingdom Metazoa; phylum Arthropoda; class Insecta; order Hemiptera; family Cercopidae; genus Prosapia; species Prosapia bicincta. The sequence continues at coordinate 4,840,150 of JBAIZL010000002.1, forward strand.
TATTTTGTATTGTAATTTGTTATTGGTTTTGTATGCTATTTTGTAACCTATTTTTTGAAATTTGCGGGCTATTTTGTTTGTTGTTTTATTTATGAATGGTAATGTGATGTATTTGTTTTCCCTGTCTGTAGTGTGTTTTAGTGTTTTTTTGTATTTTGTACCATTGTTTGTCTATTATTGTGGTGTTGTATCCATTTGTGTATGCTAAATTTAATTTAATGCTAATTTAATTGAGTCTAGTTCCTTGTTCATGTTTTCTGTGCTTATTGGGACTTCTTTAAGTCTATGGAGCATGGATCTGAAGGCAGCGTGTTTGTGTTGGATAGGGTGGTTTAAGGTGTTGTTGTGGATAAGTGTGTCTGTTGTTATGGGTTTCCTGTAAATGTTGAAGCTGTGTTTTTGTGTGTGACTTTTTGTTATGGTTAGGTCGAGGAAGTTTAGGGATCGGTTGGTTTCAATTTCTGAAGTGAAGTGGAGTTTTGGGTGTATTTTATTAGTGTAGGTGAGGAGTTTTTCACATTGACAAAAGTTGCCTCTTGTGATATCATCGATGTATCTGTGTCAGTAAATAATTTTGTGTGCATGTGTATTGTTTGTGAGTATCTTGGTGTTTTCTATGTGTTGTAGAAAAATTTCGCTTAGGACACTACTGAAAGGACTTCCCATGGATAGGCCATCTGGTTGTGAATAGAAGTTTGAGTTGTGGGTGAAATAGTTTTTTTCGGTGATGATTTGGAGGATGTTTATGATTTTGGTAACGTGGGTTTTAGGTATATTGTTCTGTATTAATTGGGTTTCTAGGATATTGAGTGTTTCGGGTATGGGTATGTTCGTGTACATATTTGTTATGTCGAGGGATAGTAGTGTTGAATTGCATGTTTTTCTGTATTTGTTTTGTGGTTTGTGTTATAAGATATTTTATTATTTTGTTGATTGGTTTGTATGTTGGAGTGTAATATTCTTTGTTGTATATATTTGTTATTTTTTCTATTTTGTTATTGGTGCATTTATATTTTAGGTAGATTTTTTTATTTTTTATTATTTTTGTGTCAGGGTGTAGTGTTGTGTTGAGGTTAAGTTTTTTTTGTAAATTTATTGTATATGATTTTTATAACATTTTTGTTGTATCCACTTTCTATTGCTATTTTTGTAATGTTATCGAATTTTTCAAATTATTTTTGTTTGTTATTTTGTGTGTATTTTATTGCTTTATTTATCATGTTACTGTAAGTACTAATTTTGTATGTCCAGGGGTAGTTAGATTTGTTGTGTATTGTGGTATTATTGGAAGTTGGTTTTCTGTGTACTGTAGGTTTTATTTTATTATTGTTTGTATTTAATGTAATGTCAAGATAGTTAATTGTTCTGTTTGTCTCTGTTTCGAAGGTGAATTGTATGTTTTCGTTGCATGTATTTAATTTGTTGGTAGGTTGGTAATTAGAAGAATATCAATTAAGTATCTTGTCCTTAGTGAAATGTTATGTGTGTGTAGTATAATTGTTTACAATTAACAATAATAACTTTATAAAGTCAGTGCAATGGAAAAATAATGGACAATGTGAAATATATATATACATATATCAACTAAAGAAAAAAGGACTAACCTAGGAAAGCTAGATAATAATAATAATTATTGTAGAATAGGTTAAATATTATTTTATGAAACAATTATATAATTTTCAATGAGATTAAAATGAACCCTTTTTTATAATCTAAATACAATTATATTTTGACAGCTACTGCCTTGGATGAAATTCTAGATTCTCTCTCTCTCTCTCTCCGCTACTTCTGATTGGACTTAGGTTTTTATTCAGTTAAACCTATTAAGTCGCTAATAGTTTCACTATTCAATACATTCAATTATTTTTTATACTTTATATTTTTTTAACAGAGAGGTAATAATGTTCATGTCATATTTCTTAAATGCCAAAGGTTTCTTGTTTTCTGTAAAGATTATTTACTCTAGTAAGACAAAAGATAAACCAGTAGACATTTTTATGTATTGAGACAGATATACATGTTAACGATTATTAAGAAACTTAATACCCATAGATAATTTTAGAAACTGAGATAAGGATAAAGTCTCATTTAATAAATTGAAAAATTGCTTTATGAATAAGAACATAAACATCTCTTTAAAAATAAGATTAATCAAACACCATGTTTTTCTGATTTTTTCTACACGGGATCAAGGAGGTTTTAAAAGAATTGAAATATTGATAAGATTAACAGATTGGAGGCATTTGAAATGTATGTATATCATTTAAAATAATCAACCAAAATGGCTATTATTGGTTATGAAAGATAGGAAAACCTTGTGAATTTAGAGAGACATAACGCCCCTTTGTATAGGATATAGAGAAGTTATAGCATTATGTGCACAGGGTTATGTGTATGGAGAAAATCTACTCTCTAACAGGTTTTAAACATATGTCTAACCATTAAGCCCCTAGTAAGAAAACGGATAAGAAAGGGTATGTGATGTTAGATAATGCTGAAGAGAAAACCCTCTGATACTGGTAATAGAGGAAAATTATGGTATCAAATAGACAGAGCCATTTACCTGAAGTAGACCTGCTTCCAAACGGAATAAAGAGAGGTGTATATCGGCAAACTGAAAGTACTGTATCAGTTGAACAGAGAGAGAGGCTCACAAAGTGGAGAAGCTAGTGAAGAAAATAATCACAATTTATAATCTGAACAGAATGAGCGAGAGAGATTATGAACAACTTAAATTTTTAATTTTTGATTCCATCTTCACATGAGCTACTAGTTTTCACTAAACAATTATAAATATTTATAAACTTGCCTATAGTAGCACTTACTTATATTTGTTGAGGACAGCCATTTCGGAAAATGTGTCCCATTGTCAACTCAGACCGTAACTGATCTCAAGGTTTACGTAGGTTAGGGTGGGGGTGGGATATTATGGTGATGTGGGTGTATTTTGTGAGTATTAGGAGTTATGATTGCAAAAAGTGTGTGAGTTGTAATGTAATTGTGTATTGAGTATGTGTGTAGAGTGTAGTTTGAAGTGTCTTTATTTCGTATTGTTCGGTTGTGTAGCGTTGGTTATTTCTGTGTTGTTTATGAAGAATTTGTAGGTTAGATGTTACGTCTATGTAGTCATGTTTTGAGGAGTTGAGATGATTGGCGAAGTTTGATTTGTAGTTATTGCTTGTAAGTGCTTTTATATGTTCTTGGTAACGTGTTTACGTGTTTATTCGAAGGGAAAAAAATTAATAATCATTGTAGCGTAAAAAATAGCCTAAATCTATTAGACAAAATAAAAAACAAATATCCCACACAATTCCACTTTAGTCCCTTTCGATATATCAAATCTATATACAAACATCCCAATTCCAGAAACCATAAACATCCTCAAAAACATGCTTATAAACACAAATACACCACATACACACATTGACAAAATCATCTACCTTACAAAATTAATCACATCTCAAAATTACTTCACCTATGATAACACATTCTACAACCAAAAAGATGGCCTACCTATGGGCTCCCCCATAGCTAGCATCTTAGCAGAAATATCCATACACCATTTTGAACAAAACCTCATTTTACACAACAATAAATACTCAGATAACATAATTTACTGGTACAGATACGTCGACGACATCATAACATTATATAAAGGCAACACATGCTGACCCCACATATTTCTAAAACACCTTAATTCCATACACCCAAAACTAACATATACCATCGAAACAGAACAACAAAACTCTCTCAACTTCTTAGACCTTACAATTAAATGAACAGACAAACAAATACATAAATTCAACATATACCGAAAACCCACTAGTACTAATACGACCATTCACAGCTCCTCAAACCATCCACACCAACATAAACTAGCCGCTTACAACACCATGATATATCGCGTGCTTAAAACACTGTTAGACGAAGAAGAACACTACCAGGAGTTAAACTCCATAAAACATATAGCACAAACTAACGGATACAACCCAACAATGATAAACAAATTATACAACCGCCTAAAAAATAAACCTAATAACCCAAACACAAACACACAACAGGACAATCCCATAAAATACTTATCAATACCATACAGATCATCCAAAACCCACAACTACAAAATAGCTTACTCCACACACAACACTCTCAATAAACAATTTAAACCAAACAACAAAATCCATGACATTTACAACGCCACTGGAGTTTACAAACTAACTTGCAGTTTGTGCCCCAGTTTTTACATAGGCCATTTAGGGAGGTCTTTCTACAAGTTACCAAGAGCATATAAAAGCACTAACAAACAATAACTACCAATCAAACATCGCCGATCATCTCAACTCCACAAAACATGACTACATAGACATAAAATCTAACCTACAAATTCTTCATATACAACTCAGAAATAACCAACGCTACATAACCGAACAATACAAAATATACAGATGCTTCAAACTACACCCTACACACATACTCAATACACAATCACATTACAACTTACACACCCTTTTTGACATCATAACTCCTAATCCTCACAAAATACACCCACACCACCATAATATCCCAACCCCACCCTAACCTACATAAACCTTGAGATCAATTACGGTCTGAATTGACAATGGGACACATCTCCTGAAATGGCCGTTCTTCACAAATATAAGTAAGTGCTACTATAGGCAATTTTATCAAAATTTATAATTATTTAGTAATTTTAATTTATGTTAGAAATCCATAACTGGGGTCATCTAGACCAGTAGAAACAAAACAGCTTAATAATGGGTGTAAAAGCTGTAAAATTCATCAAATAGTAAACAAATGGATGAATGTTAGCTTGCTTCTTCACCTGAATAAAATTCTATCACTTGATCTCTGTGATCATTTTATAATACATAATAAAAAAAAAATTACAGGTAACAACCACATTTAATTAAATAGTATAAGATTTACTCAAGCCAGGCAAAAAATATAAGAAATTAAACATGTGTATTTGTTTAGTAAGGTTGCCTGGTAGATTAGGTGAGCTCACACAAATAGAAATATTGAAGTATATAAAGATGATACTGGCACTTGTATAGTGGTAGTTGTATTTTACATAGAGAAGAGAGAAACATAAATAGCCTTTTTGCATTCAAAAACTGTCTGTAGAGCTGTGGTCCAAGAAAGCCAACTAAAAAGGAGCAGTTCACTTCCAAAAATCAGTGTTACAAATATAGTTCACAGAGCTGATTCTTTAGCATTAAACTTTTATTTCCAGGTGTTAGTGTATGAGGAGGGGCCCTAAAGTTTGGAAAATAGCTCTACTGTGAGAAAGGCTCACCCCATATGGATTTTTCCTGGTAGATGTAGTTAGCATAACTCATTGTCAGTTCAGTGTTCCCCATTTTGTTAACCTAGGTATACAGTTTCATCTGTATTTGAAGCACTATTTATGGTTTGTGACCTTTAAAACCATTTTATTTCTATGTATTTCCATCTACTACTCAAAATCCTTTTCAGTAATGTAAAAACTAAAAAAATTCTTACTTGGTCCAATCTTTGTCAAGTAATAATTAACAATTTTTTCTATGTATGTTACTTAACTCACGATATTGTTGATTTGCTTTCAAGAGTATTTTTATGACACTTGAGGTCAGATATTGTAAACAAGTATGTCCTGGTGAGGTTAATTAATACTTAAGACCTCCAAACCTAAGTACAGAAGTTCATTAAAACCAATAATATTATGAAGTGTTTTAGGTGAAGATATAATCTCTAAAAACAACTCCCAAATTAAGGAAACCATAAACAAAGTACATTACTCACCATACATTAATAAATTAATTTATATTACAAAAAAAAAATTAAAATTGATAAAGTATTTTTTTCTAATTAAATCTTTAGCCCTAAAATTAGATGGCAGACCCAAACATTACAAAGTAGTTATTACATCTCTTAGTTAACATTTCTGATGCCTTAACCCATCTTGTTACTGCTACTCGACCGTGTAAACATTGCTCATCAAAACCATGTAAATTACTACTAGACCCAGTACTAGTATCACTACTACTAGACCGAGTAAACATTGCACAAGGAAAATATGAGAATTACTGCTGTGTATGCTCCTAGTATTCTGTTCGGCCTCAATGTTACCTCTGTCAGGTAATACATTTCTTGAAACATTGTCCAACAATAACTATTAATAAAACTTGATAACCAATGTTCAATAAAACATGCTTATATTTACTGACCAAAAAAAACATTAAAATGTACAAAATACAGGCACATACTGAGATAATGTTAATATTACAAGTATATAACACTTGTCGGTAGTTATTAAGATCACGACTACCGCTCCAATTGGCAAATTTTTTTTTCTTGATCAATTTGACTTTGCTGAACATGAATGTGAAGTTTTTTTACTGCAAACACATATTTACATATAAAAAAAAATAACCTAACCTTACCTAACCTGACTTTGGTGCTTACTAACGCACCGATCAGCAAAATTATTTTTTTCCTAATAGATTTGACCTTGCTGAACGCGAATCTGAAGTTATTTTTAACGGCAAACACATATTAACCTAAGAAAACCATAACTATATGAAGCAACTGTGGCGTAATGTTTATTTTTAAATAAATAAAACCTCTAAACCACAAATAACATTTTATTTAAACCTTATGTACATTTCGATTGCCCAGAAATTATCTTCAACTAAACTAAACTATTAACTTAAAACAGTTGTATTTTTTAAATACCTCTGAAGATGATTGCTGGGCAATCGAAATGTACATAAGGTTTAAACAAAATGTTATTTGTGGTTTAGAGGTTTTATTTATTTAAAAACTAAGAAAACCAGGTCAAGTCAGGCTAGGTTAGGTATTATTTTTTTTTAAATGTGTTTGCAGTAAAAAAAACTTCAGATTCGTGTTTAACAAGGTTAAATTGATCAGGAAAAAAGGTATTATTAACATCAGTGACTACCGCTCCGATTTGCAAAATTTTTTTCCTGATCAATTTGATTGTCTGTAGTAATACTTGTGCTCTATTTATCATAAACTATTTGTTTTTCAAATTCAATTCAAGTTATGCATTGTAAATATGAAAAGCTACTTGTGCTATAATAGTTAACGTTTATTTAAGTAAATAAGTTCTACATTTGCTGTAGATATTAGTCCAAATTCATTAAGAAAAATATTAATACATTTATACATTAATATTTTTGTTTGATTTTTAATAATTACAATTTAAATTTTACTCTTCATAATACAATTAATAATTTATATTTGAAAGCGCATGAATATACCATGATACATAAATTCTAACCTTTCAAACAATTGTAAACAAATTTGCTTAAAATTAAATCTTTGTAAAATAAAAAATTATTATTTTCAAGGCAACAAAATTTTTTTCCCAAAACTTTCATATCAACCATAATAAAATCAACAATCCGAAATTGGTAAACACCAGTAAATTCAAATAAGATTACCTTTCTTAATAAATTTAAGACTAGGGATGGCCGAAAATAACTGCATCAGCTGTTTCCTTCCCAACAGTTGCCTCTAAACAACGCAATGCGCGCACATCTGTTGCAGAGAGAATATGAATGTCTTATTTCTAACTTATTATGTAGCGAATTAATGCGAGACATCTGATGTTTTCTGCTAACTTGCTGAGTAGCAGAGAAATGCTAGACAACTGTTGTTTCTTTAGACCTACTCTACAAGATCAACAAGTCCCATACCGGTGCAAGAATCATTTCAGACTAGTGGCGTTCTATTAAATCTTAAAACTGATAATGTTAAAACTATCAAAACATATTATCATCATTAAAATTGTCTAGTAGTATTTAAAGATTTAGAAAATACTAAGAGCTTGGAAAACTACTCCTAGATACAAGAAAATAGACTGCACACTTTATCTAGACAGATATGGAAAGTATTCCTTACTGAATTTTCTTCTAAAGATAAACTTTTTTCATATGCAAGCGTTTATTATTCTAGAAGGTAGAATATTTTTGGGAAAAAAAGAACAAAGATATTTGACTAGTCTATTTTTAAAAAATTCTGAACACTCGAACGGTGTAGTATATTGAAGTTTTTAATGTGAAATAATATATAAAACAACATTTGTTGATTCCATCTTCGCGTGAGCTACTAGTAATCACTAAACACTTTAAAATGTTTTAAACTTGCCTATAGTAGCACTTACTTTGTTTGTTGAGGACTCAAAGTTAACTTTGAGTTACGGTCTGAGTTGACAAAAGGGACACATCTCCCGAAATGGCCGTCCTCAACAAGCAAAGTAAGTGCTACTATAGGCAAGTTTGAAACATTTAAAAGTGTTTAGTGATATAAAACAAATCATTATTTTAAAAAAATCCGTTGTAGCTAAGAGTGAGAAAGGTCGCAAGACAGAGATTTGATTTCGTGATTCCAGAGTACATTTCTATCTGGTCAGTCTTAGTTTTCGGCAAACTTGTGTACAGGTTTAAACTTAAAGAAACAATAGAAGTTATTGAAACTGAAAAGAAATGAAACATCTACGGTATCAATTGAATTTTCCAGCCATATTTTTCCCAATACATTTAATGTGATTAATGATAGTGTTTAATTGTGAAGGGAAATGTTTGTAACTTTAGAATAATGTAGTCATAAAATACAGTTGTTCAACAAGACCTACTTTTTATTATGGTTCAAACAGTACATATCTTACAAAACGACCGTACTCATTAATCAAACAAAGTAAGTGCTTCTTTAGGGATGTCACATATTAGTTAATATATGTCCTAATAATTAATTATAATTAATACTTAAGGAAAACTTAGTTTCAAAATCTTGTTGTTAATCACTTATTACACTTTAAAACTACTTGACATTCTATTAACTATAAGTTGTTAAATTCTTAACTTACACTTGGAGGAAACGTTTTCGTCTTACGACTTTTTCAGCCCCATCATGATTCTTGAAAGTGTAAGTTCACAATTTAACAACTTATAATTAACAGAATGTCTAGTCACAAGTAATTTCAAAGTGTAATAAGTAAAACTTAGTTTTAAAGGTTGTAAATGGAATCTAATATATATATATTTGAATATCTAAATAGGTATTAAAAATGTTACATCGTGCGAGATCAGCAAGATAGTACGATCAAAATTATCGCTAAGACCAAGAAATAATAATTATATACAACCAATTTGTATAATTTGGCAACAATCGAAGCACGGTTTCTTAACGAAAAAGGTCAGAATAAAAAATAACAGGTTCTTTTTAAAAATAAATCTTGCAACTTTTAAAATATCATGAAGTTAAATTATTATAACATCATGGTAGATCCTGTCGATCACGACGAATTTTGAAGAATTGCCCTTTGAATTTGATAAATTAACGAGTTGCTGAACCTACAATTTGAGAAAAGTTATGGAAAACTTACTGGGAAATAACGTTTTTAATCAGACCTAAACATGATTTTAATATAAAATTCTATATTTGTTGATTCCATTTTCACGTGAGCTAATAGTTTTCTCTAAAACACTTGTAAATACTTACAAATACTACTATAGGCAAGTTTGTAAATATTACAAGTGTTTTGATACAATTTTAAATATGAGTTGAAATTCGTACATAACTGTCATGTTTATCTGCACAATTTCGTACATTGAGAAAACGTAGATAATAATTAACCTTTACAGTATATTAATTTAATATGAAAACTTTATAACAAATGTCATGTGAATATATTTGGTAGTGTTTTTTTGTGCCGTGTAGTTGCATCATTTAATTTATTCCATCATAGCGTTTTGAAAGTTATGTAATTTTTATTATATGCTTTTACAAAATTTCGTCAAACCAAAATTGACGTCGGAAGCTTCATGGCAATTGACATTGAATCTTTGTTTTACAGTTAAAATAATGGGTATTCCTGTATATCTTGACGATTCTACTGTTAAAACTTTTTTAAATTGGGACAGTTTGATAGCTGGGATTGAAAAGGCACTCAGTGATTTATCAATTGAAGGAAATGTAAAACCTGTCATTCAGCCACCAAGATTAATAATGCCAGTCCCCCAAGAAAATGGGTAAGTATTTATTTGACCTTTGGGGAACAGAAACATCATTTTTGAAAGAACCAATTAGAACACATCCTCTTTACAATGGGTGGTATTTTTAAAATCTGCAATATTTTTTCAACTGGAGCAAGTTGTCTTAGTTGATATTGTATGTGATATTTATGTCTTAAAACTCAAACGAAAGTTATTGATATTAAATATAAAGTATGGCTAAGTATTTCATTATGGTACATAGTTGTATTGGAAAGTAGGGGTACCATAGTAAGTATACAAACTTTCAGTGTAATGGTAGCTGTGATACTGCTCTCCTTAATAGCATTTTGCTCTTATTTACACTTTATAAAGTGTTTTTGTTGATACTAATTTAGTGAAACTTATAATTAATAAAATTTTTTGGACAGTAATGTAAATAATAAATGGCTTCTGTAGAAGAGGTTAGGTGCTATGGTGGTCTTATATCAATAATGAAATTTAACAACACTGATTCATTGTTTTAGAAATCCTACACATCAACAAAAAAGGACCACATTTCAACAGATTATAACAATATGAAATTTACAGACACACAAAAACACAAAGTACAAACAAATTAAACGAACAAACACAATACAAATCACATATACTCTTTGATACTATCGAAAAACTACCTTTAAAACCGTCACCGCTTGACCCGACATCTCCAAGCAGAAGACACTGAAAACGTTCTGTCCCAGTAAGTTTTAACAAATTTACTAAATTTAAAGGTTCAAATAGTCATAAACTATTGTTTAAGGGGTTAATAAGATTCACCGAACGTAATGGACTACAAAATTGAAGTAGTAAATCTCTGCTATAACTGTATATAATTTTTTTTACTGTAAGCTTTTATAATTACTAGTAAAAAAAAATTGAAATGAATTTATGTAATATGGTTTCATTTGAATTTTTCCAACTGACATGTATTCTGAACAATGTCAATAACCAATGATGATTTTCCCACCCAAGTGCAAATCAAAGATATTTAGTTTCAGTTGAGTTCAACCTTAATATCTGTTTCTATGCAAAGTACTTTTCCCATAAAAAAAAATTGTTAGCTCAATAGATATATTAGCTGTGAAATTAACAGATCATCTGTTTGTTGAATTGTATATATATATATATACATATTTATATTACTAGTTGTAGAAGATTTTTATATTTGTTGTTTCCATCTTCAGATGAGCTACTAGTTTTTACTAAACACTTGTAAATATTTACAAGTGTTTAGAGAAGATTTTTAATAAAAAATTAATTATAAAGAGACAGATTTGCTAAAGGTATTATAATGAAATTACATTTCCATCCTTATATACATTTTCTATTTTCCATTTTGAGAATTGTATTTTGCTGTTTATTTTTTACAATTCTGTTCAAGGAACAACTACTTCAGCTTAGGTATATTACACAGGATAGAACTTCAAAGTAATGTAAAAGACAATATCTCTTTTCAGAGCACTTTTATCAATGCCTGCATATGCCTGTGAACAAAATGCTCTAGGTTGCAAAGTAGTAACGTCGTTTAAAAACAATGCAGCAAAAGGTCTACCTTCAATTTGTGCCACAATATTGCTCTTTGAAGGGGATACAGGGAGGCTGAAGATGGTATTTATATTTGATTAAATTCTTGTAAGATATTGGTACACGGTGAAAGACTAATTTTAGTTCATTGGTCTTTTCCTCTGAGGTCAAGAAAAATAAATAATTTTTTTACTTACTGTAAGAAATACTCTCGAATTTTGTAGTAAAACAAATTGGTTATAAGAAATAGTCTAGCTATGTTCAACCTATATTATTTAAAGTAGTACCTAATACTCAAAATTAGTTTTTTTTTAATAATATGACATCAATTAATGATCAAGACAGAAAATATAACTCTAAACTAATCATATTTTACTTTAAGTAATTAATACGTAATCAAGCGAATAGTTTACAGCTTACTTGCTGACACATTTCAAAACAATTGTTTCATTTACAAAGCTAAGCCTACAAAAGCAACTTTCATATTTTGCTGTTTAAGATGGTATGAACTTTGTAAATAAAAATCAAAGAACAATACAATAACAGGCAAACTATAAAACTATTTTACAAATATTTTTATGTAAACTATGAAATGAGTATGACAGAAACATTGTAATAATTATTAAAATATCAAGATTTGTAATATTTGCAAGATTTGCAAAATACAGTATATATACATATAAACAAGAATTCACTCATTTCATATAAATAGTAGACTGACCTGGAAATCTGTTGCTTCATATTACTAACAATTTCTAAATGTTTTAGTTAAATAATCTTTAGCTAAAGTTCATTAGTTGATTGTTTTAAGATATTTTCTAAATCTATTGAAAGACAAAAATATATATTTGTAAAAAAATCAATGTAAAGTGATTAAAAAAAAATATAGTAATTTGCTTCTCAAAGAAGTTAATCTTTTTCCTGTTTTAGTTCAAGTATTTTTGTTTATGTGAAATAATCAGTGTGCCATAATAAATGAGTTTAAAAATAATGTTTCAAAATTTAACAAAAAATGTTGTATGTATTATGAGTATAATTATGATCCAGATTATGGATGGTACAGAAATAACTGCTTGGAGGACTGCTGGAGCATCAGTTGTTGCTACAAAACATATACATAGAGGTGAAAAAAAAATTCTGTCTATTATTGGAGCTGGTGTTCAGGGTAGAAGTCATGCAATTGCTTTCAAGCATTATTTCAATTTTTCTGAGGTATATTTAGTCAGTAAATTTATTAAACCTTCAATAACATAAAGTTTAACTAAGAAATAATATGCTATACTCCTGTTACCTAACATATGAATTCTAAAATATAAATGGCAATTTATATAAATTTGTTTTCGTAAAGTTTAAGACCTAGCTATAAATAATGTCTGCCCTTTAATTATTGAGCAGATAATTATAGCTTTGTAGTGTATTTTATAAGTTGTTCTATTATTTTTGTTTTTATTGTGTTTGGGCATTACAAATTTAAAATTAATAAATACATATATGTATTAAATTTGTAGTAAAAAACTAAAAAACATGTATTTTGAAAAGTTAATTTTGCTTGGTTAGAACTAAACATGCATGTAAATATTTATGCATATGTGGTATGCTGTGTGTGTGTGTGCGCGCGCGCGCGCGCCCGAGAGTGTGTGTGCGCGCGCGCGCCCGAGAGTGTGTGTGTGCGCGCGCGCCCGAGAGTGTGTATGCTCAGTTAACATGAAATTCATTAACTGTTAGGCAAAACTCATAGAGAAACTCAATTGATTTGAGAAATGGCTGTTTATCACATGGGGAATTTTATGTTGAATGTTCTAGAGTAAGCTCTTCCAGTAGTTTAGTGGTTCTTGCTCCAGATGGAAGAACCACCAATGTTATATTTAAAGAGGTTTTGAGATAATCAAAGTATCAGCAAAATTAAATATTACGCTGTAGGAGGACAGTTAAACTTTTTAGAAATTATAAGTCAAAACTAAAGAAAGAAAACATAATAAATGAACAAATAAATTCACAACATTATTTTTATACTACGGAATTGCTCAGATTATCCTGTCAAATTCAAAAGAATGCAATTTCCAGTTGAAAATTGATTTGCAATGGCAATTAACAAATTACAATGACAGTCTTTGAAAGTAGCTGGAATTCATTTGAGCGAGAGATGACTGTTTCTCACATGGACAAATTTATGTTGCATGTTCTAGAGTAAATTCTTCCAGTAGTTTAGTAATTCTCACTCCAGATGGAAGAACCATCATGTTGTACATAAAGAGGTTTTGAGAGAATCAAAGTATCAGCGAAAACTAAAAATAAAATATCCAACAAGTTTAGTAAATCTTTTTCATTTGTTGATTCCATCTTCGCGTGAGCTACTAGTAATCACTTACAACTTTTTAAAAAAATGTTTTACTTGCCTATAGTAGCACTTACTTTTTTTGTTGAGGACGGCCGTTTCAGGAGATGTGTCCCTTTGTCAACTCAGACCGTAACTCCGTGTTACGAGTTGAGTTGACAAAGGGACACATCTCCCGAAACGGCCGTCCTCAACAAAAAAAGTAAGTGCTACTATAGGCAAGTAAAACATTTTTTAAAAAAGTTGTAAGTAAATCTTTTTATTATTTTTTTAAATAAAGAGATAAGTTCTTAAATAGTCATTTTTATATTATTAGATTAATTTAAAACTCAATTTATCATATTTGGACCTTTTTCTGATGGATCAATATGGATTTCAAATATTTTAAACAAATTATTAAATTTCATAGAAAAAGATATCATTAGTAAAATAATATCTTATAGATTTTTGTCAAGAGATTTGATAAATGAATTTTTAAAATAAATTATTTTTGTCTAATTTCAATGACTCAATTAACAATAAATACTCCTTATATTATTATGTATATTGATTATATACTATCAAATACCATTATGATGTTTATGTAAAGTGGGACAATTCAAACTTGCACAGGCTAAGTCACGATGAGGGTGCTAGTGTGTGTGTCTGTGTGTGTATGTGTGTGTGTATAGTTAAAAAAATCTATATAATATACTTAAAAACTTTGGAAAAGTAATTTTTATAATTTTAAAAAAATATTTTAGATAAGAATTTGGAATAGGTCTTTTGAAAGAGCTCAAAAATTATGCCAAGATCTTGGAAAGTGGGCAATACCATATAAAAGCAATGAAGATTGTGTTCGTGGTGCTGATGTAATTGTTACAGCTACTTATTCTGCGACACCTGTTGTGGAACTTTCGTGGTTAAAACCTGGAGCTCATATAAATGGTATGAATTGGAGTTTGAATAATAATCAAATTGATAATTGATAATATTAACAAATCCGGGCACTCAATTAATGTTAAAAAATAACTATTTTAATGTTTAATATAATAAAACAATTTGGTGCATAGGTCTTAGAAAATATTAAAAAAATATACAGTAATCCCTCGTTATTCGCGAGGATTATGCTCCCCGAACATACTGTGAATAGTGAAACGGCGAATACTGAAACCCACTGTATATGGAAAGTGGAGAGTTACATTCTGCATCAAAAATGTTATTACTAATTACAGTTATTGTGCACCTATAAAACAGTATAGTATATTGCCATATACACTCCATAATTACATACATATTTGTTTATTGGTTACTAAGTTTTTTTTCTATCCGAAAACATTAAAATGCTAAACAATTATAAATATTTATAAACTTGCCTATAGTAGCACTTATTTATATTAGTTGAGGATGACCGTTTTGGGAGATGTGTCCCATTGTCAACTCGGACCATAACTGATCTCAAGGTTTACCTAGGTTAGGGTATTAGGGTGGGGGTGGGATATTATGGTGGTGTGGGTGTATTTTGTGAGTATTGGGAGTTATGATGTCAAAAGGTGAGTTGTAATGAGTTTGAAGTGTCTGTATATTTCGTATTGTTGGGTTGTGTAGCGTTGGTTATTTCTGTGTTGTTTATGAAGAATTTGTAGGTTAGATGTTATGTAGTAATGTTTTGTGGAGTTGAGGTGATCGGCGAAGTTTGATTAGTAGTTATTGTTTGTTAGTGCTTTTATATGTTCTTAGTAACGTGTGTAGAAGGACCTCTCTGTCTGGCCTATGTAAAAACTGGGGCACGAACTGCAAGTTAGTTAGTAAACTCCAGTGACGTTATAAATGTCATTGATTTTGTTGTTTGGTTTAAATTGTTTATTGAGAGTGTTGTGTGTGGAGTAAGCTATTTTGTAGTTGTATTTTCGTAGTGTGTTGGTTAGATTGTGGGTTTTGGATGATCTGTATGGTAGTGATAAGTATTTTATGGGGTTGTCCTGTTGTGTGTTTGTATTTGGGTTATTAGGTTTATTTTTTAGGCGGTTGTATAATTTGTCAATCATTGTTGGGTTGTATCCGTTAGTTTGTGCTATATGTTTTATGGTGTTTAACTCCTGGTAGTGTTCTTCTTTGTCTAACGATGTTTTAAGCAGGCGATATATCATGGTGTTGTAAGCAGCTAGTTTATGTTGGTGTGGGTGGTTTGAGGAGCTGTGAATGGTCGTGTTGGTACTAGTGGGTTTTCGGTATATGTTGAATTTATGTGTTTGTTTATCTGTTCGTTTAATTGTAAGGTCTAAGAAGTTGAGAGAGTTTTGTTGATATTCTTGACCTAACAATTAGGAATACAGACAAATACGTTAATTTAATGTATACCACAAACCCACCAGTAATAATACACCACTATTCACAACTCTTTAAACCAACATCACCAACACAAACTAGCTGCTTACATCGCCAGGACATCTTATCAGCTATTAAAAGCACTATTAGAAAAACAAGGATAATACTAAGAAAGTCCATAAAATATGAAGCACAAACAAATGGATATAATTTAACATTGATTGATGAACTATATAATCTCTTGAAAAATAAACTCAATAACCCACCCCGAAAGCTTAACTCTACAAACCTATAAAATATTCAACATTATCATATAAATCATACAAAAATCATACACTAACCAACACATTTTGTAAATATAATTACAAAATACCCTACTCCACTCACAACACTCTTAATAAACAATGAAAATCCAACATCCTAAACAGATATTTAGAACTTTGCTGACATATACAAACTAACTTATAGTTTGTGCCCCATTTCATCACAAGCCAAACAGGAAGGTCATTTAAGCACACTATCATTTTGTCCAACATACCTGGTGTAGAATTTATTATATTCTATGGTTTATTTTGTTTATACGTTGTAGGAATGTTTCTTTCATATTATTGAAATCCATCTTCAATTTGAGCTGCTAGTTTAACACTAAACTATTGGAAAATATGTTGATATGTTTCATTTGCCTATGATACCATTTAACTCTTTTGTTACCTTAGGTAACAAAGAGATGTATCTCATCAACTCAGACCATAACCGACTAAGTTGTTTTACAGTCTGAGAAGATAATGGGATATATCTCCCGAAATGGCTGCCCTCAGTAACCACAAAAGAAAGAGCACTATAGGCAAGTATAACATATCAATATTTATTTGTGTTTTATTTTTCTTTTATCTTTATATCGCTGCGTACATTTAATTTTGTTATTTGTTTTAAATACAACTTTGTGTAATTTAGTTTTGAGTGTTCCTGTTTAACGTCTTGCTATAAGGTCGTGCTATAGGTGAGTTTTTTTCCCTCTGTTATAATATTTGTGCCATAGCTCAGGTAGTGTTCCTATATTCGTTTTTGTTTGCCAAGTATTTCATCATTATTTACTAGGTGTTAATGTATCATAGGGCTTTGGTAAGTTTTTTTTCGATCTTATGCCTGTGTTGTATGTTTATTAAGTTTTCGGAAATGTTAACAAAATGTTTTTATTTAAATCACATTGGGCAATCTTTATTAGTGATTGATAAATACAGTTTTGTAACAGTAAGTTTTTCATAAATTTATTTAAATTTTAAGTTTGGAAAATTAAATTAATAATAGCTATCGAAATCTTGTTGCTGTTCATGACGAATTGGTTATTAATTACTTATTACACTTTTGCTATTACTTGCGACCAAACGTTTTGTTACCTAAAGGTTGATAAATTGCTAACACACTTGGATGAAACGTTTTTGTCTTACAACGAGGCTGAAGAAGTCGTAAGATGAAAACATTTCCTCCAAGTGTAATTCAACAATTTAACAACCTTTAGTTAACAGGACGTCTGGTCGCAAGTAATAGCAAAAGTGTAATAAGTAATTAACCAGCTCGTCATGAACAGCAACAAGATTTCGATATTTAATAATAACATCGAAGTTTTACCAATTGTAATGTTTTACCAATACTCATGCTCATGGATATTAAAATTCATGAGTATATTTTTTCTGTTGAACTAAGTTTTTTGTGTCACGCTATTAGGAATTTCATTTTTAATTAATGTTTGTTTTTGCCATGCATGTTTCAGTCTCAAGTATGATGTCCTTCAATTTTGTGTTGTTTGCTCTGTATTGTAGGTAATGGTATAATCTCATCTTACATAAATAAAATACACCCTATGAAATTTAAATAAGACCCATAATTTTATTTTCACAATAAGCAAAACTCCTACTCAAAAACACATTTTATAAATCTATAGAAAGACTATTGGTACAAAGTATATAAGAGAAATAAAATAAAATACATAGTTAAAAACAATAAGAAACATAAATGAAAATACTTCAACAAAGAGCTACTGCATATTCAAAACAAACACACTGTAATACATTTTAAATTAGGCAAACAAGTTACAGTTTTCAACAAAGAGCTACTGCATATTCAAAACGAACATACTGTAATACATTTTAAATTAGGCAAACAAGTTACAGGTTTCAACAAAGATAAGTTATCTTTGGAACGACAAAGTAGATGATCTCTGAATTTCCATTAAAAATCACATATTCATCTTTTTCAACCACAAAATAGAAACAGCCTATAGTTACACAAACATCAAGCAAAAGTATAAATTCACCACATCCAAAAAAGGACCTCAAGAAATTACAACAAATTGAAATTTAGAAACATACTAGAATACAAAGTAAACATATGCTCAATAAATAAATTCAATTCAAATCATATTACCTGTTTGAGGATATTAATAAAAAACTGCCTTTAGCACAGTTCAGATCTACACCTTTTCAGACAACCAAAGTAGACATTATTGACTTTTGCCTAAAATAATCAATAATGTCCAATGTTTTTGCGTAATGTTGCCTCAGTAATGCTATAGACATCAAAACTAACCAGAAAAATTCATAAATATAGTGTAGTCAAATTTGACTATATTAATAATATAATAACTTAAATTTTTTTACATAATTTACTAGATTTTTAAGTAATTTAGAAAGATTTCAAGTATTTTTATTAATTTTGTGTTGTTTAAAATGATTTAAAATAGTTAGTTAAATATTTTATTTTTGTTACACAATCGATGTCTTTGTAAATTTTACATCTTTTGAGGTATTTTTTAACAGTATTTTGGAATTTCAGATACTGTAGTTGAAATGATGTGATTTTTAAAAATGATTTTAGCTGTTGGGTTTGGAGTGAATCATCACAATGAATTGTCAACTTCAGTGTATAAAAGTTCATTCTTAGTAGTAGATAGCTGCGAAGCTGCCAAAAAGGAACTAGCTAAGTTGATCAAAGATCAAAATATTCCAATTGGAACAGAACTAGGAAGCCTCATAAATAACACATCATCAGTACCAATTGATGCTAAGTTTACTGTATTCCAATCATTAGGTGAGATTTTACCTATAAAAAAATGCAAATTTTTAATACTTTATATTGATTTTTGAAATAATAATATATTCAAGAACAATTGTTTTCTTAGTTAGTTTCAACTTTAACAGTGCGCTTGTCATTAAATAGTAATAGTGTTTGATATTTCGTTAACAGTGCAGACCACATAGCCAATCACTCGGCCTTGTGTGTACTACCACTTCTGAAAACATGTTACATATTGAGAATGTTTGGTACATCAACAGCCTCTGCGTCAGATATGTCTACACATATTTCAAGAATGTTTGTTATTTCACACTGAAGACAATTTATGTAATATCAATAGTCTCAAGCAAGTCAGTGTTTTGACAGTCTTTATCATGTTTGTAGGAAAGAGTTTATACTGACCTTCCACCTCCCCTCTCACCTCAATGTGATTTATCAAGGCCAAGTGCACATTATCTTACATGGTCCGCAGTATTCATAAAATAAACTTTTGGGAAATAAACACTAGACCTTATAATATTTTTTTGTTTAAAAACACCATGTGTGTCAACAATTTCGCGCTTATGTACGAATCCAACTACTACTTATTATTTTCAACTATATTTTGTACCTAGGATGTTCCTAGAAACTTATAGGCAAAGACTAGTTACTTCATATTCCAACCCTTTATAATGATGAAAGATGTTATTATTATACACCCATATGTATTTATGTAAAACTAAGTTATGAAGATTTTTCAAGGGACTGAACCAAAATGAGCTCTTATGTTAGGAAGGTAGTTTAGGGGGGAATCAGCTCTTAGGGTTAACTTACTGGTTCTAGTAAACAGGGAATTTGTTACAAAGGTTCACAGAGTATATATAACAACTACAGTATTTTATTGTATCATATTTGTTTGGTACAGTTCTTGAAATTCGTCTAGTCTTGTTTTCTGTTAAACTACTGTGCATAACCTATTGTGTGGGATCTACGGTGCACACTCAACTGCGCATTACTCTCACCATTTTCCGGCAGTGTGTATCTCAAATCCGACAGTGATTGTTGCATCACTTCTACTCACTCTTTCCTCGCCATTTTGGACTCATTTCTTGCACGTTGTTTTTATCTGTTTTTATGTTCGCAATCATTTCATATAATAAGTGTTGTGAATTATCTCGAAACAAAGTTATTAGTTTTGTAACCTTTAGCTAGTTATTAACCTCACATTGTCATTACTTTATAATTGGACGTTACTCAACATGTGTTTACCACATGGTAAACTAGCTAGGGAAACTTTTGTTATTCTTTTAGTGATCATTTGAGCTTCAGTAATTAAAAGTGTTTAGTGAATAGTTCTAGTGGTGAGCATACCCTACGCCATCATCTACATCTTTAAAAATCATTTTATGGTAAGTTAGTATTTTAGCAATTTTGTTTATTCATTTTCTCTTTGTTACATAATCTCAAGGTAACTCACAGATTTGACCCCCCTTTTAAAATTTATCTGTGTGATCCTCCAGTAATTTATTAATATTATATTCTGTCTGGGTGTCAATTTAAGGGCTGAACACCACTATATTCCTATAAAAACTTTTGTTATTCTTTTAGTGATCATTTGAGCTTCAGTAATTAAAAGTGTTTAGTGACTAGTTCTAGTGGTGTGCATACCCTACGCCATCATCTACATCTTTAAAAATCATTTTATTGTTAGTATTTTAGCAATTTTGTTTGTTCATTATCTCTTTGTTACATAAACTCAAGGTAACTCACAGATTTGACCCCCTTTTAACATTTATCTGTGTGATCCTCCAGTAATTTTTTAATATTATATTCTGCCTTGGTGTCCAATTTAAAAGCTGAACGCCACAATATTCCTATAATTGTGACTGTAACTTCATAATTATACTGATATTTAATTTACGCCAAATGTAAAGAAAACAGGATTTTACAAATTGTTTAGTTTATTTTACAAATTAATTTAGAGACCAAACATAAATTGGTCTAAATTTGTGATTTGTTTAGCAAAGCCCTTTCTTACCTTTTACTTCAGGCTTTCTATCCAGGATACAATAGGTTATAAGGTTTCTGCACTGTTAGGAAGAAAAAGTGAAAGTTTAATCCCTTAAAAAGGTGTATATAGCACATTTAGTCCTGGAGTAGTTGCATGATTTAACAACCAGCTGTTTTTGTATCATTATTCAGTTTTTGGTTTCCCTTCATGTACCTTCCTAAATGTATTTGTCACTAACAATAGACTATTTCTTTGAATATAACCATACAGGGTATGTTGTCCAATCTATGCCACACAAGTACTACCATTAGGCAGGGCATAACCTGAGACACAAGCGGCGCAGCGCACGCAACGCAACACACGGCAGAAAACTGTGCCACCATATTTCCTAACGGTTCCGCGTATGCTGAGGTGCACGCATGTTTGTGTCTGGCACACGCATGGGCCAGTATGTCACAGTTTGTAGCACTGACACAGATTTTACGCCACGCAACTAGGGATCCAAGATATCGTTAAATGACAGTTTGATTAAGTTGGTAATTGACAAACACTCAAAAGTAGCTCACATATTGTACCTAAATCTTGTATTTTTAAAATCTTTAATGCCACACATGTTTTGACAATTAAGTTGTCTTATTCAGTAATGGATAAACACTCAACAGTTGTTTACATATATTTTCATATATTTTTAAAATCTCTAACGCCACACATGTTTCAACATATATGGTCGATATAGGTTGATATAGTCAGTAATAGACAAACACTGAACCGTAGTTTACATATTGTACTTAGCTCTTATATTTTTAAAATCTCTAATGCCACACATGTTTCAACATATATGGTCGATATAGGTTGATATAGTCAGTAATAGACAAACACTGAACCGTAGTCTACATATTGTACTTAGCTCTTATATTTTTAAAATCTCTAACGCCACACATGTTTCAACATATATGGTCGATATAGGTTGATATAGTCAATAATAGACAAACACTGAACAGTAGTTTACATGTTGTACTTAGGCCTTATATTTTTAAAATCTCTAACGCCACACATGTTTCAACATATATGGTCGATATAGGTTGATATAGTCAGTAATAGACAAACACTGAACCGTAGTTTACATATTGTACTTAGGCCTTATATTTTTAAAATCTCTAACGCCACACATGTTTCAACATATATGGTCGATATAGGTTGATATAGTCGGTAATGGACAAACACACAACAGTAGTTTACATATTGTACTTAGGCCTTATATTTTTAAAATCTCTTAACGCCACACATGTTTCAACATATATGGTCGATATAGGTTGATATAGTCAGTAATAGACAAACACTGAACCGTAGTTTACGTATTGTACTTAGGCCTTATATTTTTAAAATCTCTAACGCCACACATGTTTCAACATATATGGTCGATATAGGTTGATATAGTCGGTAATGGACAAACACACAACAGTAGTTTACATATTGTACTTAGGCCTTATATTTTTAAAATCTCTAACGCCACACATGTTTCAACATATATGGTCGATATAGGTTGATATAGTCAGTAATAGACAAACACTGAACCGTAGTTTACATATTGTACTTAGGCCTTATATTTTTAAAATCTCTAACGCCACACATGTTTCAACATATATGGTCGATATAGGTTGATATAGTCGGTAATGGACAAACACACAACAGTAGTTTACATATTGTACTTAGGCCTTATATTTTTAAAATCTCTAACGCCACACATGTTTCAACATATATGGTCGATATAGGTTGATATAGTCAGTAATAGACAAACACTGAACCGTAGTTTACATATTGTACTTAGGCCTTATATTTTTAAAATCTCTAACGCCACACATGTTTCAACATATATGGTCGATATAGGTTGATATAGTCAGTAATAGACAAACACTGAACCGTAGTTTACATATTGTACTTAGGCCTTATATTTTTAAAATCTCTAACGCCACACATGTTTCAACATATATGGTCGATATAGGTTGATATAGTCGGTAATGGACAAACACACAACAGTAGTTTACATATTGTACTTAGGCCATATATTTTTAAAATCTCTAACGCCACACATGTTTCAACATATATGGTCGATATAGGTTGATATAGTCAGTAATAGACAAACACTGAACCGTAGTTTACATATTGTACTTAGGCCTTATATTTTTAAAATCTCTAACGCCACACATGTTTCAACATATATGGTCGATATAGGTTGATATAGTCAGTAATAGACAAACACTGAACCGTAGTTTACATATTGTGCTTAGGCCTTATATTTTTAAAATCTCTAACGCCACACATGTTTCAACATATATGGTCGATATAGGTTGATATAGTCAGTAATAGACAAACACTGAACCGTAGTTTACATATTGTACTTAGGCCTTATATTTTTAAAATCTCTAACGCCACACATGTTTCAACATATATGGTCGATATAGGTTGATATAGTCAGTAATAGACAAACACTGAACCGTAGTTTACATATTGTACTTAGGCCTTATATTTTTAAAATCTCTAACGCCACACATGTTTCAACATATATGGTCGATATAGGTTGATATAGTCAGTAATAGACAAACACTGAACCGTAGTTTACATATTGTACTTAGGCCTTATATTTTTAAAATCTCTAACGCCACACATGTTTCAACATATATGGTCGATATAGGTTGATATAGTCGGTAATGGACAAACACACAACAGTAGTTTACATATTGTACTTAGGCCTTATATTTTTAAAATCTCTAACGCCACACATGTTTCAACATATATGGTCGATATAGGTTGATATAGTCGGTAATGGACAAACACACAACAGTAGTTTACATATTGTACTTAGGCCTTATATTTTTAAAATCTCTAATGCCACACATGTTTCAACATATATGGTCGATATAGGTTGATATAGTCGGTAATGGACAAACACACAACAGTAGTTTACATATTGTACTTAGGCTTTATATTTTTAAAATCTCTAACGCCACACATGTTTCAACATATATGGTCGATATAGGTTGATATAGTCGGTAATGGACAAACACACAACAGTAGTTTACATATTGTACTTAGGCCTTATATTTTTAAAATCTCTAACGCCACTCATGTTTCAACATATATGGTCGATATAGGTTGATATAGTCAGTAATAGACAAACACTGAACCGTTGTTTACATATTGTATTTAGCCCTTATATTTTTAAAATCTCTATTAGCTCGAGTTACATGTGCTATACAATGTGAATCATGAAGGTTTTGATAAAAAAATGTATAAAGACTCTTTGTGGGCCAACATAGCCATGTGTATGTTTCGTTTTTTCATATATATTCACTCTGCCACAGAGCCAAATCCTCAATTTCCATATCGAATTCAAATGAGTTGGTATATGATTTTCAAGGCAAAAATGGCATGCGTGTGCCTTGTGCTGCGTATCAGCATCTGCTGGTAAAAGATTCGTGTGTTGCGCTGCAAAACGTGGCTTGCGTCTCAGCTTATGCCCTGCCTTATAGATAAAGTTTGTTCTTCAGGCTGTAAAAAAAAGAAATTAGATGTTCTGAGAAGAAATGTTCGTGCTTCTAGTCACAATATTATTAATCTGTCATGAGTGAAATTTATTGCTAAAATAAAAAACAGTTTTATATTAAAGTAGCTTTTTGTAATCATCTTGAGTTCAGTTACATGTTAGTATGTATACTATGTTACTATGTTAGTAACAGCCATAAGGATGTGGCTCTGTATAGGATTTATTGATTGTATAGGTAGATCACTATAGGTAACTCACACAACATAACAACAACTGTACTGATTCTAACACACAATAGAAATCCAAAAAAATATTGTTTTACAATTCAACCAAGTGTTGTGTAGACATTGTTGACAAAATGAATGGACTTTGTACAGTTGTGCAAGGAACACAAGAAGGTGGCAAGTAGTAATTTTTTATAGCTTGGCAAATATTGCTTTTATAAACAGGCAAATGATATATAATTCAAATAATATCAATGACAAAACTTTAAAAAAGATACAATCCCTACAACAGTTACCTATATCTTTGACAGATGTTTATCTAAAACTATGTGTGAATACAAACAATGTACCAAGATTGTATACTGGAATATACAATTTAACAAACAATATACCAATAAATGAAAAACCCCAGATATTGGAATAAATGATCAAAGTTTAATTGGCACAATAAGTGAAAATATCAATGAAGATCCTGTTGACAGTAAAAGATCTTATATATGTACTGGAAAGAAAAAAAGAATGGCCGTAACTTCTGTAACAACATAAAAAGTTTATTTGCTTGAAACATGGAAAATTGATTTTCAAAAATTGTTTTTGAAATAAAATGTTAGCATGACTTTTACATGTTAAATAGTTAATTAAATTATACATTCACATCTAATTAATTAGTTCAGTCATGGACATTAAAAAACTATAAAAATTTACTTGAAAAGTAGAAAAAAGTTTAAAAAAATTATTTTAATTAGTATATTCCATCTTCAGTGGGCTACTAGTTTTTAACTAAAAACGCTTGTAAATATTTTACACTTGCCTGTAGTAGCACTTACTTTTATAATTGTTGAGGACGGCTGTTTTTGGGAGATGTGTTCCATTGACAACTCAAACCAAAACACAACTACATCCCCACCCTAATATCTCACCCCACCCTAACCTACAAAACCTTGAGGTCAGTTACAGTCTGAGTTGACAATGGGACATATCTTCCAAAATATCTGTCCTCAACAGTTATAAAAGTGCTACTTTAATATTTACTTTTAGTTAGTATCAATGTGTAAAAATATTTACAAGTGTTTTTAGTTAAATTTATTTTCTCTTTTAAAGTTACCTTTCATTTACATAGATTATGTTTGTAAAAGTGTTAAAAATGATGGTATCTTGTGAATTCATTATTAAAACATATTTTGGTGCATATTAATTGTAACTTTAATAAAAATTGTATAACATATAACTTGTATTAATTGAGTGGTATCTAGTAAGTGCCATGCGCTATATACAATCTGTCATCTGTGACTACTGCAGTGTTAAATTTAAAAAATTCAAAAGAAGTGGTTAAAATTAGCAAGCCTTATCTAGAAACATATCTTGAATGGGAATATTTTATTAATTATGAATTTGTAAATAGGTTGTTTCAGGAAAGTTAAAGAGACCAAAGATAAAGATCATGGTAGGAATGTCTCACTACTTCTAAGTTGTGGTACTTACTACTTATGTAATTTGTTTAGTAAAAAGGATCTTGATTAACCATGATTTTCATTTATCCATGCACGTTTTCTCTACCACAACCCCAGATAATTGAGTTTCTATTCTATTTTAAAAATTTTCTGTGATTAATTTTCTGCACTAGTTACAAGTAACTAGGAATTAAATGTCACTGAGTGATATGTCTCATTCAAAATCTAAAATAAAATTGATTATATAAAGCATGGTGGTTAAAATTAAATTGTAAGAATAGAACTGGATAGATTTAACCATTTTGTTAAAAACAATAATCTTAGTTCAATAATTTTACTTACTTAATTCTTTTTGGAATAAAGAAGAATCGTATAATTGACTAACACATGTACATTCTATTCCAGGAATGGCAGTAGAAGATCTGGTGTCGGCAAATCTCGTGTATGAAGCTTACATGAAAAAGCAAAAAAAATAAACAGATACAAAAAAAATACAAAAGGAATCAACAAATACAAAAAAAATTAAATAATAAAAAATATGCTTTGCAATTAATGGCTTAAAATTATGAGAAGTAAAATGATTTACATTAGTAAAATGATGTTTTTACATTGTTCTATTAATGCCAATTTTGTAAATTATGTTGTTTGTTTCCATCTTGAACTTTAGTGTACATTTGTATATTTTAAAGTCCATATGTTTTTAAATGATTTAATGAGAGCAGTTGTTTCGTAACTATAGTGTATTCTAACACTATGAAAAATATAAGTATAAAATGCTAATAATAAATGTTATTATCCTTTGTTTTGGTAAATATATTAAATTGAGTATCTTACAGATACCTAATCTTATTATTAGAAATATAATTTTATATTACAAATGTTTATAAAGTTGAAGTAATAAAAAAATGGTTGTACATTTTTCAACTGTATCTATATTGTTATATATATATATATATATATATATATATATATATATATATATATATATATATATATATAATGTTACAGCAACAAAATAAATTTGGCAATTTGTATAAATTTAGCAACAATTCTATTTCTAATTAACCATATGTTTTAGGCCTATAGCTTACATTATTGTAATTTTCATTCCTGATGATGTTGGTACTGTTTGCCAACGAAAAGCTTTGGATATAAATTAATAAATATTCTTGTATTTGAATAACCTATGTTGTTTTAAAATATATATATATATATATATATATATATATATATATATATATATATATATATATTAAAACGAGGGATCATTTCCAAAAATATGTTCCTTTGTAAAATTGAACATATTTTCTATTAATAAATGTTAAGTATCTTTGGTTTTGGTAAATATATTAAATTGAGTATCTTACAGATACCTAATCTTATTATTAGAAATATAATTATATATTATACATCACAATCAGCGATTTTGGCAGTTTCCTCTAACACACCAACTGACTGCACCTTGACAGTGTCGTGCAGAGAAAAAATGCAACTATGCCAAGAGGCAGGCTTCAGAATTGCGCTCCAGTGGATTCCCAGCCACGTTGGCACAACAGGGAACGAAAAAGCTGACAACCTCGCCAAGAGTGGGTGCCGTCTACCACAGCCACAAATCAAAATATCACTGGGCTCTGCTTACACCAGGATCCACGCAGCAGCTAAGACGTACTTGAAAACATCACAAGAAAACCTGGCTGTTGGAAAGAGATGGCAAGAACTTTGCACCAACCCCATTCCAAAAAACCTGCCTCGACCTATCAGTGTTGCGCTGTTCCGTCTAACCACGGGACACGACTACCTTCAGGCGCACCTTCATCGCATTGGGCTAGCAGACACGGATCGGTGCCCCTTGTGCCAAACAGGAAAGATGGATGGAGACCACCTTCCTGCCTGCCCACAGCTCGAAGCATACAATAGCGACCCAAAAACCAGACTCTCCAAGCTCTACTGGTCTGCACGATGCCAAATGGTCGAGTTACCAAGGGCAGGCGTTGGATAAAGTAAAGTAAAGTATATATTATACATGTTTATAAAGTTGAAGTAATAAAAAAATAGTTGTACATTTTAAAATAGTATTTACTTTCTTGAATTTTGATATTCATAAACTATCATTTAAGTGATTAATTAAGATTCACCGAACGTAATGGACTACAAAATTCAATAATTTAACACAGCAAGACAGGGTGCAGTCCAAATAAAGTTTGGATAATCATAAACTATCGTTTAAGTGAATTATTAAGTATTTACTTTGTTTTATATCTATTAAAATAATAATATTTTAACAAAGCTTTGGTTGTGTATTGTTTATTTTACATAAAGGCCTCTTATAACCTAGGTATAAGAAAAAATAGAACAACTAACATAGCTACATCTCCCAGAGCCAAATACACTCAAAAGTCCCTTCGATCTAATATCAAACATGATTTGATTTGAAGGTTTATGTTAATTTGAATAACCCATGGATGCATATCACAGGGCAATTAATTAGAGAATAATAGTTGTGTGGATTTCTAATGAAAATTATTCTTTTATCAAGTTGCTGAAAATAAACATCAAAGTGGACATGAAATTGACAAGAGTTTTAGCTGTTAGCAATAGCTAACATAATATATATTTACTTCTAATATAACTTATAGAAAGCTGTACTTTCAAGTACTAAGTGCCACAACCAGCCATCAGAGAAATATGAAAGATGAGATAGGAGAATAATAAAAAGTAAAAAATTAGGGTGAGATTTTTCAACAAAAAGAGCAAGTGCTCAGTATCCAAAAGAAATATAAAGTACAATAGAACCCCTCTTAATGAATCTGATAAGTACTAGAACCTGATCAGAGATATCCATGAAAATTAGAAGCAATGAAAAACATTCTACATATTTCATCAGGTGACAAAAATAAAAATTGAATAAGACATTGGAAGCAAATATTATTGTTTACTAGACAACACACATACATAAGAGATGATAAAAGTACAAAGTTACAGAAACTTTGTAAAGTAATGTATATATGTTGGTATTGTTTTTACTGAACCTTTTTTGTGTAGTATTAATATATTTTGCACGATAATCCCCTTGGTAAAAAAAGTTACGAAACTAGTCTTTTGGAATGGTTCAGAACATGAATACGGTTCAAAACTAAAATATTGTAGATTTTAAAAATTATTTTTCTATAAATTTAATTCTAAATTTATAAAGAAGGAGAAAACAAATATTCTAAATAATTCATGTCCTTACAGTTAGTAAATGCCAAAATCTTCACAAAAATTATGTAGATTTGTGAATTGCTTACTCAGAGTGCCATCATATACACTTTACACAATTGTTGAGTTACGCTCCAAAACACCACAAAATCCACTTTTGATTCAATAAACTAATTTGATTATAATTAGAAAACAAATGCCGTCAATTTTTTTCATTTTGAAAGGAAAAATATAATATGTGGAGTGCTTACAAATATTTTGATTTGCATAGAATGTGTTAAGCAGTATTATTGTACTTCCTAAATTTTAGTTCTGCAAATTTTAAAAAAAGGTGAGTACAGTAATCATATCCAATAAATTGGGCTATCTTTCACTAGAAATAGAAGTAGATAAGGTGATGGTAATCTTGTTTTATAACTTTCATGAAACAGAAATTATAGAGGTGTCACTTCTTTTTGTATATCATCTTACATGATTTAAAATGTTGCTTTTGTATTCAAAATAGAAATGGTTATCCTGGATGCTAAATACTATGACAATTTTATTATATAAATATTATTGAAGATTTAGACTTTTCTTGTGGTTACCAATGCATAACTCTGCAGCAATATGTTGTGGCATAACCGTGTAAACTATTGAGAATTGACCTATAACTAAATGATTTTAATTTGAATGAATTAGATAAATATACATGAAAGTACAAAATATACACATTTTCAAGTATTTTTCTTTATTTATTTTAGAATATTGTTATGTTACATTTACTAATAAAATCACAAATAAAGACTAAATTAAAACAATTAATGGTTTTATTTCTGTATTAAAAAAATTCTTATTTGTTATTATGACCTAGTAGTTTACTTGATAATTAATTTTCAAGGTACTGAAAATCAGTGAAAATTAAAAATGATACTTTTCCTCATTGTTGTGTATCTCTTTAAAATTCTGTCAACACATCAAAAAGTCATTTTCCTGTGATTAAAAATATTGTATGTGAAAGGAGGTGGATTCTCCTTTTTCATATACAAAGCTTTAAAAGCTATAATATCACCTTAAAAAGTGGTATATATTGACCTTTTAAAGTGTAATAGTTTAAAAGGTATAATAAACCATGGAATATTGACAGAATTTATAACTCAAAATCATAATTATATTAAATGGAGAATAACACGCTTTGCTCAAGTATAGACTAGTAAAAAAATATTTTGTTATAGATATTTTATCAGGAAATTACATATTTTAAAATTAATTTTTGAAAATGTATAGATGTAAGCTACTATGTTTATGAATAAAAAGTCTGTATTTGTTCTGGTAAATATTGCTTTTGTTATTTTTTTCTCGGCTAGAAACAAACTTTTTAGAGTGTGTAGAAGTAAATAAGTGTATATTCTTAGTAGGGTTTAAAACACAATAGGAACAAAAGAATGAATTGAGCCATTGCTTTTCCCAAGTAACATGTTTAATGTACTGAAGAACAGATAAATATAGCAGGAATTGGATCTTCAGATTGAGCTGTATTCCAAGCAATTTCCTCTAATTGGCTTGATTCAACTCCTTCCATCCCAATTTGCAGTTTGAAACTGTTTGACTTTATTTCTGTTTTTTTGAAATTGTGTTGGAGTGTTTGGAATCATATTAAAAGAGACGTTGTTTTCAACTTTAATTTACAATAATGCCAACCAGTACCATTATATCTTTAACGTATTAGTTTCACCTAGTTGTCCAGAATGACAAGAGTCTGATAAATCTTTATTAATAACAAAAAAACAATTGGTTCTTACGCATTGAGGTGTTATAAATGTTAGCAACATTTACTATTAATCTTTTCCATAGCATAATAAATGTTTTAAAGATTTCTTGTAGTACAAAAAGTTAGCAAAATTCATTACAGTTTTTAAAATTAACAATTACTATTGTTGTTTGATATCTAACGTTTCAGGAGCTTAAAAATTTAAAGATATATATCTAAAAAGATTTATTCAAGGCAAAAATCACAATTAGGCTATTATTAACCAATGGAGAATATAGAAAGAATATTTACTGAATCATATATGACATTAAGGTAGGAAAATGAAACTCCTTGGTACTGGAAGTAATAAGGAATCATGATGGGGCTGATCTCCAGTAGTAGACGTATTTTCTACTTGGGTATGCATAGGTTTCCTTTGCAACCAGAATCTAAAATGAATGGCCTGGAACTTGAAACAAGATTTAGTATTTTCAGTTTATAACTCATACAGTGTAGTATGTTTGTGCGTGTGCAAAACACACCTACTGGTATATCTTCTGTATATACTTAATTTCCAAAGTAACTTTTCATGAATAAAAGAAATAATTTCACTAGTTCTAATTCTGAAATATAGACCAGGAAAAATGGATAAAATTTTATCCATTGTTTACAAATATCAATCAGATGAATAGATGGATATTCAGGTACACACACACACACACACACTCATTCATAAGTGGGTGCATACAGTATAAGTGTTTTATGTACATGTTGGCATTATATTTACTTTATTTTATCCAATGTCAGATCTTGGCATCTCTGTCATCTTCGCCTAGCCTTCCAGTAAAGACAATGCTGTGCAAGTTTTGAAGATGCACTGTCCATCGTAAGATGGTTACAATGAGGGGAAATATCCGAGGCTGCTAATCCTATTTTATATAAGAGGGTTTGGAGATAGTCATGGCCCATAAGAATTCTGAATCTGACAACAGCTTCCACTCTAGGTAGGCTAAGTGGTATTATCACTGTGTGGACCAGGGCTTTCCATATCTTTCCAGCACTCATTTCTTTTTGCCACTTCCTTGTTTTTCCTTTGGTAATTTAGTCAATCAGGCTTCTGGCTGTCAATAGGGATATTGGATTATCAGTCTGTGGCAAGGTATTATCTTTCTTCGCTAGCGGATCTGCTCGTTCATTTCCTTCAATGCCGACATGGCTAGGAAGTCTTGACTCAAGCAAGTTTCTAGCTGTCAATAAGGATATTAAATTATTAGACAGTGTCAACGTATTACCTTTCTTCACTAGCTGGTCTGCGCGTTCATTTCCCTCAATGCCGACAATGCTGCACAATGTACTACCCTTCTTCAATCATGGCTGCCAGGGCCTTTCGTCCGTACATTGTTTGCACACAGCCTGAGGAGGTATTCCTCTCTAAATATGGCGGCTTGCGAATCCACGAAGAACACAACTCGTGCCGACTTTCCGGAGATGGAACAAAGTTTTTCGGCAGCTTGTACTATAGCCGCAATCTCACCATCGAAGTTGTTAACAGCCCCTAAAGTGGTGTCTGTGAAAGCCAGCTCCAGAAGCATGTTTCACCGCTGATCCTTTAGTGTTTATAAGGATCCAGTTGTCTGGGGGATAAGGTTGGTTGCGCCCGCAGTATACTTTAAGCTGTACGTGTCTCCTTAGTAGTGCTAAATGACCAGCAGAGTTGGCTGGGGGATAAGGTTGGTTGCGCCCGCAGTATACTTTAAGCTGTACGTGTCTCCTGAGTAGTGCTAAATGACCAGCAGAGTTGGCTGGGGGATAAGGTTGGTTGCGCCCGCAGTATACTTTAAGCTGTACGTGTCTCCTGAGTAGTGCTATATGACCAGCAGAGTTGGCTGGGGGATAAGGTTGGTTGCGCCCGCAGTATACTTTAAGCTGTACGTGTCTCCTGAGTAGTGCTAAATGACAGCAGAGTTGGCTGGGAACCCAAGCCAAACATGAGGTGAACGTCTGTACTATAAAAATTAGTTTTCACTAGTTTGACGAATCATTAAAAAATGAAATCTATTATCTGAGAAACTTGAAAGTAACAAGAAATCTCTTTCATTATAACGGCTGGACTTTATAAGCTTACAACAAACTCGCCACCTCTATTGTTCCACATTGACAAAACCATTTTGTAAAAAATAATTTAAAAAGCCTGTTTAACAACAGAAACGTAACACTACATTAATTTTACAGTCGCTTAGTTCCAAAGTGTATAATTTGTAATAAACACACAGAGATACAATTTGGGCGAGCTCCAAGAGCGATACTGCAATGCGAAGTAATTTCGTTGAACAAACTACGACATTCAGGCAATATTAAAGTGTTGTTTTTGTTTTACGTGTTCTTTTTAATCACGTCGCTTTGGCAGAAAATCGATGACAACAACAGCAGGGGGGAGGGATAAGTGAGTAATTTAAAGTTACATGTTGAAGCTATTTGCGGTCTTCCTCAATCATTTATCTCGTGTAACAATTTAATAGGGTTTTAAAATTAAACACACAGCATGATATTTGTAAATTTTTTATTAAAGTTTCATGACCTGTCTAACTTGCGCAATGGCAATAAACTTATTAAAATAAGTGTAGGTTTTATGTACACCGATTTAATATCAGTTTATACATTCCGTGTTGGTTAATGTAAGATTCAATGACAGTGCTAAATTTTTGTCTTACTTTTAGTTAGGAAATAATTAGTTTAATATTGACATCATTCTGAGGAACAGAAATCTCGCATCGTCCTCGCTACAAAGACCTATCAGCACTCGAATAGTCAGTATTATAAATATTACGAGTATGATTTACTCTGTTTATAGCTCCCACTTAAAAAACAGTAAAAACGTGCCAGGAGCGGTGAGTGCGAGTTCTGCGGAGTCTATGGATAGATGGCGTGATCTTTCAAAGCACAGTACGTTGTAACTGATGTCAGGTTTAACAAAATTTCCCATTTATGTATTCATTTGACATCAATACACTGGTACTTGAGAGCAAAGTTGTGGTTTACTTTGCTTTTCTGTGCTAAACTATTAAAGGTTTTCTCAGAATCAAGTAAAGCGACGAATTCAATTCATCCGACTTTTCTTCCGAACTTTTTATTGTTAGTAAATAACAGCTTGAGCTAAACCTTTTTTGAAAACTCCTCCACCCTAACATCTAATACCTATAAAACTTTATCGATAGACGATTATTGTTTTGTTAATAGTTTAGAAATGGATTTGAGAACAAATGAGTTGTATAACCGGGCTACAACTATGTAACAAGGCAAACAGAATCAATACAGGGAAATGAAACAGTTCAGTCAGGAGAGAAATCACTGCACATTTTAACTAAGCGTTGGAAGAGTCAACATTATCAAGATCGATAAAGAAACAAGCCAATGCCGAATATGAAGATCGCTAAGTGAAATTCGAAGAATATATTATGAAATCATTATTAAGATATGTATATTTGGGTCAAAATTTACAGATATCCAAAGAAAGCCTAGTCAAATAGAAGAAATAAGAAGGCTGATAAAGATATCCCGGGTGACATTCAGAGCTATCAACGTATACTAAAAAAACATTTCCACAATCTAACTTACAGAGCACACAGACTTGAAAGTTAACAAAAGCAAAAGGGGCTAGGATGGAGAATGCACAGCGGGAATGGATAAAGCGTAAAATGTTTCATATCACGCTGAGAGATATGAAAAGTGATGAATACATAAGGGAAAACTAGGGAAAAGTTTGTCAGAGAAAATGCGTCAACAGCAAACAGAAGAAGATAGATAATGGTACAATGGGGGTCTTATGAATATAAAAGAGGGAGAGGAAGACAACGAATGACAGTCGTTTTATAAGAATAGCCATTTTCGGGGTTGCATTCTTTTGTCAACTCGGACACAAACTGCCCTCTAGGTTATTACAAGAATAGTATAGGGGTTGGGAGGCTGTAGTGGGTGGTTATTTTAAGCTTAGGGTTTAATTATGTCAAACAAATGTGTTAATTGTAATGCAATAATAGGTGTTGAGGGTTTGGGTATATATATATATATATATATATATATATATATGTGTGTGTGTGTGTGTGTGTGTGTGTGTGTGTGTGTGTGTGTGTGTGTGTGTGTGTGTGTGTGTGAGAGAGAGAGAGAGTGTGTGTGAAGAAGAGAAAGTGTATGTGTGTGTGTGAGAGAGAGAGAGAGAGAGAGAGAGAGAGAGAGAGAGAGAGAGAGAGAGAGAGAGAGAGAGAGTGTGTGTGTGCGCGCGTGTGGGTGTGTGAGAGAGAAAGAAAGTGTGTGTGTTTGAAAAAGAGAGAAAGAGAGAGAGAGATAGTGTGTGTGTGTGTGTGTGGTGTATGTTGTGTATGTGTGTGTGTGTGCGTGTGTGTGTGTGTGTGTGTGTGTGTGTGTGTGTGTGTGTGTGTGTGTGTGTGAGAGAGAGAGAGAGAGAGAGAGGGAGAGTGTGTATGAGTGTGTGTGTGTGTGTGGGGGGGGGGTTGTATGTATGTGTGTGTGTGTGTATGTTAAGAATAATTTTGATTAAGTTTAATTTGAACCGATGTTTAATTGCATCTTGTGAGTATATTTTATTTGTTCTTGGTAGCGGGTGTAAAATGATTTCTGATTGACCTAAGCAGAGAAGCTGGAACATGAACTACTTACTACTTAGATTAAGCCTTTACACGCTAGAGGAGTTGTATATATCTGTATTTGTGATGTTGGGTTTGAACTGGACGATAAGCTTGTGCGTGCATTTTGAACGTGCCGCCTCTTTCAGTAGGCCTACATTTATTTCAAGTGTTAATTCAAAGTACGTGACACTGTAGGATAGTCATATATCGTTAGTACTGGGTGTGATTTGTAGAACCCAGCCTTCTTTACAGCTGAAGGGAAATCGCTTTAGTGACAGCTTTAATAGTCGGTCGCAGAAGTCGTGTTCGAATAAATTAAGGAAACATGCTTTAGAATAAATTTATAAATGTTCTTTATGGTGCATTTTTATCTTTGAATAACATTTAAGAAGATATTTACAGAAATACCTTTCTGTAATACTTAATTGGAATATACATTTTGAAGTTTCCTAGTTTTAGATAAAGAAGTTTGAACATTCTTCTTTTATTTCGTTTTAATTGAAAAACTAAACATTTTTTTAACGGTAATCTTTTAAAGAATTACAAAAAAAATGATTGTTTCAAAAATAAAATAACATTTACTTCAACATTCTCTTAATATTTACTGACATATTTTACAGCATCCTTTCCTCTGTGTATATTGTAGGCCTATTCCAAATGGGGAGAAATAAATGTAAAGCAGTGAAAACGGCAATTAGTATCACCAAAACGGTTGTCATGGTTGCAAGTAACTCGATTGAAACGGGGCTTTGATTACAGGTATAAATCAATATGCCCTTATGTTTGCCGACATTTGGGGGGGGGGGGGTATTTCTAACAATGTCACGTTGTAGACTTGAGTGAGTACGTAACTCAAATTAACGGTTCAAGTATATTTGGGCGGCTCTAACAAGTGCTTATAACCTGAAGGATCCCATTCGTTGTCTTTATATTAGCGTAAATTAAAAACATTGTAGGGCTATTATATGTTTGCCAATAAAGATAATTAAATAATGTTAATAACAAAATATTAAGCAGACAATTCTAAGGTAATTTTAATTTTAAATAAAGAAGTGAATTGGTCAGTATCAAATGTGAGAGGATACTTGAGGTTTACATATCAGAAAAATCACTTTAATTTACGAATCTGTTGTCGAAAATTGTAAACATATCTTGTGTTATGATGACGTTCTTGGGACGTCTGAGAAATGTCTTTACAATATTATATTATGAGTTATAAGTAAATATTAGCCAAACTACATTTA
Organism: Prosapia bicincta; assembly: GCA_036971475.1. Taxonomy (NCBI): domain Eukaryota; kingdom Metazoa; phylum Arthropoda; class Insecta; order Hemiptera; family Cercopidae; genus Prosapia; species Prosapia bicincta. The sequence goes on from JBAIZL010000002.1 coordinate 4,877,466, forward strand.
AGAATTATAAAAGCATTATAACAATATAAATACAGTAGAGCTCCAATTATCCGAATCAATTGGGATCGGCTCCCATACTGTAAAGAAAATTTCGGATAAAACAAATAAAAGACATACACAAAACTCACAAATTAATCATTTATTGACTCGTACGCGTTTCAATGACAAAGTCATAATCATTAGTGAGTGTTGCTACTGCAAACTCTAACTTACAACTAGAGTTTGTAATAGCAACACTCACTGATGATGATGACTTTGTCATTGAAACGCGTATGAGTAAATAAACGATTAATTTGTGAGTTTTGTGTATGTCTTTTATTTGTTTTAACATAACCTCACAAGCTAAGCTCAAAGAATGGTTGTATAAAATTTCGGATGGTTGGATTTTTCGAAACAAAGGTCAATTTTAATTAATTAATGTATGTTGCAAATAGGAGAAAGACTATATTTTCTTATAGTTTTATATTTTTTCTGAGCTTATGAACTAAGATTTTAGCTTTTACACTTTAATCGGACCCGAAATCGGGGGTTTCTCGTAGCACGTTTTACCGAAAACCACTTGAAAACGGCATCTTCTAATTATTTGTTTTTTGATGCCTTCATTGATTTTCTAGAACAGAATACTTCATTTTAAAGCATTTACACGAAGTTGAAGTGTTAAGCTTTGCTCTTTTCAATGTCTTAAATTATTGATTGTCCAACATCGTACTTCGCAACAAACTATTTACCGGTAAAGCTTTTATCTGATTCGTCTATAATTAGGCTATCTGCTAACAATGCTATTCGTTTTCTGTTAGAAGCGATGGGGAACGAACAAACGCACTCACAAACAACGGACCGATGTGAAGTATCTGGGCAGTCACCTAGCGACGGACTACACAAATAACAGCCAACTACACAGTTCTGCACTGAGACGGTGACAGCTTTAAAATGTTTACGCTGCGCCTACTCTAGCTCTGTGGAGGAAAGACCAATAGCACATGTAGACAGATTCATTATTTTGGAATTCGCAGTAGCCTACGTTTCCGCCTTAATTTCGGATGATTGAAGTTCGACTGTAGTTAAAAGCCTAACGTAGAAAACAAGTAATATGGAAAAATAATTTTTAAAAGTTAATTCCTACTGAGGTCGACGAAGAAAAATTTTATTTTAGTTACTTTTTATTTTATAATTATAATTAGTATAAATATGAAAATATCATCCTATCCACGTCTTACAGTGCTTCACTATTGTAAAGAACCTTTTGCTTATAACTTCATATAGTAGAACTTTAAGCAGATTTTCTGCTCTGGACAATTTAGCTCAGTGGTAAAAGTGCTGGTGTTTAAATATGTAGATCCACAGTTCGAATCCGACCGGGACATTAAATTTTAAAATTTAAATTAATATATAAATATTTGAAAAAACTGTATCAACATCAATAGTCATCCACTATGGGTTAAAAAAAATTGATTTGAATTTGATTGGATGAATAAAGACCTATTTTATTAACGATTGAAAATTTGTACAACATACACCTGTATATATCAGGAGAGTGTGAGCTAATAGAAGGAATTTAATATACTGTCATGACTTTATAAAAGACATCGCTTAGTAAAGCTTCCGATAATTAGCTTAGCGTAGTGATAATCAGAAACCACTGATAATCTAAACTGAAACTCACCGATCTTTTTTAAAATAATAATATACAATTATAAATAGCAATCGACGTATACATACCGTAAATCAAAAAGTAATAAATACGCTCAAAATCCAGTAATAAATGTTCCAAGGGCGTTTGGTGTTTGTTGGTTATTGTGCAATTTCAAAGCCTAAATATCCATTTATTTTTCCCAATTGCTTCCCAGATTACGGTTTTAAGCTTTTGTGACAAAACTTTGTAATTGTATTTTATTACGAAAATTAGTCAATATTTGTTTTTGAAGTTGCTTGAAGTTGCATTGGTTTTCAATCGAAAATAATCGAACAACACTTTTACAAGCCCAATTCATAATTTTTTTTTCATAAATGTGACTTTTAATTTGTGATTAAACGCAATTAAACATCGTAAGGTTATTATTGCCACTTGGGCCTGTAGAAAAGTAAACGTAATACGTAGAAGTAAGAATGAGACAAGAGTTGTCCTTCATACCGGGTGTGTGGGGGTAAGGTCGTATCCCTCAGACAGATTTATTCTTTATTAGGCTAATGGAGGTGTCCTCTGTTGTTACACTATTTAGGATGGAAGTATCTATATTTAGGAGTAGGAATGTGCAGAGGAAAGTGGGATGTAGTAAGGATTCAGTGACTATATCGTGGTTCTGAAAGATTCTTGTTTCTTTTAGGCAAGGTTGCTTTCCCGATTCGTATGGACCAGGGACATGGAGAGAAGCGTTCCGTATTCCATTTTATGTTGTACGAATATATGTAATGGACAAACAGACTCACTGAATATTATAATAAGGTCGAATCTGAATAAAAGTAATATTCGCCTCCATGTTTGTTTATACACAGGAGGCATGTTGTAATGAATGGAAAGTAATCACTATTGATTTTTCTGTACAAACAGCTATAAAATAAATAAAACACATTACGGGGGGGGATTCATATTTGAAGAGGGGATGGCAGGATGTAATAAATGTACGTTTTCTCTGTTGTTGTATGTGGGCTGTTCAAACAAGGGTTGTTTCTGAAAAGCTTTCATGAAATTGACTTTATTTTTATTCAGTTTTTGTAGGAAATTTTAATAAGTAATTTTTACGAATGTTATGTATGGAGTGTATTTTAATATAAGTCCGTCAGCACATTTAAGCTTCTGTTATTAACTTGCCTCTACTTGAACTTGAAATGTGTTTATTTGTATGTAATACAATTCTTTAGAGTGTCTGTACCTGGACTTATATTAATAGCCCTTTAACAGATCCGTTATGGAAGTGAAAATTTGAGTTATTTGTTCAATGGGAAAAAGACCTTTCTCAATTAAGAGGCACAAGCATTAAATCAATGCGCGTGGAGTAGACTTAAATTATTGTTGTCCATCGTAGTTGGAAGGATAGAGTAAGGAAATAATAATTTAAATGAAAGTAAAGTTTTTGCTTTACCAGGTACTTAGTAACTCAATTTAAGAGTATTGCCATCCAAGTCTGAGCTGTACCTGAAATTTAAAATATCTAGCTCATTGGCAAGTTATTTTAAAATCAATTACAAAATGTCAACCAGACCAATTTAAACCGTTTAAACAGTGGTCCCTAAACTCTTTTAATCCATGGGTCCCTTGAGGTAAAATAATTTTCTGGCTGCACCTTTCTAAAAAATTGGCCATTATTTTGTTGGTGATAAGTTTAAAACCAATTATTAACAATTAATTTCGCCTACTACTATACTTAATACAGTACAAGCACAAACCGGTATATTTTTTTAAAACTAGGGATGGACCGAACCCAAAAATCTCCGATTCCAATTTTTCGATTCTCGATTCTTTCACGTTATATAGGCCTACATGATAGTCCATAATAATAAATTTAGTTAATGTCTTAGATATATGGAGAAACCTTTTAAAGATCAGTTTTAACGTATCCTACACTAAACGTTCAACCCTCATTTATAAGTAAGGGTTTCTGAAAGCATGAAAAACATCGGATAAAAGTAATAATTTATTTAAAACTACAAATGTGAACTTCAGTTCACAAATACAATATAACTTAAGTTGTAGTTATTTTACTTTGTATAATTGAATAAATTGGAACTATTTTTTCTTTGTTTATTGTTTTGACATCTATGAAGCGGTGGTGGAGTAGTGGTGGCCGGAGACGGGGAGGGAGAGAGAGAGAGAAAGAGAGAGAGAGAGAGAGAGAGAGAGAGAGAGAGAAAGAGAGAGAAAGAAAGAAAGAGAGAGAGAGAGAGGGGAGGGGAGGGAGGGAGAGAGAGGGGGAGGGAGGGAGAGGGGAGGGGAGGGAGGGAGAGAGAGGGGGAGGGAGGGAGAGAGAGGGGGGAGGGAGGGAGAGAGAGGGGGGAGGGAGAGAGAGAGTATCCAAAATCGGCATTTGCTTTAATCTTTTTATCCATTCAACGCAACTAATACATAAATAAGACATATTTGGTAATTAATAATTTTGCCTATAAATTACACCGCAATGAATCGGAATCGCCACTTTAATAAATGGAAAATCGAATATCGACGAATGTTCGATACCATTACAATCGACGATCCCTGGAATCGAAAATCGGACACGCCCAACCCTACTTAAAAGTTTAAAAATAGCCAATACACATATGGCTTAGGCCTGGCGTAGGTAGTATACATGTGTAGCACAAAAATTTTACCTAGTTATAAAAAAACATCTATTGATTGGGTAAAAATAAAGGCAGAACAGTATAATATAATGCAGCAGCTCTTTACTCTTAAAAAGCTAGTTTAACAATTTTATTGCTGATTACATTACTGACTACAATCACAAATTCATTCCACCATATTTGCAATGTAAACGTTCAGGCCTGAGGCGCACCGAGGTGGCCCTGATAAAGAAAAGGCGCTGCGCACACTTTAGCAGCCACTGCATTAAGCCATAAACGTAATAACTCAATATTATTGCATTGCCATTTAGACTGATCATAGCTAAAATTTCAAGTAGCTCATTGGAAAGTGAGTTTAAGATGAGCTAGAAAATTTGTACCGTAGCGAGGTAATAAAAACATATTAATAGCGTATTAAAATATTAGAGATGGGTAGTACTTGAACGACCTAGTTCAAATGAACTATTCTGGAAAAGGTACGGTATTGACCGGTCTCTGTTTTAGTGAACTGTAGTTCAATCGTTTCGTCATGGGAGGGAAAGGGAAAGGAATGAACTATTCCCCACACCACCGTACACCGCACAAAATGATACATAGTTCTTTTCGTCTTACCGTGACGTAAACCGTACAATTGCCACTCTTCTGTCTCCCCACTCCCCACTATACGTATACTCACACGCAGATCTTCAATCTACGTATACGTATATTTAAATAAACCTATAAAGTCTCCAGTTAGGATAGATTAGGTTGTAATTTTATACACTTTGTCAATTAGACTTCACCTTCCGCGGAGTAATACATTTTGCCTGTTGACGTAACGTGATCTCTATTCTAGGATCACGTGTACATTTGGTTAAATGTATAAAATTGTAGCTAAATCTATCCTGCTGGATACTTCATAGGCGTATTAAATTAACCATCCGTGGCAATACCAAACAATAATTGTCAATATAGCTTCAGGACTAGTTTTTATTCGTTTTATATGCATTGTATTGAGGGTTGGACAATGTGCAATTTTTAACAGCACTATTAGCACCATGTTTGGGGGAATCACAATTTTCCAAAAATTTTAATTTTTTGGGGCGTGAGCGAGAGTTGTAATATTTTTTTTCGTATCATTGATGACTTTCTGCGTCAGCCGGTATAATGTTTTTCGCAAAAATCGTACACGTGGGCACGGCAATAAATACCAAAATTATTGGAATAATCTCTTAATATTCGATATTACATGTACGGTACGATCCCTTAAAATGTACTATATAGTTCATTTTGAACTAGTTCATTGTACTAGTTCAATGAAGGGAACTATTCTAATAGGAATAGTTCTGCTGAAAGAACTACTACTTTTAAAAATATACTCGATCCTCAGTATGAGTAAATAATTTTTACTTTTTAGCTTTGTATCGTTTCTTTAGGATAACACTTGTTTAGTGGTTCATCATAGCCTTTGTCGCCAGAGGAAATTAAACTAGTGATATATTGTTTGCTAGTATAGACTGAGCTATACTCGTATATCATCACTTGAGTTATACTTATTAGAATAGGCTATTACTGACAATATTTAACAAATAATCAATTAAAATTATTATTCAATTCCTTCTATTAGCTCACACTCTCCTGATATATAGCTTGTACATGTATAACCTTCCAATAGTTAATAAAATACGTTTTTATTCATCCAAACCAGTTTAATCAAATACATTTTTAACCTACAGTGGATGACAATTGATGTTAATACAGTTTTTTCAAATATATATTCAATAATTAAATTATAAAAACCTGGCGATCTAGGTAGGATTCGAACTGAGTGTCTTCATGTTCGAAGTTTAGCGCTTTGGCAGTGTTCCAACTTTCCTATTGCTAGACATGTACTTCTCAAGGATGTATATGAATTTCTCTTTTGCACCCAACTGGTTGTCGCCGAAACCTCCATTACACAACCTTAAATTGTTGGAATGGTTTCCACACAATATCTTAAATAATGACCAGGATTAAAAATAGTATCATAGACAAATAATAGTTCAACACCATGCATAGAAAGGAGAATGGAAAATTGCAAAGAAATTCGCTTTCTATTTATCCATTTAATATTGTTATCTATATACAAATCTATATACATATTTATATTTATTGTAATTATAAAATAGAAAGAAAATAAAACATAATTTTTCTTTTTTGATTTAAATAGGAATTGACTTTAAAAAATTGATATACTTGTTTTTCTTGAATTATTACAGTTTTTGTATTTCGAATATGCTTTATAATAATTAATTTTAACAACAAAAGGTTTTGTATTTAAGACTGGAAAGGTTTCATCCTATAAATCTCGAGTAATTGCGTGCTCCAGCTGTCCTGCTCATCCTCCGGATTAGTTAAATTCAAGTAATTCTCCACTTAGATTGAACTTAACTCTTGGAGTCCGAGTTTGTATTTTTTGTGTTCACTTCTGGCAAAATTAGTCTCGGTGAAGTTTTCGGAACCGGGAGTTTGCGCCCTGCACATTATATTATATTCTTTATTTATCATAAGCAATTATTTAAATAACTAAGTGAAAACTATTAACTTACTATGCTGACGCGGAAACCGTCGTTTTGTTGACGAAAGCAGCAGGTTATGCTTAGTCGATGAAACAACGCTTCAGCATAGTTAATAGTTTCCACTCAGTTCTTTAAATAATTACTCATGATTTATTTAGTGAAATCAAGATGATTACAACAACCAATTTTGTATATATGTGTTTACTGTGTAGTTAAAACTTTAAAATGTTTGACTAGTTAAAGTAATTTGGTTTGCTTTGACTCTGCATTAGAGTACAATCACTTCCTAACGTACGGTACAACTCACGTATTGAAGGTATTGTCAGCCATGACTGACTGACTAATGTAGTATTGTCAGCCATGACTGACTGACTAATGTAGTATTGTCAGCCATGACTGACTGACTAATGTAGTATTGTCCACCTCAAAAAGTTGAGTCTAAAAAAAAATATTTATCCACATTTCCAAATGCAAAAAAAGTTAAACATAAGAACCTCTACCTCCTAAGCCAACTTATAACTCCACGAAGTAGAGCCTATTAAATACAAACGTTTGAAAAAGAGGAAAAGTGTAACAATGTTTTACAAAATATAAAAACTGTAGAGATGACATAAAAATGGGCAAAACATTAAGCGTTTTCATTTTGTTTTACTTGTGCAGGTGAATCAGTACTTCGTGCTGTGGTATGACGAATGGTTCACGAGCATCCTATCACTTGTAAACGTCTCCACAGTGGCGAATGTAATGTCTAGCCTGTACTCTGTACTAGTAAGTTCGCCGAATGGAGTTATAGTTATACTTCATTCAGACTTTGAACCGGCCCAGGTATTACTATCGGGTCAACAAGTGTTGATACTCGAGTATAAGCTTTTACTACAAGGCAACCGATATACTTATAACAAAACAATATTCACCAAAATTTCATAAATTTAATTTTGCGTCTGTTAATGTAAACCTAACTTTTTTTTGCGGTTTTAACTTTGTCTTTCAGCGGGTTGAATGAAAAAGTACCAGTTTTTTTGGGTTTTTCAGACAATACCAGACTTTGATTTATAATATAAAAACTATTAAACCAATCTTGTTGAAAATTTAATAGGTTGTAGCACATATATTTGTATACCATATTTATGAATGTCAGAAATTTTACTTAATTACAAAAAAATGTTGTGATTTTTGTCAAAGTGTTTTATTTTGGGATCGGATTAAGATGAAAATAACAATGTAAGCTTGAATTGTAGCTCTTAAGCTATGAATTGACAATTTAAAGCAATAAATTTGTTACAGAGTCTTTAAAAAATTATATTGATGTCTGATCGAATCGGTACCGGGATGTATTAGCGCGTGAAATTGTTACCGCTCGGCTTCTTCTGCAGGGAAATTTCCCTCAACAAAACTGGTTTTCGATAGGCCGGCACGGCGAGGCAAACGCGCTACGAGGGTGCGGTAGTGGTACGGCATATTTACAATGTTATATCAATATGGCAGTGAGGCATATTTAGGAATTTTATTGTTATAATTAAACCATTTCCCATCACCTTTTCTCATGAGGGCTTTGGACCTCCAATGGCAGGTTTAAAAATGGAATTATTGGTTCTAATTTAGTGTTCTAAATTACTCAAGATCTTCGGGCACGAGGTTGATACATATATTTTATACGTAGGCTAAATAAGCCTATTAAGTGTAATATCTGAATTTATTAGCCTACATTTATACACATTAGCATGCAACAATTAATATGAATGAATATGTTATATTCACGGGGAATCACAAATAATTATTTTTCTGTTATAACAAAGTGTACGAACGTGGAGGAAAACAAACAAAATCTGAAAACACTGATTTAAATATTTTGAATCGAGTTAATTCGATTCAACTTGAAAGTTGAAACTAACGTTAGTGAAAAATAATATACTGAAACATTTCGTTTTTAATTGTAATAGACAACCTTCATCAGTGTCTAAGTTGGCCACAGGGTGCGTTGCCGGTGTAACAGCAAATTTTCAGTAACATTAAAATGTGAGGATTTTAAGATTAGGGTTGATGTTTGGGTGACTGTACTTGTTTCTATTATGTAGAAGATCAGTCTGTTTCTTTTAATCGAGTTAATGTGTTCTTTGTATCTTTGTTGAAAACTACGGCTGTTGGTTCAGTGTAGAATTACAGTCTGAACAGTTGGTATCTAAATGGAGTTCGAAGTTTTCCTTTTAATCTTTGTTATATTGTAAGTTGTATTTAAGTTTGTTATTTATTAGAAATCCTTTATTCCATGAATGTAATGAGAAATCTGTATAATTTTCTTTTTGTTTTAACAAAAAACATACTTTTATGTTCAGTTAATTAGAGCTTATCTGAGTTAATTAGAGCCTAGCTGAGTTAATTAGAGCTTATCTGAGTTAATTAGAGCTTAGCTGAGTTAATTAGAGCTTAGCTGAGTTAATTACAGCTTAGCTGAGTTAATTAGAGCTTAGCTGAGTTAATTAGAGCTTAGCTGAGTTAATTAGAGCTTAGCTGAGTTAATTAGAGCTTAGCTGAGTTAATTACAGCTTAGCTGAGTTAATTAGAGCTTAGCTGAGTTAACTATAGGTTAGCTGAGTTAATTAGAGCTTAGCTGAGTTAATTAGAGCTTAGCTGAGTTAATTAGAGCTTAGCTGAGTTAATTAGAGCTTAGCTGAGTTAATTAGAGCTTAGCTGAGTTGATTAGAGCTTAGCTGAGTTAATTAGAGCTTAGCTGAGTTAATTAGAGCTTAGCTGAGTTAATTAGAGCTTAGCTGAGTTAATTAGAGCTTAGCTGAGTTAATTAGAGCTTAGCTGAGTTAGTTAGAGCTTAGCAGAGTTAATTAGAGTTTAGCTGACTTAATTAGAGCTTAGCTGAGTTAATTAGAACTTAGCTGAGTTAATTAGAGCTTAGTTGAGTTAAATAGAGCTTAGTTGAGTTAATTAGAGCTTAGTTGAGTTAATTAGAACTTAGTTGAGTTAATTAGAGCTTAGCTGAGTTAATTAGAGCTTAGTTGAGTTAATTAGAGCTTATCTGAGTTAATTAGAGCTTAGTTGAGTTAATTAGAGCTTATCTGAGTTAATTAGAGCTTAGCTGAGTTAATTAGAGCTTAGCTAAGTTAATTAGAGCTTAGCTGAGATAATTAGAGCTTAGTTGAGTTAATTAGAGCTTAGTTGAGTTAATTAGAGCTTAGTTGAGTTAATTAGAGCTTAGATGAGTTAATTAGAGCTTAGCTGAGTTAATTAGAGCTTAGCTGAGTTAACTAGAGGTTAGCTGAGTTAATTAGAGCTTAGCTGATTTAATTAGAGCTTAGCTGAGTTAATTAGAGCTTAGATGAGTTAATTAGAGCTTAGCTGAGTTGATTAGAGATTAGCTGAGGTAATTAGAGCTTAGCTGAGCTAATTAGATCTTAGCTGACTTAATTAGAGCTTAGCTGAGTTAATTAGAACTTAGCTGAGTTAATTAGAGCTTAGTTGAGTTAATTAGAACTTAGTTGAGTTAATTAGAGCTTAGCTGAGTTAATTAGAGCTTAGTTGAGTTAATTAGAGCTTAGTTGAGTTAATTAGAGCTTAGTTGAGTTAATTAGAACTTAGTTGAGTTAATTAGAACTTAGTTGAGTTAATTAGAGCTTAGCTGAGTTAATTAGAGCTTAGTTGAGTTAATTAGAGCTTAGCTAAGTTAATTAGAGCTTAGTTGAGTTAATTAGAGCTTATCTGAGTTAATTAGAGCTTAGCTAAGTTAATTAGAGCTTAGCTAAGTTAATTAGAGCTTAGCTGAGATAATTAGAGCTTAGTTGAGTTAATTGGTGCTTAGCTGAGTTAATTAGAGCTTAGATGAGTTAATTAGAGCTTAGCTGAGTTAATTAGAGCTTAGTTGAGTTAATTAGAGCTTAGCTGAGTTAATTAGAGCTTAGTTGAGTTAATTAGAGCTTAGCTGAGTTAATTAGAGCTTAGTTGAGTTAATTAGAGCTTAGCTGAGTTAATTAGAGCTTAGTTGAGTTAATTAGAGCTTAGCTGAGTTAATTAGAGCTTAGATGAGTTAATTAGAGCTTAGCTGAGTTAATTAGAGCTTAGATGAGTTAATTAGAGCTTAGCTGAGTTAATTAGAGCTTAGTTGAGTTAATTAGAGCTTAGTTGAGTTAATTAGAACTTAGTTGAGTTAATTAGAGCTTAGCTGAGTTAATTAGAGCTTAGTTGAGTTAATTAGAGCTTAGCTGAGTTAATTAGAGCTTAGTTGAGTTAATTAGAGCTTAGCTGAGTTAATTAGAGCTTAGCTGAGTTAATTAGAGCTTAGTTGAGTTAATTAGAGCTTAGCTAGTGTGAACAATTCACAATGATAATAAAACAGTTCGCTCTAAATCTCACTACACAATAGTTTACTAAAAACCGGCGTCTTTTATACTTTTATGTGTTATATTTTATGCCTAGATCACGGATTAGTGTATTATCGTATCGGTATTTTTGGTATTTAAATGTGTTTAGTATTTTATTGTTTTCATCGGTTGACATTTAATACTTCTTCAGTCTATCTAAGACAGACTTAAAACAATATCTTTAAGTTAAAGTGATTAGTTTGGTGCATTATTGAATAGTTTGTCATTGTTCGCTTTATAAGTGTGTTTCAATAGAGCTTTTGATAATTATTGTAAACACCAAACACGTTCTGCGGTTTTGTAACGTATTGTTTGTACTTTTATGAAATAATACAATTTAATAAACTATTAAATAATATATAAAATACAGTTTTCAGTATAAAAGAGGAGCTACTCATGGTATATTTGTAAACGGACGTAGTTGCGCTAAAGGTTTATCATCGTTCGTAAAGTCATTTTGAACAAAATAGCGCTACAAAGGGACTCAAACGTCTTTGTAAAAATTGCAAAGTAAACCTCTCAACCTTTCAATTCAATCATTTGTTAAACTGATTTTCCCAATTCACGAGTATGTAACGATTCTGTTCGAATGTTATTTCTAGTTCAAGTAGAGGAGGAAAATTCTCCCTATAAACATTCACATTTTCCTTAGAAAGGAAATCACTAAGTGGAAGTAATAACCTCGGCTAATATTTAAGAAGTAGGGCTGCCAACATCACGGAAAGTATTTCCCTTCCGTTTTAATATTTAAAAAAACCGGGGATTACTTCTTTGATCTTTTCAATGTTTGTTCAAGACGTCATATTTGTACAAATCCTCTTACAGACTTGTTTTGAATTGCTGGGAAAGCGTTTATAGTGGTTTTTATCGCCACTAAGGCCCCCTGCTGAGGTGGGTTAAGTTGACAGAGGAAGGGGAAGGGGGCTTGGAATTCCCCGCGGTTTTACACTTCTGGATTCATTCTGCGGAAAATATTTGCAAGGCAGATATACTATGTATAAATAAAACTTCTTTTTAAAGAGGTAATATTAGAAAATGAAATGCATTTTTTTAATCTTTTAGATAGAAGTCTGTAATTTATTTGTTTTAAAATATTTTCCATTTAGAAATTATACTCCTATCATTATACACTCAAATCCTATAAAAATTATTTCGAAACAGACGATTTCATTCACATAAAATATCGACAATGAACAAAAACTCTGTTGAAATAAAGGCACTTTATTTTTATTAACAACCAGGGGCGGTATACAATATGAAGAGCACGATGATGCAATAGGCCTATATTACAATGAAAGTATTGGAAACAACCACAATATCACAAATATAACAAATTAAACAAGTTACTTAAAATCAAACCCTTATGTACATTTCGATTACCATGTCATCATCATCAGAGAGTCCTATTACAAAATTAAAATCTAAGAAACAAGAAGTTACAAACTAGAGTGACTTCTTCAGGTGTTTCAGGATTTATATTTTGGGTAGACACAGTTTAGGGTAGTCGAACCTGCCGAGGGGGGAGCCAGCGTCATCTCCAGAAATGGTTTGAAATTTAAATGGTGTGTTTACCTCAATTTAAATTGAGGGCATTTTTACTTTCAGGGTAAATAGATATATAAGCTAAACAAAAGAGCGAATATTTGATATTTTATTGCTGCTTGATGCATTCTAAATTTCGCTGTAATATTACGAGCATTTGTTTAATCTCAGATATATATTATTTACCTTTATAAATTATATGACGATAAAGATTTTAACGGTATAAAAAGTTGTGTAGTTCCGGGCCTACCCGCTGAAGCCACCACTGTCAACAACATGAATGTTTAGACAAAAAATATTAACATTAAAAAAAATGACTAAATGTATAATTAGTGCCAAATTTGGTTCTCTTCTTTGAATATGAATGATAATATTGATGAAAAATACTAAGGATGGGCCGATTCCAATTCTCGATTCCAGCAATCGTCGATTCTAATGGTATTGAGTAATTGTCGATACTCGATATTTATTGATACAGTGAGGATTCCGATTCTTGTTTTTTAAGCTGTTAAAATACGTGTGCGGTGTAATTAATAGGGAATATAATTATCAACCATAACTAATTTATTTATTAGTTGTTTTGAATAAATTAAACGATTAAAGCAAATGT